>OX459024.1:3349943-4019932 GCA_949774965.1 Diarsia brunnea | reverse complement strand
TATGTTATTTCAAAGAACTAACAGAAATAACACGATGTGTGAAAAAAGTTATAAAATCGATCAGAAAATGGCTTAGTTTTAACTGATTTTAAATGACGTGTTAGACAAAGACAGCGCTATATAAACGTGACGTCATATTTCATACCGCCATAGTTACGTCACGGTTACGTAGTACAAATGGCCGTTTTGCGACAAGGATACAAAGTGTCCCCACCAAAAACTTCTAAAACATGTAGCTACTCCATTTTTTGATCGATTTTATTACTTTTTTCACACATCGCGTTATTCCTGTTAATTCTTTGAAATAACATAACATTTTCGTGACTTTTTAACAGTAGTCAAATAGCCAATTGAAGCTAAAATCCATCGGGGCTGCGGGTTGTTCGAAAGAGATACCGCGGCCTCCACACAAAGAAGGAACATGGGTGGTAGAGCGGAAGGAGTCATTAATTTGATCATTTCCTACCCAACAAAAAACAAAAAGTTAAAACTGGATTGGTAACTGCAAACTTGCAGTCTACGTATCTCGGCTAAATGAGCTGTGAGCCAACTTTCCGTCTATTTCCGATCCCATACCATAATCAGCTAATGACGTTCCCTGCTGATCCACCTTGCAGGATCATTGCCGGTTGGTCGATGTAACAAATAGTCTGATTTCCATTAGCCCTCAACCTTACCCCTTCTCAGATTTTCAGTGACTTCAATTACATCACAAAAAGAATGACCTTAATCTTCTCTCTTCTTTCACAGGTACTTTACCCTCTTCATGAATCTCCTGAACGACTGTAACGAAGTAGAGATGGCCGAGGGTCCAGGCAGACTGGAGACGCTCCGCAACGCTACCATACAGGCCATGTCTAACCTACTCAGTGCGAACATCGACTCGGGCCTGATGCATAGCATTGGTAAGTTAGCAAGAAAAGACACACGTACTTAAACTTTTTTGTCCATATGGCTAGAGTGTTTGTTTTTAATGGCATCTCGCAGATCAACCTGCGAGGTTGATTTCTGCTTAACGGGACTATCCTGTGTACAAAAATCTTTTGTCCATGGGGCTAGAGCGTTTGTTTTTAATGGCGTCTCGCAGATCAACCTACGAGGTTGATTTCTGGGATGATGATCTTTCTTAACGGGACTATCCTGAGTGTAAGGCCTCCAACCAGGACATAAAAACTTATAGACAAAGTAGTTACGAACCTCGGCTTAGGGGGTCACTGGGGGCTGCGGGTTGTTCGCAAGAGATACCGCGGCCTCGGCACAAGGGCTAAGAAGGAACATGGGTGGTTTTTAGTCAGTAGAAGTCGACACTCCAAGAGCGGGAGGGGTTATTTGATGAAACTACTAAGCCTAAAATTTTGAAAAAAATACGAAAATTAGTTCAACACTTATAGATTACAGGAAAACCTATAAGAAGTCTATGGTGCTAAAATAACATGAAAAATCTCTCAATATCTACTACAATGTTACGGAACCCTTCATGTCAAGTCCGACTTGCACTTGGCCAGTTTTTTTGATCATGTATACACCTTTCTCTCTTCCCACAGACCTAGGCTACCACCGCGACCTGCAAACCCGAGCAGCTTTCATGGAAGTCCTTACAAAGATACTGCAGCAAGGCACAGAGTTCGACACACTAGCGGAGACAGTGCTCGCTGACAGATTTGAACAACTTGTACAGCTGGTTACTATGATCTCTGATAAGGTGAGCAGATAGATCTTTAAGCACAAGAGTGGAGCCCTGTGTCCCGGCAGTGGGAACATTAATAGGCTGTTGATGATGATGAGATGTAACTCAGCCTATAAGCAAAATATTCCACGGTCAGATAGATTTAGCCGTTAAACAAAATGTTCCTGTATATATAATGATCATAGTATTCTCATACTTGTCCACAGGGCGAGCTTCCAATAGCAATGGCGTTAGCCAACGTGGTCAGCACATCTCAAATGGACGAGTTAGCTCGCGTGTTCGTCACGCTGTTCGACGCGAAACATCTGCTGGCGCCGCTGCTGTGGAACATATTCTATAGGGAAGTCGAGGTGAGTGCGCTACTGTGGAACACATTCTATAGGAGGCTCGAGGTGCGCGCGCTACTCTGGAACATATTCCATAGGGAAGTCGAGGTGAATGCGCTACTCTGGAACATATTCTATAGGGAAGTCGAGGTGAGTGCGCTACTGTGGAACACATTCTACAGGGGGGTCGAGGTGCGCGAGCTACTCTGGAACATATTCTATAGGGGGGTCGAGGTGCGTGCGCTACTCTGGAACATATTCTATAGGGAAGTCGAGGTGAGTGCGCTACTGTGGAATACATTCTATAGGGGGGTCGAGGTGAGTGCGCTACTGTGGAACACATTCTATAAGGGGGTCGAGGTGCGTGAGCTACTTTGGAACATATTCTATAGGGGGGTCGAGGTGAGTGATACCTTTGGTGACTGTCGAGTTTTGCTAAGTACTTCAATTTTAAATAGCAATGGCATTAGCCAACGTGGTCATCACATCTCAGGTTGATGAGTTAGCTCGTGTTATCGTCACGCTGTTCGACGCGAAACATCGGCTGGCGCCGCTACAGTGGATATATTCTATAGGGAGGTCGAGGTGAGTGATACCCGTTGTGACTGCCGAGTTTTGGTAATTTAATAAAATTAAATAGCAATGACATTAGTCAACATAATCAGCACATCTCAGCTGGATGAGTTAGCTCGCGTGTTCGACGTGAAGCATCTGCTCGCGGCGCTGCTGTGGAACATATTCTATAGGGAGGTCGAGGTGAGTGCGCTACTCTGGAACATATTTATAGGACAAGATGGACAGTGATCCTGGATCGGTCCTGGATCGAAAGATTTAGAGGTCATGGGGAGGCCTTTATCCAGCTGTGGAATGTCATAAGCTACCAGTAACAGTATTTGCATAGCATTAGGTCTGGGAATTCAAATTATTCTCTTCATCCACAGGTCTCCGACTGCATGCAAACTTTATTCCGAGGCAACTCCCTCGGCAGTAAGATCATGGCCTTCTGCTTCAAGATCTACGGCCACGTATACCTTCAGAACCTGCTGGAACCTCTCATCACTGCACTCCTGGATCAAGCTGATGAGCGAGTGGATATCAGCTTCGAAGTGGATCCTGCAAGGTGATGTCTTTACACTACTACTATTTCTATTTCATAGTACAGGTTCTCCATCATCCAGGATAATAGAGTAGACGACAAAAAAAATCTAATTATTCCGTCAGATAGATTTCCAAAAAATATTGGAGACATATTTTTTCTTTTTTCACGTAAACAACAGATGAAGACGATACAGTGCTTCGAAAACTCGTGTGACGGCGGCACATTTTAGTAAATTTTTTACCTAAAAGTGACGTCACAAGCTCCCACTCATGATCTTCGACACGTTTTACTTTCGTCAATTTTTATTAATTTGATAAATAAAATCACGTATCCAATATTTTTCGATAGTGTAACAGACTGACTAATTAGATTTTTTTGGTGAAATACCCTATTAAATTCAAAATATTTTAATTCACATAGGGAATTTATGAAGACGTCCAAGAATGGAGAAGAACCGGCAAGGAAACTCCAGTTTTACTCTGTTAAAATGATCCGGTGGAATGTAGATGACTACAGTTAATAATGTACGAAAATTGTATGTTATTTCATGGCAGAAATAAGTATTGTAGACAAAGAACGCCGTTTCTTTCATATGACAAATATCGTAGAACTCCTACTTCTAGATATCTTTGAACTTCTATCTCACAAAATTCTTCTTTGGCTTACTCAGGTTGGATCCAAACCAGGACATTGAGATGAACACGTCAAATCTGCTAGATCTGACCAAGGAAGTCTTCGACAGGATTGTTGGCTCAGCTGACAAGTTCCCACCTCAATTGCGAAGCATGTGCCATTGTTTATATCAAGTAAGTTTATTTTAATAATCTAAATTGCCGTAGATTTCCAAAATTGTCTCTCGAAAAACTCATCGTACCCGAATTTACTTGGAATCAACGCAGCATTTGTGTTTTTTTCCATGAATCTTTAAATAAGCATTCTTCTTTCTTAAGCCTTTTTATCGAGTCAAAAATAGTTAGTTATCAAATATCATGTTATAATTTGTGTTCACTTCAAATTAGATAGCCATGTTCTTTGTTTCTGTGATTGGCTGAAACGAGTGTCTCCCGATTCTCTAACAAAAGGCATCAAAATATCAAATTGTTAAAATCGCAAAAATTTACTTGTGTTAGAACTTCAACGATGTTTTCCTAACATTATATTATTGTCACTCAATCCATTCACCATTTATTTGAACTCTTATTTTTGTAGCATCTTTATTTATATTAGATAACAAATTAGCTTTGTCAAGGATGAACTAACTATCGTGGAATTTGGAATATCTATTAACAGCAATGAGACTATATCGCCTTACGATGAGCAAGTGTGATAGAAGGTTAGACTTCACCGGCTGAAAGTCGTTTAAGATTTTGTCTTCCAGTCTGACCAGTCTTACCAAAGGGTATCATATTGCAGCTGAATACAAAAAAAGAGTGTAAAAATAGCTCGTCGGGGCTGCGGGTTGTTCGCAAGAGATACCGCGGCCTCGACATGAAGGGCTAAGAAGGAACATGGGTGGTTTTTAGTCAGTAGAAGTCTGACACTCCCTTTCGCTTTTCCCAAGAGCGGGAGGGGTTATTTGATGGTTTTCCACCCACAATAAAAAAAAAAGAAAAAAAAGGGTATCATATTACCCAGTATTAACTGGGTTGTGGAGGTCAGATAGGCAGCTCCATGTAAAATACTGGTACTCAGCTGCATCCGGTTAGACTGGAAGCTGACCCTAACATAGTTGGGAAAGGCTAGGCAGATGATGATTTTGTCACCCTAAATTAAATCAACTTTAATAAGTTTTAAGATAAACGTGCTACTTAACGGGCTGTACTTTCCCGGCAATGTGTGCTCGGCCATCTCGAAAATATTGCGCGTGAAAATGCTTGGCCATACCAAATAATTATGTGTGACTATTACATGGCCGGGCAATTACTGAAATATTATTTATTTATTTAAACTTTATGCACAATAGTGATACATAGGCGGACTTAATGCCACAAGGCATTCTCTACCAGTCAACCTTAGGGTTAATCAAGACAACATTGTGGTAGGGTACAAAATAATTTAAAAAAAAAACAATGTCAACTTTAATAATATAGAAAGTATATACTTATATTAATACTAATACACATATAAAAATAAAATAAACTAATAAATATTTAACAAATACCAAAAAAATAAAAAAACCGAAAAACTTAACAGGCAATTACTATAACTCGACTTATAATAATTGAAGGTTATTTAGTCTGATTTAAATAGTGGCTACGAACTTTCTTTTTAAAAGTGAATTTGCTTTCAGCTTTTTTAAATATTGCATGTATTTCTGCCACATATTGCCCGTTTAGAAGCACGAATACACAATTACAAGATTTTTGTGCAGGTACTAAGCAAGAGGTTCGCGCAATTTCCGCAAACGAGTGTTGGCGCTGTCGGCACTGTTCTTTTCCTGAGATTCATCAATCCAGCTATTGGTATGTTAAACAATCAAATCGCTATATCTCGTACTTACAAAACATCAGGTTCAGGTGGAGCGTCGGGGCTGCGGGTTGTTCGTAAGAGATACCGCAGCCTCGACTCAAAGGGCTAAGAAGGAACATGGGTGGTTTTTAGTCAGTAGAAGTCTCACACTCCCTATCGCTCTGCCCAGAGCGGGAGGAGTCATTTGATGATTTCCCAACCTCCAAAAAAACAAAGGTGGAGGTTGATAGATGACTCAGCCCTGGAGTCTAAATGTGGTATTGCCCCACAAATGATATAGTGTCCTGTTGTTTGTACAGGAAACTACAGGAACTGATGGACGCTACCGAAAGCGCCAAACGAGTAACTTAGCTCTGGGCGGACATAATTTAGGCTCCTAGCATACGGCGTGTTTTAAACGCACAGATGAACCGCGAATACGCGCTTCAAACGAGATTTGAACACGACCTTGTAACTTATAGCACACGGGGGGATCATGAACGTACGTCTACGCGCGTTCTTTTACGCGTTGCGTTTTTTTACGTTTTTCAAAAAAAAGTAAAAGTTCACTGTTGCCAACTACTTGCAACCTTTTGTACGCGCTTCAAACGAGTTTCAAACGCGCTTCACACGCGCGTTTGTATCTATAAAAACGCAAAAATCGGCATCTACGGCGCCGTGTGCTAGGGGCCTTAGATTGCCACCGACACGCTAAGCAGTAGAAAGAAATGTACACATATGAATTGAGAAGACGCTCTATCATAACTTGATGTAATAATTGTTATGCTGGTTTTTGTAAGTCGAGTATAAATTGTCTTTTATAAATAACCATACCTGAACGTTGTCTAAATGTAATAATTCTATCCCACAGTATCACCCCAAGAAATGGGCATAGTGAACCGCCAAGTCCCATCCCACGTGAAACGCGGCCTGATGCTGATGTCCAAGATCCTGCAGAACATCGCGAACCACGTGGAGTTCTCCAAGGAACAGCATATGCTGCCCTTCAACCACTTCCTGAGGGCACACTTCGAGGCGGGACGCAAGTGAGTCGCTTTCTGATGTAGTTAGATGTTGTTCCCACTTCTGATGATATACAAGATCCTGCAGAACATCGCGAACCACATGGAATTCTCCAAGGAACAGCTTATCTACTTTTCAACCACTTCCTGAGAGCGCACTTCGTGGCGGGACGCAAGTGAGTCTCTTACTGATGTAGTAAGATGTTGTTCCCACTTCTGATGTTACTATAATTATGTTCCAGAACCTTCGAGACGAAGAAACCGACTACAATAACGAAGCTGTTTTTTGGTTTAGTCAAATGGTAGAATTTTATGTTTTTAGAGCTATTTAGGATCGTTCTGAGAAGTGTTCGAATCTAATACGCTAAAAGTTGAGTTTTAAATGCGTTCGAAGCACAGTTACACTTCTAACTAAAGTTTTACTAAATAAAGTTTTTTCATAAACCTGCGTAGATACCCTCATTATCTGCTTTACCTTCAAAACTAAAATCTGTCCCTTGTCCCCAGATTCTTCATCCAAATAGCCTCAGACTGCGAGTCTATAGACCAGACTTCGCACAACCTGTCCTTCATCAGCGACGCCAACGTGGTAGCGCTACATAGACTCCTGTGGAACCATCAGGAGAGGATCGGAGACTACCTGTCTTGCAGCCGTGACCATAAGGCGGTTGGCAGGAGGCCTTTTGATAAGGTAGGAAACGTCGTAAGGAGGGGATGGCCACGGCGAAGCTCACACTATGCTACGGCGTAGCACACAAAGCTACGGCGTAGATAGCACTGCTACGATGTATTTCGCACTGCTACGATGTATCTCGCACAGCTACGATGTAGCTCAAACTGCTACGACGTAGCTCGCACGGCTACACCTCGCTCTAATACGACGTAGCTCGCACTGCTACGATGTAGCTCGCACTGCTACGGCGTAGCTCGTACTGCTACGGCGTAGCTCGCTCTGCTACGGCGTAGCCCGCATTGTATACAGCGTAGCTTTCGCTGTACTATAGCGTAGTAGATATTTATTAAGCGCTATTCTCAACCTATGTGGATTTATTTACAAAAACAATTTGTTCCAGATGGCAACACTGCTTGCTTACCTAGGACCACCAGAGCATAAGCCGATTGAATCGTAAGTACCTTTTATCTGATAGTAAAAATAAATCTCCACGTACGTTATAGTCTAATATGACAGTTGTGGCATGTGCTAAATAAATATGTTTTATTTCTTTCTTTTCTTAATATTGTTAGTCGGGAACCTTTTAAATCCTATAAATATAATAAACGCGAAAGTTTGTAAGTATGTATGTATGGATGGATGGATGTTTGTTACTCTTTCACGCAAAAACTCCTGAACGGATTTGGATAAAATTTGGTACACAGATAGTTTATAACCTTGATTAACACATAGGATAGTTTTTATCCCGAATTTATCTTCCCGTGGGATAGTTTCCGAGTTGTAGGAAGCAACACCTATGTGTATAAAATTCTTATTACAAATTAGCTCCACATTAATGGAAGAATTTTTGGAATTGTAACAGCTGTTCCGAAGATAACTCCCTACATATCAGCTTACAAACTGCTTCTTTAATATAGCAGTATAAATCGACGCTAAAAAGCGTTGCGTCGGTGTCTCTTATAGTCTATATCGATGCCTTAGAGTGACAACCTCGTAAGTGTAAAAGAAGTAACTGTTCAGGAGAATGAAAAAACTGCGTGCATTTTCCAACTGTTCTACGGCGTTTTTTTTATGTTTTTTGATTAATTAATATGGAATATATATATCGAATGTACAAATTAGCCCGATCAAGATTTGCGTTGTGAGGTTTTCTTCCCAAAAACGTAATAATAAAAATTTGAGCAAAAATGCATTCCCGAAGTTTTCACTCTAAGGCGACGATATTTAGTCTCGGAACGGATAAATAATTATGTAGTCACGAGCATTAATATGTAAACACTTATTACTGTACGGATTAAATTTAATTTTCATGTTACTTAACGAAATTAATAATTTGTAACCCATATTATCATAAACTAGGACCTAGGTCATATTTCAAAGTAACAATCGTTATTTCAAGAAAAAATCGCGTTTGAACTTAACCAAGTTACATATTATTGCTCATGACAACGGATAAAAGCTATAACAATATGAATGTCTACTCAGTTTGTCTTCCAGCACATCGAGTCTCCTCTTCTCCTCGTACGCGCGCTGGTCATCCATAGACATCTCCTCCACCAACTTCGAGGAGTTCATAGTGAAGCATAACATGCACAAGAAGGAAGAGTTCAAGAGCATCAAGAGTTTGAACATCTTCTATCAGGCGGGGACCAGTAAATTGGGGAATCCGGTGTTTTATTTCATTTCGAGGAGATATAAGTGAGTATTTGTAGTATGATTTTATTTCTTTTGGTGTTTAGTTTCGGGTTAAGTTAAGTTTGTCTAGGTTGGTCCCCATGGATGGATGACGGTCCAGTATATGCCGAGTTCCCTCTGTGCTTCGGAAAGCACGATAAATTGTTGGTCCCAGCTGTCATTTTAAGATTTTTGAAAGTCGTTACAGGTAGTCAGGTAGTAGTGTCTCGAAAGTCTGGCAACCAATCTTACCAAGGGGAATCATAATACCGAGTACTGGTTGTAAAGATAGATAGAAGATAGTCATATTACCCAAAGGTTGACTGGTAGAAAACGATTACGGCATAAAGTCCGCCTCTGTACTTTTTCCTTGAAGTATTAAATAAATACTCACTCTCTTACTCACTTATTTTGCTGTGCCCGACAGGGTCCATGTGATATAATTTTAAGTTTTACCACCTAAGTATTACATGTGGAATGCAATAAAGTATTGAGTATTAAATACTTTCAAACAAGGTCAAAACCTTAAATTGCTAGTTCATCAAGCTTTACTTTAACGATATTTAGAAACCTTTAAAGGTCGATTTTTCTACAGGCTTCCCCAAACTTACCGTTGTATGTTGAATCCTAGGCTCTGCTGAATAGAAATGTCTCAAAAACACAAATATTTTTCAGCAAATTTCTTGCCCCCCAAAACATCGATTTAAAAAAAATACATACAGTCCAACATATTTTATATCCTCTTCCATTTTGGAAGTCGGTTAAAAATAAAGAGTAATGTGAGTGTGATAAAAGTAACCTCTGTCTAATATTTATTTTTCTTCCACTCAACAGAATCGGCGAAGTAAACGCCGACCTCCTAATCTACCACGTGATCCTGACTCTCAAGCCGTTCTGCCAGCAGCCCTTCGAGCTGATCGTGGACTTCACGCACACCAACTCTGACAACAGGTTCAGGTGATGATCTATCTTTGTAGGCTAGGCTCGTTTACGTTAGTCGGTTTTGTTAGTTTTAGTCTAGATTTTTTTGAAATGGAAGAGATTTTTGAATTGATGTTCGGGAGTTTTTTGATGTTGTACGGTTAAAAAGTCATGACTTAAACACCAGTTATAAGCCAGATATTTGCAAAAAAGGTCAAACATTTGAATTTTTTATATTTCTTTTTCGGTAGTAAATTAACTTCAGTCCAGTCCCCTTTTGCGGCAAGACTATAAATTAACTTTTTCTGGAACATTTGAATGTGACTTGTACAAAAAATGCTCAAAGATTTTTAGCAGTTAACTGTATTTCCAAATAGGTTTTAAATTAAAACACAAGAGCAAAAATGTAACGTGACACCGAGACAGAGAAATTCTAGACTATATAAGTTACCAGAACATAAAAACTAATTCTTAACATATAAATGTTGCCATTGCAAACAAAACACTTATGTTTAAATTATTCTTAAACATGACTAATTTATTAGAGAGATAAATTTGGTGTTAAAACGAATCCTACGAATATTCGAATCATGAGATGATTCATCATCTTCCTGCCCTTATCTCATGTTAGTTGGCGTCGGCGCAACACGTTTTTTTCTTTCATTCTCCTGTCTTTCCAATCTTGAGATGATTCGACGACATTTATAGTAAAGTAGTACTTCGCCCGCGACTTACTCCGCAAAAAATGTGATAGTTCGGCTAATATGCATGATATAAATAGTATTTATAGCCTATAACAATCACGAATAATGTGTCCATTTTAACATTAAAAAAAAATTTCATTGTACGTACCAATATTGCTAAGATTACCCCCTACATACAAACTTACAAAGAAAGGTGGGTTTTGGAATGGGGATTTATTGTTTCCATCCTGTATTTCAACAGATATTTTATAGTTTCCGAACAACATCAAAAAACAATAAACAGATATTTCAAAATAAAATTAAAAAACTTGAAAGTAATATTTAGCGTGAACATTTTATTCTCTATAACGACTTCTGTAGTACCTATTAGCCCCTATTACCCTTATTAGCCCCTGTTACCTCTATTAGCGCCTACCTTTCTTCTTTTACACCCTAAATAGAGGGTGGTTTTTCAAACATATTTTTATTAAAATTAGATATCGATATTTACAACCCTACTGACTGACAGTGCAGTTTTTACCCGACTACGGTATAGCCAAAGAAGGGTTATGATTATAACAGGCAACTATGGTACGCTTAAGTATCTTAACCCTGATTTTTTGTAAATTCCCCTAGTGTCCTAACACCTTGACCTTGTGGTTTCCGAAAACAATTTCAAGTTTAGTCAAATATCATATCAATCCCTTCACGTAGCCGTCAACCGAGCATTTTAAAAGAAAAAAACAGTTCATCGCTTTTGTTCACCTAGGTGATATCACCCAGGTGAACATAGGTGGCTAAGCTAGTGTCCGGTGGCTCTTTTGAACAAAAACCGAAACCCTGGCAGGGTCCGTTATACCCCCCTTTAGAACCTTTTGGTCTTGATCTTGATGGTTAGTTTAATGTCCCTTTTAGCGATCCCTAATACCGACTGCATGGTTTTACAGAGTCGTTTGATATCGACTAATGTAAATGAGCGGGATGTAGGTCGCTTGTGATATCTTAATGCATGGTTTCTTATGCTTCAGCCAGAATCTTTTTTAATTGTAAGTCGGTAGACAGTTCATTTTTAACCCCTAACGCAAAAAACGAGGGGTGGTATAAGTTTGCCGTTTGTCTGTATCTTTGTTTGTCAAGAAACGATTTTCATTTAGTCGCTTTTGTTTGAAAGATTTCTTAATAAGTTACTGTGTTTAAAGGAAAAAAAATGTGATATAAAGTGGACCAGCAACTAATAATATTGTAAAAAAAGAAAGAGAAAATATTCTTATTATTAATATAATAAGGACTTAACGAGCATACAAAATGACAAACAAATATTTATAAATGCAAAAGGACAGAACAAAAAAAAATTGTCAGCTTTCACGTCGTGACTTCGACAAGCAGGTTACCACAGCACTGGGGCCGTATTTTTGAATCACTCGAAGTGAATCTTAAATTCATGCACGAAAGCAAAACGTATACGAATTGAATTTCGATTGCTCCAAATTTTACGTATTTTTGAAGTAATAGAAATTAGTGTTGCCCTAAAACTCGAATCTTATAACATTTTTCATTTCACGCAGAAAAATAAAAACCGGAAAGCCATAACTCGTTGATTTTAAAAACCGGTAATGAGTTACGGTGGAACGGAACGTAAATTAAAAAGTTATAATGTCATTGTCTGACGGCTGTCATTGGGATTTCGATATTTTTTTCTCTAGTATTTACATATTTTTTTCTGTCGCTGCTGTAATTCATCAGGATATACTCCTCGAGGCTAACCATCGCGAAAGGCGAAAGAAAACACTGATTTATAGGTTAGATAAAGTCAACGTAACGTATCTGTCAACAAATCTTCACTTGTCAGTGTCATTCTCATTTCTACTGGTAGAATATCGAAAACGAGTGGGTCGGACCACTCGTTGCAAAATTCACGGGTATGAATATTCAAAAATAGCGATTTTAGGGATTCTCATACGAATTCTGCGATTTCGTACACGATTTGGAATTCTATTGATTCAAAAATACGGCCCCTGGTTATGAGTGGTCCAAAAATATTTGAATTTCTTAATCGATTTTGGCTGTAGTATTAATAATCTTATAGTTGCTTCTTGTAAGACTCGCTCACTAAAAAACGTATTTTCTAACTCAATCACTTATTTTGCTTACGGGCGTAAGGTTGAAATATACAATACAATACTAATTCTTGCAGCTTTTATAACTAAGTTTATTTCGGTTCCTGAATGCCTTGATCAGATAATCTTCTATTCTTTATTTTAGCGTGTCGATGGCAGTCTAAATTGTAAACAGGGGAGCCTTAAATGAACGCTTTAGCAGAATCATAATTACGTTACAATTCGTAATATGGCCACAAAGTGGCAATTCAGACAAATAACTACGTCTATCACCATTTTAACAATTTTAACGTGATTTATAATATTATCTTTTTTTTTTTTTGGGGGGTGGGAAATCATCAAATAACCTCTCCCGCTCTTGGGCAGAGCGAAAGGGAGTGTCAGACTTCTACTGACTAAAAACCACCCATGTTCCTTCTTAGCCCTTCATTTCGAGGCCGCGGTATCTGCGAACAACCCGCAGCCCCGACGGGAGAATATTATCTTATGTATGATTCTGCTAAAGCGGCCATTTAAACAGCCCTGAGCCCTGATTTTCAGTAGCGTTCATCAATTCTTGTAGGTACGGTCAGCAACAGAAGTAGGTTAACATTTAGGAATTTTAATTATTTGATGTACAGGACTCCAGCTATTATTTTTAATGTTTTAGAAGATTATTCTTTAAAATATTCCTTAATCTTCAATAACTCATTAGTAACAAGTAATATCTAATAAGTTCTAATTAAAAATCCTGCTATGAGTAGTGTTAACCTACTTCTGTTGCTGACCGTACAAACAGGACACGCAGGACACGATACTTATTGCCTGATCGGTTGTCTTCTCTTGAGTCATACATAATACTTTTATTACACTAACGAATAATATTACTAAAAGTTGATTCTTGAAACAGATTTGAAAGGTATTCAGAAATCGAAATAAAGTTGACAACCCAGCATTTTAAAAGTAATGTAATTATTTGAGGCATATAGGTGCGAAGTGGCAAAACCCAGTAAAATGAAACAAGAAACGAAACTCACGTTGGTCTGGTGAACTGAGCATGAGTGTTATTGCGCGACGCGCAGTGCAGCAGCTAAACGCTCAGCCACTGCCCCAAACGACTGAATGAATAGGAATGTTTACTGACTAAAAAAAATATGATTCTTTTTAGTCCGTCAGTAAGATTATCGAAATATATTGGATTTAGAGAAATTAATAAACAAATACGAAAATAAATCGCGTCAAAGATCATGAGTGGGGGCTTGTGACGTCACTTTATGGTAAAAAAATCATGCAAAATGACGTCACACGACTTTTCAAAGCACTGTATCGTCTTAATTTTTTGTTTACGTGAAAATAGAAAAATATGTATCTAATATTTTTTTGGAAATCTATCTGACGGACTAATTAGATATTTTTTGTCCCTATTATGGTATCCGTTTTAAAAATTACAAGAGTTATGCCACTTCCACCCTCTCAAATAACCTTCACCCCAACAACCATTAACGTCTCCTCCATTTCAGAACGGATTTCCTCCAGAAATGGTTTACAGTGCTACCTGAAGTGGCGTATATAAACATCCACGCGTGCTATATATACAACTGTAACAGCTGGGTACGCGAGTATACCAAGTTCCACGAGGCTATACTGGCACCGCTTAGGGTAAGTGGACTAAAACACGTGTTTTCTAGACCGGTAAACGCGATTTTTCACCATGGGTAAGTTGGGGTAAGTTAGGGTAAAATGAGGTAACTAGAGTAAAAGCTGAAAAAACTACAAATTTTAACTCCTGGTAGGGTATAGTTCCTATACTAGATCGTTGCAGACGATTTTTCGCGAAGCGTTATCTAGGGTACTTATGATGCCGTTGTTAGGGTAAAATATGAAAACAAAAAAAAGTTGAATGATAAAAATGCCTTCATCATTGATCAAATACACCCAAGGGATCTGCCGGCCTCATTAATACACTATCAGGAAGAGTTTCCTCCAGAAATACTGGCGCCGCTTAGGGTAATTGGACTAAAATACGTTAATATATCTATGTACAAGACCAAAAAGGCAATTTTTCACCAAGGGTAAGTTAGGGTAACTAGGGTAAAAGCAGAAAAAAACAACATTTTACCCAAGTTTGGGTATACATACACCCATACTTAGATGTTAACAGGTGATTTTTCGTTAGGGTAAAATAAGAAAACAAAACTAGTTATATAAAAAATTGAATGATAAAAAAGTCTTCATCATAGATCAAATTCACCCAAGCGTTATATCCTTCTCATGAAAACACTATTAGACAGAATTAATACGTGTGATTAGTACGAAAGGGTAATCTAGGATAACTGTCATAGCGTTAGGGTAAAATGTCATTCAAAACAATTTTCTTCACAGGGCAATCGCAAGCTAATATTCATCGATAACCACAGCCGTCTTAGCGAATATGTAGAGGTGGAACAACAGAAGTTGCCCGGAGCGACTTTGGCTTTGGAGGAGGACCTCAAAGTGTTCAATAATGCGCTGAAATTGTCGCACAAGGACACCAAAGTGGCTATTAAGGTGAGTATCTTCGCTACAAAATTAAGGTGCTTTACCCAAATAAAGCACCTTAATTTTGTAGCTGAAAAGCGAAATTTTAATCTATTTTTTTTTTTAAAAAAAGACCGTTGCCCCACACTAGGAATTCCTCCTGTAGTGTGCGTTCACAAACATTTAAATTCACATACACAAATACCCAGACCCGGAACAACTACCTGTAGGTCGTACAAATATTTGTTCCGTGCGGGGATCGAGCCCGCGATACGCAGCGCAGCAGTCCATTGCTTGCCACTGCGCCATCCGTGCCGTCAACATTGTAACTAATTTACGATTTATACAAGGTGGTAAGGACGTGTAACAGGGAAGAATGGAAGAAGAAAACGTGTTGCGCCGACCCCAAATAGAATGGGATAAGGGCAGGAAGATGATGATGATGACAAGGTGGTTATCACGTATTTAGTATATCATTCTGAACACCAACGCCACATAGTTTTATTTTGACCTATTCATACCAGGCCAAAGGCAAACCAGGAAATAGATTCAAATTTCGACCTTTAACTGATGTATTTTTAGTCAAACCTATAAATGCTCAAAGTTAGTCAAAGGCCGAAACTCACGTCGGGGCGGCAGATTGTTCGCAAGAGATACCGCGGCCTCGACATGAAGGGCTAAGAAGGAACATGGGTGGTTTTTAGTCAGTAGAAGTCTGACACTCCCTTTCGTTCTAGGCCGAAACTCGCTATTGGTTTGGACTCTGACTAAGTTCTTTATGTAGACCTGAGGTTTGACTAGCCAAACCTAGGAGATTCAGAGCTTCGATGTTTGACTATGACGGTTGGCGCAGTGGCTACGCAATTAGACTTCTGCGCTGCGTGCGTGGGTACGATACAGGAGAAATTCCTAGTGTGGGGCAACGATTTTTAAAAAACAAACAGAAAAAAAAACAGACAAAATATAATATGCTGTTTTTCGAATTAAGTTCTGGTTTTTAACCAGGTAACCGGGATCTGTATTTGTTGATGATAATTTTGTAAATTTTTGTTAAAGGTTGGACCAACAGCTCTTCAAATAACATCGGTGGAGAAGACCAAAGTGCTCGGATTACCTGTTCTACTAAATGATGTTTATTATGCCTCGGAAATCGATGAGGTAAGTCTCAGTTAAAATATAATATTGGATTACAGCACCTAGTCGTGTATATCACTCAGCTCACAAGTTAGGACCCATCAAAATCAATAATTGTTTAGTTAACTAAAAAAATATAATTAGTCCGTCAGATAGATTTCCAAAAAATATTGAACACGTATTTTTTCTTTTTTCACGTACACAAACAATGAAGACGATACAGTGCTTTGAAAACTCGTGTCACGTCATATTCTAAGACATTAGTATGACATTTTTTTACCGGTGAGTGACGTCACAACCCTCCACTCAAATATTTGACGCGTTTTATCTTCGTAAATTTTTACTGATTTGATAAAACAAAAAATACGTATCCAATATTTTTCGATAATCTAACAGACGGACTAATTAGAATCATATTTTATTTAGTCAGTAAACATCCCTATTATAATATATTAATCCGTGGTGCGAAGCAACTATAATTGCTGCCAGTTAAGATGTAGTGTGGGTCCCATACCCATGACTGTATGTGTAAGTAGCTTAAGTCTATATATTGAATGATTTGTTAATAAACGTGAGTATTACACATCGAGTCGTCTACTCAATCACACCTATCCCTACATGGCGACCCTGCCTTCGGGCTTGCCGCGCATAATGGTCGTGTCGCGTTACAACTGGCTTCAATTTGAATTGGTGCGAAATTATTCAAGATGTGTCAATCCTACCAAACAAAAGAAGAGGTTTTTCTGGCTCAAAATGCAGCTGGTGCTGGAAATAGTGCAGATTTGCAGCAAATTGGAACACATATGAGCATCCAGACAATTATGACAACAATAATTATCTGCATCATGGGTGCAGTGCTTCTCTACTTGGGATTTAAGGCATATAAAAAGTGCCATACTCAATGGATGCGTCAGGAGATCAACCATCAGGCGTTCAGGGGCATGCGATTGTCCGGACGAGGTCGCTGCCAAAACACTCCGAAAGTAGCAGTGAAGCAGCGAGCAGAAAGTGAATGCCAGTGTAAATCAGTGAACTAATGAGTGCTTTAAAGTGCGTAATAAGTGTTTGTTATGTACGTACGTACGTAAAATAGAAATCAAGAAGAAAATAAGGAGAAATATACTGTTAAAAGACTGTGTAAGACAAAAACAACAACTGTGCAGTGACGTCAAAACGAATAAAATAGTGTCTTATGGCTAAGGAAATTGAAAACATATATAATGAGTTATGTAAAATACGTACATATTTAATAAAAATAGGACCTAAGCGGAGATTAGAATCAAAGGTTAGTAGTAGAAAATTGGAAGAATCGACAAATTTATTATTTTCATTCAAAAAAATATATAAAGAAATAGAAACTAACATAAAAGAATTCAAAAATGAGGAGTTAATATTAATAAAGGAGTATCGTCATAAGATAGAGGAAGTTTTCGTAGAAATTAAGGAGTTATGTAAAAAAGAAAGTAGTTATAGTAACTCAGATTTTGAAAGTTTAAGTGAAGACGAAGGGCAAACAGTTAAAATGGCGCAATTTGATCTTAAAATAGCACTGAACTTGTTGCCTGTCATGACCAATGACGAGTTAAGTATTAAGCAGTTAATCGATGGGATCGATTACTACAGTTCTATTTTAGACAGTCAAGCGCAAGAACAATTAATTACGTTTGTAATGAAAAGTCGACTATCTCAGGCAGCAAAATTGAAGTTAGCTTTAAATTATGACTCAGTTAAGAATCTGTTACACGATATGAGAGTTCAACTATTGCCAACAAAGTCAGCAACGGCAATACAAAGCAAATTACATTCTTTCTGCCAAAAACAAATGACAATTGACGAGTACGGAAAGGCTATAACTGAAATGTTCGTGGATTTGACGATAGCGCAATCCGAAGGGAAACCCAATAATTATCAGGTATTGAAACCGCTAAATGAAAAACAGGCTATCAAACGGTTTGCCGACGGATTGCGAAACCGTCGATTAAGCACTATCATAGCAGCCAGGAATTATGAATCCCTCAAAGACGCAGTTCAAGCAGCAGTGGATGAGGAAACTTCGGCGCCTTCGACTTCATCAGGTGAGATTATGGCATTTAATCAAAGAAATCGGTATAATTACAGGCGCGTTTCAAATAATAATTATAGAGGTCAGCATGGACGAGCGTTCAGAGGACGCGCAAACCAGGGTCACATGCGAGGAGGTAACCAGGATGTAAGCCGTGGTCGTCCACCACGGGGATCATGGCGAGATTCAAGAAGATCGAATCGAGGTAGGTCTTCTTTTCATAATAACCGAAACAAGTGGACAAGTAATTCGGAAACAATGCAAGTTATGACCGAGGAAACTCCTGAAAAAGAAGAATCCAAAAATCAGTTTTTTCGTGCCTAAAAATTGTATTATGTCATGTGATAATAACACGATTGTCGAGCTTTCTGTAAACGGAAGACCAGTCCAATGGTTACTTGACTCGGAAGCAACAGTATGATACCACTATGAGACAAATCATTTACACACCAAACGATCAAATCCTTTTAAAAATAGAAACTGGAAACAAGTTGAGTCCCATTTATTCAGGACCCTATGTAGTGGTAAGGGATTTAACACCAAACGTAGAAATAATAAGAAAAGGAAAAATTGATGTAGTGCATAAGAATAGAACTAAGTTATATTGTACCTAGTAGATATTTCTTAATCTTATATACCTAGATTAAATCAATTAAAATGTTAGAAGAAAAAAAAAAAACAAACCCATGTTAACCTATGTAAGATTTTTTTTTTTTTAATAAAAAGGGGAGGTGTAGTGTGGGTCCCATACCCATGACTGTATGTGTAAGTAGCTTAAGTCTATATATTGAATGATTTGTTAATAAACGTGAGTATTACACATCGAGTCGTCTACTCAATCACACCTATCCCTACAAAGATGTCAATAGCGGTCATTGACCTTTCTCTAATATCTTTTCGTACGAACCAAAACAAATGAACCATGTATCGTTTTTCATTAGAAAAAAATGTTGAAGATTACGATAGATGACGATTCAAGACATGAACAGGCTTATTTTTGTATTTCAAAGTTAAGAACTTTAATAAATCTAAACTGGCAGCATTTATAGGCTTATCCCATTTGTAAGCGTCTCTTTGTGCCTTTTAGCCTTGCTTTGTTTTGTTTCCTGCTGATATGGGGGGAAGTGGAAATTATGTTTTTCCTTATTCTCCGCTATTCTTTTCTGATACAGTTAAATTATTTCTCTGGGACTTCGTCAAGCAATAATATTGGCGACCACCAGAAAAGTGCCAAAAAATCGATAAAAAAATGGAGTAGCTATACGCTTTAGAAAATTTTGGTGGGGGAACTTTCTATCCGTGTCGCGCGAAACGGCCATTTATACTACGTAACTATAGCGGTATGAAATATGACGTCACGTTTCTATAGCGCTGTCTCTGTCTAACACGTCATTTAAAATCAGTTAAAAGTAAGCCATTTTTTAATCGAATCGCTAATTGTGTCGGCACTTTTCTGGTTGGCTACAATGTTGATTCTGGTGCACAGGAGTTGCACTACACGACATATGTAGATAGACCACATAATATATATCATAAATAATTTGTTTTATTTCTCTTCCACAAATAAAATAAAGACAATCAGTACTTAAAAAACTAACATATTTATACAGTCAAAAGTATTTTATTTGTGGGAGATTGGAGCCTAAACTAAGCCGAACCCTGTATTTCAGGACACCAGGTCCCCACTAAGATGTGATATAGAAAAGAAAGAAAGAAAGAAAAATATTTATTTGAGACAAGCACAGGAACTACAAAAATAATAAAAAAAGAATCTAAAACTAAATAATAAAAAAAATGTGACTTCAATACTGGATAAACTTAATTAATCCATACATTTTGCCCCCAGGTCTGCCTAGTCGATGACAACCAGTTCTCTCTGTCAATAATCAACGAGTCGACGCCTTTGAGCTTCATTCACAACGACTGCGACAACATAGTGCAGTCTATCATACATATTAGAAACAGATGGGAGCTCAGTCAACCGGTGAGTAATATTTATAGAAAGACTAGCTTTTGGCCGCAACCTTCGGACGCATGATTTTTTTATAATAATAATAATTTATTTATCAGACTACAAAAGAGGTCCACTGTGTTAGTAACAATATAACTTAGCCTATGTTAGTACTTAATAATTAGGACTGATCGGGTACGGTTGCTTAGTGCTAGAGATGGGATTTTACCCGGAAAATACCCAAATGTGGGTAAAAATAGGGTAAAAACCCGTCGAAAATACCCGAATGGGTAAATATTCGGGTATTTTCATTTTTAGCATATGTAACATCTAAGTAATGTGTAGATACATGTATATATCAAGTAGTACGTACTATTTAAGTACTATTACTACTAGTTCGAGCTAATCTAACTTTGTTTATTTTCGTAATTCATCAATACGTTATATATACTCCATGCTATCTAATTAAATAAAATGAAATTTAAAAAAACCTGTCTATTTGTGTGTGTTCATCCGCTCTTAGCGACATGTAACCCGGGTACGTACGCGGGTAGGGGGGCGGGGAAGCAGGTAGTAGTAGTGGCGTACGCGTTGGTGATCTATCTATCTCACACGTTGTTTTGGCTTCGTACTGTGCGCACTTGTGTTCATTTGTTGGTTTAATTGACGACTTGGATTTTGTTTTGTGGACTTTTGATTGCCTAGTGATTAAATACGTGATTTACTTTGGATTGACAACTAATAATATATTTAATGATCATGACAGTAGTGACAGTGACTAAAAATGGTTAAAATTCCATTATGAACCGTAGTTTAATAAGGCGGAGGGGCGGGGCGGGAATGGGGGGGAGGGCTAAAACCCCCAGTACCACCCCTTTTTTTTTTTTTTTTTTTTTTGTTCTCGGGGGGAAACCTTCAAAAGGCGACCGGCCTTTGGGGATAAGACCGGGGAGTGTGGGATTTTTACCGCACTAAAACCACCCCGGTGGCCACCATCCGCACATGGGAGGAGGCACCGTTTCCTCTTAAAAGACCTGTCCGGAGCCCCCTCTGTGCAACGCCTGTTATGCACATCCCTGGGGAGATTGTAAAGTGATCTCCCCTGAGCCTCGCTTTGCAATTGTGCACGGCAGCACGTGACCACTGTGCCGCCGTCTTCTCCGAGGTCACTCGGTAGGCGGACAGAGTCCCCACTCTGAACGCCCGCGACCCCATTTTCCCGCCAGCTTTAGATTGTGCAGGTGGGGTTTCGGCATGTTAGGCATCGAGGCGGTTGCCTGCCCGACGCCTTCTTCTCCGAGCGGGATCGGCCCTCTCACGATCGCGCTCCGCAGCCTCCTTCTGAACCATCACTGTCTCACAGAAAGAAGCCACCTCCCTCCAGTTCTCAGACTCCGCCAGCATAGCTCGAACAACTGCGGGCAGAGACAGATCTTGGCCGATCCTGGCTATCAGAACTCGTCGTTCAGAGGCCCAAGCAGGGCACTCTTCTAGCGTGTGCTGTGCTGAGTCCATGCCGGCTCCGCAATGATGGCAACTCGCCGAGGCCTCTCGCCCAATCCTACTCAGGTACTCGCCAAAGCAACCGTGCCCGGTCAGTACCTGAGTAAGCCTGTAGGAGATGCGATCCCCTCTCTGCAGCCAGGCTTCTAAGTGTGGCAGGACGGCTTCGACAACGCGCTTACGTGAATATTGCGGCTGTTGCAGCCGCTCACGCCACTGTTCGAGCGCGTGTCGCCATTCCTGCCGCCTCAGCCTTACAACAGCAATTTCTGGCACGCCGGTACCACTTTGGCGGATGGCACGGATTCGGTTATAAACCCTCGCGTCCATATCTGCCAGGATGTCAAGTGGAGGAAAACGTGCCAGGAGTGTTGCCGCCTCAAAAGACACAGTACGGTATCCTCGTGCGATACGAATAGCCATTTTACGCTGCAAGCTGTTGACTTTAGTCCTGCAGCGTCTGACTCCAGACAGCCTACTTGACCAAACTGGCGCCCCATAAAGAACCATTGATCGCACCACCCCAGCGTAAAGGCGGCGAACTTCTTCTCGAGGCCCCCCGAGATTTGGCAACAGTCTATGCAATGCACCCACTGCCTTCCCGACTCGGGGAACTAGGCGCTCGAAGTGCTCTTCGAACCTCCACCGACCGTCTAGGGTTAAGCCGAGATACCTAATGTTTCGACCCACCGTGACTTGCGCATCTCCAACTCTGACTACCGAACTAGGTGGGTCTCTGGTTTTCGGCAGTTTATGGAACCATAGTGCCTCAGTTTTATGAGGCGCTATCTCTAAACCCAACTCGCGGATTAACGCCACGACCTTGTCCAATCCGAGCTCGGCAAGCTGGATGGTCTCTGCGAAGGTGTCCCCGCAGGCTAACACCAAGGTGTCGTCTGCATAGCAAATGACATGAACACCAGCGGGAAGGTCAACACGGAGGACCACATCGTAAGCGAGGTTCCATAAAGGAGGCCCTAAAACTGACCCCTGCGGCACCCCACACGTTATCTCCCTACGATGAACGGTACCGTCCCGATCTACGTAGCGAATGAGTCGATCGCGGAAGTAAGCGCCGATGATACATTGCAGATAATGCGGCACTTTGTGATGTACAAGTGCCGCTCTGATCGCTTCCCAAGGCAAGGAGTTAAAGGCGTTGACGATATCCAAACTCACCGCCAACGCCACCCCACCCTGGGATATTACCGGTTCCGATACCGAGCGGACGCGTAGGATCGCATCAACAGTAGAACGCTGCTGCCGGAAGCCATACTGGCAATCGGCAAGGTCGGGGCCAACATGTAATAAATGTCCAGCAAGTCTTTCGGCAAGTATTCTCTCGAATAGTTTGGAAACTTCGTCGAGCAGGCAAATTGGACGGTATGCAGAGGGAGAATCTGAGTCCCTGCCTTGTTTCCTCAACAGGACCAAACTAGCCTCCTTCCAGTCCGAGGGAAATACGCCTGTACGGAGGCAGCTGTTAAACAGTCGTCTTAGGCGATCCCCGAGAGCAGGCAAAGCCAGAACCCAAGCCCGACCAGGGATACCATCCGGGCCCGGCGCAGTGTTACGAGTCCCCAAACGTCTAACGGCTCTATCCAGCTCGCTTTCAGTCACCCCCAACTCATCAGACCAGTCTACAGGTGACAATAATGGCGAGGGACTATCCCTAACTATTGGGAAGAGAGTGTTAAGGACTCTTTCCAGCAGACTTGGGTCCATAGTTCCTGTAATAGGGGGGACCCATGGACGTAATTTAGCCATAACTAACTTATAAGGTCTTCCCCATGGATCCCTTTCCAACCCTTGGAGGAGCTCCCTCCAGGACCTTGATCTCGCGTCTGTGATGGCGTGTTGGAGCTTCATTGTCGCCTCTCGGTATGCTCTATAATCTCTGGCTATTTCTTCCTCCGTGGCTCTCGGTTGTCGTCTGCGCCTAGTGCGCTGATACTGGCGTCGTGATCTTAAGCAGAAAACACGCAATTGCGCGATGTCTTCCGACCACCAGTAAACCGCACCAAGTCGTTGGCCGCTCCTGACTCGGGGCATAGAAGTGTCGCAAATTGATGACATTGTTTCCCGAAACCAAGCCGCTTCTTCCTCTGGATCCACCTGGGAACGAGTATCTTCCGACCAAGCTGTAATGTTGGCGGCTGCGACAAGCATGTCTCGATTGAGCCGTTTGAGGGCCCATCGTCGCACCGGTAGGTAAGAATTTGAACGGCTGGGGCTACCGGAAGGGTCGAGAGTCACCTTGAAGACAATGTGGCGGTGGTCGGATAGTGTGACCATTTCCTCCGCTACTCTCCATTCGGACACCATGCGAGCAACAGAAGCAGTTGCCCACGAGAGATCTACAATTGACTCCCCCTGCCAGCGAACACATGTTGCAACTGACCCCTGATTTAAAAGACGAAGATCTAGTGACGCCGCCCAGTCTTGTAATGCTCGTCCTCTGGGCCTGTCCCGGGTGTTTCCCCAAACTCTAGAGTGAGCGTTGAAATCACCTAGGACGAGCACCGGACGTGGTGAGCATTTACGCCGGATGCAGTTACCAACCCTGTCTAGATATTCTTGGAATTCCACGAGAGTAATATTCGGAGATACATAGCAGCCTACTACTGCTAGATGTCCCCATTCCACAGCAACATATCCTTGTGCTTTATCTATAATAGAGCAGTGAGGCCCACCACTCCCAACAGACCAATAAACGGCAACAGAATCCATAGTGTCCCGAAACCACCGTGGGTGATCCTGAAGGCCATAGGGCTCGGCTACCACCGCCAAGGCAACCGACCACTCCGCAATAGTCTGCATAAAAAGGTTTTGTGCGTTGCGGCAGTGGTTCAGGTTGCATTGAAGAACTTTTAAGGCTGGGAAGGCGATGCGTCCATTTCCTCCACAGGGACTACACCCAGTGGTGCTTGCACCGATCCTTGTGATAAGACGGGGACAAACGAGGGCTGCTTCTTGCGCGGAGCGCACTTCTTTCCTCCCAGTCGATGATCTGCTGGAAGACCATGATCTGAACATAACGGACAGTGCATGGTCATCGACGTGCACTCTCTCGCTTTGTGAGCACCTCCACAAGCATAGCACTGGTTGCTGCGGTCAACTGCACTAGTGCACCGGCAGCGGACGTGTCCGGGCTCGAGGCACCGAAAGCACATCATACGACGCGCGGCCAAGATCTGAACCCGTACTACAGTCCAACCTAAGCGCATGCCCTTTTCAGACGTTAGTTTTTTTATAGCCGTCAGGGGGGCACGAACCCATACGTGCCCTAGAGAAGCAGGCGGACGACGGATTTGACCTACTTTTACGTCTTCAGGGGAACAACCCCCTACTTCGGCGATAGCAGCTGCCACTTCATCAGGCGTTACAGCATCATCGAGATCCATGATCCTCGCTTCAGCTCTTTTGGTTGGACGTGAAATTATCACATCAAATTCGGTCAGCACCTCGCGCATGCGACTGGCAAGACTGTCGGCCTTGGTGGAAGAATCGGCACCAGCGACGGTAATCACCATACCCCCATCTGCAGCCCTTTTTTGACCGACAGTGTCAATACCAACATCTGCTAAACGAATTTTCTGCCTCACCGCGGACATGACACTGCCAAGAGTGGCAGATGATCCATCTCTTACCGAGACTGTTATAGCCGCCGTGGCGGGAACCCTAGGAAGTTTCACTGGTTGTTTTCCCTTTGCAGGAGTGGGCTCCAACGTAGCTTGGTAAACTTTCTTGGCCTTCCTCCCCACCACAGTAGACCAAACTTCAGTTTCAGTCGTAGCTGCTTCCCCCAGAGCCTGTGAGCGTCTGCATGGACGCCGATGACACAGCGGGCAACTCCACTACCTGAGCCACCGCTTTACTTTTGATTTTCCTATTTCCCTTGCCTTTCCCTTTTTTTTTCTTAACGGGATTAGGGACCAGACATGGACCAGCAACTTGCTGCGCACAATCAAAAGTCGGTGATACCATCTTCGCGTCAGCGGCCAGTGGTGGACGCAAGGGCTTTTCTGGGGGTAACCTCTTCTCAATAGCAGCTAATTTGGCATCAACCATGCCACCAATTTCTAATGCTATAGAATGGAGAAGTTGGGCCTCTGAACCGTTAAATTGAAAAGGCCTAGCTGCTGCAGCTGCCTGACTTGGTCCCATCAAAGAGGTGACTGCGGTAGGACTAGTCATTCGTTCACCCTGGCGACTAAGGGCGGTGACCTGCGCCGTCAAATTCTCGACCTTTGCAGAGAGACTGGTAAGCTGAGCCTTTAAGTCAGCATTTTCTGTCTCTAACCTCTCAACGTTCACCTCAACAGCCGATCGGGTAGACAACTCAACCATTGCGGCTTGTATTGTGACTGCTGCCAACTTGAGGCTGTGGACATCACTCCCTTTGAGGTACCGCGACTCATTTGCCACATCCTCGATTTTTCTAAGGCTGTCTTCGATACAGCTTTTAATTTCTGCCGTTGGTTGTGCCTGCATCGTTTTGACCAACACATCTGGTTTTGGCACATGAAGCTTTACTGATGCTCGAGTTTTAGCTTGCTTAGCGGGTGGGCTCGCATGGTCGGTATCTCCACCATCGTCTCCGCTGATGGTCAGTGGTTTGGTCTGGGTTAGTGGTGTAACAGGCTTCTTCCTGGTTCCGGATATCTGCGATCGCTTGCATGAGCGGTACCGAGATGACCTCGACGTTTCAGATGCGTATGACATTTGCGAGCAAGAAGACTCACAAGTGTCACTTACCACCTCGTCTGCCATTGGAGTAGGCGGGCGCACGAACTGTGCACGGGCTGATACCCCCTTTGGCACTTTCTGTGCTTTCTTTTTCTCTGTATTGGCTAAGATAGCCTGGTCTTTAGATTCCGGCGCCACGGATGTGCTGGGAATAGGACCCAGCAACTCCTCGTCACCGGTAAGTGAGCCACCCTGGCTGAGTGAGCCCATAAAGGGCGGGTAAAAATTCAATTGGGGTTTTAAGCGATCAGTGTCCCCCCCAGAATACTTGGGACAGACCGAGCTCTGCTCGGTGAGGGATTCTCCTGCTGCGTAGCAACAGGTACCCTCCTGGGGTAGTTGTTTGTTTTGATTCGCTTCCATTATTATTGCTGAACACAGCTTTGCCTTTTTTAAGGGGTGGGGTCCCCAAGTAGTTTTTTAATGGGGTTTTCTCCCCACAATCTATAGCCACGCCTGGCTAGCAATCCTTCCGCCTCACCTACTAGAAGTGAACCCCCCTCCCGCGTGATTGTGTAAGTATGACGCGTGGCAGATACTCCTCCCAGAACTTCAATCCAACCACGTACAGCACAATGACCCGCTCCGTGAGTCATTAGTCGACACTTGGTGATTAAACACAACGCAACATTCGCTCCTCAAAGATTTCGAAGCCGTACCATCCGACAAGCCCGCGCCATTGCATGGTATCCAACGAAAACCTCCTTATTCACTCCCCAGAGAGTGAATCGCGCACAGTTTAAGTCAACAAAAGGTGCACCCTTCGCAGAAGTCCGATGTTATGGACTCTGTCCAGTGTCCCGCTTAGTCTGGTCTCTCACTTGGACCTTTCCGGCATGAGTGACTCTACCGGCAGAGCTCCAAGGTCATTGAGACACGCAAGCCCCACCACGACGACAACGTGGAGACACCCTCGGTGGGGCAGTACCACCCCTACCTACCGAAACCCCATGGTTATGGAGATATCCATGGTTAAAGTTTTGAGGTTAGAATAGCGCTAAAACGCGAACCGGGTAAAAATTTTGTATCGTTTGACAGCGGAAGGGTGAGGGGGGTGCCCTCTGTGCCCTGACATCACTCCCACGTAAAGGGGACGCACCGTTCTTGAGAAAAACAAATGATTGGAAACCAACCCGTGCAGGAATAGCGGGGTCTATTCGCTCGCTTCACTCGTTCACTCGACCCCGCCATCCCCTTCTAACCTAACCTGTCCGTGTCGGGGTGCCCCGAAGTCCCGAGCTCGCTTCGCTCGCTCTTGCATCCAAGTTTTCTTAGTAGCGGGTTCGCAGTACGAACCTAACCACCCCGTTCGTTATTTTTAGTGTAAGAATGGCAATGTAATTGCATAATACAGCAACAATTATTATTCACACTCTTAATACATTCAAAAATATATAATAAAAATAAAATTTGATTTTATTAAAAAACACGACAAAAAATTACTAAACTTCACTTTTTCCAATAACCAAACGTGAAATGTCAACGTTGACGTCTACAATGTCAATTCGTCCAACCTACAAATTTACAAATGGCGTGTTATTGTCCAATTTGTATGGAAAGTTGGAAACTTTAAACAATTATATCTTGTAAACCGTGAATTTTTGTGACTTGACAATTTGCAAAAAGCTTTCTATTTATGAGTAGGTACTATCTAAGTACAAAAAAAATATAAACTTCCTAATCTTCGGTTCTTAATGGAAATTCTATCCCTAAAAATATTCAATTGTAAAAAAACACTTTTGCAACTATTATAAAGTGTAATAAATAGTTGTTGGTAAGTATCTCTCGTTGTTTTATTTTTTTTTGGTCAAAGATTCTCAAAAGTTTTAAAAGACGTTCTTTCTGCAAATAAGTAACATTCTATCACAATGCGCAGAAAAAACTTATGATTAAAAAAGTGAAAAACACAAAAAAAACGAAAAACAGAAAAAAGTGAAAAATAAAGTTTTTCACTTTTTTCTGTTTTTCGTTTTTTTGTGTTTTTGAAGTCGGTTTTTTTTGCACTTTTTTGGAAAAAAAACCGACTTCAAAAACTTTTTTTATTTACAATTTTTAGTTGTAATATCCTATACAAATATTTACTATGCATTTAACATTCAACCAAGAACCCCAACCCTTAACATTCAAGATTCGCTTTCAACTCCTAACCATTGAGGAGTTATACCTTCGATCATCAACTCATCAACATGAAGTGATGACGGCTAGATGCAAATACTTAAAAAAACTTTTAAAAAAGCACGAAACACGTAATACACGCCTATACAATTTGAGGGTTACCCTCGATTTCCCTGGGATCCCATCATCAGATCCTGATTTGGTGACAATGGGACCACCTCGGGAGTATACCTTTTCGAACACAAAAACAATTTTGTAAATCGGTTGTTTAATGACAGAGATACGCGATAACAAAAATACAAAAAAAAACACAAACAGACGAATTGAGAACCTCCACCTTTTTGGAAGTCGGTTAGAAACAAGAAGACGACTTTTTCCTGTTATAATAAACTGCTGGTTTTATTTTAGTTCCTGAATCAGCCTACACATTTTGACGTTTCGAACAACAGGCAACAGCTAGTGCCCTATATACGCTGGCGCAAAGTATGTGCGCATCGCAAAGTACCTATTTTTCGCAGCATTTGTTCTTAAAATAAATTAAAAATGTATTTTTTATTTAAGATCGTGATTATTACGTTAAATAATGAAAATACCCGTCTATTGGGTATTTACCTACATAAATACCCGGTTTTTACCCAAACGGGTAAAAACCTGGGTATTTTCCCGTTGGGTATTTTCCCACTGCCCATCTCTACTTAGTGCCCATACTAGCGGGCTATCTGCCCGGGCGGCTATCGATTGCAGGATAGTGTTATGACTGCCTTAATTGTGTCCCACTGCTGGGCAAAAGCCTACCGTATCATTCCCAATCTCTATGATTTGAAATGACTAAAAAAATATGACACCTATTTGAGTTTGATTTTGTTAACAATTTCAAGAGCTTTCATTTTTTGCACTGAACCCTAATTTTTTTTCTAAAATAAATTGTTACCGGCAGTTACTCCTTATAACATCAGCTATATGACAGTAAAAATCCCATCCCAAAATCGTTCCAGTCGTTTCGGAGATTAGCCGGAACAAACAGACTGGCGAGTAGGACCTTCGCAGTCCTAAAACACTGTCGTAATTACCACAAATCTCCGCGTTTAGGAAATAACCTTTTAACCCTAATATTTATTTCACAGGACTCGGTAACAGTCCACCAAAAGATACGTCCCAAAGACGTACCGGGTACGCTACTAAACATGGCCCTACTCAACTTGGGGTCATGTGACCCCAACCTAAGGACTGCAGCGTACAACCAGCTGTGCGCGCTCACGGCTACCTTCCATTTGAAGATCGAGGGTCAATTGTTGGAGACTTCAGGTAAGCATATTAACCTATTAAACGCCAGAAGCGTAAACGCACCGCGCCCCACCCACGCCAAGGCACACAAATCTACAAAATTGTTATTTTATCTTATTTGACAATCTTTTGTATAAAAAAGCAGATACAGAGTTTTAAAAAAATATGTTTTTTGTCGGCTGTAGCCGACGGTGGCGTGTTGAGCACGTATTCGTTTGTCGGCTATACCCGACCGTGGCGTTCAAAAGGTTAAAGATATCACCTGTCTAACGTCTTCCCAACTAGTTATTTTCGATGGACTCCAGTATTAAACTAAAACTCGATGAAGAGCGAATATAATTTAATTTGATCATTTCTTCCATACAGGTCTATGCATTCCGTCCAACAACACCATTTTCATCAAGTCGGTAAGCGAGAAGCTTGCGCACAACGAACCTCATTTGACTCTCGAGTTCCTTGAAGAATGTATACAGGTATGTCATACGACCATGACTCATTTGCTTTTGACACTCAACTTAATTTTAAAACACATTGAATCTCCATTAAAATGGATCAGTTTTCGTGAAGCAATTGTCTAGCAACATTTTTAAACTTGACAATCTTTTTTTTTTTTTGGGGGGGTGAGAAATCATCAAAAAACAAAAGTGTCAGACTTCTACTGACTAAAAATCACCCATGTTCCTTCTTAGCCATTTATGTCGAGGCCGCGGTATCTCTTGCGAACAACCCTCAGCCCCGACGGAAAACTTTTCAATCTCAAATGAACTTTAGCACAAAATAAAATTATAGCATACTATCACATGTTTTTATTGTTAACTCATTGTCTGAAAGGCTCTGATGGATAGAAGAATACACTTTCGTAATTTAATGTTTTATTTTAGGGCTTCCGAGGATCTACAATTGAGCTAAAGCATTTATGTCTGGAGTACATGACACCTTGGTTGGCCAATTTAGTTCGGTAAGTTCTATATGAGTAAGTTAACCTCTAACTAGTAAGATTAAAGTGGGACAGGACAGGCCATGGCTGCCGGATACAGCTGTAGGTCCTGTTATCGCAAGACAAGAGTCCTGATACAGCCAGACGGGGTTGCGGCAGACCGAGGAGAAGGTGACGGTACGTCTTGGATGGCTCAAAAACATGAGAACAGAAAGAAATAGAGACCTTTGCTCAGGAGTGAGACAATTCTTCTTATCGTGTGGGCAGTAAGGTCTAACAACCCCACACACCTTAATGTCAGAGTTTCTAAACCGCCTAAACAGCCTCCGACATGGTTTATTTGGCGGCCAGGACCACCGACTTATACGTGCCTTCCGAAGCACGGAATCATCTTTTTATCAGACAATCAGGTGATTCAAGCCTGCAATGTCCTAGCCAAACTACAAAACAACTTTACAAAGTATGCTCAAGATGATATCCTACGTAAGACAGCTCAACACATCAATTGATAAGTAAAAAGTTTAGTGTACAGAACAACAAAAGCGATTTTCGTAACATAATTGTACAATTTTCACGTCTCTTCCACAGATTCTGTAAACCTTCCGAAGAATCCCGTCGCCAGAAACAAGTGGCTCAAATCCTGGAGAAACTAATCACGCTAACCATCGAAGAAACGGAGATGTACCCATCAGTGCAAGCCAAGATATGGGGCTCCATCGGCCACGTGCCCGAGCTCATAGATATGGTACTAGACAGCTTTATACAGAGGAGCGTCAACTCCGGTGAGTCATCATAGCTTCTCCTACTAAGTTATGCGAACCTAGTACTTAGTGTAGCAATTACATATGACGCTCCATCGGGCTGAACTCATCCATGACAGCTTCATGCAGAGGAGTGTCAACTCCGGTGAGTCTTCATAGCTTCTCCTACCAAGTTATGCGAGCCTAGTACTTTGTGTAGCAACAAGATATGGGGCTCCATCGGCCACGTTCCCGAACTCATAGATATGGTACTAGACCGCTTCATACAGAGCAGCGTCAACTCCGGTGAGTCATCATAGCTTCTCCTACTCAGTTATGCGAGCCTAGTACTTTGTGTAGCAACAAGATATGGGACTCCAGCAGCTGCCTCATGGATATGGTACTAGACAGCTTTATACAGAGGAGCGTCAACTCTGGTGAGTCTTCATAGCTTCTCCTACTAAGTTATGCGAGCCTAGTACTTTGTGTAGCAACAAGATATGGGACTCCAGCAGCTGCCTCATAGATATGGTACTCGACAGCTTTATACAGAGGAGCGTCAACTCCGGTGAGTCATCATAGCTTCTCCTACTCAGTTATGCGAGCCTAGTACTTTGTGTAGCAACAAAATATGCGGCTCCATCGGCCACGTTCTCGAGCTCATACATATGGTACTCGATAGCTTCACAGAGGAGCGTCAACTCCGGTGAGTTATCCTATTATTCCCACTGCTGGGACACAGACTTCTTGTGTGTGCGGGAGTAGTTTTTTATGAATAAATATTGGCATTTCTCTAGAAGTATTTTATTAAACTAATTTACAGAAATAAATATGGTTTATGAAAGCGTGTCAAACTGCCGCACTCAGAGACGTTTCGTGATTACTTAAGCCATCACTTACTGCGGTACTCAGAGATATTTAATGATTACTTAAGCCGTCACTTAGTAAAGATTTGACATACTTTTGTATGACAAAACTATCAAAACCATTACTAACTGCCGCACTCAGAGAGCTTTAATGATTACTTAGGCCATCACTTAGTAAAGGTTTTGACAGTTTTGTCATACAAAAGTATGTCAAATATTTACTAAATGACGGCTTAAGTAATCATTAAATATCTCTGAGTACCGCAGTTAGTGATGGCCTAAGTGATCATTAAAGCTCTCTGAATACGGCAGTTAGTAAACATTTTGAAACTTTAGTGAAGGTTTTGTATGTCAAATCTTTACTAAGTAACGGCTTAAGTAATCATTAAATATCTCTGAGTACGGCAGTCGGTCAGTAAAATCATTTAGCCATATCTAAGCATTTGCAACAAATGTTCAAAAACATTTTTTGTTTGCAGGACTCGGCTCTCCAATGATAGAAATAATGGCGGATACCGCAGTGGCACTGGCTTCAGCTAACGTTCAACTTGTGTCCAAGAAAGTCATCGGCAGGATGTGTAGGGTAAGTTGTCAATGCTGAGGTCTGGAAAATGATGGGAGGGTGGGATGTTAAGATAAAGTCTTTGGGCAAAAAATATGTTGTTAAAGATGGGAGATGATGTAATTGGTATGGTTGTGGGATTTGGGTTCGATTCCCAAATCAAGTTATGTTATAGATTATTTCAATAACAAATGTGGGTTTATTCTTATTAAATCTCTGCCTATACCTATTCCTTGAAAGAATACAGAGATGATCATAATGTTCTGTGGGAATATTTAATAACTTTATGATTATTGAACAAATATTTGATATCTGCATGATATGTTTTTTTTTTATTTGAAATTGAATCAACACTACTTATTCATATTTTTTCTTAAAAATTGAAATACCCCAAATTACTGGGCTCAAAATTATTACTACAATTATTTGATGGCAGAACTTCTTTGATAATATTTATGTTAGATTGTTCCACGTTCATGCATGAATATTTCAGTAAAATAAAAAAAAATCTCAACATCCCTTGTTGCCAGAAAAATAAAATAATCATCATCATTTAAAAAGTTTCAGTTGTTGGTATTTCATTTCTATGTTGTGATGGGGACAAAGTCTGCAAGGTGTCTTATTTATTACTTTTAATATCAATGGTATAGTGTGTAGTATTAAGTGTCAATTACCGAGGAATAATCATCATCATCAGTCTATAATGTTCCAACTGCAGGGACTCAGGCCTCCTCTCTAGGAGAGGGAAATAATGTCTACACAAAATTGCGTAGTTTTTTCACTAAAAAAAAATATTATTCTGTTTAGTCCATCAGATTATCGAAAAATATTGGATAAGTGTTTTTTGTTTTATCAAATTAATAAAAATTGACGAAAATAAAACGCGTCAAATATCAGGAGTGGGGCCTTGTGACGTCACTTTTAGGTAAACAATGTACTGAAATGTGACGTCACACAAGTTTTAGAAGCACTGTATCGTCTTTAACCAATATTAATCAGTCTTACCCGTTAATACACCCCTTGGTATAGTATTAACTAGTACTAACTGGGGTTTGAAGTTCAGATAGGCCGGTCAGACTGGAATCCAACCTGACATAGATGGGAAGAGGCTAGGCTGATGATGATTATGATAAGGTTTAAATTCTGCTAGCTTTTGAAATCTAAACGAGTATTCTCTTGGGAGGACACCTTGCTGACTTTGTTCTATCTATATGTTTGTCTGTGTAAATTAAAGTAGAAATGTTATTTCAAAGCGCCTCGTCCACGTTAGAGTTCATATAAAATATTCGAATATCTTGTAAAAACTTGAACATAAAAGCTACCTTAAAGCAAGGAGCATAGTGCACAAAAATACTTATATATATGTTGACTTATACCCGGATTTACTATTATATATTGTGTTAGTATTTCTTGGACATGACTATTTAATGAAGAATGAAAATGGAATTAATTGAATTGAATTTTCGATTTTAATGATTATAACTCGGTTAAGCATTTTTTTTACGATCGCGATACATATTGTTTTCAACCTAAAACCTGACACTGACCGGAATAGCTAAAAACGTAAGAAAATTTAATTTTGCGGACTACCCGGGTGGAAACGCCGCACTTTAATTCCATGTGCAAGGAGATTAACTTAATAATGTTAGGCAACTTTGGCTTTTAGATTTTTAATACTCCTTACAGATTCAGTACTCTTATGATTATAATACAGCTTGTATTACTAAATAAAACCGTCTTAGTATTTTATTTTATTTCGGGAAACTTACAGCTAATACAAACAGTATTCTTAAACGATTTGAATTTGAGAGCCATTTACAAGTTTCCACTGATAAAAATATGAAACAAAAATGGTACAAAATAACTACAACATAACTTAGGAATTAAAGCACGATCGATTAAACTAGCAAACTAAAAATCAAATATATCATACAAACACAAAACAATTGCTTTTCCGTAAAAAATCTTTAAATCAACACATTTTTGAAACACTGGTGTTGAAAATGTCCAAATCATGTTCACCGGTCAGTTTATTGAAACTTCTTCTCGCAAGGATTAGAAATGAATTCATCAATTCATCACCTCACTTGTGTACTATGTAACTAAACTAGGAACAATCTAAGTGGACGAAGCGCTATCCTTTTTTAAAAAAGAACTGTGTCTAGATACATAAGTGTTTGTGTCAGTCTATGTAAATATGTGTACATAGTACATGTGTTTCTGTCACAGGCCCTATCCAAACTGCCCAATAATATCCTGGGTCCTGTCACCCCGGCCACTGTGAGTTTATTACATTTTTTCTTTTTTTTTTAGTTATTTTTTGTTGTTTGTTTTTTTTTAGCGAAATGTCTAAGTGATTTGTGCTTCTTTTGGTGGTTGTAAAGTGTGTCAAGATAACTGTAGAAAATATTTTAATTAAAATTGGTCTTGTTTTGCCAAAACGAACCAATCCACATCTTAACTCTTCTTTTGCCTGAAGTATTTTTTTTTTTCGAGAACTTGGTTTATTTTAAATCAATTTTGAATGCACCTTTTTACTGGACACCAAGCCTTTCTTGAAACATTAGACTATAGTTTGGCGCAAATCAACTGAATTAATGACAGATTGTGGGTTAGTTCATTTTGGTATAACTCAAAATACTTTGTAGACAATTTTGAATCAATAATTTTGTACCATTTTATGTAACTGTGTAATATTTAGTAATATTTTCATGATGACATATAAATTGCAGTTGTTTTTTTATACTTTGCAACCGTCAATTTATTTTCAGTTACCTACTTTTTGTTTTGCCACATTGTTTTTTTTTTGCGCACGATGCTTTTTGAGCACCCTACAAGGGTTTTTTAAAAAGGTATCTTAATAAGATAATATTATGTAGAAATTCTGTGAATAAACCACGAATCCTGTGTGTCGGAATGAAGTTAAGACTTTGAGAAACATCGATTAATGAGATGTTTTGCTGGGGAGTTTATACCACCACTTCTTCCCAGCTAAAACGTTTGGGGCACTGTCTCTTGTAAATAAATTTTGACGTTCGAAAAGTGCTGATTATCAGCCTAATTTGAACAAATGACTTTTGATTTTGATTTTTTTGGTTGTTACTTAAGTGGTTTTTGGTGTGGTGGACCTCGTGGCTAAATAAAAACAGCTTCTGAGGTCAACATGGAGGTTAAGGCACGCTTGCCTAGGTCGATCCGTAGATAGGTAACCACTGATTACGTACCGAGTTTCATATCAGTCATTTATACAAATTTGACAGTTGCTAGTATACAGTTAGTCAGTGACCTGAAAGTCTGACAACCAGTCTTACCCAGTATTAACTGGGTTGTGGAGGTCAGATAGGCAGTCGCTTCATGTAACATACTGGTATTCAGCTGCATCCGGTTATACTGGAGGCGACCCCAAAAAGGCTAGGCAGATGATGAAATTTTCGGGTAATCTAATGACCATATTATTATAATGATGAATATAAGCTATTTTTGTTTTATTTATTTTTTCTTAGCCATACAAATATAATTTGCTTTTATTATGAGTTTTTCATAGAAACACAATTGGCCAAAATCGATCCGAAATTCCAAATTCCTTGAGTGTTTTTAGAGATTTTTTATTAGTTTATTACTGTGTGCTTTAATAGTAGTTTTTAGTATAAGGCTTTCTTGTTTTTTGCTTTGTTAGTAGTGGAAAAACAGATATAAATATACTTAGATAACGCCAGTATCACGATCCGTATGAAAACTAAGCGTGCAATTTTTTGACCATCTACTATGACGTCATGAGGAATATTTTGTTATTATACGAAAAAGTTACGACACCTCCTATTACATGGGACTTATACATAACTGGCGAAATGTGGGTGTACTATTAGGTATGCCTCTGCCTAACCCTTCAGGGATTACAGGCGTGATGTTATGTGTTACCATACAAAATAGAGTACATTTTTGTTCTTTTTTTTTTCAACGTTTTAAAAATAATAAAAAAAAAGTTTTTTTTTAAATGTCTAGAATAAGTTTTTAAGTTGTTGTTTTTAAAATAAAAAATCGGTCTGTGCCAGAATCCTAGTTAAGTATAAATACTTAAGCCGTGTACGCGAAGTAGGTGCTCTTGCGTTATCTAGGTATACCTATATCTGTGAGTGGAAAGCACGGTGTTTCCAAATTGTAGTCAAATTAATTGTTGTTTTATCAAATCATGATTTCTCACTATTTATACGAGGTGTAAACAGACCTTTCACGATGCCGTCAGCCAAGCATTCTGTACATCAAACTAAGTTAATCTACGCAATTATTTATTTCTGGGAAACGACTTTTTTTTTTAAGGTGAAAGGTCACGTTTTACGGTAGTACTCAATGTAACGCACTCCAAATTTTATGCTGGTGAATACATTGTATATATAATACGGAGGTATTTCAAGTAAAGCTACAACTCGAAAAACTAACCACTAGTTCTTCGTGAAAAAAGTTATGAAAAGTTTTAACCTCCAATATCTCCGTAACTAGAAGGTTCCCAGCTCTGGTCCAGAACAAAAATATTTATCGCTTTCGGCTTCGTTTTCGTTAAGGGTATTTTTGCGTCCATTATATAGCTTCACAAAGATCTTTAGTGCTTCGTTAAAAGCGAATCTAGCGACGCCATGTTGTTTATTAAAACACATTTTAAAAAACTAACCAGCAGTGCTTTTCTGTCACCATCAGCAAAACGTCCAAAGATCCTTGTAATGCTTTCTACATTTACATTTACCAGTCAACAGACAATTTTAGAATCATTAACCATGTGTGTCTGAAAGCGTGGTCATAGGCCGAGAATCAGACGGGCCGCGTTTTAACACGGGTGGTTCACACTTACCGATTACCCTTTAATGAAAAAAAAAAACGTACCCATTTTATTATTAATTTTGGTATATAATCATTAGTATAGTAAACTCCATGAATTTAGGATAGACATAGATCTGCAAGAGCAAAGCTTCTTAGTATGCCTGAGGTTTTTGGGTTCGATCCCCGCGTCAGGCAATGGCTAATTGGGTTTTTCGAATAAGAATTGTCCTGAGTCTGAATATCTGTCTTACCCCGTAATATAAATAATAAATAAATAATGAAATATGCCTGCGTTTGTAGATTTATAGTATCCTAAATATCATCATTAACACTGAAAACAAGATATTTAGCATGTTGACGGTTTCTTTCGAATTCTCGATATTTCGGCGCCCACCATGATGACGGACAAACTGAAGTTATTGCGGGTGGATGTTTATGAGCAGAGAAATCTTTCTACCCTTTTTCTTGTTCGTTTTTTTGTGCTCGGTACCGCTACCACTGACACTCGATTCTTCGCGAACTTTTTTGGCACTTTTTCGGTTTTTACACCTTTGTGGAAACTAAATTTTCTCGCCGTTTGGGGTTGAAACTCTGAGGCCGTGTAGTCCAAGTGCTCATAGCCTGTTTAAGGAAATATATATATTATATACATCTAAATATATACTATCTAAACGCTTAGTTGACGCTTCTCGTGACCCAAGGGCTGGCTTTTATCTTGGCTAGAGGCGAAGTGTTGCTATACAACGTGGCAATGCCGCCAGTCTTTTGGGCACATTACCGGCTGACAGCGTTGAGGAGCATTTTTTTTTCCTTTTTTATAGTTTCTTTACTTAATAGTTTTTTTTTACACTTGGTAAATATCCTGTATTCAGTGTTCATGATAATGTTAGTTAAAAAACTTATATCCCTAATATCGTTTAAGATTTCTCTTCAGCCGAACTAATACGAGATAATATTTCAGGTGGTGGACAAAACTTGTCATTCTCCGACAGCCATGTTGGAGCAACATATGATGTGGGATGATATAGCTATCTTAGCTAGATATCTGGTGAGCACAGTTTCAATTTTTTTTTATTTCTAGCTCGTACTGTCCCACTGCTGGGCAACGGCTTGGAGGGCGAATATTATATATGTTTGGCTACTTCCGAGAATAGAACACACTTTGTTTTTCCGTCAAAAATGTTAGCGATCTTATACCAATGCTGTCGTTGGCTCAGATCCAGAACAGAACGAAACTTACGAGTATTAAGATGAATGTGAAATTGGACGAAGATCATGAGGAAGCAACACTCACTAGGTAGTGAGTGTTAGTACTAGTTATGAGTTCTATTCACCTCTATCTATCATTTAGGAAATACAAGTGTAATATTTTATCATCCACAAACTTACGTACTTTATTGTTGAAAAACTTACTTTGTTGTTGAAAAACTTACTTTAGTGTTGAAAAACTTACTTTTTTGTTGAAAAACTTACTTAATTATTGAAAAATTTAATTTATTCTTGAAAAAATGTTTGTTTTTGACTTAGGTCTCTCCTCTTGCAAATCGATCTGCTTCTTCAATCTATTCTAATCCATCAATTCCCCTTCCAGCTAATGTTATCATTCAACAACTGCCTAGACGTGGCCCGTCATCTGCCATACCTGTTCCATACCGTGACGTTCCTCGTGTGCTCAGGAACAGTCTCCATGCGCGCAGCCACCCATGGTCTGGTCATCAACATCATACACTCTTTGTGTACTTGTACCACGCCTAGTTTTTCTGGTGAGTACCGTATCTTCTTCCTCTGGTTAACTTTTTGCCAACTATTTTTCAAGGTTACTAAATGCAGTTGAATGCTAGTATTTTACATGGAGCGACTGCCTATCTGACCTCCTGAACCCAATTACTGGTAACATGATACTCCTTAGTAAGTGCAGTATGTAGTAATTAATATTACGTGCTGGGTGTGATTATGTCCGCACTGACTTTGGTTTCGAAATATTTTTTTATTGTAGGTTATCTGAACGTAACATTCAATCCTGATACAATTTATGGGTCCTTTTTTTTTTGGCGGGTGGAAAATCATCAAATAATCCCTCCCGCTCTTGGGCAGAGCGAAAGGGACTGTCAGACTTCTACTGACTCTTTCGCTCTTAGGCTTTAGGTCTTCGATTATCATTTTAATTCATAATTGCAAAATCTTACCAATAACTTATTTTGAATTGGAGTGAACTCAGTTCACAATAATAATTGATTCTTGGCAAGATTTTTGGTAGCATTACTTTATGAGAGAGCCTGTCACAGTTTTTTGACTAACATAGTTTGTCATCACAAGAAAAATGAAAATATTATTTTAGAAAGTTCACTTTTCGATTTGTCCTTGGCAGGGTTGCTCGATTGAACTATATATAATACGTTGTCTTTTTACCATTTGTGAGTCAGTCACTCTAAGGTAAGACTGAGCATGCTATTTTTGAAAACCCTGTCTATTTTTTTCAGAGGATACCCAACGGGTTCTTCGCCTGTCTCTCGACGAGTTCGCTCTTCCCAAGTTTTATCAGATGTTCGGCATATCCAAGGTCAAGTCTGCCGCAGTCACCGCCTTCAGGAGCCCTTACAACAGACATACTAGTGACTGGTAAGTTTTCTATACTGTATATTAATCAGGCAGTACTGATCGCGTCAAATAACTGTGCCCCTCTGAAGTTGGCTACGAGTGGCTCAAAATTATGAACAAAACTGCAACTGCGCATGCGCGAGTCATGGGGGCGGGCATTATGGCATTATAAAACAATGTTTTCTTTTAAAAATATGTATTTATTTTGTTCAAATAATTTTCTACGTGACTGCACTTGCGCGATCTTTGCAAATGGCTAACTTCAGAGGGGCAATGTTATTTGACGTGAACTATAATCGCCTAGAGGTGTGGTTCGAACCCAGGCACACACCTCTGATTTTTCGGACTAATGCGCGCATTGGATAATTATCACTTGCTTCGGTGAAGAAAAACATATTGAGGATACCAGCATGTTTAAGAGATATTTTTCGACGACATTTAAAGCCAAATCAAACGATTAATTCAAAATAAAACCTTAGTATAAACAAAAAATAATAATAAAACAATAAAAGTAATTATACTTTCAAAAGTAATTATACTTTCAAAAGTAATTATAAAAGTGTGTTTCGACACGAAATATAGACTCATAGCCTCAACATTTTTTCAGATTACTTTACACCAAATAATAAAAAATAAAAAACCTACCTTCAAATCTCGTTCTCTTTTAGCATAGTTAATTTTACTTTATTTTACTAACATAGTGATAAGTTAATGATTAACAATATTGTAATACCGTTCCGATACTCGTTCCAATGAGCATTTAATTATGTAACCTGTGTTTCTCATCCAAGTGAATTATTGTATTCTGTTTTTGAGAAATAAATGTCTTAACCTTTCGTATGCCGTGTAATTAGACACAATTAAAAAGCCATTGTGTCTCGCGTAGATCTACGTTACGGCATTCGAAAGGTTAAACCATAAATCAGAGGTCTATGCGTGGCATAAAAACTATGACACCAGGTTTAGGTGGTTTCAATAAAGAATATTTAAGAAATTATTTTCATTGTATGTAGCTAAAATCCCAATATTGTGTTCAGGTACTCGGAACATTCGTACACAACGTGCACGGACGCAACAACCACGGGCACTTGCGCCGGCACCACACACACGGACCGCGAGCGTCTGCCGCTGCAGTCGCTCGAGATCATCACTGACGCCTTGCTAGAGATCATGGAGGCTTGCATGAGGGATATACCCGACTGTGATTGGCTGCACACTTGGTAAGAACGTAAATTTATGAATATTAACTTGTAGTCACATACGGTCCTTAACTCTCAACAATATTACTGAGGAGTTTCCCTAGCTAATTAAATTTGACGTAGCAAGCGGTCGTTGACTCCAAAAAAACCGTCGAACAGCTTTCTGCTTAATAGGGTAGTTAACTAAAAAAATCTAATTAGTCCGTCAGATAGATTTCCAAAAAATATTGGACACGTATTTTTATTTTTTCACGTAAACATACAATGAAGACGATACAGTGCTTTGAAAACTCGTGTGACGTCATATTCTAAGACATTAGTATGACATTCTTTACCGGTGAGTGACGTCACGACCCCCACTCAAATCTTTGACGTATTTTATCTTCGTCAATTTTTATTGATTTCATAAAACAAAAAATACGTATCCAATATTTTTCGATAATCTAACAGACAGACTAATTAGAATCATATTTTTTTTAGTCAGTAAACATCCCTATTGTGTTTACATATCGATATGCATCACGACTGCGGAGTTTTGCCATCGATGAAGAAGTAATAATATTATGCGATTTCTTTTGTTTCAGGACATCTTTGGCAAAAAGCTTTGCTTTCTGCTTCAACCCTGCTCTACAGCCAAGAGCTTTAATTGTGTTCGGATGCATAAGTAAGTTCCTTTTACATTTAATCCTGAATCCATTTAATCATCTTTTGTTTTTCATATTTCTTCAAAAAACCTATTAAAAATATAAAAATAGTGGTCCGCCGGTGTCGGGAGCAGGGTCCAAGCTACCGATGGTTAGGGCTCCAAAGACAGCCTCACACCCACAATGCGGGCAATTTTGACGTTCGAAAAGTGCTGATTATCAGCCTAGTTTGAATAAATGACTTTTGATTTTGATTAAAACGTTATTTCTAGGCAAGAACGTGACAGATGATGACATGAAGCAATTGCTAAGGATACTAGTGAAAGCATTGGAGTCGTTCAACGATCTAGCTTTATTGGAGGCTCTCATCATGGCTCTGACGAGGCTGCAGCCTCTGCTGTACCCGGTAAGTGTTTCGATTTATTGTATTTTACTTGCATTTACGTAGGATATCTGTACTTGCTGAAGTCGGTGTCTTGTTTGTTTAATTGACTTTTTTTGCTATCGACTTCCGAAAGTAAATTTGTTTTACGTTTTTTTGTGTTTTTTGGAAGTTTCGGTTCTGTTTTTTTTAGTTGAGGCAATTCACAAATTCTTGCCATGTGTTGTAACCAGCCGATATTAGGAAATCATCAACATAACAAAGTTAATTAAATTTATATGGGTCCAGCGCGCGAGTACCCTCTGCCAAATAAAAAAAGAGAATCTTGTTAATCGATTCATAATAACAGAACGATTTAGGTTATTGATGAAAAATGTCTTTATGGTAAAAGGTGTAAGTACTGAATACGTGATAACCGTTTTCACGTTGGTGTCCCTACCACCTGATATAATTATTGATTCTAGAAAAAAAAGCAGAAAAGTATCGTAAGATATTAAAAAAAAAAACCCTTTTCTGCTAAAAGTACATACATACGCAGTCAAAGTGTATGTAAAATGGTAGAGTGTATAGTTTCTAGGTTCAGAAGCGAGCACCAAGCTTAGAAGCAATTTTCGCCTACTGTATTGATTTCATGTTCCGTAACGAAACTAATAAAACAAAAAGAAAACTAATTTGACGGCACAGTTGGCGCAGTGGCTGAGCGATTGGACTGCTGCGCTGCGTGTCGCGGGTTCGATCCCCGCACGAAACAAATATTTGTATGGCCTACTGATAGTTGTTTCGGGTCTGGGTGTTCTGTGTATGTGAGTTTAAATGTTTGTAAACGCATAATAATACAGGAGAAATTCCTAGTGTGGGGCAACGTTTTAAAAAAAAAAAAAAAAAATTTGGCACCCACAATATCTAAAGTGGGTCATATCTCAATGTTGCAATTGTAATTTCACGATAAATTCGCTTTTGTACTTTGCTGAATGTATTCATATTGTTGGTCCTGCCCGTACATTTTGATTTTTTATGAATATTATTTCCTAACACTAAACAATTCCTCTCTAGGCGTCTCCAATCCACAAGGCACTATTTTGGGTAGCGTTGTCCGTGCTGCAATTGGACGAGCCGACATTGTACGCGGCCGGACTCGCCTTCATGGAGCAGAATCTTCACACATTGGAGTCTCAGGGGCAGTTCCAAAATAAGGTGAATATGACTTCATCTGCCTAGCCTTTCCCAAGGGAAGTGGCAATTATGTTTTTCTTACTCCTCCGCTATTCTTTTCTGATTAGTTTCGTTGCGGAATCCAAGACAGTTAAATCGTTTCTCTGGGACTTCGTCGAACTTCATTGTCTCGGCGCTTTTCTTGTGAAAAAAATAGAAATAAATATATATAGTCTTTCCCAACAACGTTGATTGGTTGTCAGACTAAATTAAAATATTGGTACAAAATGTTTGTTACATCATTATGTTGATATCATACATATAATATATGTCACATGGTATCTCTCAATAACCTGGCCGTAAGCAACCTGGTATGCAATTGGTTATTTGACTACTATTAAAAATTCACGAAAATGCCCCATGTTATTTGGGGTCAGCGCAACACGTTTTCTTCTTCCTTTCTCCCCTAAGGAAACGTCAGACGTCACGGCAACAATTTCCTTTTACAACTTTTTTTTTGAAGAGTGGGAAATCATCAAACGACTCCTCCCACTCTGGGCGGAGCGAGGAGTGTCAGACTTCTACTGTACTAACAACCAGCCATGTTCCTTCTTAGCCCTTTGTGTTGGGGGCCGCGGTATACTCTTTCGAACAACCCGCAGCCCCGACAGAAAGTTACTTTTACTCCTTTATCTTTCATATCATTCCTTGTAAGTGGGGTCCAGGTAATGCTGAGCTTTGACTGTACATTTTAACTGCAATACTATTTAACTTCTGCGCTACTATTAAACTGCGCGTTGCGGCGTGCATTCGTTGTTATTGTGATTTGGAGTCTCGTACATTCGTTGTTGCGGTGTGCGTCGCTGCGTGCTTTCGTGCTCGCAGTGTTCGTTGTTGCGGGCATTCGGCGGCGTGTGATTCGGCGTGGTGGCTTTCGGGATGACGTATTGCACTCGTAGTTTAGTTTTATGAATTGTTCTTCTGACATTCAATAGTACCTGTAATGGTTTAATTGAAATAAATGCTTTGACTTTGACTTAAATCTTTGTTTGCAGACGTTAGAACAAGTGATGATGGAAACTCGGGAGCCGTTGGAGTGGCATTTCAAACAAATGGACCATGCTGTTGGGTTGAGGTAGGTTCAGATCTTGGTTTTATAATGACACTATTGTCAATCTACTTACGCTTTACTATGATTTATCATCTTTATTTAAAACCTCTTTTGAAAAAGTTGTGTTCGAGCCATTTCCATGCCACGTCTTATTCTAGCCAACACGAGATTTTAAGGGTTCCGTAACTCAAAAGGAAAACCGGAACCCTTATAGAATCTCTCGTATGTCTTGTCTGTCTGTCCGACCACCCCCCCCCCCTTATCTCCGAAACTACTGAACCTAGATTACAGAAAAACCTATAAGAATTGTATGTTGCTAAAATAACATGAAAAAACTGGCCAAGTGCAAGTCCGACTTGCACTTGGCCAGTTTTTGTTATTGTGTTTGCCTGCTCTTGCGCACGATCACGCCTAATAGAAAGCGATGGATGAAGTCTAAGATGGAACGAGCGTGCCCAGAAGATGCCTGTTCACTCTTGGTTTGAAGGCAGAGGGGTTAAATGTGGGAGGGAACACAGATAAAAACGGCAGAGAATCCCATCCTTTGACTGTGCGAATGTAAAACGTGAAATAGAATACAACAAGTGAATACAAACTATCACTTAAGCTGAAACCATCAAGGTAGCCCGCGAATTTCGAATTTTCTTACGTTTTTTGCAATTTGCTGGTCAGTCTCAAGTCTTCTGACTATTTAATGAAAAAGGCATTCAAGAAAGTTACATGAACTGACTCATTATTAATCACTAAATTCACATTTGTTACTGTCGCGAATTCTATCTTATTTAACATTCAACCTGACACTGACCAGCAAATTGCAAAAAACGTAAGGAAATTCGAATTTCGCGGGTTACCCTGGTTCAGCTATAAAACATAAAACAATAAAAAATCTATTTTTCCACAGCTTTCGCTCAAACTTCCACTTCGCCCTCGTAGGCCACTTGATCAAAGGCTACCGGCACCCCGCAGCGGCCACAGTGTCGCGCACGTGTCGCGTGCTCATCAAGCTGTTGTCGCTCGCCGCTAGTGTGGCCACGCACCGCGATAAGTTCCACGTCACGCCTGATACCGTGGCGTATCTTACTGGTGAGTATCATCTAGTACGGTCAGCAGCAAAAGTAGCTTAACACTACTTAAAGTTACAAAGCAGGTTTTTTAATAAAAACTTGTTAGATATTACTCGTTACTAACAAATTATTGAAGAGTAAGGAATATATAAAAGAATAATGTTCTGAAACATTTAAAATAACAGCTAGAGTCCTGTACATCAAATAATTAAAATTCCGAGATGTTAAGCTACTTCTGATGCTGACCGTACCTTCATACTTGGATTTAGACCTCGTTTTCGCTGACTTTTTCTGAAAGGAATAATTCCGTCACATATTATTATTGTTGGTTAATTTTAACTGGGTACGCAGTGCACCCAACGGAAGGAATTATTCTTCACCGTTTTTGCCACATTTTTCATTGATCCTCCGCTCCTGTTGGTGGTAGCGTGATTTTATATAGCCTATAGCATTCCTTGATAAGTGGACTATCCAACACAAAATATTTTTTTAATTCCAACCAGTAGTTCCTGAGATTAGCGCGTTCAACCAACAAAACACGTTTTTCAGCTATACGATATAGTTTAGTATAACATAGTATCCTTCTTTTTTTAAGAAGAAAAATCATGTTTTTAGTCGACATTGACATTTTTTTTATAAGAACGTTGCCTCACTACCAATTTCTAGGCCATACAAATATTTGTTCCGTGCCATTGAACCCGCGACACGCAGCGCAGCAGTCAATTGCTTGAGCCAATGCGCCAACCGTGTCGTCTAACACTCGCACTTTACAGATCTGTGGTGTAAATGGGCTAAAAACAGAATTTTTCTCTCTTATATTATAACATAATTATCATGTTCTTCCACAGCGCTAGTCTGCGTGAGTGAAGAAGTTCGTTCCCGTTGCCACGTGAAACACTCTCTGCCAAAATGGTTGCCTGACAACTGTGACCACTACTGTCCTACTGCTGAACATAATCAGGTATGTAAAATTATTATGTCAGTAAACTAGCTGTACCCCACGACTTATGTTCGCGTGAACAATTTTAAAATAAAAGTATTACTGCTCTTTTTGAATCGGATTTTACAAAAAAACGTAAGAACATTCAGAGGCAGTCCCGATTCCAGACCAGAGTCAAAATTTCCACGCGAGCGAAGTCGCGGGCAACAGCTAGTTCTTTATACAGCCCATCCATTGTTTATTTTGTCTTCTTCCGTCACCTCTTAGGGTCCATTCACACCGACCGGCTCGGAGAGGAGAGCAGATTTTTATCACGTATAAAACAGACTTGAATCGTAATAAGATTTATTTTGACATGTCACTACGCTCAAGAACAATAGAACAAATTGCTTTCAAGAACAAAAGAAGTGACATGTAAAAATAAATCTTATAACTGTGTGAACGGACGGGTATAAGGATACCCCGTTTTTTTTTGCGGGTGGAAAGTCGTCAAATAACCGCTCCGGTTCTGCGGGCAGAGCGGAAGGGAGTGTCAGACTTCTACTGACTAAACACCATCCATGTTCCTTCTTAGCCCTTGCGCCGAGACCGCGGTATCTCTTTCGAACAACCCGCAGCTCCGATGGGATAAGAATACCCCTCCACATTCATACTCAAAACTTTCCTCACTACATTTTCCTCATTTCTCCGCATCAGACGCCCTTACCACGTCAACCAATACAATTATCATACAGCTTTTCATTCACCGCCGCCATTTTATAATTTATTTTATTTCCAGTCATCGATCCTGATCCAGCCGTCTTCATCACACAGTTCGTGCCACAGCCGACGACAGAAGTCCTGGGACGTTCTCGACCAATCAGCTATATCTTCTGCACATGGCGGTAACTTAACTTTGTTACCAATTATCTGTCAAAGTCATCAAAGCCAAGTTCTTAGGTTGAGGCCTAACGAGCGTAATTTTGTGAGTCGTGAGTCGCAGAAATTCCGCCCGGCAGGAATTCTTTTGGGATCCAGACGAGCGAAGAAGAACTCATTTTGTGTCGCCGTGTGAATCAAATAGGACATTTTTTGTAACCTAATGCAGCAGAATTTCTGCAACCGAATTTCTGCGACTCACGAAATTACGCTCGTTTGGCCACACCCTAAGTATACAGTTGGATACTTAACTACTGTTAAAACAAGTACGAAAATGTTATGTGATTTCAAAGAACTAACAGAAATAACACGATGTGTGAAAAAAGTAATATATTCTATAACGTTAGGTTTCTATGACTAAACAAAAAGTTAAAAAAGTAAAATGTAACAAAGTGGAGTGCTGGCCTCCTTTTGTGTAGAATGCAGATGAGTGCCTATGTGAAACTTAATGTGGCACAATTAAAAGGTTTTCGCTTTATAGGTCAGTTTATAATTAAGAAAATAAAGGCGAAGTAAGTATTTTAGCTTGACTCTATATTCTAATAATATTCACAGGTAAATCACCAACTTTACAATCTAGCAGCGGAGGGCACAGTCCCCATCTCGTCACAATACCGCATCAGGTAATATCATTACTATATTATTGTAGTATTTACCCTTTATGTTATTATTATAGAAAGAGTTTATTGCACCACCAAGGAAGCGTTTTAAAAGTTGTAAATCCATTCACTACAAGCATTGATATAAAAACTAAAGATACGGCCGTCCGAACATTTGCTCGACGCGTTCGCCATACAGAGAATCGGTGTAGTCTGCTCGTTAACGTAACCTTGTTTAAGTGGCGTTTGTATTTTCGAGGTATAAAGAACATAAATAAAGCTTTTAATAAAATTTACGACCGCACCCGAAGAGAGACGATCGTGGACTAGTTCACTTCGGCTTAGGAAAGACCGTTTTAGGACCAAGTTCGAGGCGTCATTGTAACATGCGGTCCGCCCAGTCCTTACGCAGTAATATACATATAAGTCAATGACTACAAGTTATAATCTTATGGAAATGAAAATTTAAGGAAATATTACAAGCGACCTAAAGGACATTAGTCGTTTCGAACACAAAAACAAAACGGCAACCAGATTTTTTTTTTTTTTCTTATAGGGTTAATACCCTCAACATATTTCACCATTATACTGAGAATGCCTCGTTGGTCTAGTGGTCTCAAACACGACTGCTGAGCAAGAAGCTCTCGGTTCGATTCCCGGGTCCGGCAAAGTTTTGTTTGGTTTTTCCATCAGGGACAGCACGTGAATGATGTCCTTTATGCTGAGGCCTAACTCGCGTAATTTTGTGAGTCATGAGTCGCAGAAATTCTGCCCGGCAGAAATTCTATTGGGATCCAGACGAGCGCAGAAGAACTCATTTTGCGTCGCCGTGTGAATCAAATAGGACTTTTTTATGAAACCTAATGCAGCAGAATTTCTGCGACTGAAATGCTGCGACTCACGACTCACAAAATTACGCTCGTTTGGCTTCACCCTAAAATGATAGGAATGTATTCACTTTCTTAGTCTGGTTTCATAATACTTGAACAATTATGCCAGAGAGGATATTTAATTTACCCCAAAGACTTGTGCTTCTGCATTAAAAAGGTGGTGCAATAGATTCAATAGAATACTGTATGTCGGTGTTTAGACAAGGAATGGCAGAAACAGGATTTATTTATAATTTATTATTATACATCTGGTTTGGGAAAGTATACAATGAAAAAGACGTTTGAAATGCCTGAAAAAATACATAATTATTATTTTTAAGTGTAGTATAGTAAGAAAACATACTGTCACCCATCTTATTTTTTTAAGGTGAAGCTTTGCATAAACATTGGCCTTTGTTTGAATGAAAATTATGAGATCTACGAAAATGTTGACGAAAAAACATTAATTTTAACGTTTAACGTCCTAACGTTTTATAATTCGTTACTTGAGAAAACTTTTTAACATCTACCGGCCCTAGTCTCGACCCGGTCTTGTATACACGGTGCAAGGGTCATCATGATGATGACCCCGTCGGGGCTGCGGGTTGTTCGCAAGAGATGCCGCGGCCTCGACATAAAGGGCTAAGAAGGAACATGGGTGCTTTTTAGTCAGTAGAAGTCTGACACTCCCTCCGCCCAAGAGCGGGAGGGGTTATTTGATGATTTTCCACCCGCCAAAAAAAAGGGTCATCATGATACAAGTAAACATTTTTGTCGACCGACAATGAATATCAAAGGAACATCCAAATACACTGGTCATAAAAAAAATCGGCCCACCCACATTTTGTTTAATATTTATTGATTGTTTCACACGTAAGCTGTTTCACACAGTTGTTTTTTTATTTTAAGGGTCAGTTATGATGTTTGACATCCTGTTTGTCGTAAATCTTATTGCACTTGAAGGTACTTATCAAATGTTTATACAGAAATACTGTTGAGTGTTGATTTGATGGTTTACGTCGGGACAAATTCGACCTGTGTTCCCAGTCCGAAACAGACTTTACTAGGGAACTCTTGTTAATTACGTTAAGTTTATTTACTGAGGCTGTAATTCTGATTAATTCTGTCTAAAAACAATGGACACTACTGAAGCTGAGGCGGCCCAAGTTGTAGCTTTATTGCAACAAGGCTTAAGCCAACGTGTCGCGGCCAGAAGGTTAAATCTCAGCCGTTCTGCAGTTCGACGAGTTTACCAAAGGTTTCTAGAGACTGGGCAGTATCGAAGAAGATCTGGATCTGGAAGACAGGGTGACAACTCAAAGGGACGACCGCTTTATTGTGGTATCAGCTCTACGAAATCGACACCTTGCTGGTGTTAATCTCCAGCGACGCTTACGTGAAGATCGGGGTGTGGCTATAAGTGACAGTACTGTAAGAAGGAGACTTCGTGAGCAGAATTTAAGACCACACAAGCCAGCAACGGGACCACAACTGACCACAGCTCATAGCTTATCGATGACCTGTGGTAAGGTGTGGTCCCGTTGCTGGCTTCGACTTCAATTTGCACGGAATCACGTCAACTGGACTATAGGCCAATGGGAGTCAGTTCTCTTTAGTGATGAGAGTCGGATGACTTAACACGGTTCTGATGGACGCCGTAATGTCATACGACGGCCAGGTGAACGTTATGCCCAGTGCTGCATAAGAGAAACAGTCAGTTATGGTGGGGGCTCTATAATGTTTTGGGCTGGGATTTCTTTGACTGGACGCACGGAGCTGGTTTTTATAAGAAGGGGTGGTTTAACTGCTGTACGCTACATAACAGAGATCCTGGAAGACCATGTGGTGCCATATGACGGCTATAATGGAGAAAACTTTGAGTTAATGCATGATAATGCACGGCCACATGTAGCGCGCATTGTCACGCAGTACCTAGAAGAGGTCGGCATTCGGGTTATGTCGTGGCCAGCAAGAAGTCCTGACCTCAACCCTATAGAGCACATGTGGGACACACTAAAACAAAAGGTTAGAGCTCGTAATCCAGCTCCTACAACATTGGGAGACCTGGAAACCGCCATCAGGGAAGAATGGGCTCGAATTCCTCAAGAAACGATAAAAATCTTAATAAGATCTTTAAAACGGCGATGCAGGCCGTCATTCGAGCAAGAGGAAATACAGAGTATTAAGTTAAAACAATTGTGGTCATAACATGTACGGCTTTATTACAAAAGGTAATTAAACCTGGTTTAACATATACCTGGTTTAACATATACCTGGTTTAACATATACCTGGTTTAACATATACCTGGTTTAACATATACCTGGTTTAACAATAAAATAAACCACCATTTTGTTTAAAAAACAAAAATCGTTAATTTTACCCGAAATTTTAATTAATTTTAAAAACACTGTATTTCTTAAACCTTAACCGCCTTATTACAAAAGGCAATTAAACCCTTAACTTAGACTTGGTTTATCTTGCATGCTGTCACTTTCTTTTGAATACTATTGAAGTGAGACGTCATGCGAGATAAACCAAGTCTAAGTTAAGGGTTTAATTGCCTTTTGTAATAAGGCGGTTAAGGTTTTTTTGTTTTTTAAACAAAATGGTGGTTTTTTTATAATTTTAATGTTTTAATTGTGCTTAAATTGGTGTAAATAAACAAGTTTAATCAAACATGTTAGTTCTTAAACAATTGTTTTGTTTCACTTAAGAAAAAACGTGATCTCCGATAAAAATGCAGGTGGGCCGATTTTTTTGATGACCGGTGTATATAATAAATGTATAGTATTCCCCTGCTATAAAAATAATAGTGAAACAAAAAAACACTCAATCCAAGAAAATCCTTTATAAAAACCTGCTCTTATTTCCTCACATATCCGAAGAGCCCAGTAACTGAGATAGTCTTTCCCAAACAGATGAACGATTGGCTTGTTAGCATTTCATTTGAGAGTATGAAAAGCTTTTGTGTTAAGTGACATTCTACTATCATGACGAAAAATACCGTGTTCTGATGAAAATACTTAAGAAAAAGTCGTTTGTATTAAATCAACTTTAAAACAAGTTATCTGAAAAACAGATAGCTAGAAATATGTAAAAAAGAATCGTTCCTTTTGAGCTTTGCAACTGTCAGATAATAAAATACCAGACAAGACATTCTGTAAGTATTTTCATAAGTTGGCTCTAGTACACAACGACCAAAGTAGTTTCAGTTGATTTAGACAGATCTTTGGAAAGTAGGAAACTGATCAACATAGCTAGTCACAAACAATCGAATCGAAACCAAGTCGACCTTGACACTTTATCGAGTATCAGATTTCCGGATCGAACGATTGGCAAATGCTATTCACACTCACAGATTCGATCGACATTGTAGTACATAAACTCTCGTTGCGAAAAATTTTATGGAGCCAATAAATTATCTTAAATGAGTATTTCTATAAGTTTTACTGTTGATTGTACTGAATATCCGTCGAGTAACAAAAAATATAATTAAAAATGATTTGTATTTAAAATGGATACGCAACGACTCTTGCGTATGGTATAGTATAAAATGGCTTCGTAATTCTGATTGGGTTGCGCTTCCGATAGCAAATAGCTGTCGGCAATGACAATCGAATCTATAACTCGGCTTCGGTTTTGTGAATAGCGATTTTCGATAGTACGATGGATCGATTGGATACGACTGACAATCGAACGGATGTGAATAGCTATCAGGACTTGGAACAAATGATAGATGTTCATGTCGCTACATACTGGTCGAAAATTATCTGAATCAACGACAAAAGGAAAAAAATAGATCTTGATAAAGTTTTCGGAAACCTAAATTACCCATCACTGTCACTGATAACGGACAGAATAAACAGCTGCAATATTTTTTCTTTCTTTTCTTTTTCTTTCTTTACATGAAAGTTTCTTATGTGACGTAAAGAAGGATTTTCAAAACTTCTTCCCCTAATGAAGTTAAATAGGGGTTGAAATTTAGTATGTAAAATTAATGTTGTTGCCCCTGGGAAATCTCATTAGACAATACTCATATCTTTATATATATATATAATTCTGTGTACGTCACTGTACTCCTCCTAAACGGCTGGACCGATGTGGATGAAACTTTTTGGGGATATGTTCTCAGATAGTTTGAATACACAATTGGACCCGGTAGGTGGCGCTGCTGTCCGGGCAGGACGACGTCTGCCAGGTCCGCTAATAAATAAATAAAATCTTTATTTCCATAAAAACAGGTTTCAAAAAATGTGGGACGCCAGCTCCAGAGCTAAGTTAGAGTAACTGTATTTTAGCAAACGTATGTTGGTCATTCTGTACTAGAAGCAAAACACAAACAAAAATCAATCGTTACGTTGATTCATGCAGTCATTGATAGTAACGTTGTTAGTTATTATACTTATGTTTTTCTATTTCCTTCTCTTATGGCGGATTGAAGAGATTATTCCTAAACTAAGAAATATATCACCGCTGTTAACCCAAAGGTGTACAACAAATTACTGGCATTAAGTCTCTTCATATGCTTTAAAATAAAATAAACTTCTCAATTTTTGGTTTAAAAAAATTAAAAAATCACACATCCATAACGTGAGTTATAACGTTAAATACAACGTTAATAACAGAATGGATGCACCAAAATTACTGCATAAAAGGTACCTCAAGACTGATCTTTTCATATCACACCCACAAGATCTAATGTTAAAAAGGCATAACAGACTATGTATTACACCTATTAAACCATATTTCTAATGTGATGAAAGCGGAAAGCCGATACCAAATTCACAGATACCTTAAAAAAAGTTATTACCTCTTCAACCCGCCTAACTAAACTAATTCTGTACTTATCTTTCCAGTTAGTCCACGTACGTACTCATATGTCACTGTTGTCTTTTTACACGCTCCTACGGATTTGGTTACATTGTATCGTTCGTATTGTTAAATGATTATGTCCACAACCCGCTCGCTGTATTGCGTTATATCTGTAAACGTTATTTTTAAATATCACGTTATCTACGACATGAAAATCTTGAAATATCCCTACTTCGTACATTTTGACCTACAAATAAAAAAAAATACAAACGTTATGTGGAAAATGGAATAAATATAAAACGAATATAACGCAAAACGTCACTCTATCCTATCAATTATTTACGCAACCCGAACCATTACTTTTTAAAACGTCTGATAACTTTTGAAAAACATCGTTATTTAACACGTTGTTATCAATATCGTTATTTTTCATAACGGTTTTATATTTGCGTAAATAACTGTCTATGTGTATCAACATGCTTGTGCACTGCTTACCTCAATAGACATCAGCTAGAATGCTTTTTAAGACGCAGAGGTCGTTCTCTGTGCCTACTTCGAAAGATACCATCGGCCCGCCAAGAGTAATGACGTTTTTTCTAACGTTATTTTATGATGAATACCTAATAACGTTTTGCGATAAATATCGGGAGTGTTTTTATCGAAAAAAAAATCTTGTAGGACAATAGTCCTACAAGTTTTTGAAACATTAATTTTAAACAAGAAGCAGCCTTTCTTTAATATTGAAACTTTAGAAGTAAACAATTTACTTATTTAATTTATGTTTTATAAATTATTTTTTTATATTTTGTCGCAACACGTTATTTTACCCTTTACTCCAGAATACTGTGACCCTTTAAATTGTTATTATTATAGTGTCCATTAGAAAATCCCAAATTCCCGGTAATTTTAAATTATTCAAAATTTGAAACCTGCATGGTTTACCCCTTAATAATTGGCTATTAACTTATATACCTAGTTTTGTTATTAAGGGTAATATTTTGAGAGGAATTTCTGTCAAAAAGTAAGAAAAAAAGCCATCTGTAATTAGTTGTAAATTATTAGAAATCAAAGTTAAAATATAGTTTTCTTTTTTAAATTCAACCACAACATTTTGTGCGGGAGTTCAGAACGATGTACTGAATACGTAGAGCCATTTTACCGTCGTTGTCCATGCAACTTTGTATTAATTGGTAACTATAATATTATCAATAACAATATCATACCGTTTCACATAATTTTTTTGATTTATTTTTCAAGACTTCTCAAAATATTACCATTGATGAAAACATCTCAAAACATTTAAACAATAAACAGCTAAATTTCATAATTTAGACCCAACTAAAACAAACTCAACCAAAACAATTCTACAGACTCCAAGACCTTCACGCCTTGTACACCCCGAAGGGTTAGGCAGAGGTGTACCTAATAGTACACCCACATTTCGCCAGTTATGTTATGTTTACTCCAATACATAATTTTCAATAAAAAAACTTCGGGTATCAAAAGAAGTGTACACTCATAGCTACACGATTTTCACTGTAGTATGAGTTGGATATAAATACACAAATCACATGCACAATAATATAATAAAGCTAAATACAAAATATTATGCTTTGGGCTCGAACGAAGTATCTTATTTCCAGTATTGAACATGTTCTCATTCATAAGACAGTTCTGGAACAAGTAGAGAGTAAGAAAGGAACAAGTCCCTTTCTTCTTCACTAAGGGTAGTTTTTACGTTTCTGATAAATCCAACAGATCTATCAGAAACAGGTGTCCGGATCGGCGCGGCGTCCGCAATTAGTACCTTACTTTTGTGGCCGAGACTTTAAAACAGACAGAAAAAGCACTGCACTATCTGTCAAAGTTCCGACGGTACGAGTTAGACCGAAAGCCGAACACATTTCAATTGCTGTAAAATCAGCGTCAGGTGGTACTCACTCCCGTCTCTTCCCCGTTGGGGCTACGGGTTGTCCGAAAGAGATAACGCGGCCTCGACACAAAGGGCTAAGAAGGAACATGGGTGGTTTTTATTCAGTAGAAGTCTGACACTGAGTCATTTGATGATTTCCAACCCTCCAAACCATAAATAAAAAGGAAGGTGGTACTCACTGTGTTGCCAGCTGGCATCATGCCGAGCTGAGGCCCTTTTGGCATTATTAGTTTTTCTTTGTTTTGTATAATTTTAAGGTATTTTTCGTTATTAATGCCAAATAAACACAATTTCCTCTCTGTCTTTCAATCGTTTTTTTTCCTAAAGTCATAAAATTAACATGTTCAATACTGCGAAAATTACTTCGTTTGGGTACTGTAACAAAATAGGTTATCACTTAAGTACTAAAGGTAGAAATAACAATACTTTCTACTCTAAACGGACACTTCGCAACAATAGCCACGAAACACCAAATCTAACACACAACGCGCTTCTAGTTTTAGCTGATTTAAAAATAACTATAAACATACAAAATAGTTAAAAATATATAGTTTTTTAAACGTTATACCAATATATAGTTGCTTCCGAATATTATCCCTGATGTCCGTTTTTATTATGTCTTTCACCCCACGTCCAATATTTGTCGTAATGTGTGGTCTCGAAGTTTCAAAGTATCTTCGCAACTTTTATTACCCATTTTATTTGGTATTTTTTATATGAATCGGGCCTATTTTTGACCTCAATCTTGTCCGGAGAACAGAGATGAGGTCGACGATGGAACGAGCTAACCCAGAAGAAGCCTATTTACTCGCGACTTAAATAGGTTGGGGTTATATGAACTCAGAAACACCGACCGGCACGGAATTACTGAATACTGTCTTGTCATAATTCTATGATTTTTTCTACTGAAAATATCATTTTCAGTGTGAACATATCGCTTGGTTGGTTCTCAACCAAAATGTCATTGGTGTCAGATTTGGCTTTACATGCCGTCGCGAAATATCTCTCAGGCATACTGGTTTCCTCACGATGTTTCCTTCACCGAAGCAAGAGATAATTATACAATACTTCATCATAGTTGTACCAGTGACCTGTCGCCATTCAATCCATCCTGAGTACAATACGCACATGAATCAGAAAAATCTGAGGTGCGTTTGAGACCTTTAAAGCAGCATACCTACCCTAACTTTTTTGTATGCAAAATGGGCCTGCTCTTGAGATCGATCACGCCTGATAGAAAGCGATGGATGAAGTCTATGATGGAATGAAAGTGCCCAGAAGATGCCTGTTCACTCTTGGTTTGAAGGCACGCGGGTCCCGTCGGAGCTGCGTGTTGTTCGAAAGAAATACCGCGGCCTCGAACAGGGCTAAGAAGGAACATGGGTGGTTTTTAGTCAGTAGTAGTCTGACACTCCCTACCGCTCTGCCCAGAACGGGAGGAGTCATTTGATAATTTCCCACACTCCAAAAAAAAGGCACGTGGTTTAAAATTCTTAATTTGTTTCAAAACTTCAAGACTACACCCCTCCTCGTCCCAGTAAATGTACCTCTTCTGGTACGCACATGTACTAATCTTCACGCTGACGTACAGGATAGTGAAGGCAGAGCTCATAGCATGCAGCATGGAGCTACCGGCGAGTCGGCGAGGGAAGCAGGGGAAGTTGATACTGGATTTGATGTGAGTAATAGCTATAATTTATTCCTCCCCTAACTGGTATGATAATTATGCAAAAATGATATATACAATGATATAATATATCATAATATATCATCATAATCATAATATAACATATATAATATATCATATATACAATGATATAATATATCATTGTATATATCATTTTTGCACAGAAAAAACAAACAATAATAATTTGCAGTTTGCATATTATGCAAACTGCAAATTATTATTGTTTGTTTTTCCTAGCTTAGCATAATCAACCAATAGGTAATGTTCTCACTGCTAGGACTTTTTATGTAGCTTGTTGCTATGAACTACCCTCGACTGTTGATAGTTTACGTATGATATGATGGACTCTGACAAATAAGGCATTTAAATAAATCTGAAGCCGAATCCTTACTTAAAGTTATAAATGCGAAAGTAACTCTGTCTGTCTGTTGCGCTTTCACGCCAAAACTACTGAACCAATTTGAATGAAATTTGGCACAGAGATAGTCTAGAGCCTGAGAAAGGACATAGGCTACGAGAAAAGGGTTGCAAGTGGTTAAACGGGTTGCGGGTTGTTCCGGTTGCGGGTTGTTCGCAAGAGACACCGCGGCCTCGACATAAAGGGTTAAGAAGAAACATGGGTGGTTTTAAGTCAGTAGAAGTCTGACACTCCCTTTCGCTCTTCCCAAGAGCGGGAGGGGTTATTTGATGATTTCCCACCCCTTAGTGATTACTTTTCAACGCCACCAATTGTTATACTTCTTCTTATCAGTTGGTGGATGATGACGGCCGCGGTTCGCCAGGCAGCACGGAGGATCCTGAGAGACCTTCTTCCACGAAATCAGGAGACAGCGACTATCCGGAGAATTCAACTAAGGTATGAAAGGACCTGCGGGACTGGGGAATTAATGGGAAAATGGCTGGAATGACTGGCAAAATAGTTAAACGAATTAATCCCTTTTGATAGTGTGTAAAACGCTAAATGAGTTTGAGATAATAATAATTGGAGTTCACGGTGGCTAAAATGTCTTTACTATTATTTTAACAGCAAGCTTCAACCGACAAAGATACGAGCAGCACAGAGAGCAACAGTCTGCTCGACCCGTCAGTGCTCTCCGACTTCACTACGCAAGCACTCGTGCTGACCGTGCTTGCTACGCTCGTCAAGTACACCACAGGTGAGTGTTACAGCGAGCATCAGCAAACACGCTAGCAGTCCTGACAGCAAGTCTTCTCGACCCGTCAGTGCTCTCCGACTTCACCACGCAAGCACTCGTGCTGACCGTGCTTGCTATGCTCGTCAAGTACACTACAGGTGAGTGTTACATCGAGCATCAACAGACACGCAAGCAGTCCTGACAGCAAGTCTGCTTGACCCGTGAGTGTTCAAGTAGATCTATTATTATCAACTAAATCTCAACTGTAATAGTGTCCAGAATAGCGTGCATAAGATAGCGCAGCGTGTGTGTGTGCGTGTTCTTTTATTTGTTGAAAACGCCAGTTTGCGCGACCCGTCTGTGAGCAAGCAATGATGTAGTATGATAAAATAATCCGTATCACGACTATAATACAGTTCAATATAGCATACAAGAGATGATTCCATGTGACGTGTGTTTGACCTATGTTTTTTGTTTTAGATGAGGACGAAATAAGAATACTTTACCAGTACTTGGCAGAGGGATCGGTTGTGTTCCCAAAAGTATTCCCAGTTATGTAAGTACTAGCTGACCCACGCAACTTCGTCTGCAACACATAATATAGCTTAAAACCTTTCTAGATAAATCGACTATCCAACTTATTATATTGAGCTATATCGTACTCGTAACAAACAAAAAATCTTACCTTTCCTCTATAAAATACCTATTAGTTTAGATTGACTTCGATTATATTATTAAAGTAACAATTACTATAGGTATCTCTTACTGTTTAATATACAGTAACACCTTGTACTTGTTATGGTGCAGTAAATATTTTAAATTTCTCCGGAGCCCCCAGAGGCCAGAATCCCCACGTACCTACCGCACTGGACCGAATGACTGCCACGCGCTTAATTATTTTGTCGCCCGTATATTTTTACATTGCGATATCTTCTAAGATATTTGTTTAAACTGTATAGAGTAAAAGACACAACTATTCTATATTAAATTTCCGTGCTAACAAACATTTATTTAGATATAGATTAATACCATATGGGTTAAATAAGCTTCGCAAAATATCATTATTTTTAACCTAAGATTTAATTATTAAAAAATGGTTACAGTGAGTCAATCTTAAAAGATAAACATATGCTGTCGCGGACTTTTTTTTAGAACTTTTGAAGAGAAACAATTCCTTCATAGACATAATATTTACGTAACTTAAACCGTTTTCGCAGCGCACGCAACGGAAGCTCTTAAAAAGAAATATCTTTTCCCGTTTTAGCAACATTTTTCATTTATGCTCCGCTCCTTTTGATTGTAGCGTGATGTTATATAGCCTAAAGCCTTCCTCGATAAATGGACTATCCAACACTAAAAGAATTTTTCAATTCCCACCAGTAGTTCCAGAGTTTACCCCGTTCAAACAAACAAACAAACAAACAAACTCTTCAGCTTTATAATATTAGTATAGATTACTTATAATTATATCTGAGAAGTATGGATGAAGAGGGCATGACGCGCGGACCCCAAATAAATTGGTATAAGGGCTTCGCCACGGTCGGATATAGCCGACGAATCAAAACGTGCCTAATACGCCACCGTCGGCTAAAGCCGACAACTTTGTAACTGTTGTTTTATGATAGAGTAATACGAAAAATAAAATAATGACATTACGAGTGATATATTAATTCAGAAATATGAGATTAAAAAGCAATGGTTATCGATAAGCCAAGGAAGGCCAAAGAAAATATGGATGGATTGCGTCAGGAATGTTATGGTAGAGAAAGGAGTAAATGACACCGTTACGTCTAACAGGGAAGAAAGCAAAAAGAAAACGTGTTGCGTTGACCCCAAATAGAATGGAATAAGGCCAGGAAGATGATTATGATGTTTTACTGCCGCACTCAGAGAGCTTTAATGAGAAAGAAAGAAAGCTTAATAAGAACTGCCACTCGGGTCCATCTTTAGGTAAAGCTGTGCTTGCCAAGGTTGCTCTGTGGATGGGTGACCGCCCGACATACCGAGTTTCCTCCGTGCCTCGGAAAGCACGTTAAGCTGTTGGTCCCGGCTGTCATATATAGAGCTTTGGCAGTCGTTACAGGTAGTCAGTGAACTGAAATTCTGACATCCAGTCTCACTAAAGAGTATCGTATTACCTTGTATTAACTGGGTTGTGGAGGTCAGATAGGCAGTCGCTCCATGTAAAATACTGGTACTCAGCTGCATCCGGTTAGACTGGAAGCTGACCCCAACATAGTTGGGAAAAGGCTAGGCAGATGATGACTCAGAGAGCTTTAATGATTACTTAGGCCATCACTTAGTAAAGGTTTTGACAGTTTTGTCATACGAAAGTATGTCAAATCTTGACTAAGTGACGGCTTAAGTAATCATTGAATATCCGCACCACCGCAGTCCCATAAAAAAATTATAATATTTTGGATTCCCTATTTTTTTGTAGTTATGTTTATATCGTGTGTGGACGCTCTGGCGTTCAAAATATGCTAGATTTATGAAATATATTGGCTACTATAGTATGGGCCGGTCAGTGTGGCGACACTTGGTGCCAAGCTATGTCCAGCAGTGGACGTCTTTCGGCTGTGATGACCTAATCAACCGTCCGTTTCGCCAACAGTCACAGCCTGCTCGACATGAAGATCAACCACGTGCTGATGCATTGCCACGATCAGCTGATACTGAGCGCGGTGCAGAGTATTATACAGGTAAATATTATATTATAATAATTTTAAAATGTGTTTGTTTATATTTTCGAGCGTATGGCACTCGTGGGCAGCAGCTGAAAATCAGCGTGAGGTAGTGCACATTGTGTTGCCATCTGGCATTATGCTGAGCTGAGGCCTTTTTGGCATTATTCATTTTAATTATATTGAATTTATTTTGTTATTTCTTAGGGATTTTTTGCCAAATAAACGCAATTTTCTTTCTTTCTTTCAAATACCAAAAAAAACATTAAACACTTTCGTCCTATTGAAAAAAGCTCGTGATTGTCACATTATCGCCCCTCTCGCCTCATCGTGATTACTCGTGATTTTTTCCTGACCGTCTCCCCCCTTTTCGAATCCCACGTCTATAAAGAACGGGTATGGGGGTATATTTTGCACTCTGCATTTTTTGTATAAAATTGACAAACTTAAATGACAGTGGGCAGAGTCCATGCAGGCAGAACGGATAGCCGGTGAGGTTAAAAAGTTTTGGCGTGGCAACCGCGAACCGAAAGACTTTGCGTTGCGCGGCCTCCCACTAGGTGGACCGTGCAGCTGGTGAAGATTGCGGGGATAGCTGGATGCGAGACGTACGGGACTGGTCAATCTGACGACGTGCAGGACGGGCCTATGTCCAGCAGTGGACGTCTTTTGGCTGAAATGATGTTATATTTTTTTAGTAAATGATAGTGTAGAGAAGAAAAAAGCTTATTGCGCCGACCCCAAATAAAATGGGACAAGAACAAGAAAATGATGATCTTCTTCTTAGCGTGTCGATGGCAATCTAAATTGTGTTGGCCCAGAATTGGGCTACTAGTTTGGCGCTTTCGGTAGCGTCCATCAGTTCCTGTAGTGAACAACTAGCAGGACTGGCAGGGCACGATATTAAGTGCCCCATTGTTTGAGGAATAGCACCACATTTACACTCCAGTGCAGAGTCATTTATGTGTCCCCACCTCAGCAAAATGATGATGGAATATTATCTTACACTCTGAATTTATTTTAAATATTATATTAACTCCACAGAACATGATAGCGAGTGAAGATGCGAGCCAACAACAGTTGCATTACATGCAGAGTTGCGGGTTCGGTGGGCTCTGGAGATTCGCTGGACCATTCACTAAGGTTTGTATTATAACTAGTACACACTATTTAAGACCTCAAGGGGTCCTCCTCACCGAATAAGAGTGGTGGTGACCCTTTAAGGTGGAAGTGCTAAGGTATTTAATTTTTCTTGCTTTTTTTGTAACCCTAGTGCGTCCACCAACTGCTTTTTACTCGACTGCGGCAAAGCCCAAAAGGAGTATGTATGTCCGACTCTTTGTTCTCTCATAACTCCTAAAGGGATAAACGGATTTGAATACATTATACGTTGTTAGATTCGTCTTGGTGGCACGCGTGTTACTGGCATTTGAATATAAAATAATGAAAATATTTTGTTTAATTTTAAAGTGTGCTTGTTGGTTGGCTTTTCAGTGTACTTTTTCTAAAAATGCTTAAATACATGTTTTCCCTCCAGAACCAATGTACAGCAGAAAGCAGCGAGCTGTTCGTGAACTGCCTCGAGGCTATGGTGGAGACCTGTCTGCCGGGAGGAGACGAAGCGCTCACTAGGGCTCCGCCGCCGGACCCCGACCATCCTGATCCCAGCGACGCTCACCGGTATCCTGGTGAGTGCAGAGACATTCCAAGGTTAAAAGACTATGTCAAAAAACCAAGGTCAAAAGACCATTTCAAAAAACCAAGGTCAAAAGATCATAAAAAAACCAAGGTCAAAAGACCATGTACAAAAACCAAGATCAAAAGGCCATTTCAAAAAACCAAGGTTAAAAGACCATTTCAAGAAACCAAGGTTAAAAGACCATTTCAAAAAACCAAGGTTGAAAGACCATTTCAAAAAACCAAGGTCAAAATCAACCCCGAACATCCCGAGTGACGCGTGCCACCTTACCTCGGAAAGCACGTTAAGCCATATAATATCTCATCTCTCGTTGTCAGACTACTCATCGATCGGGGCTGCGGGTTGTTCGAAAGAGATACCGCGGCCCCGGACACAAAGGGCTAGGAAGAAACATGGGTGGTTTTTAGTCAGTAGAAGTCTGACACTCTCTGCCGCTCCGCCCAGAGCGGAGTCATTTGATCATTTCCCACCATCGAGATCTACAATCTCGATAGGTAGTCGGACAACCAGTGATAATAGATTCTTAATATTAATATCATGTATACGCCTTTTGCTAAAAAATTTTACTGCACTGACGATAACATTTATACCACATGTTAAATTTAGTCTTTTTATTTATAATATTTTCTTACCTTTATACAGGGTGGTTCCGACGATACGACAATAAATGAAACCACTGGTAGTTCTAGTTCATGGTGGTGGTGGGTGGTTCATGGTTGGTGGATGTGGTGGTGGTTATGGGTTGGGGGTTCTGGTTTATTATTATTTTGGGTTTTTTAAACTATCAAATAAATCCTAACACCTTCGTGGTGCCGACGATACGACAACAAACTACCTAAATGTCTTTGCCAAATTCTTTTGTTACATTTTATTTTCACTCGTTAATCGGTGCAAATTATTCCTAAGGTTAGTAATAGTAAAGCAATATTTGTTTGTAAATTGTAATGTATTTCGTTAACAGTTTTATGCTACTTAGTTTTATTGTTTTTTTTTTCATTTTTTTTATTTTGGTGTTGAAACTTTTTTGATAGTTTGTTTTTTAGATTATTAAATAATCTAAAAAAAAAGTAAACATTTTTTACCAATAGGGGACCGGACTGAGTCAAAAAAATATGATTCTAATTTGTCCGTCAGTTAGATTATCGAAAAATATTGTAAACGTGTTTTTTGTTTTATCAAATTAATAAAAATTGACGGAGATATAACGCATCAAAGATCATGAGTGGGGGGTTGTGACGTCATTTGTAGGTAAAAAATGTACTGACGTGTGACGTTTTCGAGGAGTTCACGAGTTTTCGAAGCACTGTACCGTCTTCATTTTTTGTTTATGTGAAAAAAGAAAAAATACGTGTTCAATATTTTTTGAAAATCTATCTGACGGACTAATTAGTTATTTTTTGTTCGATCACCCATTGTTTGTAAGTGTGACAAGATTGTAGGCCTTTTAGATTCCTAGATACTTTTTAACTTTTTATTTCGTTTTAATTACGTTTATTGTGGAGTAACTAGCGACTTATTATCGGGGGCCTACGTTATCCCCCCATACCTAAGTACTAATGCTGTAACATGGATTGACGACCGCCAATTGGCCACCGGGAACACCGGCTTATACGTGCCTTCCGAAGCACGGAATCATCTTTTTATCAGACAATCAGGTGATTCAAGACTGCAATGACCTAGCCAAACTGGAAACAACTTTACAAAGTATGCTTCCCGTGGGAATCGGACTCACGATCGGTCACAAGGCAAACGCCTAAACCACTCGACCACGGAGGCAGGGTTATATGAAAGGCAGCTTGGGCCAGTGAGATATATGTTTTGAATAGTTGTTGAAACGTTTTCTATCCAAAATGTATAGCTTGCAGGTCCGGCTGCCTACTATCACCACGCGGCGTTATGAAGAGAAGAGGTTTCTTGAACATGTTTTTTTGTTTTGTGTTTTTCAGTTTTTTTCTCGTGTTTGTAATATTATTTTATTGACATTTCTTACTTGTAATTGTTTATTTTTATTGAAATTTGGATTTGTAATCTTTTATTTTCATTGACTTTTTTTATTTGTGATTGTATTTGACATTTTATATTTGTAATTTTAATTGGCGTTGTCCATTTTAATGTATGTGTGTGTAATGATGACAAAACATAGCAATGACTATTATTACTTATAAGATCTTTAATTTTAATACCTATGTTTGTTGAACAAATAACTGATTCTGTTATTTAATAATTATATTGTTTTGAATTCACTAATTGGCTATTTGACTACTGTTAAAAAATCACGAAAATGTTGTGTTATTTAAAAGAACTAAAAGAAATAACACGGTGTGTGAAAAAATAAATAAAATCGATAAAAAAATGGAGTAGCTACATGCTTTAGAAGTTTTTGGTGGGGGAATTTTCTATCCTTGTCGCGCGAAACGGCCATTTGTACTACGTAACTATGGCGGTATAACATATGACGTCACGTTTCTGTAGCGCTGTCTTTGTCTAACACGTTATTTAAAATCAGTTAAAAACTAAACCATTTTTGGTCGATTTTATTACTTTTTTCACACATCGAGTCATTTCTGTTAGTTCTTTGAAATAACAGCTAGCTAGCTCTTCTGATGTCTGGAAATTTTTAAAATCTGTTGGTATCGGCAAATCTCCCACGAATACCTGTAAAGATGTCGACTTGTGCGCTCTTAACAAGCACTTTTCTTTACCACCTGTTTCTCTGGACCCTAGTGTTAAAGCTTCAACTTTGTTTGAGCTTTCTAAATTGCCGCTGCCGAATTCCGCACTTTTTAATTTCTGTCCTGTCTCTGAAGACGATATCAAAAAGTCGCTTCTCTCTATTTCTTCCTCTGCTCAGGGCCATGATAATCTGTGTTCGAGAATGATAACACCCATTATTTCAGAGTTGCTCCCCATCCTCACTCATATTGTTAATTTTTCACTCTTCTCTGGTGTATTTCCGTCGCCCTGGAAACAGGCACACATAATACCACTTCCCAAAGTCAGCAGTCCTACTTCCGTATCCCACTTTAGACCCATCTCCATTCTTCCTTTCCTCTCCAAAGTTCTCGAACACATTGTTCATGGGCAAATTTCAAAATATCTATCGTCTAATGCTCTTATTTCCCCATTCCAATCTGGCTTTCGTACTGGCCACAGTACTGTTACTGCGCTCCTGAAGGTTACTGACGATATCCGCTGGGCTATGGACAATAAATCTCTGACTGTTTTAGTTTTACTTGACTTTAGCTGCGCGTTCAACTCAGTGGATTTCGACATCCTTCTTGGGGTCCTTCAATCTTTTAACTTCTCTGCCTCTACGTTAGCCTGGTTTGACTCGTATCTTCGGGGTCGCTCTCAGTGTGTCCGCCAAGATGAGATCTTCTCTGATTGGTGTGATCTTACTGCGGGTGTTCCTCAGGGTGGCGTTCTCTCTCCTCTACTTTTCTCTATTTTTATCAACACTGTTACCAAAATTATCACCTCCTGCTTCCACCTCTACGCTGACGATTTGCAGCTGTATCGGCACTTCTTGCTGGCTGATGCGGAATCCGCAATTAATGCCATGAATCGTGACCTGGAAAGAATTTTTCAATGGGCAAAATCGTATGGATTAGAGATTAACCCTGCTAAGTCACAGGCCATGATCATTGGGAGCAGATATTATCGCAATGCAGTTGTCCTGTCATCTTTGCCTGCTTTGTCTCTGGGCGGCTCGACCATTGCCTATGCTGAAACAGCCAAGGACCTTGGTGTCTTAATTGACAGCAATCTTTGTTGGCGAGCTCAAGTGAATGAGGTTAGTCGGAAAGTGCACTTTTCTTTTCACTCGCTTAAATCCTTACAGAGCTTCTTACCTCTTAGAACCAAAATTTACTTGGCTCAAACTCTGATCCAGCCGATCATTGATTACGCTGATGCCTGCTACTTGGATGCCACCGAGGAGCTGTTAAATAAACTTGAGCGCCTGCAAAATCTTTGAATCCGGTTTGTGTTTGGTCTGAGAAAATATGACCATGTTTCTCACTTCCGCAAGGAACTCAAGTGGCTCCCTATCCGTCTTCGCCGGAACACTCGGATATTATGTCTTCTTTACAACATCCTTTACAACCCTGCATATCCCAGCTACCTACGCGATCGTTTTTCCTTTACCCGCCCCTCCGATGCTCTGTGTAGATCCCACCTTAGGCATCATCTTAATTTCCCATCCCATAAAACTGAATCCTTTTCTTACTCCTTCTCTGTTCACGCAGTACGTTTGTGGAACTCACTTCCGCCTAAAATTCTAGACTCCAAATCTTTGTATACTTTCAAAAAACAAGTCAGAGAACATTACCTCTCCTCTATACTGTAATATTCTGTATATGTATATGTGTATTGTGTATATATATGTTTATACATTATAGGTATATATTCATAATACTAGTATTTATTTTTATATTTTGTTCTAAATTCTGATTAAATTTTTCCTGTTAGTCTTTTCTACACACTGTGTCTATATTTCTTATCCAACTTTCCTCTCGCAGGTCTGCTGGAAGAAATTTCTTATGAAATAAGCAGTACCTTTGTGCTCTACTATTTTTTTTTATGTTTTGTTTTTTCCTTTTTTTTGTATTTTGTGTGTACATAAATAGATAAATAAATAAATAAATAACATTTTCGTGAATTTTCAACAGTAGTCAAATAGCCAATGTGTATACACTAAGCAACTTTTAATAGTTTTTCTTTTACTTTGTTGGTTGTATCTCTATAATTTCACGAGCATAGGTAGTATTTTGGAACCCATACTATTACGAAACAGGTCGTTTCTCAAAGCATTGCAATAGCTATTCCGTGAGATAATTGCTTTAGAAGTGTCCTGGTTTGTACATCGCACCTTTAGAATGATATGGACTTAACTCAAAAATACCATTCATCATCTGCCTAGCCTTTTCCCAACTATGTTGGGGTCGGCTTCCAGTCTAACCGGATGCAGCTGAGTACCAGTATTTTACATGGAGCGACTGCCTATCTGACCTCCACAACCCAGTTAATACTAGGTAATACGATACTCTTTGGTAAGACTGGATGTCAGAATTTCAAAATAACTCAAAAATACCATTATGGTAGAATAAAGCCATAGGTACCTACCATAAAAATGTCGCTTCTTTAATGTTCACCTAAAAGTGCTTACCTTTTAGTGACCTTCTATGATCGTAACTCAATAGGGGTGTTAACTGACAAAAAAAATATGATTCTAATTAGTCCGTCTGTTAGATTATCGAAAAATATTGGATACGTATTTTTTGTTTTATCAAATCATTAAAAATTGACGAAGATAAAACGCGTCAAAGATTTGAGTGGGGGGTCGTGACGTCACTCACCGGTAAAGAATGTCATACTAATGTCTTAGGATATGACATCACACGAGTTTTCAAAGCACTGGCTTCATTGTTAGTTTTCGTGAAAAAATAAAAAATACGTGTCCAATATTTTTTGAAAATCTATCTGACGGACTAATTAGATTTTTTTAGTTAACTACCCTATTTTTTAGATTTTTGAGTTAAGTCCATATCATTCTGAAGGTGCTACATATTTGTGCTCGTGATTGAACATAACATAATATAGGTTATACAAATAAATAACGGTCGTGGTATTTCAGCTTATTACCTGATAGCAGCGAGGCTCAAAATGAGACTGTTATTTTTCAAAACAAAGAATAACTATGTATATTTACCTCTTACAGGAGTACACCGGCAGGCCACGCTGTATTGCCCGACACAGGACACCTAGCAAGAGGACGAAGAGTAAATACGGAGGGCGCTCCTATTTACTTGTAAGTATTTTACTATTTAATCATCTCTCAACCACCTCGCTGGTCCATTGGTCGCAAGCACGACTGCTAAGTATAAGGTCCTGGGTTCGAAAAGTGACAGAACTTCAGTGGTCTCGGAAGTACCACAACCATTATAAAAGTTACTAGTGGAAATTATATTTTTCCTGCTCCTCCGCTATTCTTTTCTTATTAATTTCGTTGCGGGATCCAAGGCAGTTAAATCGTTTCTCTGGGACTTCGTCGGGCTTCATTGTCTCGGCGCTTTTCTTGTGGTCGCCACTGTTGATTCTGGCTTACAGGAGTTACAGTGGTTTAGGAATAGTGTGGCGGGCTTGTCCCAAATAAAAATAAAATAAAAAAAGTTACTAGCGGACCTGGCAGACGTCGTCCTGCCCGGACAGCAGCGCCACCTACCGGGTCCAATTGAAATATCCCCAGAAAGTTTCATCCAAATCGGTCCAGCCGTTTAGGAGTCGTTCAGTGACATACACACGTACAGTAGAATTATTTATATAGGTTTGCAAAAGTACCCCTAACGCAAACGAAGGGCACTTGTTCTCCCCACCACTTCGATATTTTTTTTGTTCTAGACCATACCTGGGAACCTCTACTTAGTTTGATGTACAGAATGCTTGGTTGACGGCTGTGTGATGGGTTGATTTACACCCTGTATTTACAGTCCAAATTCTCTCTTTACAGAAACAAGGATGTGACGTAATCAGAACCCCATAGAAAAGAGGACTTTATTTACAAGAAAAGTAAAACCCCACTCCATTCCAGGGAAAATGGAGTACTAAGCTGTCAAACAAATATAACTCGTATTAGTAGTGTCTAACGGTCAAATATGCAAAATTGTGTTTAAGATAAGTATAATGCTATCTCTGTCTTTTTAAGGTAAATTGTAGCGATGCAAAGATTTTTGAGAACGTCGTGCGAAAATGAAGCTTTTAATGTAGATAGTTAATGTGTATAGGCAAATCAGTAAAACGGCTTATAAGAATATGTACGTTTACCTCAAAGGAATAAGGTTTATTTTCATATGAAGCTCTACCGTCCTCAGCTCAGTCAAAGTTTTATATAACAAATCTTTTGTCACTGAATTGCAATCGTAAATTGATAGATTTTGGTTTTGATTTCATATTTATTTCCTAAAATCAGAAAATCCGTTGAAATGAGTATCCTATAAAAACTAGAAAACTCAAATAAACACTATATATTTTTAGCCGACTTCAAAAAAGGAGGAGATTCTCAATTCGTCCGATTTTTTTTTATTGTTAATAAAATCATAACTCCTCTGCTGAAATAATTTTAGTTCTTTCTATACATAAATCGGAGGATATTAAATTAGCTAAAAATACAAAAAAAAAAGATGCGTAGAAAATGATGCATGTAAATAATAATAAGATTTCGATATAATAATTTTCAGATATTTGTAACAATGTAGTTGAAACTATAAACCTAAGGACGCAACTTTAGGCCTGAAAACTCTGATCAGACTATATTTCATATTAGATTTTTCGTTGCTATGGACATTCATAGCAACGAAAAATTCTAATATTTAAGCTTATGGTTGTAGCAGCTATAAAAAACCCTGCTAAATCTAGGTATGTAGTAAATTAAAAGTAATTTAGTCATACTAAAGATCTAAAAATATAGGTATAAAACGTAACGCGATAAAAACGGCCAGTGAACAATCTGTATTTTAGTTTTACAGTAGAATCCCGATTATCCGAACCTCGATTATCCGGACTCATTTTTCACGGCTCTAATTACCGTATTTTTATATCCTATCTTCACGTTTTCTTCTTAATGACGCATCTATAATAAAAAGTTATTAATATTGTTTGATTTTACTCAGAAATGGATTAATCGAATTTTCGATTATCCGGAATACCCCTGGTTTTAATTGATCCGGATAATCAGGATTCTACTGTACTTATAGTTAGTTATACTAGCTAAGACAGTAACGTTAGTTTTGGATGTTTTAGTAATCCAAGTGGATGTCTAAATCTGAAACTATGAGCAACAGCAAAAAGGGGTACAAGCCCGATTTTGATAGTCAATTCCTTTTTGTCTGTCTGTCTGTCCATTTGTTCAAGTATTTTTTGCTATTCCCCAAAGTTTCGGATTTAGCCATCCACGCTCAATTGAAAAATTCACCATGTATACTTGAATCCCTTGCGTAAATGGAGCTTTGAAATAAGTCTTTTATCGGTGGAAATTCTATTAAAATTTTACTAGCAAATAAATAAAAAACTACAGTATTTCAGTGTTAAATGCAAGGCTAAAATACTAATAAAAAAACTAAAAACAAAAACAACAATTCTATTCAAAATTATCGTATGAGACGAAAAGATAGAGAGGGAGGGAGAGGAAGGCCAAAGAAAGGATGGATGGACTGGGTGAGGTGTGATATGAAAATAGAAAGTAGTCAATGATGCCATGACGTCTGACAGGGAAGAATGGAAGGAGAAAACTGCCTCCAAGCAGAATGGGACAAGGGCAAGAAGATGATTATGAAGATCCAAAATAATCGCATTTTTAATGTAGTTTTTGATTCATAGAATTTAAGATAATTTTTTTAGAGTGCAATAATTACTACCGAGTTCACTGACGGTCGACCACTTTTCAACCTTAGTAGTACTTATATAGTGCATAATCATCGGGCATAAATTTTATTTTTATATATAAGGTTAAGCCGCGCTTGCCTTGGTTGGTCTGTAGATAGGTGACCACTCATCACATACCGAGTTTCCTTCGTGTTTCGGGAAGCACGTTCCGTAGGTCCCGGCTTTCATTTTATATCTTTGACAGTCGTTACAGGTAAGTAGTCAGTGGCAAGAATGTTTGAGAACCAGTCTTACCAAGGAGTATCGTATTACCCAGTATTAACTGGGTGGTGGAGGTCAGATAGGCAGTCGCTCCATGTAAAATACTGGTATTAGTAATTTAACTAACTGAAAGTAATTAGTAACTTAGGAAGCATACGGTTGAAAATTGGAAGACCCTCAGAGGACTTGAGAGTACCTCAGCCATTGTAACGTAGGCGCACGATAAAATGGTTAATGTTATGTGTATGTTGTATTGGTTATAACAAAAAATTGCCTAATTTCAACGTAGTACAAATATTTCTATTTTTAGATTTTAGTCAGTTTTTAGTCTGTATACTGGGGGAGCCAATTGCTGACTTTAAATTTTTAGGTGCCATATTTTGCAATTAATTTTATGTACACGATGCATCATTTAAATAATTTTGAGTGAGCTATTAGTAATATTAAAGCCGTTTCAGACCCAAACTTAAACATTATCGTATAAACTCGAGATTATTTTTATAAATTATTTTACACAGAATGTTAATGTATTCATAGTTTAACTTACTTTTGACTCCTCTTAAAAATGGTGGAATTAGAAACCATTGCTTTATTCAGTGTCATATTTAGGATATAAGGGGTGTTTGTAAAGATTCAGTTCTAAAAGATTTATAAAAATTACACGTTACAGGTGCAATTTTAATTCTATTTCGACCATAAATGCCATGTTATCGTATAAAATTCGTCTTTATAAAAAGAAACAAATATATTGCTGATTATCTCGACAAAAAATAATTCCTTTATGTAAAGTCATCATTTTACAAAACACCTCATAATTCTGGATGTCTATCAATGTTTTAAACTTGTAGGCCTAAATTAGATGTATTTTCAAATTAAATCTTTATTCAAAGTTTGTAGTTTAAAATAAAAATGTAAGAAATTAGTATATGCGCAATATAAATAAATAATCATGCCTATGCTTGTAGCCGACACAATTATATTTTAGGCATTCTGATATTCTTTTTTTATTATAAAGATCTGAGTCAGTTGAAAAAAACATGTTTTTTATAGTATATTGCATACTGAGTAATACAGGTACATGACGGTAGTTATTTAAGTATATAATATGTAAATAAATATGTTATATATAAGTATAATGGGTGATTTAAACTATATATTAATTATGATTAATTATTAATCCTAAATAATTAATTAATTTAACTATCTATTAATGAATTATATGTATAAAATACTTGGTCATATATCACAGAAAAATATGATACCTACTATGCGATTAAAAAAATATTTTATTTGGCAATATGGCGGCCTACAAGGCTTAAAAGAACACAGTTTACCTCAAAATTACCATAATTATTCGTGTATCAAGCCGTAAAACTTCGAAGCTTGGTTTAGGTTAGTGAAATGCAATTTTTGTTTCTCAGTTGCAATTTTTGTTACGGCGGATATAATATAGAGCTCTCTATTATATGAAATATAATAAATATGTACATATTGCTATATATATATTTGTCTATAATAAAAAAGAATGTAACATACATATTATATATGTATGAGTAGCCGGGATTAGACAAGAAAACCCTGTGACATGGAAGTTGGAACCTTCAAAACAATATTTCGGGAAAAGACGTTGGTCCAATTTAGGGTATACGCTAACCTTATTGGTGAGGTTCTTCAAAAAGCTCAGGTGCGAAATACTCGCAACCGGCGTGTATGACCAGATATATGAACGTGGACGAGGCAAAAGGAGTATGCAAGTGCGTCTGCCAATCGTGGGAAAAAGTCTTCAATTTATTTAGGTACTTATGTATTTTGTTTTTCTTGCCTCATCCTGACTACGTTTAAATAATTAGACATTTTATATAATTTTTTTTATAGTTCTTATACTTATTATTGTGAAATTTAATACAAATTTGATTTTATGTTAGATTTAAGAAAGACTACGAACAATTTTGGAAGAATTTTATTTATCTTTTAGTGAAGTGTAAGCAAAACAGACATGAATGGTGGTTACTATCTTAAATTAATGTGTGCTAAGGCTAAATCTACAGATGTGCAGAGTTCGCACTGCACTCTCTGCCTACCAAAGTTTCGGTAGCGAGCAAGTGAAATGCCCATTTTCATACCAGCCAGTTTATCTTTGGGCCAAAGTGGCCTGAAACAAAATGAATATTATGTTATGTTTAAATTTCCATTACAAAGCCAATAATTTGCACAAATATATACAACAAAAATAATGCCTTTCGAAGTATACCGTCGAATAAGGAATTTGGTATACAGCCAGCTAATTTGCATTTACTTTTAAGATTACATAAAACAAAATTACAATAAATATTGTCAGTGTATTATCAAATTAATATATATATATATACCTATATAATATATAAATATTTCTGCGTGTAGGTATACCAAATAGCTTGTTCGACCGTACCTTTACTGGCATTTTAATAAAGGGTGTAAAAGTATCCTTAACGAAGCCGAAAGTCACTAATTGTTGTCCCCGTCACTGCGATATTTTTTTGTTCTAGACCATACCTGGGAACCCCCTAGTTACGGAGATATTGGGGGTCAAAGTTCCATATTTTTCTCAGCTATTTTTCATGTTATTACTTTACATAAATTACCTCCATGACCCGTTTACTATTCCAAACATCCACTAGCACAATGTTATAAGAGTGCTCGTTTGAGTTTTACCGTAAAATGTGATTTTCAAACCCCATAAAAACCGTTTCCAAGCAAAAATTTTTGCAGGGTAGGTACTTAGTTTGATGTACACAATGCTTGGTTTACACGGCTTTGTGAAGGGACTTTTAACACCAGCACTGCGAAATCTGCAGTTCTGCGAGATAGATCATTCAATATGCGACATACTTGCATATGGAGTTGTATTTTCAGTATTAGTATTTTTTAAGAGAATCCAAATAATCCATTCATTATATTGATGTATTTAGTTAAATAAATGTTATAATTATACAAATATATTTGTCATTTTTATTTACTGACATCTACCAACCCGCACAGGGCCTGCGTGGTGGATTATAGCCATGGCCATCCCTCTCCTAGAGAGGAGGCCTGAGTCTCTGCAGTGGGAACATTATAGGCTGATGATGATGATTTACTGAACCTGATGAAACCTTTCTAATTTTTTGCATAGTTTTACCTCTGTAGGTATATCAAGGAGCTCGTGGCTAAATAATAACAGCCGCGCGGATCAATCTTCAGCCGCGATTGCCTAGGGTTCTGTAGGTGGGTGACAACCCATGGTATTCTCTTGTTTTCCATAAAATAATTTGTACTATTATTCTTTGCATAATCGTCCTCCCTCATAATATTTACTTGCACTATTATCATTTACAATAATAACGCTTGTCATATAAATGTATTGGTCATAAATAGCATGTGTTATAATCAGTTTCTATAAGTAACACATTGCATAATCGATAGTGTGGCCGCCGCGATCCTCTCTATTGTTGGTGAATCATTTGGGTTATATATTTGGCTAGGTTAGCATATTGAAAACTGATTAGAAAGACGGTTAGGTTAGAATAATTAAATAAAATTGATAAGATTGTGTTTAGGTTAGGTTGGCATGTTGACAACTGATTAAAAATAGGTTAGGTTAGCATAGGTATTGAAAACTGATTAAAAAGTAGGTTTAGGTTAGAACAGTGATCATCAGCGCGCGAAAGCGAGCGAGCGTGCCGTCGCAGCGGCCACGGAGCGCCAGATCCTCTCTTGTTGGTGGTTGGATATTAAAGGTTAGGTTAGCATATTGAAAACTGATTAGAAAGTAGGTTAGGTTAGAACAGTGACCATTAGCGCGCGAAGGCGAGCGAGTGAAGCGAGTATGCCGCCGCAGCGGCCGCCGCCGAGTGCCAGATCTTCTCTGTTGGTGGTGAATCATTTGGGTTAGATGTTAAAGGATAGGTTATTATTATTTATTTATTTATTCATTAAAAAAGTACACTTACTGCGGTACTCAGAGATATTTAATGATTACTTAAGCCGTCACTTAGTAAAGATTTGACATACATTTGTATTACAAAACTGTCAAAACCTTTACTAAGTGATGGCCTAAGTAATCATTAAAGCTCTCTGAGTGCGGCAGTTACATGAGTAAAATAAGTTGGTGCAAACATACACTCATTAGAGAAAAACATAAACTCAGAGCTAACTCGGTTTATTCCCGCTGTCCCCGTACAAAGGCAAAAAAGCTATTTACTATGATTATTATTTTTAAGCAAATGATTGTGATATTTTTTGTAATTACATATGTAGGTATCTATTTACTATGATTTTTATTTTTAGGCAAGTGATTGTGATATTTTTGTTGATTTTTTTTTTGTAGTAGTAGTAACTACTACTATATTTATAATGCTCAAGTTGTGTTATTTGTGTAAATTTAATAATTGTTTTTTTTTACCTCAAATTAAAATTCGAATACAAATAAATAAATTTTGTTTTATTCCCCTTTTCTTTTTCCCATGCTAAAAAACTAAGCTTAAACAATGCAGATTTAAGAGGACAACGACTCGTGAAAAGTTTACTTCCCGTTGTCCCCGTTAGCCGAATGTACGTTACGGGGACAATTGGAAATAAATTTAATCACGTCCCGCTGTCCCCGTGACGGGGATATGGCATACGGGGACAACGGGAATAAACGAATTTATTTAGCCAGATTTTTACAATCCATGCCGATTTAGGAAGCAATATTAACAGCACTGCACTAACTCCCTTAGTGTATGCCTTAATGACAGACAGAAAAAAAGAGAGCTATGAAATTCTTTACAGTCTAATTAAGTCTCAAATTCCCGACTGGAATCCATCTTCTTTCACTTGTGATTTTGAAGAAGCAACCATGTCTGCAATAATGGAAGTTTTTCCAGAGGTAGATCTCCATGGTTGTTATTACCACTTTAATAAAGCTGTATGGAGGAAGGGACGTGATTTAGGCCTTACTAAATCTAAAATCCTGCGCCGTCAGGTCGCCCTTAGTGCAGTACTTCCGTTACTGCCCGAGAACAAAATAATTGAAGGGTGGTTTTATATTGGCGATCAAAGTCCTGATGACAGTAAAAGTGCTCAATTTAAGAAATACATGCTGTCACAATGGCTTCGACCGAAGTTTATTAAAGTATGGTGCAGTTTTGGCAAACGTCACCGAACTAACAACTTCGCAGAAGGTTGGCACCATAAATTAAATAGCGCAGTAGGCAGAAAAAACCCCACCATATTGAAACTCCTTACAGTTTTACATCAAGATGCCAATTTATTCAGCGTTAAAGCTGACCAGCCATCAAAACGCCGCACCCAAAATTCGATTGAGATCGACGATTTTATTAGGGAGTGCCAAATGAAACTTACTAACGGCGAAATTACTGTAGGACATTTTCTTGAAACAATGCGCTAATAAATTCTTCAATTATTTGTTTAAAAGTACCATGTTGATTATATTGGAGTATAATATAAGTAAATTTTTGTAACGTATTTTGGAGGTATGAAACTATTTACTGTGTTGATTATTTTTTAGACAAGTGATTGTGATATTTTTTGTAGTAAGATGTATGTAGCTACTTACCATGTTGATTTTTTTTAGGCAAAGACAAAAAAGCTATTTACTATGATTATTATTTTTAAGCAAATGATTGTGATATTTTTTGTAATTACATATGTATCTATTTACTATGATTTTTATTTTTAGGCAAATGATTGTGATATTTTTTGTAGTAAGATGTATGTAGCTACTTACCATGTTGATTTTTTGGCAAAGGCAAAAAAGCTATTTACTATGATTATTATTTTTAAGCAAATGATTGTGATATTTTTTGTAATTACATATGTATCTATTTACTATGATTTTTATTTTTAGGCAAGTGATTGTGATATTTTTGTTGATTTTTTTTTTGTAGTAGTAGTAACTACTACTATATTTATAATGCTCAAGTTGTGTTATTTGTGTAAATTTAATAATTGTTTTTTTTTACCTCAAATTAAAATTCGAATACAAATAAATAAATTTTGTTTTATTCCCCTTTTCTTTTTCCCATGCTAAAAAACTAAGCTTAAACAATGCAGATTTAAGAGGACAACGACTCGTGAAAAGTTTACTTCCCGTTGTCCCCGTTAGCCGAATGTACGTTACGGGGACAATTGGAAATAAATTTAATCACGTCCCGCTGTCCCCGTGACGGGGATATGGCATACGGGGACAACGGGAATAAACGACTTTGCGCAGTTGACGCCACGCATCTAGCCCAGGAGCACTTCTCTGATTATTATTACGGCGCCGCCGCCGGCAACCGTGTAATCGAATTGAATGCAAGCAACGTGGACTGATCCTTTGCTATTATTTTGCGATACAGAAGGTAATTTTTTTATACAGCATCCGAAATTAAGACAAGATGAAGGTACATTTTTTAAAGGATATTATACTAAGGACTAGAAGTCGGTATCAAAATCCATTTTTATTTAAACCGAACATACAACAGCATGCAGTTGAACATATCGAACGCGCTTATAAAAAGTGGGTTGCGATTATATTACTAAGTGAGCAACTAGAAACACAGAATGGCCAACTTAAATATTAAGATGTAGACGATTTTTCCAATTGAGGTTTTACATAACAATACAAAACGATATTTACATAATTTCAATTCAAAATTCTTTGTGTTTTATTTTCACAATCTCAATCACTCACACACAAACGGTGCGGTTAGGTACCCAGGATACGTTGGGGTCTAGTGAGCAAGCGAAGCGAGCGAACTGAAACCCGGACATACCCTGCGAACCCGCTACTAGGAAAATTTGTATGCAAGAGCGAGCTCGGGACTCGTGGCACCCCGACTCGGACAGGTTAGGTTAGAAGGGGATGGCAGCCACCATCCCCTTCGTGGTTATTTTTTTTAAACCACCCGCTAAGCGGGGCTCCGTCGACTGGGCCTGGGAAGGTTCAGTGGTTTTTCTTTTCGAAACACTTAATTTAAGATAAAATGCCGCTCTGTATATTTATTCATGCTACAACCAAAACATGTAAAATCTAAATATTTGTATGGCTGAAATGCCGAATTTAGTGAAACCCATTTATTATGTATATCAAGAACATATGTAAGAAACCTATATTCTCGCAAATAAATAATTCATTCATTCATTCATTTATAAATAAATCATTTGGTAAAATATTTAATAAAATGCAGGATGTAACGTTGACACTCAAACAAATATTAGGTCGCTCAAATATTATGAAGCTACTCATTTTGTATTTTATTTAACTCAAATTTTCGTTTGTAAGTTGCTGTTCTGTTGATTTCTCGTCACTCGCAGTCAATCGCTCACTTAGTAATTCTATGACCTAAATTAATTATTTTTGTCACTTGAAACTTTAATTTTAGAGTCACTCGTTAAAATACTACCCAAAAGTAAAGTCAGCATTTGGAATTATAAAAGTCAAGAATATAGTGACAAAATAAAGCATAGTAACGACTGCAGATAACTGCATGCAGTTGAATATATCGACTGCGTGCGGTTGCATGCAGTCCGTGTGATGGCAGCCTAGTTTGATCACATCAAAGTGACAATGGCGCATAACTTTTTCGTGGTTGGCTAAATAACGGATGCAATAAATAAAAAGCACAAATCTGAATAATATTTTTATTTTTATAACAAAATAAACACCAGACGGTTATCCCAAAAATGCCTACAACTATTAACAACTTCGAGTACTGCATTGTAACAAATAAAATATCATTTTTTATTCAATTTATTGAATAACATTAGCTGATAACAATTAAATTGAATAATTAATCAATTAATTGAATTACATCAGTGGATTACAGTTTAATTGAATAATTAATCAATTAATTGAGCAACATCAGCTGATTACAGTTTCATTGAATAGGTATATATTAATCAATTAATTGCATATTATCAGCTAATTACAATTAAATTGAATGGCATTGAAGAAGAACAATTAAATTGAACAGTAACAGAACGTACATTAAGTTTTTTATTATAATTTGCTGATATCGTTTAGGACGAAAAAACTTCAAATATGTATAATGCAAAATTAAAGAATGCTATGTCTAACGTATCAAAAGCGAAGAGATCTTATATTAACGAAAATCGAGGTACAATAGTCGAAAATTAAAAGAACATAGACCCGTTGTTATTTAAGTGTTATAATATCAAGTGGAATGAAAAGCTGCGTCAATTGCTTGTAAATAATTAATAAAATATGAAATGCTTTACTGAATTGTAATTAAATAGTGGTAGGAACACATTTAATTGAATGAACAGTCAAAGAAATGAAATGAATATTGGCATGTCATTATAATTAGGATTTAACTCCAATTAAATGAAAATAGATTTTTAGTAATATAAAATAAGCTTAATGTCATTTTGCGCGTTTTTTTGAGCAATTAAGTGAGCATTGTAAATTGTTTTATTTATTACGTTAAATCAACGGAAAAGATAAATACCCGATCAGATTTAAAAAAGCGTTGAAATGAAAAGCATTTAAGATATTTTATAAAGACAAACTGAAAATAAATGTTTTATTATTAGTTTGTAAGTATTATTTTTCCGAGATTACCTTCCCTAAAAAAAAATAAGAAAAATTTACCGAGAATTTAATTTATAATTTACATAATAATATATTAAATGTTCTACTATTAAATGCATTGTATACAAAGACGCATTAAGTAACGTTTTACATAATCATCGAATTACATAATCCTTTTTCTGTACATTAAATAAAAACGGTGAAGACGCCGAAAATAAATTAAATCTTACTTTATTGTAAATAATTAATGTACTGTGCGTATGTAAAAAAAATATTACATAAGTGTATGTACAAAAAAACAAATAGTTTTATAAGTTTGAAGACAAAATTCATTACTAGGGTCATTTATTGTTAAGAAGACGAGCGAATATCGTCAGTTTTGAAACCAGCATACAAGACAGTTGACACCACAGGCGGGAGCTAATATCCTCATCCCGCGCGTATTTCTCCTTAATTGGACCAGAGGTTTATAATCGGCAAAACAAAATTAATATACAAAATTAACGACTCCACTAAAGAGCTTGAATTATTTGGTCTGTCTAACTTCCGTCAATTTGTTTTATTATAAAAATAGTGGCCATAAAACCTACCTTAATCGACAGCTGCATGGCTGAGATAAATATTCTAATGCGTCACTATTCCGAGATAAATGACATGAAAGTTACAATCATCACCAAATTTTCTATTGCGTCATATTTTCGAAATATAATAATATGTCGGAAATGCTACGATTTAGAAGATTAGGTCGCAAACAAAATTGTTTTTATTGATGTCAGTTATTGATTAATACAGGTTACATACGTGGCCACCATTTGTAAAATAGAAAAAAGTGGTGGAAGTCAGGCCACAATTCATACAAAAATCTTCCAACCCCTTTATGCCTAAGAATATTTAACAAATATTAATCCCCACATAAAAATACCTTTCTTTACAACCATTAAATAATCTATATTCTGACGTCGTTGATTAATAATAAAAACACTACAATACACAGTATGTTACATTTTGCGCGCCAAGACGGATAGACTTCTCATTCAATTCTTTAGGAAGTATATTTGTTTGAATAATTTGACAAAGAATAGTTTTTTTCTACAAAATTCCTTCATCAAAAATTTCATATGATCAATACAAGAGATTTTTTTAGTTCCTATTATGGCTCATTATTTGCCCCTAGAAACCTTATCAATAAGAGAATATTATATATATACAGTCTGATACAATATAAAGTCACACTATTGGTAAGACTTGGCCCTGGCTGCCTGGTATGACCAAACTGACTTGGAACTACAGTATGTACTTATATTATATCAAACTGCACTGCAGATGGCAGGGACCGATAAGGTTGTCCATATAAGGTTTTTTTTTCGGGTAAAGGTTAACCTGTATGTACCTATATGATTAGTCAACTTGAAGTAACTCGAGTTCACTTTTGTGTACACAAAAATCCAAATGTCGGAGGATAGGTCCAACCGGTTAACCTTTTAACCAGATTAATCGGTCCCTGATAGAGTAACTGTTGCCATAGCACCGACACTACACTAGATTTTTATTATGTTTAGTTTCATCTGGCAAAAGACACTAATATTTTTTTCACATTAAAATCATAAGTATTTTTTTATGTATGTTCACCGATATCTAAGTCAATTGTAGACCGATTTTCGATTTTTTTTTTCAAAGAGTGTACTCCTGAGGTGGTCCACTTATTACTCGAAGACGCCTGAACCGATTTGGAAAATTCTATTTTTGTTTCATATGTTTCAAAATAAGTCCGACTAATTCGTATACGTAGGGTTGTTTCTCTCATTTTAGTGCACGATGATTAGTATCTTTTGTCAAATGCTACCAAAACGACAGATCCTAAATAGACATAAAGCTTGAATTCCATAAATAAAGCTTTTAAGATTAATCTAGGATTAATTGAACTACCGTTTATTATGAATACATGTCATTAACCTGCATTGATTAGTCCATTAGATTATTGATAGAAATTATCATCATTTCGTCGATTTTAAATTAATTTATTGACAGTCAATAACGTTCCCAGTACTGGGACACGGGCTTCATCTCTGGAGGCTTGGGTCCCAACAGTAGGAACATCAAACACACCCGTCATTAGCTCGACCAAACGACTAATAATTTTACAATATTAGAATATCATATAATCAAAACTCATACTATCAACATTACCTAAATTCTGTCTTTGTGCAATATTCATAATGACCAGGCAATGTAAATAACATGAGCATTCACAGAAAGAATACATATTAATATCAATTATTAATTGAATGTCACATTGAATTTAACCAATTAATTGATTACAATAAATAATTATATTTTACAATTGATTACAATTTTTTAATGGAATAAATTGTTATTTGGAATTTTATGAGAGCCTAATAAACGGTTAATTAGAGGTATTTTAAACAATATAAAGGACATTCATTCATGTTTCAAATACAAACAAATTGTTACCAAAAAATTAAAGTGTTTTTAGTTTGGAAATACTAATAATCATATTTAGTGCTGCCGATGTTGATGAAAATTCTATACCAATATTAGAATTCATAATTAATTTTAAGAAAAACCTATACCGAAATATAGTGTAAAATAAAGAATAAATATGACATTAAAGTATTTCCTTTTATCGAAATCTATCGATCAAAAATGTACACACATCACTAATTTCGTAGCGTGGAACTTTCGAAACCGAATTATGTATTTCAACAATCGTTCCAAAACAAACTGTAATCTAATGGGAAATGGGTTAATTTTACGTGGAATAGAGGCATCACGCCACGACAACGTCATGACATTTTCCGTCACGGCATATGAGTCGGTTTTACTGCCTAGGCGCGCATATAGATGTTTCACATCAAAAATCTTTGGGTTATCCCCTAAAAAAATCGTATTTGGATTCTCTGGCGACACTTTTATTTTGGGTTCTAAATGACAGATGGCCTGTAAAATAAAATAAAAAATCGAAGCACTTTTGATTACTATCTTTTTCGTGTGTTTTGCATGATATTTTTCTAGCTCTAAACTTCGCTACTATACACGGCTTCGTCGATGGCAGCGCAGAGATCGCTCCGACTGCACATTTTGGGGCTCAGTCGGCAGGATATGAGGTACTTCAACGCCCGTGGCAGGCGCGGTCATAAAAAGACGGAGTGAGATGTCAAGAGACACGCCCGTCGAGGCTGCGGGTTGTTCGAAAGAGATACCGCGGCCTCGGCGCAAGGGCTAAGAAGGAACATGGGGCTCTGCCCAGAGCGGGACTATTTGATGATTTCCCACCGCGAAAAAAAAAAAAAAAAAGATGTCAAGAGACACGGTAATAAGTTTCGTACAAAATTAAGACCTTTCCTATTGGCACGTTTTGTGACCGCAACTGTCATGAGTCCTAGTGTTAAAAATAATTTTGGTTATGAGCTAGATGATATCACAAATATCTCAAAATCAGAAGAGAGTTGGCAGTCACCAGAACACAACTTATTACTTGGTGTACCTACTTTAGCAGGTATACACACATTTTGCTAGTTACATTTAAGTTCCATGTAAAAGGGGTCAAGCCTATTACCATCAACGAGACACGAATCCAAACTACGGGCTGCTACTATGAAAAACTCTAGTTAACCGCTCAAAAGACCTCAAAACACTAAACAAGTATCTACATTAAACTACATTTCAATCCCTCGTTCGCTTACATGTCGTAAAGTCTCCAACGTCATCTAGCTACGGTGGTTATACCCAAACCCGACTAATCGACTAATACTAAGCTCCCACTAGCGTTGACTCGCACTGGAATAGAAATAACATGAATTAGTACATGTGCATACGTGAACACACGGGTTTTTCTTCCATAACTCTCTGATATAAAGAAAGAAAGAAAAACATATTTATTTAGCACATGCCACAAGTAAAACAAACAATAAAAATAAACTAAAAATATATACATACAATAAATATAACATAAATATATCGTGTCTTTCATGACACTGTTTCAAAGAATCAATTAACATACTCGAATAAATTACTTTTAAATTATATTTGTTTTTTCAATTTTAAAATAATTCGACTAAGTCACGATTATTAACGTAAAACGTGAAATATGATAACATCGTATTTTCTTAGCTTTAAATATAAATGATTGGTTTGAATGAAAATGAATTACTCGTATTATCAATGTAACTTAAACATTTACACACATCGCGAGTCTTGACGGTTTCTTCGAAACTATACATTTTTGGACCACAAATTCTAGGACATTTATTTTTGTTTTTACTTATAGAACCTTATAGTTATGGGATATCGAAAAAAAAACACTTTGTATATTTTAAAACTTGTGCCTTTCGTAGGCCTGAAGAAATTATAGTTAATTATTTTTCATTACCTGTATAAGTGTTTACAGCTATGTCGCATTTTTGAACGTAGTGGCAGGTGTTTCGACTTTATCTTTTTCTAATACTTCCTGAAAACAAAATAAAAATGAAAGTCTTGTAATAGTTCTTCCTTATATATCGTTCGTGCCTAACCACCGATGACAGAGCTTTAATGCCCCCCATGCCCCCATGGACCTCTGACTTGGCTTTACTTACATGCCTCCGAGAGATATCTCTTAGCCATGCTGGTTTGATTTCCTCATGATGTTTTCCTTCACCGAAGCAAGTGATAATTATATAATACGCACATTATTCCGTAAATTCAGAGGTGCGTGCACCAACGGACATAATTAAGATCAGTTCGGTGCCCGAACACAAAATTAATGACAACACGATTGGGCAGTTGTCCCTGCTTCAGGTTTTGTGTATTTAAAACTCATGAATCCTAAAATAATAGGGAACAATATTTATTTCTAAGTTTTGAGTTACTTTGTACGTGCTGTATCTTTGTTCACAGACTTATGACAGTAGACATCAGATCCCCTAGTATGTGTAGACCCTCTGGATATGAGTAGACACCCTGGCTATGAGCAGTAAAGAATTACCTCGTCTTGTAATTCGCCAACATGTCCGTTGCGCAGAGATTCCCTGAGAGTGTCGTCCTCATCATCATCTGTCGGCACGTCGTAGAACTCTTCACTGTCCATCTCTCCGTCTGTGCCTGGGTAGTGGAGAAGACCAAATAAATTGGAATAAGGGCAGGAGAATGATGATGATTGTGGAGAAGACCACACATTTGGAAGATGAGGAAAGTTATGGGAGAGAGACCTTTGCCCAGCAGTGGACAACATAGGTTGATAAAACAGTATTAAATTACTTTTAGGCTACCTACGTCGATACCCTACAATGTCGTCAATCGGAACTCGGAACGCTTGAAAATAGACGTAGGTATTTGGAAGCTATAAATCTGTACAATATTGTAAGGAATAAATTTGACTGCATGGAACTATCCAATATTCAATTATACGGTTCAGAGGCGTAAGGTGCGCGCTGGAACATTATTTTGGGCGGGTACATGCAAATCCAATTCTGGCTTGCGTTCGCCTGTTTGCAGAATGGTCGATTCTTACAATAAAACTTTTGTACACATCGACATTTTTGCATGTATTTCCTGTAAGTTTAAAAGTCTCATACTAAAGAAGCTTTCATGAGTATTAAGTTTGTATACTAATGTATTTATACACTAAGTTTCTGTTACCTGTTACTGTTACTCTAGCGATAAATATTTTTTCACTGTTTGTATCCCTTAGTTAATTTGTGAACAGCGTTGTGGGCTGTAATATTGTCAATATCATTTGTATAATTATGTATGTTTTCTGTTTTATATTACAGCTGTTTGTGATTCCACTTGAAAAATATAAAAATACCCTAAAATGTCGTCAATGGTGTTCTGACATGTCCACTTTGTGTTCGTTTGGAAATTGGATATGCTAGCCACATGAGAACACATAAAAGAGCAGCATACCAAAGCTCTTGACAACCACCCTAGAAAGTCATCAAATGCAGTCACTGTGGCCGAAATCGACTAGATGACATGATCATCATCTTTAGATGACTTACCTAGGAAGGAGGTGACTGCTGAGATGACGAGTAATAGAAAGGTATGGAAGAAGACATGCTGTGCCGACTCCAAATAAATAGGGACAAGGGCAGGAGCAGCAGCTTAAGTGGCAGTGGGCAGGGCACATTGCTCGCAGAATGGATCGCATGGCGACCGCGAACCGGGAGACGTTGCGTTGGAAGGCCCTCCATTAGGTGGAGCAATGACCTGGTGAACGTTGCGGGATCCACTTGATGCGCGACGCACGGGACCGGTCAATGTGGCGACACTTGGGGGAGGTTTATGTCCAGCAGTGATGAATGACACGAATATGATTATAATTTATAACTCACCTAACACAGACTGATAGTCGGTAAAATATTCTGAGTCCGACGCGTAGCTTTGTTCTGCCACCTCAGCGGTATCTCCACTTATAGGTTTCTTTGCTGACCGCTCCTTGCGGGCTTTCCTATGTTTTAGACGACGTAAGTTCCTGCGAAAAAAGGGATTTATGTTTACATTTAATTAAGTGGGAGTTTACACGAAATTAATTAAGTTTACAATTGATTAATTATGTTTACAATAAATTGGTATAAATACCAATTTATTGTTTACACTGGATTATGTAATGTTTATAATCAGGGACGCCACCACTGGGCGACCACTGCTCTGTAAATATGGAACTGTAACTTATTCACATTGGATAACGCATAAATGTGTTACATTAAGAATTAAAAAGCTTACTTTGCATATAGTATTCAACAATTTAAATGAAAGATAAATATGCAAATCGTATACAATTTATGAACCGTGACAACCGTTGGTCGAGTCGGTCGTTACTCGTAAGAAATGTGAAGAACAATGGGCAATTTAAAATGAAGCCCAACCCTAAAAAAACATATAATAAAGTAGAATTTCAGCATGAACGGTTTTAGTAAAGCTCATCTGCGCTCATTTCTTTTCAAAGAACAAGTACGCCACGATTTCAATATCATTGATGACCAATAGATTTTCGAGTAATTATTTATGAATTATATAAACATAACATCACGCCTGTAGTCTCCGAAAGGCTAATATTTTAAATATAGTTATATATATTTTAAATATTTATTTAAAAGATATATATATATATATATATATTTCGCTAGTTATGTTTAAGCCCCATGTACATGTAATAGCTAATGTGAGCTGCATATTGGAGTGGCTGCAGCAGTGGTCTAAGTCATATTTCATTAGAACTTGGCCATGGTCTTTTATGCATGGCCTTTTTTTGTAGCTGCTTGGTTGAGAGTTGTAAGGGAGCGATCAAGTATTAAGTAACGCAATTTTTGGATATTATTGACACCACCTGCGCCCCATGTAACCTTAGCTTTAACATTTTTCTGTACCCCCCTCCCCCCTAGTAAAACGTTATGTAACCACCATTTTTACCTAAAATTTTAAATTTTTAGATAAAACATTTTAAAAATGCGTGAAAGAATCTCTCTAAAAAAATTATTACGTAACGCCGCAAACCCCCCGCTCCCCTGTAACGTAAGTTACGTAATACTTGAACGCTCTAAAGGATCAAGTTATATGGCGTGCTATTGGAGTCACCTTTGCCCACCAGTGGACTATTAAAAGCTGATGGACAACGGATCAACTTACGCTTCTTTCTGTAATTCTCTCAGAGATTCTAGTTCTGTCCTCATGGAAGAGACTTGCTTGTCGAGTCTGGCCACTTCCCTTACTGTAAAAAAGGAAAGATATGTTGTAGAAAAATAAATAAAATTAACCTTTCTGGAGGCCAAACTGTTGATCCATTAGAGATTAAGATCACGCTGTAGGAAGCAAATATGAACATTAGACTGAACCTAGTCTTATTTACAATGTTTTTTAAAACAAATAAAACAGATATTGTAAATATACTTTTTAAGTGCTATATTATTTGTTATATTCTGTATGTTCTTTATTTACTTTTTTTGGTCATTTGTATTGCATGTCATTTATCTGTGACAAATAATAGGGTAGTTAACTAAAAAAACTAATTAGTTCGTCAGATAGATTTCCAAAAAATATTGGACACGTATTTTTACTTTTTTCCACGTAAACAAACAATGAAGACGATACAGTGCTTTGAAAACTCGTGTGACGTCATATTCTAAGACATTAGTGTGACATTCTTTGCCGGTGAGTGACGTCACGACCCCCCACTCAAATCATTGACGCGTTTTATCTTCGTCAATTTTTAATGATTTGATAAAACAAAAAAATACGTATCCAATATTTTCCGATAATCTAACAGACGGACTAATTAGAATCATATTTTTTTTTGTCGGTAAACATCCCTATTATTTTTTCTTTCTTTCTATTTCCTTTTATAGTGCATAACAAACTATGTTTTGTGTTACTATTAACACAATACATAGCTTGCTAACATAAAGTGGCGTGTGGCGTAACCTAACATAAATATTTGCAGTTATGAACTCATAACATGTTTTGTAGAAAAACGGATGATGCGGACCTTCAGTTTTAATTATATTTAGCATATTGACAATAAAAGTTAGATGGATTGTGTGAAGCGTAATATAAAAGAAAAACGATAATAGTATGTCTGCTGTTGCGTCATTTCATAGTAACATTAAACAAGTAAAATAATAATTCTCACTACATATTATAAAACAAAGTCCTCCGCCGTATCTGTCTGTCTGTTTGCGATAAACTCAAAAACTACTGCACTGATTTTTATACTGTTTTCTTCAATGGATAGAGTGGTTCTCGAGGAAGGTTTTAGTATGTAATTATAATAATAATTTATTTGACACAAAAAAGCACACATAAATGGAAAATACAAAATCAATGTTCACCTAAAACCAAATAAATGATCAACCAATTAAAAATCAAAAATTTATTCCTGGAATATGTTCCCATGGGTTGCGGGAATGGGATCAAAATTTCATGATTACATTTGGTCGCGGGCGTAGCCGCGGGCATAAGCTTAATTTATACATGAAACAAAAGGAGTATACATGTAAGGATTTTAGCCTGTGGTGTTCTGTGATTTCTGTCTACCCTCATGAGAAAAGGGTGTAAGTTTATGTATGTGTGTTTGTATATAACATCATGCCATCTCTGAAGGGTTAAGACAGAGGTGTACCTAATAGTACGCCCACATTTCCTCCAGTTTTAAGTCTCATGTTATAGGGGGCGGGCCTATTATTATTATTTATTTATTCATTAACAATTTACATTGTGTTGAACATTACATTTAAAAAAAAGAAAGAAATAACACATGCAGAAACAAATACATTATTAAAATTAAAGACTAATTTCGTTTCAAATAATAAATGTCAGCAAATTAATACAATGTCAGCAAATTAATACAACGTCAGCAAATTAATACAATGTCAGAAAATTAATACAATAGCAGAAATTTAATACAATGTCTCAGTAATAGCAGGTACAATGTCAAAATAATACAATGTCTAATTATTAGCAGGTTTAATGTCAAATGCAATGTCTTATTGTTCGCAGGTATAATGTCAGATTCAATGTCAAAAATATTAAGTATATAACTTCGATAAGGTCTTAGTAATAAGCACAGTGCAAGTTGAAATATAATTTAGAAAATCTAAGCTAGTACCTATTTATTTATTTTATCATTTGACATAAATTCTGATACCGAGTAAAAACATTTTTCCAACAAGAAGGCTTTTAATTTGGTTTTAAATGAATGTGAGCTATAAATTAATAATTTTAAATCAGTTGGTAACCTATTAAATAACTCCACTGCTTGGTATTTGGAACAATGCTTAGCTATGTTAAATTTTGGTGCCATCTTGTGTTTAAATTCCTTCCTTCTTGTACTTTCTCTTAACCTACGCTCCTCTTGTGATTCATACTCATGAATATACTTAGCAAAGTGATTCAGGATCACTAATATATATAAACTAGGTACAGTTAAAAAGTTCAGTTCTTTAAAGTGCTCTCTACATGAGTCTCTTTGTGAGATTCTGACTATAGTCCGTATGGCACGTTTCTGCAAGATAAACGCTTTCTGACAGTTATAACTGTAGTTGTTTCCCCAATGCATTATGCTGTACCTTAATCTAGATTCTACCAGCGCGTAATAAATAGCCTTGAGTTGCTTTATGTCTAACATATCTCTAAGGCTCCTGAGTGCATAACATGCTGATGATATTGAAGAGTCAATAACAGCTAGCTCCTGTTTCCAATTTAAATTAATATCTATAGTAATCCCTAAAAATTTTACCTCATTCACTAATTCAATCTTGTCTTTTTTTATTTTTACATCCAAACTGTCATTATGGCGAGTTGTGGTCTTAAATAAAATGATGTTCGTCTTACTTGTGTTTAGCAAAAGGTTATTGGCTGTAAACCACTCGCAGAGATTTTGTAGGCTTTTATTAACATTTTTGGTCAATTCTTTTAAGTCATTCGCCCCAACTATTATATTTGTATCATCTGCAAATACAACAAGTTTTACATCAGGTTGAACATAATGCATAAAGTTAAGCAAGTCATTTGTAAATATAATAAATAATATAGGTCCTAAAATGGAGCCTTGAGGCACACCACGTGTTATATTTGTAATTTTAGAGGTATATATGACTTCATGATTACTTTCATCGATGCTTTTTATTTCAACAAACATACGTCGATTTTGTAAGTAGGATCTTAAAAGTTGTAAGGATTTACCTCTAATGCCGTAATATTCAAGTTTAGTTAATAATAATTCGTAATCAATTGTATCAAAAGCGGAGCTAAGGTCGATGAAAAGCCCTGCCACTTTCATTTTGTCATTTATTTTATTAATTATGTCATTTATAAGAGTGTTTATTGCATCTGAGCAACCGACGCCTTTCTGATACCCAAATTGTCTTAGATTAATTATTTTATTTGCATTTAAATGTACCATCAGTCTAGTTTTAATGATTTTTTCAAATATTTTTGATAGGGTTGGCAAGAGGGATATAGGTCGGTAATTTTTCGGATCAGTCTTAATTCCCTTTTTAAATATAGGAACTACTTTAGCCAATTTCAACTGGTCTGGAAAGACAGATTCTTTGAGACATTTATTAAAAAAATCAGATAGTGGAACTGCCAAAGTTTCTTTATTCTCTTTCAAAATAGATATAGGTAAATCATCAAAACCACAAGATTTTTTATTGGCCATTTTACTAATAATCTTTGTAATTTCAGATGGTGTTGTTGTATAAAAGGTTAAATCACTTTCTACTCTTTTTGTGCTCTCTATTAGAAAACTCATCGCTCTTTCTTTTTCATTGCTAGCGAGAGTCGATTTGAACACAAAACTGTCAATGAAGTGATTTGCGACCTGCTGTGGATCAGTTGTCACTTTGTTGTTCACTTTTAGGATAAAGTTTCTACATTGCCTGTTAGTTGTTTTCTTAGTACATTCATTAACAAGTTTCCACGTCTGTTTAGTTATATTTGTAGCCATATTTAAATTATTTATTATAGCCTTTTTCTTGATTTGCTGAATAACTCTTCTATAAATTCGAACATAGTTGTTTTTATACGTTTTTAGGCTGGCATTATTTACTGTACCTGAGCATAGTACTCTCTTCATTTTACTTGAAACTTTAACCCCTTTAGTAATCCATTGTATAGAGGTATTTTTAAATGGCTTTATTCTAATCGATTTCTTTCGGTAACAATCTTGGAATACTTTAGCAAGACAGCTTATAAAACTATTTATTCCCATATTCGTCCAATTTTGGTTACTTATTTTTTTCTTGAAAGCAATACTATTTTTATCATTAAATATTCTTTTTTTTATTATTACAGTTTGATTTGATTTTTTAGATTTACTATTTGTTTTTTCAAGAGTTAAATTGCAGAAAAGTCCACCATGACCATCAGCCAAGCCATTGTGATCAACAAAATAAAGATCTATGTCATCATCAGCGAGATTTGTAATCATGTTGTCCAAACACGAATTAGCGTTGTTCCGTATAAAAGTAGGAGTATTTATAAGGTATCGAAAATTATAACATGTCAGTATACTTAAAAGTTCAGAATGTTTCTTACTGTCAACAAGTACGTCAATATTAAAGTCACCACAAATAATGCACTTCTTGTTAATAAAATGTTCCAATAATTTTTCTAAACTAGATATAAAACTCTCAAAATTTCTATCATATGGACTTCTGTAGCAACAACAAAGATATAAACCTGTTTCAAGATCTTTAACCCCACATATTTCAAAATTTACAAAATCAATATTTTCACTTTCTTTATTTGAATGTACTAAAATAAGACTCCCTCCTCTTTTTTTGTTTGTCCTTGTATTGTATGAAACTAAATTATAATTGGAAAAGTTAAAGACATGAGCAGATTGTTCATTTAAGAAATGCTCTGTTATACACAAGTAGTCTAACTGAATACCCGTGGATGCAATGTATAATTCTAACTCAGTTGTTTTATTACTAATTCCACATACATTTTGATGAAAAATCCTTAAACAGGTTTTCTGCATCAAAGTGTTTTTACAGACTGTATTTGATTCATTATTCACGAAAAAGATCAGTGTCGTTAAAACCTATGCTATTATTAGACACAACTTTAGATGAAAGTTGGTCTGTGTTCATTTTGCTGAAGTAATATGGAATAGTACCTGGTTTCATGCGACACTTTCCACTATCTTCATAAGTTTGCGTCTTAATATAATTATTATATCTACAGGTATATTCATGGTCTGAAAGTTTAAATAGCTTCAAATAGTTTTTCAAGTTTCCGAAGACATTTTTTATTGCTGTATTATTGACTTTGCCAGTAAACTTTGAAAACATTTCATACGAATAATCTAGTTGTTTGTTAGTATCAAAAGTGTATGTAAAATTAAAAATCTGATTACTTTGGTGTAATAGTCGATTAAAAGATTCTATTCTGGTATTAAACAAACTAGTATTCGATTTTAATTTAAAAGTCGGACAACACAGGATAATATTTGTATGCAATATCTTTTCGAGTCTGAATTTAATATGATCTACTAATTCTGCATAGTTTTTGGAAACTAAAAAGTCTGTTTCCCCTAGAAAAATTATACAAAAGTCATTAAGAGTGTAATTTACAAGTTTTTTGTCTAATGTTCCAAGAAGATTCATAACACCTGCCTTCGGCATACAATAGTGGCATATTTTATAATTTGGAAAGGTGTTTTGGGCTATCCCTAATACAGCATTAACATTATTATCACTTAATATACACATCTTATTTGAGCGAGTTTTTTTTACAATATCTCGTTGTGTACTCGATCCGGTTGCGTCTAAATGAGTGGTGCTCTCCTCTAGTGTTGCTCGCTGTGTTAAGTCATCATGCATCAAATTAGGTCCTATTATTGTTTCTTTCGTCGACATTTTATCTATTTCAGTTTGTTGAATAGGGCTTTGTTGTGTATTTTTGAAGTCAAGCTTGGTTCTGATAAGGCATTTGCGTTTTATTTTGGCCTCAGATTTTTTCGAGGAAGTGTTTACACAAATATGGGTCAGTTTGTCAATTCTTAGTTTGTAATCAGTTATTATTTTGGTTTGAGAACTATTTTCCAACAACAAATTCTCTATTTCAGTTTCTGCTATAATTAACTTTTCTTCAAGTATACATATTCTGCTTTTCAGTTCCTTCACATCGTCATTTGATTTTAAATATAAGTCAGGATAGCTACGGTTCAACTCATAAGAGGCGGTCGAAGTGAGTGATCGATAATCTTCCTCTTTTCCTGATAAATCTAATGAACTGTTAGAATTAACTGATTTACGTTTATTTCGAACAGTAACATTGTTTGTGTGAACCTCATTATTTAAGGTGCTTCGATTATGAAATAACTGCCTTGAGTTTTCTGTCATCCTTATTTCGTATTGTCAGTATTATAATATTTTAAACGTATCGTAGATTATTAATGAATGTGGGTATAACTGTGGGTCGAAATTTTTGCTTCTGTTTAAGTTTAGTTTATTATTTTAGGATGTAGGTAGACCACTAAATGTTGATAAGTTTATACGTTTTCACAGTATATTTATAACGTACTCAATCTAATTTTTCTGCCAATAGTTAATTACACGTAAATAGTTCCAGTATAATTATTAACGCACTAGCAAGCAGTTAAATTAGCCGAATAGTAACTCACAAATAACTGCTTGTCAAACTGTTTTGTTTCTTGGCTTGAAGCACACAATAGTCACTTTTTAATTATGTTTTTTTTTTAGTTCAAAACGTGTATTAAGCTACTAGATAACACTGTCACACACTATTTACTGATTTTGGTAATGTATTTAGTAGTTTTTACGTCATATAACTCAATGTTTACTTTTAAAATGAATTTAATATACGGAGCCAGCACTGTCGGTTTTCGGTGTACCCACACGAAAAAGTAAGTATTGCCATCAACCAGGCACAAATCCATACTCGGTGGCTAATACTGAGAAATTCCTAATGGAAAAACAAAGTATCACAGTTTTTTAGTTACATACATAACATCACACCTGTAATCCCCGAAGGGTTAGGCAGAGGTGTACCTAATAATACATCCACATTTTGCCAGTTATGTTTAAGTCCCATGTAATAGGGGGCGAGCCTATTGCCATCAACCGGGCACAAATCCAGACTCCGTGGCTGTTACTGATAAGTTCCTGATGGAAAAAGCCAAAAACACTTTGCCCGACCCGGGAATCGAACCCAGGACCTCATGCTCAGCAGTCGCGCTTACGACCACTAGACCAACGAGGCAGTCAGTCAGTTTTGCTTCTCCATAAATTCTTCTATTAATAAAAACTAGAGCTACCTAATTTCCAAAAACTGTTAATATTACGTTATTTCTGGGTACAAGGTCAAACTTAAACCACTCTTATATCATGAGCAACAAATTCACTGTTGATTAGTGTCATCTACTACTGTAATCTTTGGTAATAACCACACTGCTCGGCACGGACACATGTTGCATTTTAACAGAGATACCAAAGATGATAAATCTCACTTCAAAACATAATCAGTGTTACTAATCTCACATACTTGAGTGAGTTCAAAAAACGATAACGATAAAAAGAGATAGTTTTTTTTAGCTCACAACAAAAACATAACCTTATTTGACATTGTAAAATTCAATTTGCAATTTCTGGGTAATATAAAAGTAGTCTAATGCTTTTGAATACGAATATTTCTGTTGAGTATTAAAATAATGCAGGAATAGTATAGATAGTTATGACTGTGCTAATTTTGCCTTGTGAGTAAGATAAAATTGTATTTTACTAACCTAGCATAGATCTCCGCTTTTCAGCATAAATTTGTTCATAAATGAAGACTCCAGCGGCCCCAACGATCCCCACAATTGCAGCCCCGACCATGAGGCGCGGAGATACATAGCTGCTATTCATAATTACCCCGCAAAATTTTCTCCTCACAAAACAGATTTCGTAAATTTTTTGCACTTCGACGCACAAAAACGAAGCAAGAACGGTAATTAAGCGAACAAATGTTCGTAACAATATTTACGATGATAATCGAAATAAAAACACTAATTGCTGGAAAGTTGTCAGCAGGAATGAAAATCAAACGTAGAAGGCTGATGCATCGATAAAATTGGCAACTTCAGTTTTAGAATAAATTTAGGTTCCCAAATTTAATTGGAAATGGTTGTCCTGATTAGAAATTCCACATAATTTCGCTGAATTAGCAAGCGAGATCGGCAGTCAATCAAAGCAAACAAAATATTTATGGTCTTGGTCGCGTTTCAGACTTCAAGAATCTGTAAGTCTGTAACTTCATTGATCAGAGTGAGCAAAAGTTATCACTCGTATCTTGTCTTTTCAGGAAAATATGCATGAAATACTAAAACTGTAATATTGGAATTTGGAACTCCAAAACAGCAGACAATAAAAAAAAGTGACGAAACGAACTTCAGTATGGTCCCGTAAATGTTGCCACAAAGTGTAAGTTAATTTACTCCTGTCAAACGATAATGACGATTGCCTATTTGCCTCATTTACGGACACGCGGGGCGTCGCGCGGCGCGTTGTTCGTTTTTAATTCAAACACATGGCGATGTATGAAAACGTTAACGATTTCAAACGTCGAGTTTATGAGAAGTGATTGATTGAGAAGTGATTTTTCGCTCGTTAGTTTAAAATGCAGCATTCGTTGCGGTGGACGCGCCTCTGTAAATAAATAAAAAAGCTCAAGGCGAGCCTTCTGCACGCGCCGCGTGACGCCCCGCGTCTCCGTAAACGAGCCCTTAAGGTTACAAGTTTCCGTCGGGGCTGCGGGTTGTTCTCAAGATATAGCGCGGCCTCGACGTGAAGGGTTAGTCAGTAGAAGTCTGACACTCCCTTCCGCTCTGCCCAAGAGCGTGAGGGGTTATTTGATGATTTTCCACCCGCCCAAAAAAAAAGACGTGTGGCACTGGAGACTGCCGCGGTAAAGCTATTGCATAGCATTTTTTATCAACTTATGCAATTATAATTATTTATTTATATAAATCAAATGTAACCTTCGTTGTTCTAACCACTAAGAAAAACTATGACACAAATAAGGTGAATGCTCCAACTAGCCCGCGAAATTCATTTTTTTTTACTTTTTTTACAAGCTTCCAAGTTCATAAAGGTGTAAAAATGACTTTTTCAAGTTCCTGCACCTTTATGAACTTGGAGGCTTGTATTGATGATTTTGATGATTATAATTCTGTAAGTACATAAGTCTTACAGCCGCAATTAATATTCTAATCAACATACAAACGAACACTGACCTGCAAATTACAAAAAACGTAAGAAAATTTGAATTTCGCGGGGTGGTTGGAGCATTCACCTTAAATGACATCTTGACAACTGACGTAATGTCAGATGAAAAGTAAACATTGAAAACTTATAAGATTTAATATTTTATAAAATATGAGGATGATTAGTAAAAGTGTAAGTATAAATACTATATTTCCCCAACATTTTGGTTATCTTTATAGCAGTATTATACATAAATTAACATAACAAAAAAAAAAATACTGCATTTGTTATAATAATAGTAAAATGAATGTATATAGAGTACTAACTCATTTTCTTTCACTATTTTTTCGTGACTTTCTTCATTAATAAATGCACTTTGTTTATTCATATTTAAAACACTTTGTACACAAATTATACGAGTACAGATATTCACTGTTGTACATAGATGATAAATACCTATACACCTATATACTTTCTCACAAACTTCTGATTACGGTAGTTTTCCAATAAAACCAATGCCACCTAATGGCGGGTTGCTGAACTAAAGAGACAAGCATGATATTTCAAAAAGTCATTGTCAAGTGTCAAACTGTTAGGTTTTTATTTTCGTTACGGAATTTCTGGATTCGGTCCCTACGCTCAGGGCCCGCGATAGAAGCTATGCAATAGCTTAAAACAACTTTACAAGTTGGATACCGCGTGATAGTAAGTACCTAACTACTTAGGTATGGTCTCCCATAGTATTATTATTCTCTTTGGGTGTGTTTGTGCTAGACGCGGGCGCACAGCTGAGCGGAGGTAAAACAAACAACCGTTCAGTCGCCCGTACTGCCATAGTATTATATTTTACTCTTTGCGCCCGGATGCTACAGACTGTATAAAAATGTACTCTGTTGCTACAGATTGATGCGCACGTGTCACGCTCCCTTACGTTATAACATATCGTTTAAAATCGTGTTAAAGACAAAAATAAAGTACTTTGGGCCCAAATGTATGCTGTCCTGCTATTGCGTATTTTTTTAAATGTCAGTGACTATCAAGCTCCAGTTGTACACCGAACTTTGATTTCTACCGAGAAGCTATACTAATATTATAAAGCTGAAGAGTTTGTTTATTTGTTTGTACGCGATAAACTCGAGAACTACGGGCTAGAATTAAAAAAATATTCAACGAGGAAGGTTTTAGGCTATATAACATCACGCTTCGACCAATAGGAGCGGAGCATAAATGTAAAATGTTGCAAAAACGGGAAAGATTTTCCTTTTTGAGAGCTTCCGTTGCAAACGTCCTGTGAAAACGGTTTCATCATCATCATCTGCCTAGCCTTTTCCCAACTATGTTGGGGTCGGCGAAAAAGGTTTAAGTTACGCAAATATCGTGTATCAAGAAATTTTCCTCTTTAAAAATTCTAAAAAAAAAGTCCGCAACAGCCATTGGCAGAGAGATTACTGCGTAAGGACTGGGCGGACTGCATGTTACAATGACGCCTCGAACTTGGTCCTAAAACGGTCTTTCCTAAACCGAAGTGAACTAGTCCACGATCGACTCTCTTCGGGTGCGGTCGTCGATTTAAAAAAAAATGCCAAGTTAGGGTTGCGTGAATTACGACACAAACCACAATAAAAAAATTCTAACATTACACCGGTAAGTAAAAAATAAGTCAGTAAATAAACTTATAACATTATTAAAACAGTTTTCTTTGGCCCGCGCCATGTCCGCGCCCGACGCCATTTATATGTGACGTTTGGCAAAGACGACGCGAGGCCCCGCCCCCGCGTACCGTACGGCTGTACGACATAACTTTGCAGCGGCGTGCGTTGTAGCCCATGAAATGAAGAGATTTAATTATATTACAATAATATTTAATTATAAACAAAACTAATTATTATTGTTTATTAGAAGCAAATTAAAATGTCTTTTTTTATGTACTGATATATACTTATAGAAACTAGAACAAATTTCAGTATCAACTGTCATATCATCATCATAAAAACACTACCATTGAGCAGTGTCTTTCACGAAAGCCACTTCAAACTCGGTGATCATCAATTGAATATCAGCTTAGACAGTCGCAATTATCCGTTAGAAGGTTTGAAACCGTCCTCATTAGCTATGAATTCTCAATGCTCTTTGCTACAAGTAGGTAATGTCTGGAGTTGCTTGCTATCGGCTTAATATTTGGTGAATGATTTGTAAACACAGAAGCAGGAGGTACCTACCGAAGCTTGCAGTACATTGCAAATCTCTAGGGGTTTTGTTTGTTTGGCCCTCCAAATTTAAATTCGAGTTTTTAATGACTTTTCAGCAGATCATGGCCTACGATGACATCTGCACAAAGGTTGCTCACCACTAGTAGAGGACGTTTTTTGTAGACATGTTCATTTATATTAATCGTGGCAAAACAGATTCCTTCAACGAAAAAGACATGGTTTGTAAACGGCTAAAAAGGAGCCTGTGATAACTCTAACTGCCGTTAGAGTGTGCTAGAAACTTACACATTTTCTTTACACCAACGAGCCCGGTTCGTACCTTGAACACCGCGAGAATTTTTTTAACACTAAGGCTCATTTTTAACTGCTAGATGTGAAAAGAAAAAGAAAAAGCACGAAACACGTAATACGTGCCTATAAAAATTTGAGGGTTGTCCTAGATTTATCTGGGATGCCATTATCATTAGGTTAACATAATAGCCTGAAAGAATACAACTATCGGTCCATAAGTACGTATGAATTCGAAAGAATTTTCGTTCAACTCCTAACCGTTGAGGAGTTGTACCTTCCATCATCAGCGCATCCACATGGGTTTATGATTATCAGACGCAAATACATTATACATGAACAGCTTTAGAAAATATATGGAAAACGTAACAAGTGCTTATAAAATTTGAGAGTTGCCCTTGATTTCCCTGGGATTCCATCATGAGATCTTGACTTGGTGATAATTGAACGGTAACCGGGACCTAAACCGCAATGCATTCCGGTTTGGGGACAATGACCAAAACCGGTTTGAAAAATTAACCGGTTTCCGATCTCTGTGTTTGAGTAGGGAGTGATTAGTAAGACATTGTAAATAGTGATTCAATTTATTTATATAGGTTAACATTTCATGAAAATAAAGAATCTTGAATCTAAACGCACATATATGGTTGTTATTTATACCTACAGCCTGCAATGGTTAAATAGGTAGGTAATACGATGTTTAAAACTTTTCATTCACTTTGAACTTTATGGTTTTGGACTATGGTACAACCTATCTCATGGGCTATTATGTGATCATTCACAGCTGCATTTACAAATTAAATAATAATAATATCTACCTCCACTTGTCCAATAAGACAATCTACAGCATGCAGATGTGATGTAAAATGTTGTCACTAGTTAATTACATACAATACAATCGCCGTACGGTTAAATACCTGCAGCTAAATTGGACGGCCTAAATGACAAAGCTGGGCACCACGTGGCAGTTTCGGACAACCAGGTAATATAACTATAATTATAGCTTTGCGATTTTCCATGAAAATAAATCAATACCTGGATTCCTAACGTAAAAATTCTAGAAACGTATATTTTTCTACACGGTGGGCGTACTACTAGGTACATCTCAGTCTGCCCTTCGTAGATTACAGGCGTGTTGTAAGATTTATGGTAAAATGAATAGAATTAGAGCAAATCATATCACGTCAAAGCACGTGTTATTAGACACAAGTTTCTCTGTCCTACTACGACAGTACTATTCTTTGGAAAATGTCGATACGGAGAAAGGTGCGGGTAAAACATAGAATTCCTGTGAAAAAGTAAGACACTCTTAATAAGTCGACTAAAAAAAAAACAACCTAAAATAAATTATTAAATTTTTATCGCAACATTATTATGAAAACTGGCAACACAAAAACTTCAAATGTCAAAAAGTTGTCAAATTGAAAAAATGGCAAATGATGCTTTGTTGCTATCGGTGCATTATTTTTCTAATGATTGATACATAATATTAATAATCTAAACTGCATACCGTGGAGTAAATAGTTAATACAATAAAAATTCAAATAATCGAATCCATTCAATTGAATCCATTGTTTTGCATTAAACCCGGGTGGAAGGTGGATCTAATTATCATTTTTATTACAACTTGTTTTTGTCGTTAAATTCACATCTTTACGTTGAAAATGAGTGATGATGAAGAAAAGAAAATTCTGCGACCAAATTTAGACGGAGGTTCCTCCAATTCAGAAACATTAACTGAATTAGAGTCTAATGAAAATACTGAAAATAGTAGCTCAAAAATTGAAAATATGCCGCGGTCAGGAGCTTTAGAAGGCTCTGGAGATAGTGCCGGCCGCAATATTTTAGAGTCAAACAAAAATACCGAAAAAAGTAGCACAGTAACTGAACATATGTTTCAAAGAGCTGCTATGGATTGCTCCGGAGATAGTGCTAGCCATATTGCTCAAGAAAAGAAAATACTTGACAAATTAGAAGCAGGATTGAATATAAAAGAACAGGACTTTACGGGTCTCGATGAAGTAATCAGAGGAATATCTACTGAAGTTCCAACATTGGAAACCAATGTTGTGGCGGAAGGTGGAAGTAATGATAATGTTCCTGTTGAGGAATCAGAAGATGATGATATGCAACTACGATGGGATGAGGATGATGATGCTAGCAATCTACTTGAGGGTGATAACAATGCAAATGTTGCCGATACGAATGATGAAATTAACAGCGCTTGTGATGTTTGTACTGAAAAAGGCAATCATGAAAGTGTAACATTTAAAGACACTGCTAAAGAATCAGAAACTAGCCCAGAACTGGAAGTCCATACAGACAAGACTGATCTTGAAACTATAACATTAAAAGAATCAGAAACTGACCCAGAACTGGATGTCCAGTCAGACATGACTGATTATGAAAGTGTAACATTAAAAGACACTGCTGAAGAATCAGAAACTAGCCCAAAACTGGATGTCCGTTCAGACATGGCTGAACATGAAAGTGTAACATTAAAAGACACTGCTAAAGAATCAGAAAGTAACCCAGAACTGGACGTCCATACAGATATGACTGATCATGAAAGTGTAACATTAAAAGACACTGCTAAAGTATCACAAACTAGCCCAGAACTGGACGTCCATCCGGACATGACTGATCTTAAAAGTGTAACATTAAAAGATACTGCTGAAGAATCAGAAGGTGGCCCTGAACTGGACGCCCATACAGACAAGACTGATCTTGAAAGTGTAACATTAAAAGATACTGCTAAAGAAGCAGAAACTGGCCCTGAACTGGACACCCATACAGACAAGACTGATCTTGAAAGAATAACATTAAAAAAAACTGCAAAAGAATCAGAAACTAGCCCAGAAATGGACGTCCAGTTAGACATGACTGATCATGAAAGTGTAACATTAAAAGACACTGCGAAACCATCAGAAACTAGTCCAGAACTGGACGTCCAGTCAGATATGACTGATCATGAAAGTGTAACATTAAAAGACACTGCGAAAGAACCAGAAACTAGCCCAGAACTGGACGTCCAGTCAGACATGACTGATCATGAAAGTATAAAAATAAAAGACACTGCGGAAGAATCAGAAACAAGCCCAAAACTGGATGTCCAATCAGACATGGCTGAATATGAAAGTGTAACATTAAAAGATACTTCTGAAGAATCAGAAACTGGCCCTGAACTGGACGCCCAAACAGACAAGACTGATCTTGAAAGTGTAACATTAAAAGACACTGCTAAAAAACCAGACAGTGACCCAGAACTGGACATGCATTTTATGACTAGCAGCATGGTAGATGAGCTGTTAGAAGAACTTGATGTTACTGAAAGGGTTATGGCTACAGAAGAAAAAATGTCTGAGGCCAAAGAGATTATTGACATTGAAAGTAAGAATGCACAGAAAACAGAAACATATAAGCTATTTTTAGAAACATTAACTAGAGATGGAAGTTCTGAAATTATTACTGTTAAAGACGTAGAAAGTTCAGACAACATTCCTGAAACGAATTTTCCAATTCACGAAGAAGTAGATGATGATATTCTGCTAGAAGAAAAGCTCTTAGCTGAACCTGAAATATCTGAAGTTATTCCTGAAAGTGATGTAGCTTTTGATGATGAAAATGAATCAGAGTTACTGAAAGATGATGACGATCAAAACGAAAATTGTACTCCTATGGATGTTGATAGTACTGATCCATCTATTGAAGATCAAGTAAACATAGAAGTCAAGATTATAGATCAGCCAATAAATGATGTATCTGAAGTGAGGAAGAAAGACGTAGCTCAAACTGATCTAGAAAAGGTTGGTATAGATCAAACAACAGAAGAAATCAAAGTAATGGATGAATTAGATGCTCAATTACAAATAACTGAGAAAATCATTGATCAGCCGGTTGAAGATACATCCAAAACAGTGGAGGTCATCAAAGATATACCCATACAAGAAAAATCTGAAACAGTGGAGTTTAATAAAGAGACAGCTACTGAGGATCAGGCTAAAATAGACGAGAAACACATTAATATAGCTGTATCAGAGACAGAAAATGTAAATCAACCAATGAATGATGAGAAGAAAATGGATGAAAACAGCAAAGTTCAATTAATTGAAGAAAAAAATATAACAGAAGATTCTATCAAAACTCCTGAACAATTAGACGCAGTGGCTGTTTCTGATATTCCTAATATCGAAATTGAAGCACAAGAGAAATCTATCCTAGATCATTCGACACTGGAAAAAGAAATGGGAAGCAAAAAAGAGCAAAAACAATCTAAATTAAATACAGAAAGTGTATGTAACGACATTAATATTGAAATCCCTGAAAAGTCTAAAGAAAATGACAAACTAGACTCAAGCGTTTCACCTAGTTCTTCTTCAATATTTCGAGATAGTCTGTCACCTATTAAAGGTTTCCATGGGCTGAATAAACCAGATGTTATGCTAGAAATACCTACTCAAGAATTAATAGACATCGATATGACAGATTTATCTATGGACCTAGACCAATCTGATGTTATAGACAGCAATGACAAAGATGAAAATATTGAGAAAGAGTTAGATGTTAAGACAATTGATACGTCTAATGCTGAGGATGCTACAGAAGTAAATAAATCGGTAGACAATATAACTAAAGTTGTTGATGATTCAGCAAAACAGTGCACAGTAGATCAAGACACCGTAGGTACTGAAACGAATGCTGATAAAATTATCACTGTAATTGAGGAACCAGAAGATCAACAAACCATAGCAACTGAAGCAACAGCAGAAGTACCGATAGAAAATAAAGTTGAGAAAAATGACGACAAAAACGAAAAACCTGTAGGTGAATCGACTGTTGAAGATAATATGGAAAGAATGTTTGCTGGTGATGAATCAGAAGCGGCTAAAGTTCCGGAGTGCATTGGTAAGTTTTCCAAGTTATCTATCTGTCTCTAGGCTTATTCGTTAATGTGAGGACCATGTAACCAAAGTTTTGTAACAATATTATGATTTAAAAGAGTGTCCATGGAGTTTCTTGCCGTTCTTCTCATGAGACGATTTTGTTGGGTTTTTTACTACCGTGCCACAAATTAAAATGAACTATTCCTATGGAGTAAACTCTAATATAGAAGTGAACAGAACATCACGCCTGTGATCCCCCAAGAGTAAGGCCGAGGTGAACCTAATCGTACACCCACATTTCGCCAGTTATGTTGAAGTCCCATGTAATAGGGGGCGAGCCTATTAAACCATAAGCCTTCTCTAGCTTTTATATTTTTAATCAAGGAACAAAGTATAAAAACTAAAGCGAATGAAATATTTGAATTGCCAAAAACAAGTCTAGCTCAAAATAATCAACCTTGACGGGCGATGACGTCACTCTACTTTATTTACATGTATACACTATCTATTGCGCACGAAAAACGGGGAATTACCCGTCTGACTGCCGCACTCAGAGATCTTTAATGATTACTTAGGCCATCACTTAGTAAAGGTTTTGACAGTTTTGTCATACAAAAGTATGTCTATTCTTTACTAAGTAACAGCTTAAGTAATCATTAAATATCTCTGAGTACCGCAGTAAGGCCCGAAACACACAGAAAAGGCGTAAGGTGAAGACGCGGCGGACTGCTAGCAACGCGGATCATTCGACGAAACGACGTGCCCCTGCGCCACGCCGCTTGAGTATAATTCACATCGTGTCGCCTACCTACATTTTGTATTGAAACTTTTTGAAGCGGCAAGCAAGATGCCTGCGCCGCGCCTTCACCTTTTCTGTGTAATTCGGACCTAAAATGCCGCAAAAATTTTTGGTAGCGGTATAATCCCCGTGTTTAGGCAACTTCATTATAAATCGTGTCTATTTTAGGCAAATAGGTTTTTACTAACACTTATAAAAAGTCACTTTTTTTTAATGAGCTCGTGGTTTAAAAATAACTGCCATTCGGGTCGATCTTTAGGTTAAGCCGCGCTTGCCTAAGTTGGTCTGTGGATGGGTGACCGCCCATTACATACCGAGTTTCCTCCGTGCCTCGGAAAGCACGTTAAGCTGTTGGTCCCGGCTGCCATATATAGATCTTTGGCAGTCGTTACAGGTAGTCAGTGACCTGAAAGTCTGACAACCAGTTTTACCAAAGGGTATCGTATTACCCAGTATTAACTGGGTTGTGGAGGTCAGATAGGCAGTCGCTCCATGTAAAATACTAGTACTCAGCTGCATCCGGTTAGACTGGAAGCCGACCCCAACACAGTTGGGAAAAGGCTAGGCAGATGATAAAAATTCACTTTTATAAAACTAAATTGGGCTGGTGTTTCGTACCTGACAACTCGGAGTGATTAACACTGAAAACTGGATATTTATTGTTCGCACTATGGTCACGAATAAACCGAAACCCAGGTCCTAGGTTGGTCAGAAGTGACCACCCATTACATACCGAGTTTCCTCCGTGCCTCGAAAATCACATTAATCTGTTGGTCCGAGCTGTCATTTATACATCTTTGACATCGTTAATCTCGACTCCATTGTTCTGGTCCATGTCCCGACAGGTCTAATCACGGGCTTGTATATTTTCCCCTTTAGGTGGTGGCGGTGATCCAATCTATTGAGCGAAAACGAATCTTATTTGCATGAAGTTATATCACAGTTGCTTGTAGGAATGTACACATTTGCCTTTATACTAAAAAGGTCTATTTTCCGATGAAGCGAGGCTAAGCTAAGTCTTAATTCGCTTTATAGATCTCAACACTAAAACATTCAACCTTCTTTTGGAACCAGCATTGTATCAAATATGGCAAATATGGCAATGCTCATATGGCAGGCACTTTTCGTCTTGACAGCGATGTCGATGAATTTTTTGACGCCCTGCAATAGGGTAGTTGATATAAAAAACTAATTAGTCCATCAGATAGATTTCCAAAAAATATTGGACTCCTTTTTTTTTCTTTTTCACTTACACAAAAAATTAAGATGATACAGTGCTTTGAAAATCGTGTCACGTCACATTGCAGTCCATTTTGTACCGGCGAGTGACGTCACGAGCCCCCACTCATGATCTTTGACGCGTTTTATCTTCGTCAATTTTTATTAATTTGATAAAACAAAAAATACATATCCAATATTTTTCAATAATCTCACTGGTGGACTAAACAGAATCATATTTTTTTAGTCAGGAAACATCCCCATTCTGCCCTTTTTGATAGTACAAGTATCAAAAAGGGCAGATATAATATATAAATGAATATTTCATTATTATTATATCTGTAAACTAAACGTTTTTACCTTCTTTCAGCATCCACAAGCAAAACCGTGGAACAGCCATCAACCTCCTCCACACAAATGACTCCGGACATGTCAGATGAAGTTCCAGAGGTATCCGATAGTCTGGGACTTTTGGCTGAGTCTACGGGCCGGAGTATGGAAGATGACGAAGATGATGATGATGGTGATGACGATGATGGTGATGATTATGATGGTGAGTTAGATTTTTTGTTGGTTTTTTTTTTTTTTTTGTTTTTTTTTTTTTTTTGTTTTTTTTTTTTTGGAATGGGCTTGCTCTTGACCTCTGTCTTGCCCTAAGGGCAGAGATGAGGTGGCTGCGGGTTGTTCGCAAGAGATACCGCGGCCTCGACATGACGGGGTAAGAAGGAACATGGGTGGTTTTTAGTCAGTAGAAGTCTGACTCTCCCTTTCGCTCTGCCCAAGAGCGGGAGGGGTTATTTGATGATTTTCCACCCGCCCAAAAAAAAAAAGAAAAAAAAGGGCAGAGATCAGGTCGACGATGGAACGAGCTTACCCAGAAGATACCTATTTACTCACGACTTAAATAGATTGGGGTTATATGAACTCGGGAAAACCGACGCGGGCAGGGAGTTCCACTCCTTGGCAGTGCGCATAATAAAGGACTTAGCAAAGCGCTTCGTTCGAATGTGTGGAACATCGACTGGGTATGGGTGATAACCTGCAGTACGCCAAGTCTCCCGATGGAAGAAGGGAGATGGTGGAATCAGTCCGTGGAGCTCCTGCGCACACTCTCCGAAGTACAGTATGTCGAAGACCGACAGACATGCGACTTTGCGGCGGTGGGCCAGGCTATGTAGCTTGGCAACCAGCTTATCGTCACCAATTAGCCTCCTGGCTCTGCGCTCTACAGGGTCAAGTGTGGCAAGTTGGTATTTGGCTGAGCCATCCCAAAGGTGACTGCAAAATACTCCATGCCGGACCGGACTTGAGCTTTATATAAAAAAGTTTTAGAGGAAACAAGGTGTAAACATTGTCGACATTGTTGCTATTACGGAAATATCGCACAAGACGTGGAGTTTCGAGGCTGCGGGTTATTCGAAAGAGATACCTCGGCCCCGGACACAAAGGGTTAAGAAGTTTCTAGTCAGTAGAAGTCTGACACTCCCTTCCGCTCCGCCCAGAGCGGGAGGAGTCATTTGATGATTTCCCATACTCTAAAAATAAAAAGAAGATTTGGCAAGAGAGGCCATCCAGCAGTTAGGGAAGTCGGGGTAATGATCATGAAGGTGTAAACGAACCCTTCGCGAACCCGTGAACCAAGTATTCTGCACATCACACAAGGGTGGATCCAGGTTTTTCTTCTGGGGGGACACATGAGGCAGGTTGGCAAAAATAAACAACTCTCTAGGAGAGGGATGGGTTACCAACCCGCTCTGGGCACGCGTGGTGGATTACCACCACGCGTGCCCAGTGCGGGTTGGTAGATGTCACATTTCTACGAATATTTTGGTTTTAAGACATGCCATGCGTTAACTCACGATGTTTTTCTTCACCGTTTTGAGAGCAGTGGTGATGAAATAAACTACACGAAGTAATGCACCTGCCTGGGTTCGAACCCACGACTTACTGTTCGTAAGTCGGGGCCGCAACCGCTGGGCTGCTGCTCTCCCAACACTCAAAACTATCTTCTTCTTTGTGGTCATTACGTTACATTATTAAAATTCCAGAAAGCAGCAACCAGGTCTCAGCGGAACAGTCGGAAGACTCGAATCCGGCAGCCTTAGAGACCGGACCAGTGACAGAGATTGAAGACAAGGAGTTGGAGACACCAGAGCCTAAGGAAAGCCAGTTCCCGTTCTTGAAGGATTGTTACTCGCTGGATAAGGGTCATATGGGGTATGGGACGGTGAGTAATATCAGGTTATTGTTATCAGCCATTTGTGTCCCACCGCTGGGCAAATGCCTGCCTTTCCACTTCCCACTTATCTGTCGCATGCCGGAGGAGCTATGGGCTAAAGTAACCACATAATGGATCTAAAACAGCAGCAAACGGCAACCCGGCAGGCCCTGAAGGAGGTGGCGGGACGTACTCGACTCTTTTCACAAGGATTGGCGAATAACATGACAAACCTAGGAACAAGAATAGTAAAGTCTTACAATCGATGGGGACAAATGGGAATAAACCATAAATAAGAGTATTTTGCATGGAGTGACTCCCTATCTGCAGGGCTATTGCGTATCTTTTTAAATGTCAGTGGCTATCATAGTGTCCATCAATTAACTGTCAAATGGTTATAATTTGGTACAAAATGGAACAATTTGACAGTTAATCGATTCACACTATGATAGCCACTGACATTTAAAAAGATACGCAATAGATATATCTGTGAGAGCAGTGGTGGCTCAGTGGTAGCGGCCCCGACTTACGAACAGTGAGTCGTGGGTCCGATCCCAGACAGGCGCATTACTTTGTGTAATTTATTTCATCACCACTGCACTCACTCGGTGAAGGAAAACATCGTGAGGAAACCGGAATTTCTTAGAACCAAAAAAAAACGAAGACATGTGACATCTACCAATCCGCACTGGGCCCGCGTGGTGGATTATACCCCATCCCTCTCCTAAAGAGGAGGCCTGAGTCCCTGCAGTTGGAAAATTATAGGCTTATCATGATGACTGCCTATCTGACCTCCACAACCCAGTTCGTAGTAGTACTTACATAAAATACTATGTTTAGGCTAATCAAAAATAATCTTATTTTGCAGATTGAATTACAGGCGGAAACAATCACTGAGATTAATGAAGAGGCTGAATCAGCAGTTCAAGCGTTGTTGGATGCGGATAACCCCGTCATTGAACCAGCTAAGGTATTTAGATTTTAATACTAGATCAAATTCTCTAGCGAAACTCGTGAAATATGATGGGTTTCGAAATTATCTAAATAAAAAAAAAAGACGTGTGGCACTCGGAGACTGCCGCGAGCATTTTTTATCAACTTATGCAATTATAATTATTTATTTATTTTATTATTGCAGTATTTTTTTTCCTTTGTTTTTTTTCTTTGATATTAATTCAAGTTACACTTTGAGCGTGGTGACCGATAAAAAAACATTTTTTTTTCTTTTATTAAATAAATGAGTGTTAGGTTTTTTTCGTTACGGAATTTCTGGATTCGGTCCCCACGCTCAAGGCCCGCGATAGAAGCTATGCAATAGCTTAAAAAACAAGGTCGGTAAGATTGTCCTTATTAAATATGTGTTTTCTCTCTAATTAATTCTTAACTGTACATGTTTGACTCATGTCTCAAATAAATAAATAAATGGCTGAATGACACTGATATTTGACACTACGGTATTGAATTTCTGACACAATATATACTGCTGAGTCGGTAAACGAGATTCTATCATGAAATGAGCAGACTAAAATAACCCATAAGGTTATGAACTCAAAAGTCAGCAATTATGGCTGTTTTTACTTAAAAACTGCTTGAGATTCATAATATTGAAGCAAAACCTACTTTAGTACAATATACAACATGGCGCCGACAATACGAAAATAAATAAAAACACTGGTAATACTAATTCAATTCAATATTTTTATAGATTATCAAATAAATCTTAACTTTGAAATTAAATAACGTATTTTTGGAACGGAGTTTTTTATCGCTCATTATTGTTCTGATGTGTTTGCGAGCTGACAGAAAAATGTGTAACAATGAAATACGACACAAAAAACCGCCGCGTCTGTCTGTCTGTTCGCGATAAACTCAAAAACTACTGCACAGACTTTCATGCTGTTTTCACCAATGGATAGTATGGTTCTCGAGGAAGGTTTTAGTATATAATTTGACCGACAGGCGAAACCGCGGGTATCAGCTAATATTTTATAATTCCAACATTTGAATACCCTTTTTATTAATATAAATACTTAAAATAAATAAATAAACATTTTTGCGTGATAATTTGTACAAGCGTACGCATCTCCGTTCAAACCGGGTGTCCATAAGACACCTCAATATTTTTTCAAAAAAACTTAATACCATGAAACTGTTAAGTGTGGTGGCTGTCCCTACTTTTTGCTCGTAGCCGAAAGTCGTGGGTTCGAACCCAGGCAGGCTTTGTGTAATTTATTTCATCATCGTTTCTCTCAAAACGGTGAAGGAAAACATCACGAGGAATCCGGCACGTCCTAGGTCCAAAAGTTTGAAGACATGTGACTCTACCAACCCGCACTGGGCCCGCGTGGTGGAGAGGAGGCTTGTGTCCCAGCAGTGGGAACATTAAACGCTGATTATTATTACTATGTGGAAAATGATTTTCCTGTGACGATAAGAAACGTCAAAAAGTATACACAGTTTTATTTACCGTCGTGGCCATATATATAATATATGTATATATTTACTAGCGAATCCGATAAAAGTCGTTCTGCCCGGACAGCAGCGCCACCTACCGGGTCCAATTGTGTTTTCAAACCATCCAAGAACCCATTTATATATCCCCAGAATGTTTAATCCAAATCGGTCCAGCCGCTTAGGAGTTCAGTGACATACCCAGCACATGTACAGTAGAATTATATATTTGACTAGTAGACGTCACGCGGTTTCACCCGCGTAGTTCCCGTTCCCGTGGGAATACAGGGATAAAAAGTAGCCTATGCCGCGGATAGTGTAGCTTCCCAATGGTGAAAGAATTTTTGAAATCGGTCCAGTAGTTTCGGAGCCTATTCGTTACAAACAAACAAACAAATCTGTCCTCTTTATAATATTAGTGTAGATGAGATGCACAGCTTTATAGTTAAATTCAGTATGTTGTGAGATATCAACCAAAGTGTTATCATCTAAGAAGTTATTTTGGAGGGAGAGGAAGGCCAAAGAAAAGATGAATAGATTGTGTGAGGAGTGATATGAATGAGAAAGGAGTAAATGCTACCGTGACGTGTAACAGGGAAGAATGGAAACATAAAACGTGTTGCGCCGACCCCAAATAGAATGGGATAAGGGCAGGAAGATGATGAAGTTTGACGTAGTGGCTGAGCGATTGGACTGCTGCGTTGCGTGTCACGGGTTCAATCCCCGCACGGAACAAATATTTGTATGGCCTACATATAGTTGTTTCGGATCTGGGTGTGTTTGTGTATGTGAGTTTCAATGTTTGTAAACGCACCCACGATACAGGAGAAATCGCTTGTGTGGGGTAATGTTTTAAAAAGAAAAGAAGTTATTTTGGACGTAAATATAAATATTATTATTACTTCACAGGCACCAAAAGAAACTGCAGAACCAATGGATATAGAAACGGTGAAGCTGTCAGATACGTCTGACAATGAGGCTGATGTGGATCCTCCTGCGGTTAACACCGTGGTTGAACCTAGCAAGGAGGTTGAAGGTAGGTCAATGTCCCGTCGGGGCTGCGGGTTGTTCGCAAGAGATACCGCGGCCTCGACATGAAGGGCTAAGAAGGAACATGGGTGGTTTTTAGTCAGTAGAAGTCTGACACTCCCTTTCGCTCTGCCCAAGAGCGGGAGGGGTTATTTGATGATTTCCCACCCCCCCAAAAAAAAAAAAGGTAGGTCAATGTAAAGGCATCCACGTCAAATTCAAGGAGGTCAGGGGGGGTATAGGATTTCGTTTAGGGGGGGGGGTAATATTGGTATTATTTTAGTCTTCCAAAAAACTCCATTTACAACCAGGCGTTACTTTGGAGATAATCTATGATATACAAGATACACAACTAGGATATTTATTTTTAATTCCGCCGAACTAACTCTTGAGCTCGAGTGCATGCAGCATCGCCCTCTCACCCGAAAATATAGTGTGTAAAAGTACCCTTAACGCAAACAAAATGCACTTGTTCTCCCCACCACTTCGATCATTTTTTTGTTCTAGACCATACCTGGGAACTCCCTAGTTACGGAGATATTGGGGGTCAAAGTTCCAAATTTTTCACTGCTGTTTTTGTAAATACTAGATTTTCAGGTTATAACTTTACTTAATTTACCTCCATGACCCGTTTACTATTCAAAGCATCCACTAGCACAAAGTTTTAAGAGTGCTACTTTGAATTTTACCGTAAAATGTGATATTTGACCCCAAAAAAAAAAGTCGTTTCCCAGCAAAAAAAATTGCGCAGGGGTACTTAGTTTGATGTACAGAATGCTTGGTTGACGGCTGTGTGATGGCTTGATTTACACCCTGTATATGCGCATGCAGATGGTGCGGTTGTTATAATGTTACATGTCATAATGACGTATTTATTCCGATTCAGGGGAGGGGCACGCATTGCACGCATTGCCCCCCCCCCACCCCTCTGCATCTGCGTCTGAAGGAGGTATCTATACTAATGAGTCTCGACCGGAACTAATAATAAAATTGGTATGTATTTTATTTTCGTTCTTTTAAACGGAAATCTGTAAGTATAAACCACCTGTGTCAAAATACGGCCCGTCTGATTTCACACTAAATGATTTTCGTTAAGACAGATAGTTACATCCTTGAATTTGACGAATATTCGGTATACCCTGAGCAATTGGACTGCTGCGCTGCGTGTCGCGGGTTCGATCCCCGCACGGAACAAATATTTGTATGATCTACAGATAATTATTTCTGGTCTGGGTGTTTGGTTGTGTATGTGAGTCTAAATGTTTGTGAACGCACCCACGATACAGGAGAAATTCCTAGTGTGGGGCAACGTTTTTTTTTAAAAAAAAAGAAAGAAAAAGAAAGATACCTCTGCCTAATCTTCGAGGATTTCAGGCGTTATGTTATGTTTTATGTGTTATTTATTTGTTATTTTTTAGAAAAGCAAAAGAAATCACCGTCTAAATCACCATCGAAATCCCCACTCCAAGGTAAAGGCTCCCCCAAGCCATTCCAGCTGAAACACTTAGATAAAACCAAGCAACCGGGCAGAACCGTTGTTAGTATTGTGGATTTGGAAGGGAGCAGTTCTTCAGACGAAGGTAAGGTTTATTTATTTATCGTCGTTTCGCCTGAAAAGTTCTATATTATGTGGTTTTTATAAGGTTATGAGAAACAACAAAAAACATAATTATTGAATAAATGAATAAACGGAAACATTGCTAAATTGTCAATGAATCACTACATATAAAACAAAGTCCTCCGCCTTGCCAGTCTGTCTGTCTGTTCGCGATAAACTCAAAAACTAATGAACCGATTTTCATGGTGTTTTCACCAATAGATATAGTGGTTCGCTAGGAAGGTTTTAGTATGTAATTTGGCCGACAACGAAGCGGGTTAAGCCGCGGGCATTAGCTAGTATGGAATAAGTTCAACTTGTTTCTTGTTCGAATTTTATTAAAAAGATTTGATCAAAACATAGAGAAAGAAAGTAGACATATTTATTTGGCACATACCACAAGTACACACAACAAAAAAAATATACACAATATTATCTCTTTTTGTCCCAAAAAGAAATAATATTGTGTGTCTCACGCAACGCCAAATAGGTCCAGTTCAGCAAACTGCCGAGCAGCTAGTGCCCGACGCTGGTTTTCATCTGAATCTGAGAATATTTATTTTTTTGTGTAAATATTTTTGTTATTAAATAAATTACTTAGCTTGAATGCAATGTAGATTATGTTTAGAGTAGAGTACAAAAATTTAAAAAAATGCGCTTATGGTATTTTACCAGGCGTAGCGACTTTATATTATTGTTCTATGTCGGTTTATCAATCATCTTCCTCAATCCCTACAGATGTACAAGAAACGGAAGTCAAAAAACAACTATCACTGGAACCACAGACAAAAGACGACAGCCCTCCTTCCCCCGATCCGGAGTCACAAGTTACCAGCGTCAATATACCAACGGGCATAGACATAATGTGCACTTCCGGTGGAACTACCTCTGAGATTACTACTAAAGATGATGGGGAAGCAGTTATCAGTGGGTTGCCTAAACCACCGCCGCATAAGCGTGTAAGTATTCTGGAGTTAAATTCAGAATTTTATTATTAACCAGCTGTTGCCAGCGGCTTCGCCCGCTACAACTAGAAAATTATCCCACGGGACGATAAAAACTATCCTATGTGTTAATTCAGGTTATAAAGTATCTGTGTACCAAATTTTATCCAAATCTGTTCAGTAGTTTTTGCGTGAAAGAGTAACAAACATCCATCCTTCCCCATCGGCTGTCGGTTCTTCGAGCGATGTGGCCTGCCCATTGCCACTTCAACTTGCATATTCTGAGAGCTATGTGGGTAACCCTGTTCTAAGTTAACATGGTACATTTTATATCCCGTTTTCAGTATTAATCAAAGTCAAAGTCAAAGCATTTATTTCAATTAAACCATTACTGGTACTTTTGAATGTCAGAAGAACAATTCATAAAACTAAACTACGAGTGCAATACGTCATCCCGAAAGCCACCACGCCGAACCACACGCCGCCGAATGCCCGCAACGACGAACACTGCGAGCACGAAAGCACGCAGCGACGTACACCGCAACAACGAATGCACGAGACTCCAAATCACGGAACAACGAATGCACGCCGCAACGCGCAACCACCGCCCCGCGACCCGGAGCCCCGCGCACCCACCGCCACGGCACGCGCCGCCGCGCGCCCCCGCACCCACAGCACTCGCCGCCGCAGACATCCGGCGACGCGCAACCCGACGCAGCAACCCCCGGGACGACGCATTGCACTCCTAAGCTACAGTCACAGTCACAAGGCATAATAACTTGTGAAAGTACTGTAGTAGCCCATTCCCTAGCGTAGATCTCTATGGAGAAGAACGGGCAAGAAACTCCATGGACACTCTTTTAAATCAGAATATTGTTACAAAATCTTGGTACATTATATCATTCATGTTGAGATGGTATATTATGTGATAACGATGTAGCAAGATGTGCACGATAAGTGTCCACTGTAAAGTCAAAAACGACGATTCAAAGATAAAATAATAATTCAAACCAGCCGTGGCAGCTAAGAGGTGACCAGTCACAACTGACAGCACCCGTTCACGAGCATGACGCATGGATCAGCACCATTCCACTCAACCATTTTGAAGGGAACGAAATTATCCGACACACCCGCCACCATCAGCGAGACATTTAAGTGAGCATGACACACTCTCAATCGCCAGGGCATATCCAAGTCAAATAAATAATAATTAAAAAAAAATTAAAAATATGTAGGTTTCCAGAGAATGATAGCTTTTTAGTACATAGTACTCACACAATATGTGCTATGCGACTATATAATACTAAAGAGATTGAATTTATACATTGCAAAGATAGTTGTACAATCTTCTTCTTCTTTCTTCCTCCTATTTAATTAATTTAAGCGCCCTGTCCTTGTGGAGCAGGACCGGCATTAAGCCAAGCATTTTTATCAGCGATATAATCGTCCAACTTGTAATATGCTTGCTTGCATAGTGTGCGTTTGATGCATGATTTAAATTTCGTCTCATTCAGTTCAAGAATGCTTTGTGGAATTTTGTTATAGCATCTCAAACAGTACCCCATGAAAGATGAGTCTACTTTAGCGAGTCTGAAGCCTGGCTGAACTAACTGGTCCCTATTCCTAGTAACATAATTGTGTCTGTCCCCTCTTTTACTAAAAAGATGCAGATTTTTTCTCACGTACAGTCGAAAGCTTTTCCGCCTGCCCAGTTAAAAATTTTTTCGCATAAATCATGCGTAGGCGCCAAACCCCGCCCCCTCAAAGTTTAGGCCTATTAGAGAAGCGTCAACGTAATTAGTTGCAGTCTGCACTGCGCAGCTTAGTGACGTATCCTCTGTACACCTTATGCGAATTTTACGGACGAACTTTGGCGCGCTTCCCGGACCTTTTGAACATTGACCATTGCTCTGCTTACCTGACCTTTGATTGACTAAACGTTAACCTGTGCAATAATATTGGACTCCTGAGAACCTGTGCTAGAACATTTTGTGCATAATGTCTTCCAGAAATCTCATACAAGAAGAACGAAATGAAATTATAATTTTGCATGGACAAGGATTTAACATCAGTCAAATCGCTGAGCTGAGTCCCAAAATAAAAAAAAAACAAAATGAATCACATTAAAATGTTTAAATTCTTAAAATGGACTTTATTTTCATAAACATAAAGTCCATTTTAAGAATTTTAAATTTTTAATGTCATTCATATTATGTTCTGCAAAAGCGGCCATTTTAGGCCCGCTGGCTAGATCAACGTTTCACCGCCCTAAAGCCCCATTATTTCAAATTTTATCGAAATCGTTAAAGCCGATTTAGAGAACACGCTTACAATTGCCTGTTAAATAGCATGGGATTTTATAAGATTCTTATAATAAATTTAAAATTACTCACAGAAATCATTGAGTTTTTAATTTACAATTACCAAACCAACACACACGCACCATTAGTAACGAAAGTCAAATTCAGTTAAAGTTTTTTTTCTAATAATGGCAGTTTAAAAATAACAATAACTCTCGTTCGGCGTGCGTCGGTCTCGTCAGTGCGCGTGCGGTGGAATGGTATTGTATTTCATTCATTATTTCTATACAAAGGCGGGGCGGAGCTAGAGAGCGCTTAATGTTGTAAGTGCAAGCAAATATGAGCTTAGTGGTGGTCAGGCGGGAGTGCCCGCGATAGTACATTATGTTTTCGTAGATGTACTGACAATGCACCGTCATGATGTTAATGTTCTTAAACAGTTCCCTCAGAGAATCGCGCCTACGAAGACCATATATTGCTCTGATGGCTCTTTTTTGCAGAATAAAAATAGATTCAATGTCTGCAGCCCGTCCCCATAACAAAATGCCATAAGACATTATACTATGAAAGTAACTAAAATATACCAGCCTAGCGGTATCTACATCAGTAAACTGACGGATTTTTCTAATGGCATATGCTGCTGAACTTAGCCGCCCTGCAAGAGATGTTAAATGAGCACCCCATTGTAGCCATGAATCAAGCGTAATCCCCAGGAAAACCGTTTTATCTACGAATTCTAGTTTCTCGTTATTTAATAGTATATCACAATTACTACTTTTAACATTCGGTAAAGCAAATCTTATGCATTTAGTTTTTTTTTCATTTAATACTAAATTGTTTGCTGTGAACCAATTATGAACCTGAAGAAGGGCAATATTCACGTCATCTAGATTTTGAGCCCGTCTATTTATCTTAAAAATTAGGGAAGTGTCATCAGCAAATAACACCATATTCTGAGGTTGGTTTTTCAATAAATAGGGTAGATCATTAATATATACCAGAAAAAGGAAAGGGCCCAATATGGAGCCTTGCGGAACCCCCATTTTTACTTTTAAACCCTGTGAATTAACACCATTTATTTGAACATGCTGTTGCCTTTCACTCAAATAAGATTTAACTAAACTAAGTGCAAGTTTACCTAGTCCGTAATGCTGAAGTTTCAAAAGCAATGTGTCGTGATTCACGCAATCAAATGCTTTTGAGAGGTCACAAAAAATTCCTACAGCATCTTGGGACTCTTCCCACGCGTTAAATATATGCTTTAATAAAGTTACACCGGCGTCAATTGTACAACGTCCTTTAGTGAAACCGTACTGTTGATCGTGTAAGATTCTATTGGTGTTAAAATGATTGAGCATTTGGTTAAGCATTACTTTTTCAAAAACCTTGCTAAAAACTGGCAACACGGATACAGGTCTATAATTATTAGTATCTTTACTGTCACCAGATTTGAAAAGAGGTATGACCTTACTGTGTTTCATTAAATCAGGGAAAACTCCTTGGTCAACACACAAATTAAAGATTGAAGCTAAGTATGGTGCAATAGTCTCAACTATGGATGTACAAACTTTGATAGACATTCCCCATAAATCTTCGGTCAGTTTAATTTTTATTTGCCGGAAAGCTTTAATTACCACCAAAGGGTTTATATGTTTATTGAGACTTCAGGTGAGGAATTAAGAGCCTCCGTTGTTTTTAATGGTATATCAGTAAAGAAATTTACAAACTCTTGAGCTACTTCCTGATCAGCGCTTTTAGGACCACATGCTGTATTTAATGTGTAGCTAGTGTTACGTATTTTTTTCCTGTTAGTCTCGTTATTTATGACTTTCCAAACTGTTTTTATTTTATTTTCTGCTGTTTCGATCTTGTTGCTAATGTGCAGGGCTTTAGCAACCTTGCAAGTATTTCGAAATATTTTTGAATACTTAGCAACATACTTGTTAAAAGTTTCAGTGTTTATACAAGGCTTAAGGCCATATAGCTCAAAAAGTCTTTCCCTACTTTTTCTGATACCTCTAGTTGCCCAATCACTAAATATAAATTTAGGGCTAATACTTTTAATTTTCTTCTCAAAAGTTTTATTGAATTCTGTGTGAACTATTGAAAAGAAATTATCGTACAATTTATTTATATTAATATCATCCATATGATGGTTCATTTCACCTAACTTGTTCTGTAGGGAAATATTATATTTATTTAATTTGCTAGTAGTTATAGGTCTAAATCTAATCTGAACTTTTTGTAATGGTGTGTTACATCTAAAAGTTACGGTTTGTCCGCTATGATCAGACGGCAGGCAATTTACTATGGTTTTATCTAAGTAATCACAATCGCAGAAAACATTGTCTATACAAGTAGCAGAAAATGGAGTGACCCTAGTAGGTTCTATAAAAATGTTGGTTAAATTAAATGACTTAAAAAGATTTAATAACCTACTGCTAATTGAATTTTCTTCTAAAATATTGACATCTTCCATTATTGATTCAAATAAGGAAAAGTTTTGATAGTTTGGGGGTCTGTACACGCACACAATTACATGCTTATCTAGCTCAACACAGGACAGTTCGACGCAATGTTCAACCGAAAGACCTACAATGTCATTACGTTGCTTATATTTAACACAATTTTTTAATAATATTAGGGAACCTCCACGCAGCATCGATTTACGGTTAAAACAGCTACCCACCGTATAGTTTTCATAATTAATGAGCATTTGGTAATCCATAAGCCAATGTTCAGTAAAACAAATAATGTCAAACCTACTTTTCTCTAAAAACAATTCTATTTCTAATAATTTGGAAGAAATGCCTTGGATATTTTGGTGGAATAAATTCAAAGTGTTCTGCTGAGGCCCTTTTTTACCAACTAATTTAGTGCAAGAAGATACCTTTCTGTTGGTAGGTTTAACAATATTGTTAATGGTACCTTCTGTTGTCTTACTTCCTAGTTTAAACTAATATTATCTGGAGAGAGCCCAGAGTCTCCTGTGCCATCACCAGGCAACAAGATACTATCACTAAAAGCTCCTAAATGAGAATTTTCCACGGTGACATATGGAAGCTCCTCCATACAATGTTTGTAAACATTTATAGCACTAGTGCTATATTTTTCTAAGGTCACCTCCTGTACATTAGTACCATGACTAATAGTCGCAGTGTTAACAATATAAGAGAACTTCGACATATTAGATATGTCTGTGTGAATATTAAAAGATAATAGCCTAGCTATTTTGTGTCTAAATCTAACAGGTAGAAAAACATTACCCGGTGTCGACTTAAGCTTATCAACAAAAGTGTTGATATCAAGATATACAAGCTTGTCACAATAGTGACCTACTAAGAAATGCATATGATTGTTTAACATATGTATATAATTGTTTTTCCTGTCACTTAGTCTTTCAAAATATGGAAAAGCACACAATATAATTTTACTACAATTTAACTTTAACAACTCTGATACACAGTCAGTGATGTCTTCCTTTTTAATTTTAGAACTGTTACCAACACATATAGTAATGGTAGTATCAGGACCACAAACAGTTTTTGAAGCTGATGTCACAATCTGTTTAAAGGTTGACCCAGTCATACAATAATTTTGTGTACAATAACTCAGGTTATTACTAATTAATTTTCCTAGCCCTCTACCTAACCCATCAGAAAACATAACTGAATGATTACAATCAAAACTATTAGGAAATACAAAACTATCAATCAGAGGCTGTGCTACTGGTGCCTCTTGGCTAATGATACAGTCCTGAGTGCGCACAGCCAGGGACGAGCCCTCCGTTGCTACTGGCTGGAGGGCATCAGGGTTACATGTCTTCTGACAAGTACAGAGAGTATTACTGACAGTCATCAAGTCCACTTTGTCAACTAATTCGTTTGTAGCAAGAATATGCTCTTTAATTTGATTTTTTTAATAATAGTGTTAGTGACCATGTCAGTTTAAAAACTTGTGACGGGGTGTGAGAGCTTGTGACGTCACTTTGTGGGTAAAAAAGTACTAACCTTGTGACGTCACACGACTTGAAACGACTTTTCGATTTTACGTCTTCATCTTTTGTTTACGCGAAAAAAGAAAAAATATATCTATCTGACGGACTAATTAGATTTTTTGGTGAAATATTGTCATAAAAATCTCGCTAGCTCTCATCGTCGAAGGCCGGCGGAGCGACAACGACATGTGTGAAAGAAACTAGGTCTGTTTTTTTCTTATGCGAGCGCAGCGAGCTCACAACGTATTGTCGTCGTTTGATAATAAAATATCAAAATATTAGATATTTAATGCTTTCTTTTAGTTTTGGGTTCCAACAAGTAACTATCAGACGTGATTTCTACATCTCAAACATTTTTTGTGTAGGTAGGTCTACACAGATTAAATAAAATATCGATTGAATTGATTTATTTTATGTCTTGTGATGATGTATGGCAAATCTATGCATTGTTCAATCTAAAATCATCTTAGACTACTTAACATTAAAGTAGATAGTTGAACATGATGGTAAAATTATTTATTTATTTTTCAGGCTAGGTTGAACACGAGTGAAGTTACGATCAAGACTGTAAGTGCTACCGAACCAATGGTTATACCTGAAACTACGGTAAGAAAATAAGTATTTTATGAATATACGTGTAGGTAGTGCAGAGTACTGCAGAGCAGCGGTGGCGGCCCCGACTTACGATACGAGTCATCTATTTAAAAAGCAAATTATGATCATATTATATATTATGATGAAGATGTTTACATTTATATTTTAGTTTAACTTTGTTTATTATGTGGCATTTTAAACTATATGTATATTGCTGTGCCCTAGCAGGGTTCATGTATGAGACTTATATACCTGTAACAACCTATGAACTATATGAGTGCAATAAATGATTATTATGATTATTACGAACAGTAAGTCGTGGGTTCGAATCCAGGCAAGCGCATTACTAAGAATGGCGCATGGCGAAGGAAAACATCGTGAGGAAACCGGCTTACAACCAAAAAATTCGAAGACATGTGACATCTACCAACCCGCACTGGGCCCGCGTGGTGGATTATAGCCCATCCCTCTCCTAGAGAGGAGGCCTGAGTCCCTGCAGTGGGAACATTATGGGCTGTTGATGATGAATGACGGGTAGAAGTGCGTGTTTATCTGTGCATTCATTGTTTGAACATTATGTCCTAAATGGTTAAGAAGGTACTTCTCTTCTACTAGTCACGACCAATCAAATTTATACACGTAGCAACTCTTAAAGTAATTTCTCCTACCGGTATCCTCACGGTGTTTTACCTTCAACGTTTTGAGTGCAGTGGTGATGAAATAGATTCCACAAAGTAATGCGCCTACCTGGGTTAGAACCATAGAGTATTAAACCACTAGAGAGCGTGTAAGCCGATTTCTTCTAAGTACACAACTCACTACCGCGGGTTGGGGGATGAGGAAGAATACGCGGCTGCAATTGGTCAGTTCAAGGTCAAGTTGCGTAGGTATGCCTAGGGATTGTCCTACTTGATTATGGGAAAATAGTCGATATCGATAAAATGGATTTTGATATTATAAAAAAAATACTCAATCAAAATGATAAAATAATATTTAAAATCAGTCAATTACAAAAAGAAAAACAAGTATCCTGTTATTATCTTCCAGGCTCGCATTTTTTTTAACCAATAACTTTTTTTTTTTGGGGTGTGGGAAATCATCAAATAACCCCTCCCGCTTTGGGCAGAGCGAAAGGGAGTGTCAGACTTCTACTGACTAAAAACCACCCATGTTCCTTCTGAGCCCTTGCGCCGAGGTCGCGGTATCTCTTTCGAACAACCCGCAGCCCCGATGGGCGTCGGGCCTTCCATGTTGCTGACATCTTTTTGAGGCGCGCGTGGAGCACGAACGCGCCGTCGACACGGCCTGTCGTCGTCACAAGACGGACGGACGGCGAGCTAGCCCATCACTCACCGTCCACAGGCCCGCGTCCGTGGCCGGAAGCCATCACGTGGCCCCCGACGCCCGGAGCGTCTCCCGCGGCGGCTGGGACGAGAGGTTCTTTCCCTCTCACGTTCCGCCACCTCCTTCGCTAGCATCACTGCTTCGCAGAAGGAGGCGATGGCGTCCCATTCCTCCTCGCTCCGGACCATGACTTGCACCAGCCGCTACGAGAACACGGCGGGGTTCTGCCCAAGCGGAGCAGACCTCCACGGTGTGCTCCACTGTGTCCTCCGGCCGATCCTCACAATGGTGACATCCGGGCGTTTCCTCCCGCCTGATTCGGTCCAGGTACCTCCCAAAACAACCGTGTCCGGTGAGTACCTGCGTCAGACGGAATGTGAGGGCGCCGTGGCGCCACTCCAGCCACTCCTCAAAGAGGGGACATACCGCCGATATTATCTTGAAGCCTCAAGAGGCTTCAAAGAAGAAAGACATCAAGATGTCTTTCTTGTTTTTACTAAGAGAATATTATTATTAGAAGATGATCTATGTGTCGTTTCATTTTGCGTTTACGTGGAGTTAGGTCTACAATTTCCGGGTCTACTACTTCTATCTTCCTTATTGTTGAACTCGGAAAAATATAAGTATTTTAAGTATTATAAAGAAGAAAATAAAAATGATGCGAGGTTAAAAGAAACATTAACATTTCATTTAACAGAAATATTTAGTTGAGAACAATGTAAAAACTGAGAACCACCGCCATTTTTTAAAGTCGGTCAAAAGTAGATAATGACAGTATCTGAATTAAATAAAAATTATATTAAGGTTAATTTTATTTTTATCGATATAGAATTCTGCCATAAAAGGTAACAGCACAGATTTTTACGATAAAAATACAAAGGGAAAGAAAGGGACAAACTTATTAGAATTGCCTAATAAAAGAAAGGGACTTTTCCAAAAGACATCAACGCGAGACTCATCTTTGTGCTCGTTCACCCAAATCACTATTTTAAATAGACCCCTGCGGTGGCTCATAATTTGATTAAAACAAAAATAATTTTCGTAATATTCACTTATCGATGAAAAGTTGTGCCATCCTTTTTGTAACTCGATGTCTTGGAATGTTTCCCACACCACTTAACCGCGCATGAAGGCATTTTTACACGTTATAAATTGCATAAAAATTATAACTATTGATAATTATTTTGTGTGCACACAGGTCTAACACTTGGTCACAACTAAAACGGTTACTCATACCGTAGCCTATGCATAGGCGACAAAATACTAATAGTTTTCGAGCATCGGGGCACTGTATGCGCAGTCAAGTGGCTATATAGTCTTTGGTTAGAACCCATGACTTACTGTTTGTAAGTCGGGGCCACCACCACTAGGCCACCATTTACCGTTATTGACCACACCTGAGAACTTTTAGTTGCCGAGATATTGGAGATCGAAGACGCATTTTTTTAAATTCAGTTTTTTATATAATAATAATAAATCATTTTATTTCGGACAACTAAGAGATCCATAAATTTAAATTTTATTGATGTAACTTCGGTTTAACGGTTGGCGCAGTGGCGGAGCGATTCGACTGCTGCGCTGCGTGTCGCGGGTTCGATCCCCGCACGGAACAAATATTTGTATGGCCGACAGATAGTTGTTTCGGGTCTGGGTGTTTGTGTATGTGAGTTTAAAATAATGTTTGTAAACGCACCCACGATACAGGAGAAATTCCTAGTGTGGGGCAAAGTGAGTTACCTAATTCAATGTACAGTATGCTTGATTCACGACTCCGAGGAGGATCCGTTTACATTTTCTATAATAACCACGTAATGGTTTACTTACTTACATAAACTTGCGCTTTTTTCCCATGGGGGTAGGTAGAAACCATAGAACGCCGCCTGGTATTATTATTTTTTTTTTTGGAGGACTAAACTGACTAATAACCACCCATGTGCCTTCTTAGCCCTTTTTGTCCGGCCGCGGTATCTCTTTCGAACAACCCACAGCCCGCCTGGTACGATCTTTACTACTCCTTTTGCGTCCTTGTACGGTCAGCAACAGAAGTAGCTCAACATTTCGGAATATTCATTATTTCATTAACAGGACTTTAGCTATTATTTTTAATGTTTCAGATGATTATTCTTTAAAATATACCTTACTCTACAATAACTTGTTAGTAACGAGTAATATCTAACAAGATTTTATTAAAAAACCTGCTTTGAAATTTTGAGAAGTGTTAAGCTACTTCTGATGCTGACTGTACTTACCAATGTTTTTGTTTTTTAGATGAACGAACAGAATCAAGCCTCAACTCGGCCGAAACCTAAACTGAGTCTAGAAATTTTCAATCTCGATTCTGACGAAGAAGATAATTCGGGCAAAGGTAAGACTTCATTATAACTATTCTTCTATTCTCATTAGAGACTAATTGCCGCACTCAGAGACGTTTAATGATTACCTAAGTCGTCATTTACGTCGTCGTCAAAGGTTTTGTATGTCAAATCTTTACTAAGTGACGGCTTAAGATCATTAAACATTTCTGAGTGCGGCAGTAAGAGTTTCCACACATCGACTTATCGATTAGAGTTAGAAAGAAAGATAGAGAAAGAAAGAAAACATTTTAGTTTGACACATGTCACAAGTGCACATAAAAAAAAACTTAAATTTCAACATAAAAAAACGTAGTACACACTCTACGACTCAAGCTATATAAAACCACTTTAAACCGATCTCTCATTGTACGTACAATCTATACAAAGCGAGGCCAAAGTGGAAATTATGTTTTCCTACTCCTCCACTATTCTTTTCTGATTAATTTCATTGCGGGATCCAAGACAGTTAAATCGTTTCTCTGGGACTTCGTCGGGCTTCATTGTCTCGGCGCTCTTCTGGTGGTCGCCATTGTTGATTCTGACGCACAGGAGTTACAGTGGACATGGAATAGAGTGGTGGTCTTGCCAAAAAAAAAAAGTTAATTTGACACAATGCCACAAGTGCACAACAAAATAAAATAAATATCTCGCATCTTGTCGTCACCTTCATAATCCGGCCAGTCTTCTTCATAGTTAAACGGAGATGAACTGTCGTTATTGTAGACGTGGACACAGTCGTGGGCACTTGAATCCTCAATCTATCTATACAAGATGATTTTTTAGTCACCGTCCAAATTCTGAGATATTAATCTTTGGCCAAAATCATTGAATACGTGTTTTTTCTTTTAGTATCACTCAATACAAACATATTGAGATATCATATCACAAAGTTATAACGTTTCACGGAGAGCGGATAACTCTTTCGAGAAAATGATTTAATATGAAAATTTTACGTGTCGATTTTTTTTCAAAAATGGTGTTAGTGAATGATACCTAATGCCTAGAAAAAATTTGGACAGTGACTAAAAAAATCATCTTGTATAAATAAATAAATCTACACTAATATTTTGATGAGGAAAGATTTCAAAAATTCTTTCACCTATTTCAAAAATTCTTTCACTGTGGGGAAGCTACACTCTTCCCAACGGTGAAAGAATTTTTGGAATAGGTCCAGTAGTTTTGGAGCCTATTCGTTACAAACAAACAAACAAATCTTTCCTCTTTATCCCCGAGTGACATAGGTTACTTTTTATCCCTGTATTCCCACGTGAACGGGAACTACGCGTGTGAAACCGCGTGACGTCCGCTAGTGTATAAATAAAAAGAGAAGTCTGGACTGACTGACTCACCAACGCCCAGCCCAGGGATGTTTCCTGACTAAAGAAAATATGATTCTGTTTAGTCCGTCAAATATGTGCCCAATATTTTTTGTAAATTCGTCTGACGGACTAATTAGATTATCCTTTTCAACCCAAAAGGGAGTTAAATCGAATGAAAGTCCGCCTAATGCCTATGTACCACTATTGTACATGAAGTAATAAATAAATTAAAATAAATTGTATTATTTTAGAATTGGAAAAACCACGGGGCACATCGAAATGCATCAACTATAGTTGCCCAAGCGACGATACAGTACCATGTAGGCCCGCGGACGCAACAGAGGTTGCTTACTACGTAGCAACCAAGAGGAAACGCCCCTTGGTGTGCCAACCGTGCGCTGCGGTCGTCGCTGACAGGACCAAGGTACGTGGTAAATTATGGCCCACGTGGGTGATTATGGGCTATGTGGGTGATTATGGGTTATGTGGGTGATTATGGCCCTTGTTGGTGATTATGGCTCACGTGAGTGATTGTGGCCCATGTTGGTGATTACGGCCCACGTGGGTGATTACGGCCCACGTGGGTGATTATGGCTTACGTGAGTGATTGTGGTCCACGTGGCTGATTTTGGTCCATGTAGGTGATTATAGTCCATGTGGGTGATTTTGGCCCATTTGGGTTATTGTGGCCCACACGGTATATTACGGCCCGCGAGGTGGATTGCAGCCCACTTGGTGAATGACAGCCCACGTCGTTGATTATGGCCCACACCTCAAAGCTTATGTCTAAGGTTATCATAATTTAAAATTAAGACCTCATTTTCGTCATCACCCGAGCTTTTTCATTCGTTTTATTTAATACCAATCAATTTTATATTTTGATATAAATGGGATAACTTTGTTATTGAATTTAAGGCGGAATTCAAACCCGAGCCGTAGGCGAGGTTGTTAATAAGCCGAGAACTGCATTAACAAATCCCGTCTTTGCTGGAGCCCAAGGACTTTTAGCATTTAGCACAAAAAACCTAATAGTGCTTTATCTCCCTCCCTCCAGAATCTTATCCAAGGCGTGAAGGACCTAACTCCTCTCCTCGATCTAGACATGCGGAAGTCGCCACAGGAACTGGTGGAGATATCAGATTCTGACTCCGAAGACGACGATACGAATGAGGAACCGAAGCAAACAATTGGGAAAGAGGGAGCTAAGTAAGTTTAAACTCAAACAATTTATTTCAAACTAGCCGTGCTACTTTCGTTCACGTGAAATTATTATTATACTTTTCCATTTTCATAAAATTTTGTTACCAATTTCAAGGGTTTTTTGTTTTGTTTGCACGGAACCCTAATTTTTTTTTTTGTAAAATAAAAGATCTTGTAAAATCAGCTGTTTCGGGGATAAACTGTGACAGACAGGAAAACAGACAAACATTTAAAAATGTGATTTGTTATAAGTACCTTACTTACTTTCACATGCATTCAGTAAAAACTGTTATTTTGATATTACAAACAGATACTTCAATTTTATTGCCAAATGACTTCTCCCGCTCTGGGCGGAGCGGAAGGGAGCGTCAGACTTCTACTGACTAAAACCACCCATGTTCCTTCCTAGCCCATTGTGTCCGGGGGCCGCCGTATCTCTTTCGAACAACCCGCAGCCCCGACAGGGTAGATACACCCCTTTTTTTCTGACTAAAAACCACCCATGTTCCTTCTTAGCCCTTCATGTCGAGGTCGCGGTATCTCTTGCGAACAACCCGCAGCCCCGACGGGCTACATAAAGCCCTTTTTTCTTTTGGGGGGTGGGAAATCATCAAATAACCCCTCCCGCTCTTGGGCAGAGCGAAATAGTGTCAGACTTCTACTGACTAAAAACCACCCATGTTCCTTCTTAGCCCTTCATGTCGAGGCCGCGGTATCTGCGAACAACCCGCAGCCCCGACGGGGGGTACATAGACCCCCTGACAGGCACTTTTGCATAGTCAAAAAAAAGTGTTGGTAAAAACCTGTTTGCAAAATTAACTAAATAAAATAATCATTTATCATTTGTTTTCAACAGAATCGTAGAATCGAGTCTGAGCAAGTTTTTGAACGAAACTTGGATGAAATACAACATGGACGCGCGGCTCAAAGAGGCGCAAATCATGTTGGATGATGAAATGGAAAAACTTGAACGTAAGTATTACAATCTATACTAATATTATAAAGCTGAAGAGTTTGTTTGTTTGTTTGTTTGAACGGGGTAAACTCAGGGACTACTGGTTGGAATTGAAAAATTCTTTTAGTGTTGGATAGTCCATTTATCGAGGAAGGCTTTAGGCTATATAACATCACGTTACGATCATAAGGAGCGGAACATAAATGAAAAATGTTGCAAAAACGGGAAAAGATATTCCTTTTTGAGAGCTTCCGTTGCGTGCGCTGCGAAAACGGTTTAAGTTACGTAAATATCATCTAGGAAAAAATTATTCCTCTTTAAAAGTTTAAATAAAGTCCGCAACAGCATATGTTTATCTTTTAAGATTCACTGTAACCATTTTTTAATATTAAAATGTTAGGTTAAAAATAATGATATTTTGCGAAGCTTATTTAACCCATATGGTATTAATCTATATCTAAATAAATGTGTTTGTTAGCACGGAAATTTAATATAGAATATTTATGCCCTTTACGCTATACAGTTTAAACAAATATCTTAGAAGATATCGCAATGTAAAAATATACGGGCGACAAAATAATTAGCGCGTGGCAGTCATTCGGTCCGGTGCGGTAGGTACGTGGGGATTCTGGCCTCTGGGGGCTCCGGAGAAATTCAAATTCAAAATATTTACTGCACCATAATGTTTATAAGTACAAGGTGTTACTACTGTATATTAAACAGTAAGATATACCTATAGTAATTGTTACTTTAATAATATAATCGAAGTCAATCTAAACTAATAGGTATTTTATAGAGGAAAGTTAAGATTTTTTGTTTGCTATGAGTACGATATAGCTCAATTTAATAAGTTGGATAGGCGATTTATCTAGAAAGGTTATAAGCTATATTATGTGTTGCAGACGAAGTTGCGTGGGTCAGCTAGTAGAATTATAGAATAGAAAATGACGATTTTACATACAAAGTTTCATTACCCTTTTTTTTTTATGGCGGGTGGAAAATCATTAAATGACCCCTCCCGCTCTTGGGCAGAGCAGAAGGGAGTGTCAGACTTCTACTGACTAAAAACCACCCATGTTCCTTCTTAGCCCTTCATGTCGAGGCTGCGGTATCTCTTGCGAACACCCGCAGCCCCGACGGGCAAGTTTCATTACCCTTAGGGTTAAATTTTGGAAAATCCTTCCTTAGTGGATGCCTACGTCATAAGAGGAATACGTGTGCGAAATTTTAAGTTCCTAACCCTAAGGGTTTGGTCTGCACGTTGATCCTCAGTCAGTCAGCTTTGCCTCAAAATCAAAATCCTTACTTAGGGGATGCCTACGTCATAGTAGCTTTATGCATGCAAAGTCTCAGCCTGATCGGTTTAAAATTGACAAAGTTTCATACAAACTTTCATCCCCTATTTTATCCCCTTGGGGGTAGAATTGATCAAAATCCTTTCTTAGCGAATGCCTACGTCATAACATCTACCTACATGCCAAATTTCAGCTCGATCCGTCCAGTGGTTTGGGCTGTGCGTTGATAGATCACTATGTCAGTCAGTCAGTCAGTATGTATTTTTATTTGAGTATATCCATAAATTCAGAAACTTAGGAATACTATGTTCTGGGGTGTCAAGGGAACAGATAAAAGGACATCTGGGACACTCCAGCAGGTAGGGCATTATTTGATTCAGGCAAATTTTTTTTGCTGCGAAACGACTTTTTTTTTGGGGGTCAAAAATCAAATTTTACGGTAAAACTCCATGTAGCACTCTTAAAACATTGTGCTAGTGGATGCTTTGAATAGTAAACGGGACATGGAGGTTATTTAAGTAAAGTTATAACCTGAGAAACTACTATTTAAAAAAACAGCTGTGAGAAATTTGGGCCTTTTACCCCCAATATCTCCGTAATTAGCGGGTTCCCATTGCCCTTTTTTTATTTTTGGTGGTAAAACCACCCATGTTCCTTCTTAACCCTTTTGCCGAGGTCGCGGTATCTTTTTCGAACAAGCCGCAGCCCCGACGGGAGAACAAGTGCCCTTCCTTTGCGTTAAGGGTACTTTTACATTTTTAAATGTACCTATACCTAATTATACTTATGTGGTTACAGAGGACAGCAAAGATCTTGACGAAATGCTGCAGGAATGTCAGGTAGCAACTGACAAGCTTCGCAACGACTTGTACGCTACATTCGAGTTTCGCAAAGAAGAATTACCCCCACTTATAATACATGACACGCCTGAGAAAAAAGTAAGTAGTATTTATTAGAATTTTGGGAGAGCAATGGTTGCGGCCGTTTTTAAACTGACATGGTCACTAACACTATTTATACTGAAAACGAGATATTTGCCATGTTTACTTTTTGTTTTGTTTGTTTAAAACGAACAAGAAAGAGGGTAAACCACAGGTATAGATAGACCTAGATAACGCAAGAGCAACACTTCGCGTGCCTAGTGTTAGAGGTTGTGGATCTTGAACCTGTCAGCCGCGTGTCGAATGTCTTAAGCAGTCGTGTTTAAAATAAGCAAACAAGTCGGGTTTCAGAATTGTGTAATTAATTTACTCGGCAATATTTACTTTCCACACAATACGATTATTCACTATGATGACTTAAGATTAAAATATTATTTGGACAGCACTAAAACAATATACAATGTCAGCCCTGCGACGGGACAAGCAAGAGCAAGTGAACACAATAATATAATGCATAATCTAAATAATCTTAATTTCTAACACCTAGGTTACGTACAAAAATCGTAAGTGGCCACTTTCGCGCTCAGTCTGCATCGGTGTATAGCGCTAGTCGGACGTCGGCGCTGGTGCAAGGCGGGGGTTGGGGCGAAGTGGGCGCCGTACGCGGCGATCTTTGAATCGATTTGATTTTCGGATTTTCCATCACTAAATAGTGCTTGTGACGTCATAATAAGTAGTCAAAAAATGGCATGCTTGATTTTCATACAGATCGTGATACTTGCGTTGTCTAGGTCTATCTATATCTGTAGGGTAGAACGATTTGTCAGCTCATAAACATCCACCCGCAATGACTTCAGTTTATAACAAAAAGTAAACATGGTAAATATCCCGTTTTCAGTATTAATAGAGTAAGTCATGGGCTCGAACCCAGGCAGGCGTATTACTTTGTGTAATTTATTTCATCACCACTGCTCTCAAAACGGTGAAGGCAAACATCGTGAGGAAACGGGCATGTCTTAGAACCTAAAAATTCGAAGACATGTGACATCTACCAATCCGCACAGGGCCCGCGTGGTGGATCCCATCCCTCGCTTAGAGAGAAGACCTGAGTCCCTGCAGTGGGAACATTATAGACTGATGATTATGATGGTTTGAATTTTAAAATCTGCCTCGATAAAGGACACTTTTGTCGTGCACACCTTGCTACATCGTTCTCACATAATATACAATCTCAACATGAATGATGTAACCAAGGTTTTGTAACAATATTCTGATTTCAACGACGTCTCCTCCCCCCCCCCGTCTCCTCCCTTCTCTCCTCCCCTCTCTCCATCTCTCCTCTCTCGTCCCGCTTTTTTTGGTATGGTGGGAAATCATCAAATGACTCCTCCCGCTCTGGGCGGAGCGGTAGGGAGTGTCAGACTTCTACTGGCTAAAAACCACCCATGTTCCTTCTTAGCCCTTTGTGCCGAGGCCGCGATATCTCTTTCGAAAAACCCGCAGCCCCGACGAGATAGTTATTATGCCTTGTGACTGGGACTGTAGCTTATTTAATTTTGTAGTTCGACTATTCAAAAGTGCCTGTAACTGGCCTACTTGAAATAAATGCTTTGATTGATTTTGATGATGACTTTTGTCTCCAAATATCTTGAAATTCTAACCCCTATTAAAGGAGATTGCTCAACTTTGGTCCAAATGATGCCCAAGAATGGGAGTACCTGCGCTGGGTTCCTGGCACTAATCTATGTCTTTACACTAAATATTTTGTAAAATCCATCCTGGGGTTCTTTTTTTTTGACAGATTTATTTCAAGATTTTTAACCTTTTTTGACCCCAACTAGTCATAAAAGATGTAAAATCGTAAAAGTGTGTCAAAAAACACCATGTTCAAAAAATAATATCATCAATATAAATAGGTTAAAAAAAATAGGAACCCCATAATGGATTCTAAAAATATTAAGTATAATGACATAGATTAGTGTCAGGAACCCAGCGCAGGTACTCCCTTTCCTGGGCAGCATTTGAACCAATTCTCATATAAAAATCAGCAATCTCCTTTGTTATTTTTCTCTCCCTCTCGAATATTCTATCTCTTATATTTCTTGTATTGATATAATTTTTCATGTTTTTTTGCAGTATGTCGGTCCAGAGGAGAAAATCATCCCTGGCCCTGGTGCTGAAACAATTACAGTAATCTTTTTTTTTATTTTACTACAAAAAAAAAGCTATATTTCTTAACCAAAAAGTTTTACATTACTTGGTCATTAGAGCCTCCTTTTAAGAAAAAACTTAATCTCGTATAAAGTCTCGATCAACGTTATCGACCAGCATAGCTATTCACAAACAATCGAATCGAATAAATGTCTATCTTTTTTTCGCATTACGAGAGCGAGCGAGATAGTTATACGACATATTCGATGTGAATAGCTTTTCTGGTGTCCATTAGTTATGTGAATCGTTTTGGGGGTATGAATCTGGTCCTGGGTTTGATTCCCGGGTCGGGCAAAGTGTTATTGGGTTTTTCCATCAGGAATTTCTCAGTAGCAGCCACGGAGTCTGAATTTGTGCCCGGTTGTTGGCAATAGGCTCGCCCCCTATTACATGGGACTTATACATAACTGGTGAAATGCGGTGAAATACACCCGCATTTATGTTATGCACTTATGTTATGTTACTTTGCAGATTCGTCAGGTCAAACGTAGTTTGTCGTCAAACTCCATGGACTTGCCAGCCAAACGCCCCGCCATACCGCTTGGATATGCGCCTCTAGGTTCACCAGATACTAAGCAAACGATGGTAAGCATATTCATTTATTTTATAATTTACGAGCTGATATCCGCGGCTTCACCCACTTGAATCACTCTTCACCCCACTCCAAAAAAAAGTCTCTTTGCAAATAACATTTTTATATTAATCTTCTTTTTATATACATAATTCTACTGTACGTGTGTCTGTGTATGTCATTAAACTCCTCCTAAACGGCTGCACCGATTTAGATGAAACTTTCTGGGGATATTTCAATGGGTTCTTGGATGGTTTGAAAACACAATTGGACCCGGTAGGTGGCGCTGCTGTCCGGGCAGGACGACGACGTCTGCTAGTTTGTAGTATATTGTAACGGGACGAATATTAATGTAGTAGTTTTTGTCAATATATATTTGTTTATCCAGGAGATAGCCGCCAGTCCCCAAGCGACTACAGATGCCAAAATCGATGAAGACGTGAGTAAAACTGTGATTGATTTTTTTTATATTATAAAACTATTTTTAACCAACACTGACAACAAGCAGCGTGGCCCAGTGGTGGCGGCCCCGACTTACGAATTAGTAGTAGACTTAATAAGTCGTGGGTTCGAACCCAGGCAGGCGGATTACTTTGTGTAATTTATTTTATTACCGCTGCTCTCAAACGTCACAAAATGTCTTAGAACTAAAAAAATCGAAGACATGTGACATCTACCAACCCGCACTGGGCCCGCGTTGTGGATTATAGCCCATCCCTCTCCTAGAGAGGAGGCCTGAGTCCCTGCAGTGGGAACATTATAAGCTGATAATGAGAATACCTCGAACGTTGCAAATACAATAATTAATTGGTATGTATGTGTTTGAGCCGTTTGGGGTTGAAAAAATATGGCCATGGGGTCGGAATGGCACCTAGTATTTCAATTAATCGCCAAACGGTTGGTCGACGGTTCACGTAAACAGGACTGGCCTATTTTATGAACAAAGAATCAGAATTGCTATCCAACGTGGCAATTTATTATTAATTTCATTTATTCAGACGACTAAAATCCATTGGGTAGTAACAATACTCTGTACAGTCAGCATCAGAAGTAGATTAACGCTACTCAAAGTTTTAAAGCATGTTTTTTTAATAAAAACTTGTTAGATATTACTCGTAACTAACAAGTTATAGAAGACTAAGCATATTTTAAAGAATAATCGTGTTGAACATTAAAAATAATAGCTGAAGACCTGTACATCAAATAATTAAAATTCCGTAATGTTAAGCTACTTTTGATGCTGACCGTACCTAATATGAAACGTCCCTTCGCGAGCGACTACACAAGATGATTTTTTTGATCACCGTCTAAAGTTTTTCTAGTTCTTCTTTCTTTTGGCGTTTGGCACTAACACCATGTTTGAAAAAAAATCGACACGTAAAATTTTCATATTAAATCATTTTCTCGAAAGAATTATCCGCTCTCCGTGAAACGTTAAAACTTTGTGATATGATATCTCAATATTTTTGTATTGAGTGATACTAAAAGAAAAAAACACGTATTCAATGATTTTCGCCAAAGATTAATATATCTAAATTTGGACGGTGACTAAAAAATCATCTTGCGTAGAAGATTATAAGTAGTAAAGTATTTTTTTTCAACCTTACAGAAAGACATATCAGTAGTGAAGTTATCAGCGGAAGCTGCCCCGGCCGAGCTGCCCCCTCCCGGCGAGATATCCCGCCCCCCCTTACGTGTGGGGATGCCGGTGTTGGCTATGAAGAACGCCTTCGGACCGTTTTTAAAAGGCAAGGTCCTGGAGATACAGCCCAAGAATCCTAGTGGGGTAAGTTTTTTAGAGTAGTAAATGTAGCTTTCTAAAGGTGAAAGAATTTTTAAAATCGGTCAAGTAGTTTTTAAGTTAAATCGGTACAAACAAACAAATCTTTCCTCTTTATAATATTATTAGTATAGATGAGGCTGCCTCAGGAACAGGCTTATACCCAGTAAATAGTGAAGTCGAGATGTGGACGATGTTGATATTATGTTGGATAGTGTACAGGTTACATCCAGAGTTGTTTACTCTATGGACCTTATAGAAACTAGAACAATTTTCCGTTCGTTCATGCGTTTTTGCCATACCTATTATTGCGCTGCGTTTTGATTTTGCTAGTAAGAAGGCTGCTTACATAGGCTCGCTCGGGCGGGTCATGTCAGCCGCATGCAGGATGAACGCTGGGCAAAAGTCTCCACACGATGATTGCCGGAAGGAGAGACGATCTGGACGCGTACCACGAGAGAAAACTTTAAAACAGTTAAAATCTTGCCTCTGTTGCTCGACGTTCGTGCTACTTCGGAAACACGAAGACTACCGAAGCGTATACGCATTCTGGTTTTACTGCATATTTGTTTATTTCAGGGCAACCCATTCTCTCTATGTCGCGTGAGATTCGACCATAAGCCCAAGAGCAGTGGGAAGGTGTTGCCAGCGAGGTCCATCGCTTATTCCGAGCCCGCCGATGTTAGAATGACTATTGGTGAGTTATAAAATAACATAAATACAGTCATAACATAACATACAGTAAAGTAGCATGCAGTAAAGTAACATGCAGTAAAGTTGCATGCAATAAAGAATCATGCAGTAAAGTAACATGCAGTAAAGTGACATGCAGTAAAGTGTCATGCAGTAAAGTTGCATGCAGTAAAGTAACATGCAGTAAAGTAACATGCAGTAAAGTTGACATGCAGTTAAGATGCGTGTGTGGTGCGTGTAGTAAGGTAGAATGGTAAGTTATCGACGTTTGCAAGAAAAACGGGTACATAATATTCGTGTGTTGGATGCTAACTCATTTTTAAAATAATGCCGTACTTTAAAAAGTTCAGCTGATCTGCCTCGTTGATTGACATGAGGTTATTCTCGGTCGAGCAATACGTTATAGGGTAGTTAACTAAAAAAATCGAATTAGTTCGTCAGATAGATTTCCAAAATATATTGGACACGTATTTTTTCTTTTTTCACGTAAACAAACAATGAAGACGATACAGTGCTTTAAAAACTCGCTTGACGTCATATTCTAAGACATTAGTATGACATTTTTTACCGGTGAGTGACGTAACAACCCCCCACTCAAATCTTCGACGCGTTTTATCTTCGGCAAATTTTTATTGTTTTGATAAAATAAAAAAACACGTATCCAATATATTTCGATAATCTAACAGACGGACTAATTAGAATCATATTTTTTTAGTCAGTAAACATCCCTATTGCGTTTTTACATCAAGAATTTCTCAGTAGCAGCCACTGAGTCTAGATTTGTGCCCGTTTAATGGCAATTGGCTCACTCCCTATTACATGGGACTTAAACATAACTGGTGAAATGTGAGTGTACTATTAGGTACACCTCTGCCTAACCCTTCGGGGATTACAGGCGTGATGTTATGTTAGTTTAAGGCTGCGGTTTCTCCCGTGCAGCAGTCATGTGTCGTGTTTTCTTATTTTATATACCTAATGTTGAAGCTGTCTTGGCTTTCGTACGTTTTTTCACGGGTGACCACTGAAAACCAGCGCTGTGCTGTGGGTCCCCATAGCACAGCACCATGCTGAGTGGCAACCTACTTGTCGCAGTCACGACGTGCAACTATCTTTTTATTATCCCTGCTTGTTGTATTTTTGAATATTTGTTTTGTTTGTATTTGTTTGTTGTTTGTTTGTTTTTTGTTTGTTTGTTTGTTTTTGTTATTTTTGAATATTTGTTGTGTTTATGTTTGTTATTTGTTTGTATGTGTATTGTTTTTTTTACCTCCGTCTCTTTGTATGCTCGTTATGTTTCAAATCAAAATCAAATCAAAATATTTTATTTGCTAGAATATGGTACATAAGATGTTACAGTAGATTGGTTTCGGCATATCCTGCCATAACATGGCGTGCAAATGTCTTAAAATAGAGGCAAAGTCGATTAATCTAGCATGCAATTTACTGGTTCTATTGACTTGTCATCTAGGTATTCTTTAACAGTGTAATATCTTTTACATAATAACAGTTTGAAAAGTATTTTTTTAAACATCATCATCGGTAAGTCTTGAAGACTATTTGGTAAATGATTGTAGATAATAATCGACATGCAGTACACATTTTTCTTAAATAGCTTCAGTTTTATTGGCGGCAGCCGAAGTCTATCTTTATGCCGTGCTCGGTTATTTGGCCTGTCCGTGCTAGGTTCAAATAAATTGTAGTTTTTCTTTACAAATGTACATATTTCAAAAATATATAAACAAGGCAAAGGTAGAATTTTAAGTTTTTGGAACAGTGGCTTACAGCTGTCTAAAAAGTGAGCTCCACAAATTGCTCGGATACATTTCTTTTGAGCTTTAAAAACTCTGTCAAAATCTACTGAGTTACCCCATATTATAATTCCGTATCTAAGTACGGATGATACATAACCATGGTAAGCCAGCATTGCAGTGTCACAGTTTACTGTTTGTCGAATTCTTTTTAAGACATATATAAAACGATCTATTTTTATAAGAATTTTGTCAATGTGTGTCTTCCAATTACAATTTTTATCGACTGTTATACCTAAGAACACACAATTATCTACAGTGGTCAAAAGAGAATCTTTATAATTAATGTCTAGCTTATTTATGTTTGAACTAGCTGTGCCCGCGACTTCGTTCGCGTGCTTGTCGGAAACTAAAATGCGTCGCTTAGATAAAAGTACACTTAATCATTGCCCTGCGTTAACTTACTGACGCTGTAGAAAATAAGAAGAGAGTAATGCAAAGTACTGACTATGTCTCATACTAAAGTTTAGATGGATGGGTGTTTGTTAATCAACCACGTCAGAACGGCCGAACGGATCTTGAAGAAATTTGAAACAGGTACATTATAGTCGACAGGCAGACAGATTGTCGTTGGCGCGTTCGTGTTCCACGCGCGCCTCAAAGATATGTCAGCAACAATTAAGGGGCCCCAAAGGGACGTCTGCCGGGGCTGAGGGTTGTCCGCATGAGATACCACGGCCCCGAAACACAAAGGGCTAAGAAGGAACGTGGGTGATTTTCAGTCAGTAGAAGTCTGACACTTTCTTCCGCTCCGCCCAGAGTGGGATGAGTCATTTGATAATTTACGAACGCAAAAAAAAGGGGGGATTAGAGGGTGTTTCGAGAGGTACCTGTACCGAATCTGGGACATCGAATCTGAAATGGCCGCCACCTCCTTCTGCGAAGCAGTAATGCTAGCGAAAGAGGTGGCGGAACGTGAGAGGGAGACAACCTCTCATCCCAGCCGCCGCGGGAGACGCTCCGGGCATCGGGGGCCACGTGATGGCTTCCGGCCACCGTAGGCGCGGGCCTGTGAACGGTGAGTAACGGGCTAGTTAATCGTTCGTCCGTCCTATGACGATGGAGGCGCGTTCGTGTTCCACGCGCGACTCAAAGAGATGTCAGCAACATAGAAGGGGCCCCCAAGGACCGACGCCCGTTGGGGCTGCGGGCTGTTCGAAAGAGATACCGCGGCCTCGACACATAGGGCTAACAACACACCACATCGTTGGCGACATGGTTGGCGCAATGGCTGGACGATTAACAGTAGCACTGCGTGTCGCAGGTTCGATTCCCACACGGTACAAAAAAAAATATGTCGTGGGTTGTACCTAATTTTAATTTAGTTTAAAAAAAAATAGTATTTTAATACTATGTAATTGGTAATTTTTTATTTGTTGACTATTCACGAAACATAATGTGTGTATTTTTACTATCACCGCGGTTCAGAAAATGACATCAAATGAATGCCATCTGTCGAAGACGAAGATAAACTGCTAAAAAAGAGCGATCAAACACTATAAGGTTTAGGCTATGTAGATTTTGAAAGCAGCGTCATTTAGACTTATATCTACGTACCTTTTGTTAGCATAACTTTTTAAAGTTATCTTGTAAAGGCATTTAGTAATAATTACCATATTCGTTCAATAGATGTCGTTGCTTGTCTCATTCTTGACCATAACGATAAGTTCTTCTTGAAAACTATAAATTCATATATCTTTTGATAGAGAGCACCGATTACGATGAAACAAAGACTAAGTAATAGCTCAAGTTACGCACAATATTTATGTATAAAAGTTACCTACATTCGTTTTGTAAATTTGACGTGATGCTTAGTCATCGAAACAGACAAACAGATAAACAGACAAACAGACAAAAATTCCAAAAATGCTGGAAATGTGTTCTGTTGGTTATACTTTAATACCCTGACAATTTTTTTTTTTAATATTTTCGATGTACAAAAACGATTTCTCTACAGATTTATTATATGTATAGATTGTATGTCTGAAATTGGATTATGTTTGTTTTTGTCATGTTTATTTTTAAGTTATTGCTATCTAGCCATTCAATTGCATTGTCCAGAGCTTGGATGATTTCATATTTTAAGTTTATGTTATTGTTACTTTTAATCATTATTGTAGTGTCATCAGCGAATAGTATGCAATCTTTGCCTATCGCCTCTACAATGTCGTTGATGTAGATTAGAAAGAGTAGTGGTGATGAGATACCTCCCTGTGGCGTGCCATAATTATTTTGTTTGTATTCTGACCTATAGGTTTTCTTTTCTTTTTGACAAGTTTTTGTTATTTCCACGCATTGAACTCTTTCAGACAAATAACTTTTGATCCAGTCGTTGGCCTTGCCACGGATTCCGTAATGCTCAAGCTTTGAGAGTAACCTTTTATGGCAGACAAAGTCAAAGGCTTTCGTCATATCTAGGAACGCGCAGCTTATCTTCGATTTTTGATTCAAGCTTTCAGTTATGAATTTTACTAGCGCAAAACATGCTAAAGTAGTGGTTTCTGCGACAAATATTATTTTTTCTTTCTTTCTTTACCTTAAACTAGTATTAAAGATAAATTTCTCGTTTCCCAGGTACTCGTCTCATAGCCTTATTCAAGGATTTGGATAAGCGTGAATCTTTTTACTCAGGCGTGGTTGCCGAAATACCCAACCCTGTGAATAATTATAGGTAAGTCAGACATTCTTTCAAGAACCAGGTGTAGATAGCGACTGCCAAGGTTGCGAAAATCTGGCAGTGTTGCGGAATTCTGGCAGAGTTGCGGCATTCTGGCAGAGTTGCGGAATTATGGCAGAGTTGCGGAATTCTGGCAGGGTTGCAGAATTATGGCAGAGTTCCTGAATTCTGCCAGGGTTGCGGAATTATGGCAGAGTTGGGGAATTCTGCCAGGGTTGCGGAATTCTGCCAGGGTTGCGGAATTATGGCAGAGTTGCGGAATTATGGCAGAGTTGCGGAATTCTGCCAGGGTTGCGGAATTCTGGCTGTGTTGCGGAATTCTGGCTGTGTTGCGGAATTCTGGCCGAGTTATGGAATTTTGGCACAGTGCTAGAGTTGTGGAATTCTGCCAGGGTTGCGGAATTTGTTCGTTAGAGTTACCGCGGCCCTGGAACGTAAAAGGCATAAGAAGGAACACGGATGGGGTTTTAGTAAGTAAGAGTCATTTGATGATTTCCCATCTGACTGAAAGACTGGTTGTCAGACTTTCGAGCCACATATTACATGTAACGAACTGACAACAAGCGGATGACTACATTTCTGCGAACATTTTATACATTGAGTAAATGAGTTTTAAATGATAAGAATAGCTGGTCGTTGAGTTGAACACAAGACAATGTTTGTAATTTATGTTCTTTCTCCAAAATTAGTTTACTGATATAATATGTTATGTCTTTTTTATGTTTTATTATTATATACCTTTTATTATTGATTGTAGTCAATCGTAATATTAACTTATACCATAGGATTGTATCGAGTCTGGTTCTTCTAACCAAACAGACAGATGTGTTGCTGGAGAGTTTGTTCCGCCACTTCTTCTTTCCAGCAAAAACACTAGGAAGTGTCGAAGGGTGGGCGTTTTGGGGGACTGTCACTTGTAAATAAGTAAAGTAAAGTAAATTTTGACGTTCGAAAAGTGCTGATTATCAGTCTAGTTTGAATAAATGAGTTTTGATTTTGATTTTTTGATTTTAGTACTAAAACTAAACCATAGTTTAACTGCTTTTGTGGTCGAGTGGTTTAGGCGTTTGCCTTGTGACCCGGTGGTCGTGGGTTCGATTCCCACGGGAAGCATACTTTGTAAAGTTGTTTCCGGTTTGGCTAGGACATTGCAGGCTTGAATCACCTGATTGTCTGATAAAAAGATGATTCCGTGCTTCGGAAGGCACGTATAAGCCGGTGGTCCCGGCCGCCAAATGGCGGTCGTCAAACCATGTCAGAGGCCCTTTTTTTTGTTGGCGGGTGTAAAATCATCGAATAACCCCTCCCGCTCTTCCTTGCCCTTCGTGTCGAGGCCGCGGCAAACAACCCGCAGCCATTTTAGAGGCCCTTGAGGCGGTTTAGAAACTGACACTAGAGTGTGTGGGGTCGTTAGACCTTACTGCCAACACGATAAGAAGAAGAAGAAGTACTAATAACTAGCTTTTTCTCTCCAGATACCTAGTATTCTTCGACGATGGCTATGCTCAATACATATCACATCAGCATACCCGACTGGTCTGCGAGAGCTCCCACTTTGTATGGGAGGAAGTGCATCCTTTTTCACGGAACTTCGTGCGTGAGTACCTGCTGGCGTACCCTGAGAGACCCATGGTCAGACTGCACACGGGACAGCATCTGAAGACCGAGTGGAACGGTGAGTAATAGAAAACTTTTAAAACATGGACTACTGTGCACTAGCATGGATCACTGTGGTGCAATATGGGTCACTATGGGCCGAGAAGGGGTCACTATGGGGCAACATGGGCTATTATGGGCTGACAAGGGTCATTATGGGCTGACATAATAAATAATAATAATAACTTTATTTCCATTAAACTTAGCCTATATGTTTACAATGTATAACAAAATGTACGTTTAAAACGCACAGAAAGAAATAATTTTACAATTGAAATGGTAGGTATTTGGAACTTATTGGCTAGTTGTGTGACAAGCAAATTAGATAACTACCCTCCGTACTAGTTATAAACTATACAACGGCAGAGTAGTGTGTAACATGGACTACTGTACGCTAGCATAGTTCATTGTGGTCCAAGATGGATCACGGTGGTTCAATATGGGTCACTATGGGCAGACATGGGTCACTGTGGGGCAACATGGGTCATTATGGGCTGATATGGATTACTATGGACCGACATGGGTCAATGTGGGCCAGCATGGGTGACTATGGGCCAACATGGATCACTGTGTGCCAACCTGGGTCACAGCGGGTCATCATGGTCCACCATTGGCAGTAGGGGGATAGGACAATGGGACGTCATCGACCACTACTCCGTAAACTCTAGTTCGTATGCTGTTGACTGTTGCGAGCCAGAATGAGCCGCTGTAGGCCAACGTGGGCCATTATGGGTCACTGTGTGCCTACATGAGTCAAGGGGGACCAATATAGGGTGTAAAACGCAAACGAAGGGCATTTGTTCTCCCTACCACTGCGATAATTTTTTTGTTCTAGACCATACCTGGGAACCTCCTAGTTACGGAGATATTGGGGGTCAAAGTTCCAAATTTTTCACACCTGTTTTTGTAAATACAAGTATTTCAGATTTTATTTACTCAAATTACCTCCATGACCCGTTTACTATTCAAAGCATCCACTAGCACAATGTTTTAAGAGTGCTACTTTGAGTTTTACCGTAAAATGTGATTTTTGACCCCAAAAAAAAAAGTCATTTCCCAGCAAACATTTTTGCGTAGGGGTACTTAGTTTGATGTACAGAATGCTTGGTTGACGGATACGTGAAGGGTTCGTTAACACCCTGTATAGGCCATTGCAGGTTATCGTCGACCACTCAGTGTGTACAACATTATTACTCATCTATAACTTATCAATACTTCATGTTTTTTCTTATTATTTTATTTTTCTTTTTGAACTTTTTAAATGATGTTTGTAACACAAAGTCTTTCGATTTTCATATACATACATTAAACACACATATGCATGTCCAATATCTTTTACAAAACAATTACAAAATCACACATAAACTTACACACAATGTCACACAAATCAAATACAATCTTAATGTCAATTCACTTAAATTACACACCCATTTAACTCTAAACCGCAAACTCTGTCTATACAAAAACACAACAAATGTTTATATATTTAATTATTTGATATATGATTACTTATGTACCCTAAAAACTCTCATATATGTGCGCGTACATAACTCATCATACTACACACTCATATCAGCTGCCCTGAACTATGTTTTTGGTCTAAATATCGTAAACAACGATAGAAACCTTATCAACTATGAAAATTGTATATTTTTCTCTATCATATTCGTAATACTTGTCGTTGAGGTTCGAGCAAAATACACATACGTAAATATTATGGAAATGACACTCAGACTATTAATTAACCTATATCATGGATAGCACACTTACAATAATGCAAGAAATAGATGACATAGTTGTAGCGCAATCTAAGGAATTTCAAATTGATGATTTTTCAAAACAAATTCATGTACATAAATCAGATCTTACAATAATATCACAAAATATCAGAAGTATATATAGTAATTTGGATGATTTACTGGTCAATTTAACACAATTTAAGTTTAGTGTCGACCTTTTAATCTTAAGTGAATGTAGGCTAGACATAAATAAACATACCCCTGAAATTAAAAACTACTATAGTTTCACCACGAGTAACCATCTAAACCAGTGCGATGGCGTAGTGGTATATATCAAGTGTGATCACAAGATTAGTGTTAAGGAAATAATATTAACTCATGCTTCATGCTTACAAATAATAATGCCTAATCTTGTTATCCTTGCCATTTATCGATCCCCCTCAATTAATAATGCTGACAGTTTTATAGACTCGCTAAATAATCACCTAGATTTACTTAAATTATATAAAAATATTGTTATAACAGGCGATATAAACATAAACTTAATATATAAACCTACTGAACAATCAAATGAGCGGACAAACAGACTAAACTACTTGAACATGCTGGCAATGCATGGCTTGTTACCGGGACATTCCTTACCAACCAGAGGCGTAAACTGTTTGGACCACTTTATTTTAAAAATAGACAGGACCAAAAACACTGCTTCACTTGCTGTACTGAATACGACGATCACGGATCACTCCATGATCTTCCTTAAATTATCAAAGCTAGTTAACTCATACAAATGCTCAAAAACTAAAAAAAATGTGGATTTTGATAAAGCAATAACAGACTTAAAACTAAATAATATTACTGAACTTAATTTAATAAATGATCCAGTCATGTTATCCGAACAATTAATAACCATACTTCAAAATTGCCTTCAGCAAAACACTATTATTACTTTAGTTCCGAGAAATAGGCGCATTATTAAGCCATGGATAACTTTAGGAATTTTGCGCTGTATTCAAAACAGAAATAATATGCAAAGAAAACTACGATGTGATCCACATAACAATATATTACAGATTACTTACAGAAGATATCGCAATTATTGCAATAGTTTGGTTAAAAAGCTTAGAAGAAAACATGATAAGGAACAAATATTAAAGGCAAACAAGAATTCGAAACAGATATGGAACACAATTAATAATATAACTCACCGCAAACCTAAAAAAAATTCTGACCTGGAACTATTAGAGATAAAGGCCACCCCTGATGCTTCAGTTGACTATATCAACGATTATTTTTCTAATATTGGGAAAACTCTGGCTGAAGACATTACCTCCGCAAGCAGATCACAACACGATTCTGATCATATAACAAATTCACAGGCTTCCTCCCTCGTGCTTCTCGATACGGATCCTAGAGAAGTCTATAACGTGCTAATGAGTCTTAAATCTGAAAGCGCTCCAGGCTGGGATAACATTACAACAAAATTTTTAAAAACTGCATATGAATTGGTCGTACCCATAATCTCACATCTCGCTAATTTATGTTTTAGCCAGGGGAAGTTTCCACCAGCTTTGAAGCAAGCCATAATTACTCCTGTGCACAAGGGTGGAGACAGAAATGACGTAAACAACTACAGACCTATCTCTGTCTTGCCTGTAATTTCTAAAATCATTGAAAAGCTGATTAACTCAAGGCTTATCGGTTACACCAATAAATTTAACATTATTTCACAAGCTCAATATGGTTTTAGACAAAAATTATCGACAGAGGATGCAGTTACAGCATTAACCACCCATATTGTTAATCTAGTCGATTCAGGGAAGAAATGTCTGACTGTATTTCTTGATTTAAAAAAAGCCTTCGATACCGTCTCTGTCCCCATTCTTGTGCATAAACTGGAAGAAATAGGTGTTAGAGGAAACTCGCTATCATTACTAATAGATTATTTACGGGATCGCAAGGAAAAGGTAAAGGTAGGAGAGAACATTAGTAAGGAGTCATATGTGACCTACGGCGTTCCGCAAGGTAGTGTACTGGGCCCTACATTGTTCTTGATATATATAAACCACCTCTGCAGTATGCTACTGGATAATGGTCGCGTTTTCTCATATGCAGATGACACTGCAATTGCTTTCTCTGGTGACACGTGGGAATCCGTGTATCAATCTGCTGAAAAGGGTCTTTCCAAGATTGCTGACTGGTTAAACTCACACCTTCTTACACTAAATATTTCTAAAACAAAATACATTACATTTACAATTTACAACAACACTCAACCTGGACCTAGCGCAACACTCAAAATACACATTTGTCATAATATGTCTAGCAAAAATTGTTCTTGTAAAAGCATTGAAAAGGTGACTCATATAAAATACCTAGGTATTATTGTCGATCAGCGGTTGTCTTGGCATACTCATACAGATATGGTCATGGCCCGTGTGAGAAAACTTATTTGGGTTTTTAAGAACCTAAGACATGTAACAACTAAAAAAATGTTAAAAGAAATCTATGTCTCTCTGGCTCAATCAATCCTTACGTACTGCATACCCGTATGGGGCGGTGCTACAAAAATGAAGTTTCTTGAGCTAGAGCGAGCTCAGAGATCTCTTATCAAGGTCATGTATACCAAACCGTACAGATTCCCAACCAAGGACTTATACTCCCTTAGTGAAATTCTCACAGTCAGGAAATTATATGTACTACAGGCTGTCTTAAAATTGCACAAAGTCCTGCCCTATGACCCTCACCATCAGGAAAGAAGACGAAAATACAGTGTCGCACCAGTTAAATTCGTTAAAACTGCATATGCCAAAAGACAATTCACTACTAATTCCGCTGCTTTATATAATAAAATTAATAAAATAATTAACTTCTATCCTAAGACTACTAAAGACTGCAAGAACGCAATAGTTCAATGGCTAAAAATGAAGACCTATGATGACATTGAAGTATTGCTGCAAACATCGTCAATATGAGTTGAAGACACACACACACACACACACATACACAACACACACACACACACACACTCACTGACACATACACCCAGGCAGTCACACACACTATTTTTTGTATTCATTTTTAAGTTTCTTTTATTTAGTTATAGTTCATGCCTTGTCTTGTTGTATTTGGATATTGCTCGTTTTTAAATTTACATACTTAGTTTTAAATATTTTTCTTTGTTTAAATTCTGTTATCTTTTGTACACTACTTTTACTATTGTTTTTTAATTTGACATTGAAGAGTGGGATCTCCTAGCACAGGTATATCTTTTACTTAAAAGGAGGTTCCTATGTGAGATTAACTGTAAGAGTTGTGCAAGTTTCTGAAATAAACCTTTTATTATTATTATTATTATTATTACTCTTTGGGGGGGGGGAATCATCAAATAACCCCCCCCCCCCGCTCTGTCAGCGAAAGGGAGTGTCAGACTTCTACTGACTAAAAACCACCCATGTTCCTTCTTAGCCCTTTATGTCGAGGCCGCGGTATCTTTTTCGTACAACCCGCAGCCCGACGGGCGTCGGCCCTTGCACCTTCCATGTTGCTGACATCTCTTTGAGGCGCGCGTGCAACATGAACGCGCCGTCGCACTATGGAAAATGGTAGAACAAGCGCATAATATCAAAAATGCTTTTTACGAATATAATAATTTGGCTAATATGGCTATTTTATTAGGTTCTCTAATAGTCAAATTATAATATTCATTAGGATTTTTTCACTTATTACGCGAAATTATTATTTTTTTCATAGATAGAAATACATAGAAGACAGAAGTGCCAAACTCAAGTCTTTGCGTATACATATATGTTTCAATACCATATTGTGAAAAAAATACTTGGTACAGATATGCAGTATTATACATTTTTAGAAAGGTTATTTTATGCTTTTTGCGATACAGCTTAATGATTTTAAAAGTAAAGAAAAATATTTCAGTAAATACTTAAAAAATTACATACCTTATTTTTCACTTATATTTTTTTTCGTCGAAGGTTTTCAGTGTTATCCACGTTTGACCAAGCGCTACTTTTTGTGTTGACTAGTAGTCTAACTATTCATTAATAGAATGCAAAAAAAATCAGCTGCGGATATTTGCGGTTTTAGAAGATATGAGAAAAAAACTGATAAAAGTCAGAACCCGAAAATTGGTATCTTTTGCGGTTTACCACTGACACCATTCACATGAACAATATGGAACTTTTTGGATATTTTCTTCATTATTTCGTGATAACAAAGGGACCTTATCAAATTTGCACTCAGTTTGCGTGGGAAATTACAAGATAATAATGATGTAGACCGGTACCAATTCGATATTGTAAAATGAGTATATAAAGGGAAGCAAAAACTATTCGAACCATCTACATCAGTGTAACTTCAAGTGAAGCAAATCTCATCTACGCCTATTATTTCTGCAGATTGTGAAGTGTTCAAATGTCTTCCTTCAGCTGTACCAAACGAGACTTCATAATCCCCTATATCGAGGGCGGCAAGACCAGGGAATCATTATCTAAAGTTTTAGTGGAAAAGCTCAATGTTTCTGAAAACAACTTGTGTTTTATAATTAGTGACATACAAAGGCACATTCTTCCTATTTTCAACAAGCGCTGGGCCCTGGCATCTCGGAAAAAAGAAACATATTTACAGAAGAATTGTACTTGGTTGGACTCAAGGTATTCGTTAAATTTACCGGATTCTGAACAATATTCTACGCCATCAACATCTGACCAACGAGGAAGAGCATGCGTGGCTTATGGAGACTCCTCAGAATCTACCAAGAAGAGGAAAAACACTCTTCTACTCCAAGAATATGGCTTCGAGCATATAAAAAACGCCTATGTGCAGGGACTACGGGCTTTACGTGAGTACACAGAAGCTCATCTTGTCGAAGAATTAAGAACCACTGACACTCAAAAGAAATTAGATATCTCAAGTAAGTGGAACGACTCAGACCAGATGAAGATTATTTCCGATACGGAAGCATTGAGTGCTTTTATAGATTTGGAACTAACCAAAGCACAATATATGTACCTGAAAAACTTAACCAACGAACGAAAGTGTTGTATATTCCCGCCTTACTACAAAATACAAGAAATAAAAAGATCCTGTTATCCACCATCTTCTACAATCGAAATCACGAATACTTATGCTAAAGTGATTAATATCCAAGATTTATTGGATCATACTGCTGCTAGAATTTTAAAAATACATTCTGTTTTCCAAAAACAACATAGAACATTGATCCTTTATTGTAAATGGGGATGTGATGGTTCATCTGGTCAAAGCCAATACAAGCAAATACTTGCAGAAGAGTCGGAAACAATTTCAGATGCCAATTTGTTCATCACTTCATTAGTCCCCATCAGATTAGTTGATGTGCATGGGGATCCGTTGTTTGGCTAAAATCCGGTACCTTCATCTGTCCGTTTTTGCAGACCCATTTCTATTGAGTTTTGTAAGGAAATTCCAGAAAAAACCAAGGCAGTTGTCGATGATATTAAAAAACAAATTAGGGCTGCACAAGCATCGTTTATAAACAAAGATGGTGTTGTAGTAAATGTGAACCATGGACTATTTCTAACGATGGAAAGGTGGCTCAGGTCCTTACAGATACTCCATCTGGTTCCACATGCACGATATGTGGGGCTACTCCACGGCTAATGAATGACCTATCGAAAGTAACTGCCAGACCTGAAAACGAAAACGCCAACCAACACGGATTGTCCACCTTACACGCCTGGATTCGCTGCATGGAAATGATATTGCATATTTCCTATAATCTTTCGTTTAAGACTTGGTCTGCTTCAACTGAGGAAAATAAGAGATTAAAAAAAGAAAAGAAAGAACTTGTTCAAAAACGTTTCAGGGAGGAGTTGGGATTAATCGTCGACAAACCTCGGCAAGTTACCGGGAATACGAACGATGGCAATACCGCACGAAGATTCTTCTATAATAGCACTTGCTCATCGGAAATAACAGGTGTAGATGAGGCATTGATTAAACGCCTATACATTATCTTGCAAGTCCTTTCTTCTGGAATGATGATCGACCCTGAAAAATTTGGGGAATATGCAATAGAAACTGCAAGAATCTATGTATAACGACTGGTATTATATGCCATCCACCGTTCATAAAATACTCATACACGGGGAAAACGTTATCAAACATTTTGCGGTGCTTCCTATTGGACAGCTATCGGAAGACGCACAAGAGTCTCGCAACAAAGACTACAGAAACATACGACTACATCATGCCAGAAAATGTTCCCGATCTGCTACAAATGAAGATGTCTTTAAAACGCTTTTATACACGTCAGATCCATATAATTATAACAAGTTTGAGAAAACCGTACGTTAGAAATGTGAAAGATCTTGAAGAAGAGGCACTAACTGCGGTACTCAGAGATATTTAATTATTACAAGCCGTCACTTAGTAAAGATTTGACATACTTTTGTATGACAAAACTGTCAAAACCTTTACTAAGTAATGGCCTAAGTAATCATTAGAGCTCTCTGAGTGCGGCAGTTAGTCTTTTAAACGTGGCACCTGAAAGTGAACCCACATTTACTGACCCTGATCCTGAAGTGGTATAAGTTAAAAATAATATTTATATTTAGTTATTACTTATATTTGTACCTAGCTACGTCATTTCCTGAAGCCAGAGTAAAGGATGTACCTACTAGTAATATGATTTTAATTTAGTAAATTGTTTTCATATATAATATATTTTGGGATTGGCATTTAACAGCATTGGATAGGGATAAGTGGAAAGAGGGAAGGGAGGCCTTTGCCCTGCAGTGGGACATAAATGGCTAGTTTGATTTGATTTGATATAATATATATATTTAGTTTACTTTGCTTGTTGTAATTAACCATGGTTTAATCTTTTTAGTCATTATAAACTTGTATTCCACTTGAAATAAATTTTTAACTATTCTTTTCGTGATTCTTTCCCATTTCTTTCATTCTATGCAAAAAAAAACATACATAGAAATACAAGAAAACACTATAAACTACACATCATTCGAATCTCCAAACCTTACTGCATATTTGTGCCAAATTTCATCACGATACGACAAAAATTCATGAAGTTACAGATTTTTGATCTGATACCGACCTATATTTTCCATAGTGCGTCGACACGGCCTGTCGTCGTCAGAAGACGGACGGACGGCGAGCTAGCCCATCACTCACCTTAACATTATAACACTTGACGCTGTATTAGTTTTTGTATTATGTTGTTGTAGTGTTTTTTCAAGTACCGCTACAAAAGTTAATTCCCGCTTCGATTCTTACAATAACTCGTAAACTATTCTTTCAGGAAAATGGTGGCCAGCCAAGGTGGTACAAGTAGACGCATCACTATCTCAAGTGATGTTCGTGCACGACGGACGGCGCGAGTGGATCTACCGAGGGTCAACACGACTGGCACCCTTGTACCTTGAGCTGCAAGCCGCCGAGAGACACCGGGTCCGGCCCATGCCTAGGAGCAAGGCTCAGCCGAGGGTGAGTTAGAAAATTCGTGGGCTAGCAAGGATAATCATGGGCCAGTATGATCCAACGCGGACCTGCATGACCCATCATGGTTCAGTACGAACCAACCAAGCATGGCTCATAATGGTCTTGTATTCAGAATGGGTCAGCAGCCGGTCATGTCTTTGAATCAAAAAATTCGAAGACATGTGACATCTACCAATCCGCGTGGTGGATTATAGCCCATCCCTCTCCTAGAGAGGAGGCCTGAGTAACTGCAGTGGGAACATTATAGGCTGATGATGAATAACTAAAGTCTCGTATGAATTCCTCCACGTGTAATATACTTGTAGATTACAAAATAAAACACAAATCACTATGATAGATATTAACGTAATACTGAATTAAATAATCAACTTCAGTTAACAATTTACACTTATTTATAAAACAGTAATCATCGACTTTACCAGTCGACGGACCAGCCGATAGTGTGCTCCTGTGGCAATTTCTGCCTCAAGTGTCATTCTGATAACCGGAAGTCAGCAATTTAACGATATTAATCATGAATTATAGAATAGAATAGAATACATTTATTTTCAGGTAACAAAGACTCATAGACAAATACCTTAACCTAAATATACATACTAATAACATTAACATTATACATAAACACACACACAACATAACACAACACACACACAACACACATACACACACGCATCCACACACACACCCACACACATACATTAACATTATTACATACACACATAACATCACGCCTGTAATCCCCGAAGGGTTAGGCAACCGAAGGGGGGGGGGGGAGGGGGGGGGGCGAAGGGTTTGGGTTAACATTATTTTCGTTTTATATTTAAAACGTTATGTTAACCGGAAGTCAAAGCAATGTTTTTACGAACATTTGATACTATTAAATGACAACAGATTCACAGAAAATCAACGCACGCTAACACAACTTATAACAAATAATCTTTGCCAACAGTCGAACATGCCATACGTGGAGTACATCCGATCAGATGAGCAGGAATCTCAGCTGGAAGCGCAGGCGCAAGCTCAGCAACAGATGCGGCAACAACAGTTGCAACGAGATGAGGTGAGAACTGTCTATTGTATTTATTTTCTAGCGGACGTCACGCGTCCCGCGTAGTTCCCGTTCCCGTGGGAATACAGGGATAAATAGTAGCCTATGTCACCCGGGGATAGTGTAGCTTCCTAACAGTGATAGAATTTTTGAAATCGGTCAACTAGTTTTTAAGTTTATTCTTTACATACAAACATACAAATGTTTCCTCTTTATAATATTAGTATACATTTTTGTTTGGTTTAAGGTGATGGCGACAAGGTAGGCCGCGAAATTCGAATTTTCTTACGTTTTTTGCAATTCGCAATTTTTTTTTTTACGCAATTTTGCAAGTCTCAAGAATGCCGTTTTCATCAAATAGTCACTCAAGAAACCTTTATGAACTAAGACGGTTGTATTGGTGATTTTAATCATCGGTACTCAGTAAATAGACATTTGTAACTGCCGCGAATCCTATTTTTTTATTTAACATAATTGCAAAAAACGTAAGAAAATTCGAATTTCGGAACCTTTAGGAACAGGAATACCACAGGTTTTACATAGCATGGGGGTCATTGATCATTTATTTGGTTTTATGTGAACACTGTATTTGTATTTTCCATTTATGTGTACTTTTTTGTGTCAAATAAATAATTATTATTATATACAGCGTGTAACAGAATGTTCGCGAAAAAAAAAACAGTAAAACAATGTTCATGGATATATGGAATCCCGTACCAAGCTGCGTCAAAATCAAATTGTTTTTTATTGTCTAAGTGCTAAGCTAAGTGTATTAGCATATTAACTCCTACAACGGCACGGTTTGACGGCACAGTTGGTGCAGTGGCTGAGCGATTGGACTGCTGCGCTGCGTGTCGCGGATTCGATCCCCGCACGGAACAAATATTTGTATGGCGTATAGATAGTTGTTTCGGGTCTTAGTATTTGTGTATGTGAGTTTAAATGTTTGTGAACGCACCTACGTTACAGGAGAAATTCCTAGTGTGGGGCAACGTTTTAAAAAGGCTTTTTTTTGTAAATTAGAACCGAGTTTCGGAATAATTTTGTAAAATGGACGAACCGAATTTTTATTTTTCAAATGCTCTCTTCATCAGGAGATTCGTCGCCAACGCGCCGTGGCCAAGAAGTCTACATCAGCACCTACTCAAACGCCGGTCGTCGCGCCATCTACTGTGGAGCAAAGCAGAGTTGTGGTAAGACCAATCAATACTTTTTCTTTCTTTCTTTACAATGATAAATGCTGTTTATTTTACAAACACTTTTACAAATCACAAAGTATAGGTACGTACTGTTCACGTCAAATAACTGTGCCCCTCTGAAGTTGGCTACGAGTGGCTCAAAATTACGAACAAAACTGCAACTGCGCATGCGCGAGTCATGGGGGCGGGCATTATGGCGGCGCGATTTTATGTCTCTGTCGCTCCTTTACGTTCCATGCATGCTTGCGTCCCGCTTGCGCAGTACGATACACATTCGATGCCACAAGTGTTGCATTGCATTATTGTTCGTGTTGTTATTTGTTATTAGTCGTTTTTATTTTGTTATATTAAATTTATTTCTTGTTGACATTGACATGGTATTCTTTCTTATTTCTTTCAATTCACCTGAGTTCAAAACTATGTTATCTTTTAAAAATATGTATTTATTTTGTTCAAATAATTTTCTACGTGACTGCACTTGCGCGATCTTTGCAAATGGCTGACTTCAGAGGGGCAAAGTTATTTGACGTGAACAATAGTACACGCAACCGGCGTGCGTGTATGACCAGGGGGTCTAAAATGGCCACTGTAGCAGATCATAAAAAATGAATTGCGTTAAAAAGCGTAAAATAAACTCTTCATAATAGTAACTGCGTCTGTCACCATTTTACGAATTTTAATGCAATTCATAAAAGTCCAAACTCAACGTTTGCCAAAGGGCGATGGAACGAAGCGTATTGGGTACAAAGCTCGAGCGACAGAATACGCAATACCACAATACGCTCAAAAACTGGAATCGCTGATGTGGGAAAGATACCGCGGCCTCGACATGAAGGGCTAAGAAGGAACATGGGTGGTTTTTAGTCAGTAGAAGTCTGACACTCCTTTTCGCTCTGCCCAAGAGCGGGAGGGGTTATTTTGATGATTTTCCACCCGCCGATAAAAAAAAAAGGATCACTCGTGTATCTGCCTGTCCGTCTGTCACATACAATTTAAAATTTGGTACACATATGTGTTTCTATGACCCAAACGCGGACGTGTCGGACGTATAACGTAATAAAGGTCACTTTTGGAGAGCTTAACAGTTTTTTTTTAAGTTTTACAATCTCTACCGTGTGATGAAATGAAGAGGCTTATTACGTGGATCTCAAATATTTTTTTTTACACAGTTGAACCATTAAAATCCAGGCTCTCGAATGGGAAGATGGATTTCAACAACCCATCTTCCCATTTAAAGTAGAAGAAGAATACGTATTGTTTGTGGTCTTCTAAAATTATTTATAATAGGGATGTTTACTGACTAAAAAAAATATGATTCTAATTAGTCCGTCTGTTAGATAATCGAAAAATATTGGATACGTATTTTTTGTTTTATCAAATCAATAAAAATTGACGAAGATCGCCGCGATCATGCGGAAGCGATGCGCTTCCATGTTGGCGCGCTTGCGCTCCTCCTCCAATGGCATCCTGAATGTGTTTTCAGACCGGTGGGACTCACCCCTTTTACGTAAGTGGATAAGTGTTCAGACACACTTATCCAAATAAACGTGTGGTGCAGTTATTATTGTAAATTAAATTGAATAAATACTAACATTAGCCTAAGTTATTTTATTGTTACTAACAAAATATGGATGTAATTCTGAATTAAAATATTTGAATTTGAATTTGAAAACGCGTCAAAGATTTGATTTGGGGGTTGTGACGTCACTCACCGGTAAAAAATGTCATACTAATGTCTTAGAATATGATGTCACATGAGTTTTCAAAGCACTGTATCGTCTTCATTGTTTGTTTACGTCAAAAAAAAAATGTGTTCAATATTTTTTGGAAATATATCTGACGGACTAATTAGATTTTTTTGTTAACTACCCTATTGGTATTTTAATTTCACAGTACTACACACCAAAGAATGCAGTCAAGCCATTGAAGATGGTACCTCATAAATGCGGTACTAATTGCAAGAGGAGTGACATTCTCTCTCTTAAGGAATTGAGGACTTACAACCCGCTGGCGAAACCGTTACTGAGCGGATGGGAGAGGTAAGTTAAAAAAGCTTACTTCACCATCTTCATCATATTCTTGTTCACAATTTTTTAAGGTAATCTTGGTCTCCATGGCCGTTTTGACCCCAAACGGCTCAAAACTATAGGGTGTAAAAGTACCCTTAACGCAAGCGAAGGGCACTTGTTCTCCCCACCACTGCGATCATTTTTTTTGTTCTAGACCATACCTGGGAGCCTCCTAGTTACAGAGATATTGGGGGTCAAAGTTCAAAATTTTTCACAGCTGTTTTTGTAAATACTAGTTTTTCAGGTTTTAATTTTACTTAAATTACCTCCATGACAAGTTTAATATTCAAAGCATCCGCTAGCACAATGTTTTAACAGTGCTTGAGTTTTGAGTTAAACATTGAGTTTTACCATAAAATGTGATTTTTGACTCAAAAAAAAAAGTCGTTTCCCAGCAAAAAAATTTGCGTAGGGGTACTTAGATTGATGTACAGAATGCTTGGTTGACGGCTGTGTGATGGGTTGATTTACACCCTGGATAGTAGTTACTCTTATTTAATGCTACAGACGCGCGTCTCCTTTTTAAGATAATCTCGGTCCCTATGGCCGTTTTGACCCCAAACGGCTCAAAACTATTGTTACTTTAATCTAATTGTACAATTTAATTTCCAGACAAATAGTCCGTTACAAGGGCCACAAAGACGTAATGTACCGAGCGCCGTGCGGCCGGCGCATACGCAACATGTACGAGCTACACAGCTACCTGCGCGCCACAGAGAGCGTGCTACCAGTGGACCTGTTCGACTTCCACTACTTAACGCATTGTCTCTCCGAGTACGTATTCAGCAAGTGCCTTGTGATGAAGAAGGTATGTGTAATGTACTTGCGGAATTTGTTCCACAGTTGCGGAATTTGTTTAAGGGTTACGGTATTTCTTCCTGAGTTGCGGAATTTGTTCCACAGTTGCGGAATTTGTTTAAGGGTGGCCGGATTTTTTTTAAGGGTTGCGGAATTTGTTCGAAAGAGTTACCACGACCCTGGAACGCAAAGGGTCTAAAAAGGAACTCGGATGGGTTTTAGTCAGTAAGAGGCTGACACTCCCTCCTACTTCGCCCAGAGCGGGAGGAGTCATTTGATGATTATTGTGTTATTTGGCAATGTCCACACAAATGCCCACAAATATTGTATGATATGATTAACTATACAGATTAAAAAATCAATTTATACGAAGGCCTATCTTGGTCATATTATACAACTTTTTGTGTGTTTTTTTATCTTTACACAGTATAAAACAAAGCCACGCCCACTGTTTCTACTCTTAAATCTTTAAAACTAAGTATCGAATTTTGGTGCAGTTTTCAGCGATAGATAGATTGATTCAAGAGGAAGGTTTATAACTACATTAAACCTCTCAGAAGCCGGACCGGGTCTCTAGTATATAGAATCTAGAATTTTCAGTCACCTGACTATGTTTTTGTATTTATTTATTTAGTCTTCAACAAATTACATTCGTGTCGAACAGTGGTTTTAACATAAACATTTAATAAATAATCATTATATGGCTGAGAAAAACACATACTTCATTCACTTCATTTTTCTTCGTCAGGATCTCTCCCACGGCAAAGAAAACGTGCCGGTGCCATGCGTGAACTACTTGGACGACTCGCTGCCGGAGTTCTGTTCGTACAACACCGAGCGCACGCCCACTGCCGGGGTGCCGCTCAACTTGGAGCCCGAGTTCCTGTGCGGCTGCGACTGTACCGATGACTGTCAGGTGAATTTATGTTGAATGGACCAACATGGACCACTGGCCCGTAGTGGGTCACTATGGCCCATCGTGGAAGATTGTGGCCCATCATGGGCCTTTGTGGTGGCTCATCATGAACCTTTATTATTATTTATTTATTCATTAACAATTTACATTGTGTTGAACATTACATTATGGACCACTGGCCCGTTATAGACCACTGGCCCGTTATGGACCACTGGTCCACTATGTTCTATCATGGATGTCAATGGATCGTAGTGGCAATTATGACTCATCGCGGTAAATATGGCCCATGACTATATCATGGATGACATTCGTTATTATACGACTGCCCAAAAAAAAGAGTATTGTTGATATTACAAACATACACTTTAATTAAATATATATTTTGTTTCAGGATAAATCAAAATGCGCTTGCTGGAAGATGACGCTAGAGGGCGCTCGGACCATCGGCCTGGTCGGGCCTAATGTGGGCTATGCCTACAAACGACTGCCCGAACCGTTACCTTCTGGAATATATGAATGTAATTCTAGGTAAGTTTAGCCTTAGATTTGTGGCGACAGCGACATCTATCGTAACACATGAGAACTACTTGACAAATCCTACATCGCGCTATCAAAGTTATCCGCGACATTAGCTTATATAGAAAATCCCGACTTACATTATGTCGGGCAGTTAGTCCACCAGACACAACACCCGTCTGGTCGGAGGATCCTCCCTTTTCTATGGGGGATGAGGAACTTTACACCCTGTTCCTCATATCCCCCAAAGATTGTTACTTTTTTTTAAGTGAAAATTGTTACTTTTTTAGCGTTGTGCACTTTTTTGGGATGGGTAAAACTGGTTAGACTCGCGTCAGGACACACGTGACCTGATGAAAAATTCGTAAGACGGCGCAGGGCGCTTGCGCGAATGTGCGTGTGTGTCAAATGTCAAGATGTCATGATGAATAAATAAATGTCATGTCAATTTTTTTATGTAAAATAAATTGTCATGTTCGTGTACACACGGCTACACATCAAGCTATACATTTCCAGTATAAGCTGGTCTCGCATTGTATAGGATTTCCGTACAGTACGAGATCAGCGTAAACTGGAAATGTATAGCTTGATGTGTAGCCGTCTGTACGATAGCGCAATAAATAAATTAATATTGTATTTAACCACATAAATTATAGAACTTTTTATGCTTATAAATAAAGCTATTCGAGCGAAATTGTTCCCTAACCATTCCAAAATATTCAAAAATGCACAACGTTAATGCTCAAGTTTTCACTTCTGCCGGCACTCCTGGAGTGCAACCCGTTGTTTTTTTTCCTAACCATCACATCGATTTTAGAACTATCTCCAGTTTTTGTTCGTAATTCTCAGTCATAATTTTGTCTGCAGGTGCAAATGCAAGCATACGTGTCTGAATCGCGTGGCACAGCATCCATTACAATTGAAGTTGCAGGTAAGACTCACGCCTTTATGCAATATACAAGGCATAAACCGATCCTTCACGAATATTCAAGAGTTTTAAAAATTGAGCTCTGACGAAACCGTCAATCTAGCATTCTGTACAGTCGAACAAGCTAATAAGTATACAGGTAGAGTTTTTTTTAATTCTACTACACTGAAAATATTGATCGCAATTTTGTTTTCTAAAGCGTTTCGCATTAAGCGACTGATGTCGAACGCTGTATCTTTTAGCATCAGTGTCTAAATGTATCTGTATAGTCTTAAAAGTAAATGCAAGTTAGATGGCTGTATACTTATTAGCTTGTTCGACTGTACATCAAACTGATTACAGTGCCCGGCGATAAATATTGCACATCGATCTTTGGAAATTGGTGTATTTTATACAAAGAATTATCAAAAGCAAATCATAATTTTTTTAACAGCTCCTAATAGATACCGAACTGTTTGTATTTCGTGCGACAGAGATAACGCTCTACGAAGCCGAAATTAGCCGATTGTCTCTTTCCAAAGGTCGATGTGCAATATTTATCGGAACTGTAACTCTGCGTAAAACGTAACGTATTGCTGGGAAACAACCTTTTTGTTGGAGTGAAAAATACGTTTTACGGTAGGACTCAATGTAGTCAAAAAAACTGTGCTTTAAAAAAAAGGGTAAAACTTTGACCTCCGATAACTCCGTAACTAGAAGGCTCCTACGTATTTTTTTTTTAATAAAAACGTTGCCCCTCACTAGGAATTTCTCCTGTATCGTGGGCGCGTTTACAAACATTTAAACTCACGTACACAAACACACCTAGACCCGAAACAACTATCTGTAGGCCATACAAATATTTGTTGTGTGCGGGGATCGGACCCGCGACACGCAGCGCAGCAGTCCAATCCCTCAGCCACTGCGCCAACCGTGCCGTAAGGACTAAACAAAAAAAAAAGTAATGTCGGAGTTAAGGGTACTTTTACACCCATTATAACGTTTATATACCCCAATGTCCGGACCGAAAAAAAAAATCAAAACAACGACTTCTTTGTCAGCTAATAGGGTATTTCAACTAAAAAAATCTAATTAGTCCGTCAGATTGATTTCCAAAAAATAATGGACACGTATTTTTTCTTTTTTCACGTAAACAAAAGATGAACAATAACAATAAATATAATAATACAATGCTTCGAAAAGTCGCATCAAGTCGTGTGACGTCACAAGGTTACTACTTTTTTACCCACCAAGTGACGTCACACGCTCCAACTCATGATCTTTGACACGTTTTGTTTTCGTCAATTTTTATTAATTTGATAAAACAAAAAACACGTATCCAATATTTTTCGATAATCTAACAGACGGACGAATTAGATATTTTTACTGAAATACCCTATTGAATTACCAACTTTATTTCCAGGTATTCAAAACCCCTAATCGTGGTTGGGGTATCCGCGCACTGAACGACGTTCCCAAAGGGTCCTTCCTCTGTGTGTACGCTGGTAACCTGCTCACCGATGCTACGGCTAACTTGGTAAGATTTATAGGATTAAAAACTTCGTCGTCTATTTCACCCCCTTTTTTTTTTTTGGGTGGGTGGAAAATCATCAAATAACCCCTCCTGCTCTTGGGCAGAGCGAAAGGGAGTGTCAGACTTCTACTGACTAAAAACCACCCATGTTCCTTCTTAGCCCTTTATGTCGAGGCCGCGGTATCTCTTGCGAACAACCCGCAGCCCCGAAAGCTCTATTTCACCCCCTTGGGAGTTGATTTTGTTTTTTTTTTTCGTAATATTTCCTTACTCGATGTCTACGTCATTGGAGGAATAAGTGTGCAAAGGGGTTTGAACTTTTTGTATGGAAGCTGGCATATCGACCCACCGCCATCTTTATTTTTTTAGAAATCACGGCCCACGATGAAATTGGTATGTATGGGTAGAGGACACCTAGACGAACAAAAATGTCATGTGACATGGTACCCCAAAGTGTCACGTTATCGAGATATTTGAAGGTATAGAAAAAAAATAAAATGGCGGGCAGGTTGATATGCCACATCGGTTCTATCCCCTTTTAAGTTTCTAGCCTCGATGGTTGGGCCTGTGCGTTGATCCTCAGTCAATCAGCTTTGCCTTTTATACATGCAGTATTTCACTGACTAATTTAGATTTTATTTACAGGACGGTTTAAATGAGGGCGACGAATATTTAGCAGAATTGGATTATATAGAAGTTGTCGAACAAATGAAGGAAGGATATGAAGAGGACATACCTGATGCTGATAAGAAATTAGACAAGGTATGTTGATAATTATATACAGGGTGTAAATCAACCCATCACACAGCCGACAACCAAGCATTCTGTACATCAAACTAAGTAACCCTACGCAATTTTTTTTTCTGGGAAACGACTTTTTGGGTCAAAAATCAAATTTTATGGTAAAACTCAATGTAGCACTGTTAAAACATTGTGCTTGTGGATGCTTTGAATACTAAACGGGTCATGGAGGTAATTTAAGTAAAGTTATAACCTGAAAATCTAGTATTTACAAAAACAGCTGTGAAAAATTTGGAACTTTGACCCCCAATATCTCCGTAACTAGGAGGTTCCCAGGCCATACCTGGGAACCTCCTAGTTACGGAAAACAAAATAATGATTGCAGTGGTGGGGAGAACAAGTGCCCTTCGTTTGCGTTAAGGGTACTTTTACACCCTAAATATAACAAATTGCTACACTAGTCTATAACTCTATTGAGTTATAGACTAGTGTAGCAATTTGTTATATTTTATAATATATATTTTATAATTTGTTATATTGCTACACTAGTCTACAACTCAATAGAGTTATAGACTAGTGTAGCAATTTGTTATATTTAAATGATGGAGGGAATTCAAAAGACAATGACCAAAACTCGAACAAACAATCTCATGCGTCAACATCAAAATTTTATATTAATTATTTTCTTAATTTTTACGACATTATGCGTCGGGGATTTGATTTTTGAATAGAGAATTTAATTGAAAGTATAGAAGTTTGAATATTGTTTTACTCCTTAGGGCCTATACATGACGTTCATACAGTCGGTTCAACAGTTGTTCTGTCAGTTGATTTTGACAGTTCGGCTGATTTCACATCGTAGAGGTTTTCATAAAATACCTACTTGCATGGTTGTGAGGTTATATTTGATTTTATAAAATTACTCCAAATCTTGTATTGATGTATCCAATTGTTGGTGAGCCAAATTAATAATGTAAAGTGTTGCATCAAAATTGAGTTCCAAAACTGGGTTTCGAAACTCTAAAATAATGTTCAAAGAAGATTTTATACAGACAGATGACAAATAAAATTTTCACCATAAAAAAAAATGAGAAATACGAATTTTGAATAACCATTACTTTTTTTTTTTTACCTTATCTACGCTTTTCGTATGAAAAGCGTAGATAAGGTAGTTGTGTGCATCTTGATTTTTTTCTCTCTTTCTTACTATTTTCACTTTACTTTTGTGTTATTATGATTTTAAAGGCATTTCAAGTTTTTCATGTCTGACAGTAAGTTTGCTGTTCCAAAACTTCAAATTCCGATATTTTACTTTATCCTTAAAAAAAAAACACCGTGTCCCACAGAAAGAAAAAGGTAAAGAAGACGAAGAAAGCTCTGAGTCATCATCATCATCTGAGGATGAGGAGCCTGCCTCCAAGACTGACAAGGAGGACGATGACTTCAGACCTGCGTTCTTTGCAGGAGTAGCACCTGGCGTTGCGGAGTTCAAGTAAGTGATACTGCATCATCTGTTTAGGCGTTTCACAAGTATTTTTGGGGTCGACGTAAACCGACCCAGTTGGGCGCCAAAACAAAAAAAATGTTTATTGCTTCATCTTAAATAACTAGTTATAAAGGGTGGTGCCGACAATACGACAATAAATGAAACCACTGCTAGTTCTAGTTCAGAAAATTGTTAAACTATCAAATAAATCCTAACACAGTCGTCGTGGTGACGACGATACGACAATAAACTACCTAAATGTCTTTGACAAATTCGTTTGTTACATTGTATTTCCACACGTTAATAGGTGCAAATTATTCCTAAGGTTAGTAAACCAATATTTGTTTGTAAATTGTAATGTATTTCGTTTACAGTTTTATGCTACTTAGTTTTATTGTTTTTTTTTTATTTTTATTTTGGTGTTAAGATTTATTTGATAGTTTAATAATGTTTCTATGAACTAGAACTACCAGTGGTTTCATTTATTGTCGTATTGTCGGCACCGCCCTGTATAATAGCTAGTTGCAATTGGGAGAATCCAATTCAGCAAATAGTATGCTTGTATTAGGATGCAACCGCCCTTCTCCAGGTTTTGTAATCGTTATAAAGTTCGAAAAAACAAAAAAAAAAATAGAGAATCAGATTTAAGAAGACAGGAGGAAGAATGATTATTAGATGTTTCATGCTGTAATTTTAAGGACATTGTTTTGATCCAAGGCCAATATGGACCCTGCAACTTTCTGGAGCCTGCAACGACGCCAAGTGCGTGGTAGGAGACCATTGCATTGTCCGAACTGATGAAAGTATTTTTATAGTAAACTTGAATAGTGTTTTTGAGTCTCAGGTTAGATAATATCCGAAACAGCTAGAACGATTTTGACGGGTTTTTTACTGGCACATAGCTGGTGTTATAGGAAGTAACTAAGGCTATTTTTGTTTCCCGTCGGGGCTGCGGGTGTTCGCAAGAGATACCGCAGCCTCGACATGAAGGGCTAAGAAGGAACATGGGTGGTTTTTAGTCAGTAGAAGTCTGACACTCCCTTCCGCTCTGCCCAAGAGCGGGAGGGGTCATTTGATGATTTTCCACCCACCATAAAAAAACAAAAAAAAAGGCCAATATGGACCTGGTTGCTAGTCTTATCCAGATCGTCCAACCATCTTGCGTCCTGCGACGTTCTGTCTGTATCAGGGCTCCAGAAACTGGCTATTTTGGCCCACAGCTCATTGGGCATGCGGCAGACGTGCACAGTTCAGTATCAAATATTTTATTAGTCCAAATCACCTAATCTTTAAAATATTCTTAACACGTATGTATATCTTGCAGCAAACGCCTCCGTAAACGCGAGAAATCAAAGAAAGATAAGGAAAATGCGGCGGCTGACGAAAAAGATAAAGAAAAATATAAAGATCCTAAAGAACCAAAGGAAGGGAATGCTGATGAGGATTGTATTACTATTAGTGATGATGATGAAGGTATGTTACATTTAATATTAAATTTTAATACGTTTGTTTAGAGTATAGTTTCAATTAGATACGCAAGAATCGAATGAAAATCCAATATGGCGTATATATTTTTGTTGGGGCGTAACTCCCAACAGTGAAAATGTTATGTACTTGTTATGTAGACTTGTAAGTTATTGTTATGTAAATGAGTAGACAAGTGACTTCCCTTGATGGATTTATTGCTACTAAAGTATTCTTACACGATTACATATTAAGTTAGAGAAATGCACACCTAAACAGTATAGATGTGCATAAATGAGTGTGACATACAAACTACAAAAGGTCAATGTACAGCGTAACTCGTACAATTTTGTTATTAGTCCGGTCAATTTAGACATCCGATGTTACATTAATTCCCATCCAGCTGAAAATTGGTAGGATTGTTCAAAAACACCATTATAAATTAAATGTGAAAAGTCCTCATCGATTTCTTACACGACTTGACACGACTTTTAACGATGTGTCGCAGCATGTAATCGGCCCTCAAAAAAGTATGACGCAAAATTGCTCCCAAAGGTTTGTACGCTTAAAACTTTTAAACCACGCAATGGTTTTTATTACAGTTTTCAGCAATATAGAGTGATTCAATAGAAAGGTTTTAGTATATACTTTGTTGCACCCGTGCGAAGCCGGGGCGTATCGCTAGTATAAAAATAAATGATTCATTGTTTTTTTTTTGTTTAACAGTACGAGTACCTTCAAGCTTCATGGCACAAACAAACATGGGAGCTAACGAGTATATATCTAAATACAAGTAAGTAATATACTTTATTTTTCTTTAAAAAAAAACAACGGATTGCACTCCGGGAGTGCCGGCAGAAGTGAAAACTTGAGCATTAACGTTGTGCATTTTTGAATAATTTGTAAATGGTTAGGGAATAATTTCGCACGAATGGTTTTTTTTTTCAGCATAAAAGTACTATAATTTATGTGGTTAAATAAAATATTCATTTATTGCGCTCTCGTGCACAAACATACCAATTTATATTACATACACAATTTAACACTTCAGAACTATTACAATTATTTTACATTAAATAGTTTATGCCGCAGAAATATCAACTTGACATTTATTTTTTTGACATTAATTGACACACTCTGCGCAATTTTTACCCATCCCACAAAAAAGTCCACAACGCCGCTAAAGAAGTTTTCACTTCAAAAATCTTGCCCCACACTAGGAATTTCTCCTGTATCGTGGGTGCGTTCACAATCATTTAAACTCACATACACAAACCAAACACCCAGAATAACTATCAGTCAGGGCCATACAAATTTTTGTTCTGTGCGGGGATCAAAACCGCGACACGCGTCGATATTCTTTCTGGGAATTTATTCCCTGCAAAGGTCATAATCTGCCTAGTACTTTCCCAACTATGTTGGGGTCGGCTACCAGTATAACCGGATGCAGCTGAATACTTATATTATACTTGGAGCTACTGACTACCTGACCTTCACAAACCAGCTTGTACTGGGTCATAGGATATCCCTTGGTACTGGTTGTCAGTTTTCTGGGCTTTCAGACAACCCGTTAAAAATTTACTTATGAGTCATATGTAAATGACACATGACACAACACACACATGATACACACACACACACACACACACACTCATGACACATGATGATGATGATGAGTCATGTGTATGTATGTATGTGTGTCATATGATATGACACAGCCAGGCCCAACAGCTTATCGTGCTTTCCGAAGCACGGAGGAGTCCCGGTTTAAAATAGACGGTCACCCATCCACAGACTAACCTCGGCACGCGCTGCTTAGCCTTGAAGTTGTGCTGCTGTTATACTTTACCAACGAGCCCCGTTCTTTATATACGAACTAGCTTGTGTCAGCGGCTTCGCCCGCGTGGAGTTCGATAATTGTCCCACGGGAACACACTACCGGGATAAGAAGTAGCCTATGTGTTAATCCAGGTTATAAACTATCTGTGTTTTAAATTTCATCCACATCCGTTTAGTAGTTTTTGCGTGAAAGAGTAACAAACATTCATCCATCCTCACAAACTTTTGCATTTATAATATTATTAGGATTTATTTGATTAATTTGTGTGTGTTATTTCCAGATCTGTTCGCACACTGTTCGGTAATGACGAGGCGTGCTATATCATGGACGCTAAGGTTCAAGGCAACATTGGCAGATATCTCAATGTAAGTAGCAATTACTAATCTTGCCCATTCTTCTCCATACTGCGGTCCTTTAACTAGAAAGCACAACTTTTTGATACAATTTGATAGAGTTACAAGTCTTTCTGTCTAAGAAACATTTTTAGAATAACGAATTGGCTATTTGACTACTGTTAAAAATTCACGAAAATCTTATGTTATTACAAAGAACTAACAGAAATATCACAATGTGTGGAATAAGTAATAAAATCGATAAAACAAAAATGGAGTAGATACATGCCTTTTTTTTAAATAAAAAAGGTCCTTTTGGCATTATTAGTTTTGTTTGTTTCATTTGTTCTGCATATTTTTTAAGGTGTTGTTAAGAGCTGGATGTACGCCACTGACAATTCACCCTCCCGCACCCGATTTATTGGGCTCCAGAGGGGAAGTAGCTATTACGAGTAGCGATGATTGATGGCAATAAAAAGATCCTATGATTGATAGTTTAGGAGAAAAATGGTAGTTAGTTACAAAAACAGAGGCTACTTTGAATATTTATTTATGATGTTTAAATTTAATTTTTTTGAAGCGAAGAGGAAATTGTGTAGATTAAGATATATTTTTTTGGAAAAAAATCCGGCGATGGTTGCGGAAAAAAAGGTTCTAATGTATCCTAAAAAAGGCCAATTCACGTATATCCACGCCTTAATACCAAATAAACACAATTATTCTCTCTTTCTTTTGGGCTTAACGGCTTTATAGTTAAAGGACCGCAGCATAGATGTCGCTTCAAGACCTTCAATTTATTTATTTTCCTGTTCCCCAGCATTCCTGCTGCCCCAACGTATTCGTACAGAACGTCTTCGTGGACACCCACGACCCTCGGTTCCCGTGGGTGGCATTCTTCGCGCTATGTTACATAAAGGCTGGTACAGAACTGACGTGGAACTACAACTATGATGTGGGTTCGGTTCCCGGCAAGGTGCTTTATTGTTACTGTGGCGCCGTTAACTGTAGGGGGCGGCTTTTGTAAAAAAAAAATATGAGGGTAGTTTTTTTTTTGTAATGTTAGACTAACTCCCGCACTCAGAGAGCTTTAATGATTACTTAGGCCATCACTTAGTAAACGTTTCGACAGTTTTGTCATACAAAAGTACGTCAAATCTTTACTAAGTGACCGCTTAAGTAATCATTAAATATCTCTGAGTACCGCAGATAGTCAACCAATTTAAGCCCTTATATGACAATGTCTGACAATGTGACTATGACCGACTGTTCTAAATGACTGTAAATAACTTAAAATAAAATATTTTCAGTCTCTTTATTAATATCTTATGCAGAAAGAAAATTAAACTTTAACTCAATCACATAACATTCGTTTCAGAATGACATTTTTGTTCTGTGTTCATCACAGATATCTAAATATACCAGTCACGACTGCTGTGTCTATGGCCAAAAAGGTTATTGGGTTATTTCATAAGGAATTTCTCATAAGCAGACAAAGAGACTGAATTTGTGCCCCGTTTGATGGGAATAGGTTCGCCCCCTATTACATGGAACTTAAACATAACTGGCGAAATCTAGGTGTACTATTAGCTACACCTCTGCCTAACCCTTCGGGGATTACAGGCGTGATGTTATGTTATGAGAATAATGTTGCTTCGAATCTTTTCAGTGTATGATTAGTTGTTTTGTTTGTCATACAAACGAGTTTCTCCGAGAAACAATATATGTGAGAATTAATTGTAAATGTCTTCTCTATTCAAAATGTCGCTTTTGTACTAGAATTTGTATTATCGATGTGTGTTTAAGAATATGTACTTGTACTTCTTCATATGATTTCTAACTAGTATTATAATAGGAATATGACAGCAATATACAAATTAATTTGACTGCAAATAAATGGTTTTTAAAATTAACACCTGAATTCAATTTTAAGAATGGTGTAGGATTTTTATTTGGCCAGACTGTGTATTTTGATTCCTATTGTATTTTGTATGTCTATGTAGTTACTTAACTAACTGCGGTACTCAGAGATATTTAATGATTACTTAAGTCAACACTTAGTAAAGATTTGACATTCAAAACCTTAACTAAGTGATGGATTAAGTAATCATTAAACGTCTCTGAGTGCGGCAGTAAGTGATGGATATTAATGTTGATGAAAGGAGAGGGAGAGGAAGGCCAAAGAAAAGATGGATGGATTGTGTGAGGAGTGATACGAAGGAGAAAGGTGTAAATGTTGCGCCGACTCAAATAGAATGGAACAAGGGCAGGAAGATGAATGTAGTTATTTAACTAAATTATAGTACGATTGTATGAATACCCACTTATTTGTTATAAGAATACATTTAGTTTTCAAAATGTTGTAGAATTTTTTAATATAATTTTTTAATTTTTTGTTATGGATGCTTTGACATCGGACATGCAGGAAGAGGCATTGTTCTTGTCGGTGAAGATGGACCTGAGATCCAGAGTAGATTGGAGAAGTGGCAACAGAGGCTGGAGAATGTAGGCTTGAAAATCAGTAGAACTAAAACCGAATACATGTTCTGCGATTTCGGCGGTCTCTCCAGCCCTGAACTCATAGCGCTAGATGGCGCATTTCTTCCGGTCTGCCCCGACTTTCGGTATCTCGGTTCACTCGTGCAAAGCGACGGCGAAATAGATTGTAGTGTTAAGCACAGAATTAACACGGGATGGATGAAATGGCGGCAGGTCACGGGAACAATCTGCGACTCCCGCTTTCCCCTTAAACTAAAGGGGAAGATTTATAAAACAATGGTTAGACCTGCTGTCTTGTATGGATCAGAATGTTGGGCCACAAAAGGGATGAATGAAAGGCATTTGCATGTGGCTGAGATGAGAATGCTTAGGGGGATGTGCGGTGTTACGCGAATGGATAAAATAAGGAATGAGTACATAAGAGGAAGTCTGAAAGTGGCGCCGGTGACTGAAAAGTTGTGTGGAAATCGGTTGTCGTGGTATGGGCATGTGATGCGGAGGAATGAGGAAAATGTTGTGAGGAAGGTTTTAAATATGAATGTGGAAGGATATACGAGTAGAGGAAGACCAAAGAAACGATGGATGGACTGTGTTAAAAATGATATGGTAAAAAAGGAGGTGTCTCATGAGATGACGAGAAACAGAGAAGTATGGAAGAGGAAGACATGCTGCGCCGACCCCAAATGAATTGGGATAAGGGCAAGAGAATGATGATGATGTAGAATTTTTTAAACAAAATAAATATGATAAACATTGTGTATCAATAGGTGTATTTAATGAGCATTGATTATGTTTTAAAAAAATATAATATTGTCAACGTATTTGTCTAAGAGTTGTACCACACATATCGCTCGTTTGCAACAAGAATGTCATAACTCAAAGATTTTTTGATGATTGTAATTGCATATAAATTAACGAAAATAAGTATTCAATGAAGTAACTACATACGTAAAGTAAACCTTTATCTTTTGACAACAGGCTTTAATAAAAAATATGGGCAATGTAATAAAAATGTTTAGTCTAAACTTTTAAAAAAACCGGTCTATATATAACCGGTATAGAAATACAGGACCGGTTTTTTTTTCGAAAAATAAGTATATTTTTCGAGTTATGTTATTATTGTCACAAAAAAGCGATTATCACGGAATCGTAATCTTTGGTAGTGCTATCCTTTTCTGTCGCTTAGAACAATCACTTCTAAAATGTCGAGAATATCGCTATCTTCTTTCGCATACAATTTTACAAATATTGACCTATATACCATTAACTGATTGTTGTAATCATATTCAAAGTACTTTTCTCAAAATGCAAGTCAGTGTTAGTTCTTAAGATTTATTTCTTGTAAATTTTTTGCGTTTACAATAAATGAGTTCATAATCGTCTTTGATTGTTTTATTTCTCTGTACTTTTACTTGGGACAAGCCCGCCACACTATTCCCAAACCACTGCAACTCCTGTGCGCCAGAATCATCAGTGGCGACCACCAAATAAGCGCCGAGACAATGAAGCTCGACTATCACCTAATAAAATTAATAAGAAAAGAATAGCGGAGGAGTAGGAAAAACATAATTTCCATATCAGCAGGAGACAAAAGAACAAGGCCAATAGGCACAAAGGTATGTATACAACTGGGATAAGCCCAGTTGCATGCCACCACGGATAACTGTTATAATAATTATTTAGCCAAAGGCCTGCTTGCTAAGGCCGTCCCGACGGCGCGTTCGTGATCCACGCACACCTCAAAGAGATGTCAGCAACATTTTAGGGGCCGACGCTGCGGGTTGTTCAAAAGAGATACCGCGGCACCGGAACACAAAGAACTAAGAAGGAAAATGGGGGTTTTAGTCAGCAGAAGTCTGACAGTCCCTTCCGCTCCGCCCAGAGCGGAGGCAGTCATTTGATGATTTCTAAAAAAAAAATAACGCCTTCTTACACCACAAATCATTAAATACTTATTGCTAATGGTGTATATGTCGCAGTATGATAGATAAAGCCGTAAAATGGTTATATCCCTAGGGATATAATTATATACCGTAACATAGATATACGTAAGCGATTCATTACCATCTTACGGTCGCAATCTAAGTAGTAATATGTTTATCTGACTAAACTAATCTGGTTAAATAGTTATAAATCTAAAACAATATATTTGTAAGTGTGACACTCCCTTTCGCCGAAGAGCGGGAGAGGTTATTTGGTGATTTCCCACTCCAAAAAAAAAAAGTAATGTTTGTTAGCTGTATTGCATTTCTGGGTAACCAATCTTTCAAGATACCAACTGAAGTTCCAATTTTATGACTCTCTTGACTGACTCTTTTCTAAAACTTTTCCTAATTCATTTTATTGATCCAATGGTCCACGATCTAACTTTGGTATCTCTATCAGAACTGAAGATCCAACGTCAATGTCAGGAAATCTGTTTGATGAGTGTGTTTTCATTTTTTTGAGCGCCTTTTTTAAGTTCTCAGCAAGTTTGTCTCTTTGGTTCTGAATGTTTTTTTCGTTGTTGTATAAATAGCATAATAGCTGCGATCCGTAACCTTCATCACATGATGTTGTTTCATAAATTACGTGACCCGACTACACTCCTACAATTATTTAACTAAACTTAATCTAGTAATATAACCATGACACTAAACTTGAACCGTTTCATAACTATATTCCTAGTAAGATAGTAATGAATATCTTTAGGGATATAACCATATTACGGCTTTATCTATCATACTGCGACATATACACTAGACCTCGCACGCACAGTCAGCCCCCAGCATCACCTGACCCCTCTTCTATAAATGAGCGGGTAATGCTGCGCATTGACTGTACTAGGCCTGTTGAATTATCTGTCGGATCCGGTCATTGCTACTGGAAGGAGCTCGTGGCTTTATAATACCAGCCGCTCGGGTAGATCGTTAAGTTAAGCCGTGCTACCTAATCAAACCTAAGTTGGTCTGTGGATGCGTGACCACCCAGTACCATACCGAGTTTCTTCCGTGCCTCGGAAAGCATGTTAAGCTGTTGGTCCCGGATCTTTGGCAGTCGTTACATGTACTTAGTTATTACGCAGTACCAACTAGGTTGTGGAGGTCCGATAGGCAGTCGCTGTAAAATACTGGTATTCAGTTGTATCTGGTTGTACTGGAAGCCGACACCAACATTGTTGGGAAAAGACTATGCAGATGGTCCGTTCATTGCTACGGACATAAAATTAATCGCAAGCGTGCCAGTACAGGCATTATGCGACCTACTAACAATAAGTCTACCCTTACCTAGAGTGCGCTTCGACAGAGTCGTGATGTTTATGAATATAAAAACTACTAACACAGGTAGTAACTTAATATTAGAAAAAAAAAAGAAATAATTTATTTGGTAAACGCCAATACAATATTTAAAAAAAACTTAAAATTAGACAGTAAACATAAGAATAAGAATTTAAAAAAAAAAAAATTAAATTTAAAATTTCATTTCTATTCAATTCAAAATCAATCAATTAAATCAAAAATCAATCAAATTCAATTTCCAATTAATTAATTTATTAATTCAATTTTCAATTTAATTTCATTTTATTTAAAATTAAATAGAAATTAAATTTAATAGAAATTAAATTTAATAGAAATTAAATTGAAAATTGAATTAATAAATTAATTAATTGGAAATTGAATTTGATTGATTTTTGATTTAATTGATTGATTTTGAATTGAATAGAAATGAAATTTTAAATTTAATTTATTATGCCATTGTAAAAAACATTTTCATAATCTAACTTAACACTATTACAAATACATTAATTCATAGGATACGGTAGGCACAAAGTTGTTACATAAAAATTTTGTTCACGACAATATCCACCGCTAGATGCGGCATACGAATATTTTACTTAATTATCAAGGCATTTTGGTAAATATGTAATTTTGGATTAGGTACTTTTTTACAAAAATGTAAAAGTGAGTGTGTTTGTAAATCTATACTAATATTATAAAGAAGTAAAGTTTGTGTGTTTGTATATTTGTTAAATTGTAATGGGTAATCTCGGGATCTACTGAACCGGTTTCAAAAATTCTTTCACCGTTGGGAAGCTACACTATCCCCGGGTGACATAGGTTACTTTTTATCCCTGTATTCCCACGGGAATGGGAACTACGCGGGTGAAACCGCGTATAGTCCGTTAGTCTTTTATAAAATACTTTTAAGTATGTAAACAGTAATAAAAAAAGCATAATTTTGTCAAATCGCTACTAACAATTTTACGAACTTAAGGTAAAAATAAAGAAATAAAAGTGTTTAAAAATATAAAATAATCACTTTTTTCATTTTGGCTCTAGGTATAGGTTATATTCATACATAATACATAAACTCACGCCACTCATATTCATTAGTAGAATAATTATGCTTTTTCAATTAGGAATTTATGAAGTGTAAAAGCTTCAAGGCATCCTAATATGTAAGTTCCTTTTTGGAACTTATTAGGATGCCTTGAGGCTTTTATTGACCATAAAACATTCCAAACAATCTTGAATAAAATGCATATTGAACATTTATCTTGAGATTTATTTGAAAAGCACGGTTAGTAGCGCGCTCGATAAAAAATATAAAGGTATTTAAAAAAAAAATATCGTCTACATTACTAAATATTTGTATAAAAATATACTTTATGTTTAATGCATTAATTATTATTACAATCAAAAAATCACGTGCTGGGAAGATAGCAGGGTGGTCAAAAACCTCACGACGATTCATCGAGAACTGGATGAGGTAGCCCTTCTGATATCCGACTACTAAGCAATATTTTATTAACCATAGGTTTGAATGAAACATCAGTCAAACCTATAATTAATTCCCGAGTTTCATCGGTAATGTCTCTATTCAAGTCCAATATATCGTACACATATTTAGCAGCGAAGTATTCTGCAATGAGTTTGTGTACAAACAGCGGGATATCGCCCGCTACACTGTGTATAAAACTCGACTTTTCTGTTCCTAACTTAAGTTTTTCAATGGTTTCTTTAACTTCTTTTATTTCATTATCATTAAATATCAAATCCACATTTGGGTAGAAAATAGCGTACGCTCCTAACTTTGTATGTTTACTAATGAAATGAGCTCGTACCATTTCTTCAGTTAACACGTTGCCTGGTTCGCACAAGTCGATATTGTTCTGTTCACTGAAACGTATTTTGTTAAGCTTGGCCTCGACGAAATGTTGATAAAACTTGAAGGCGCTCACTTCCATATAATGGAACAACTCATGCTCATGTCTACACTGAGCGTCCATTGTCATTCCTGTCCAGTGATCCAGGTTCAGAGTTTCAGCTACTAAGTAAAGATGCAGAGGAGTAGCGAAAAAGTCGCTAGTGTAAGTGAATTGCGGCAACGTAATGGCACTATCAGGGAATATATTGACTTCACCTGGATAGCCATCTCTCTCGGCTTCCAAGATATTAATAAAGGTGTAAAAAAGTTTAAAAGTAGGCCAAGTCTCATCTCCTACAGAACGACTAGAATAAACAGGACGATTACATGGAGCAAACGTCTTAATAATACAAGTAATTGTGTCGATGTTATCTTTTTCTTTTAAATTCCTCTTTATCCAAAATTTTTTTAAGTAAGTTTTTTGTTCGACTTCTGAAAAAGGTTCTATTTCATACGATTGTCCAAACTCTTCTTCTAAAATATCTTTTATATGGTTATATGAACTGCTTGTGATCCAGATTTTATGCAGTCGAGGATAGCTTCTGACGGACTTCAGGAATGTGAGCGCTTCGTTTGCATAGTGCGGGAAGATCACATCGAAATCATCGAACAGAAACATAAGTGCACCACTATTGTAGAAATGTAAGAACATTTCAAACCCATAAGTAATTGATGCATCACCTGAGCAGTATTTGAGAGACACAACATTGTTTTCTGTTTCCAGTTCGACTGTAATATCTTCATCTGCCACGCCGAGAGCTACATGGCTTATGAATTGTAAGCTCACCATAGGATCGATGACTGTTTTATCTTTCTGCCACTTACTGAATATCTTCGAGCACTCCGACATGTTTATTCTTACAATCCATATGTTTGGGTCGAGTTCCTTTGTCTTAATTGACAAATGTGTAAGTAGAGTTGACTTTCCCATTCCAGGCATAGCAGTTACTAGTATCACATGGTCTTGTAAATTGTGCAGCGTTTGTATTACCTTATCTTTGACATCATAAACAGCATCCTCTGTTGTTTTTCTGACGTGACTGACGCGTCTGTCTGTGTACAAATGTTTGCATTCATCGTAACTCTGGTTTCCTATTGGTAACCCAATTTTAAAGATTGTATGTTCAAACATTTTATTGAAAACATCTCCTCTTATAAGCTTCATTGCGTCTTCGTCTTTTGCGAAACGATCTAAACCTATTTCTTCGTCTTGAAATATCACTTTTGTGTTCTTTAAGAAAGTTTGCTGTGATTCATCGCTCAAATCCATTAGATTATTTTCAAAATCGTTTACATAACTAAGTATTTTATCAGGCTTTGCTTTTGTAATAATAAATAATCGAGCTTTAACTGCGTTTACAATATCATCAAATCGTTCACACCAGTTTTCATAATTTACAAAAATCACGGTTTCCTTATTTTCCGCCAATTCAGTGCGTAAAGTTTTATAGTCTTCCGGGTGTAGATTTGAAATATATTCAAGGTCTAACACCACGTGCTTCTTATCATATAAGTATTGTGTTATTTTAGTAACCGTGAGGTTGCAGTTGTCTGTAACAATGACATTAACATTTGTCTTACACTGCTCATCCAATAATAATTCGAATGCCCTGACGGCTGCTGCATTAAATGTGTATTGTAACTTTTGCGACTTGATCTTATGTATCACGTCTACGACAGATATTAGCGATTGGTTTATAATATCTTTTGTGGCATTCGCAATTTGTTTAGTATCTTTTGTAAGATATTCTGCCGTATCAGGTGTCGCCCACCATTCTTGAATAGCGTCGTGATATTTTAAGAGTACGGCGTCAGCTTTAACTTGAGATATGTGTGTATAGTCTCTTATTTCTCGTTTTAAAATTTCGCTAATATCCATTTCATTTAACTGGTTCGTGAAAAGAAACACTCGTCTTAAGAAGTCTTTCACCAAATTTGCATCTTGGACTACGCTGTGAAACGAGACCTTTGGAAACTTTTTCACCTTCACATTTATTGTGTATTGCCGTAAGTCAAGTATTTCCTTTTGCAATTTTAGAAACAGTCTTTTAGCAAGATCACCTTTTATAGATTCGATGTTGTCAGCGAACTTCATAAGCAAGGAGCTACAAGAAAAATACTCCTCTTGAAGACCTTCCTCTTTCTTATTTTCAACGGGAACGAAAACATTTCCGACTGCACCAGCTAACCCACCGTTAACATCAAGGAGTTCATCTCCAAGGGACTCACCGATATTAATGATAGTATTAGGCTTTGCATCGTTAATCAAACCAACTATTTTTGATGTGAGCAGATCCAATTCGCTCTCGACGTTTTCGTCTTCGCCTCTTATTGTTAAATCTATATTTCCGAACGAAAGTGGAACTTTGCATGTAGATTGTTCTAATATTTTTCTCGCAGCCTGGTCTATGGCTTTATCGACAGTGGATTGAGGAAGGCTCACGTTATTTAACCGCCGTTTTAAATCTTCAGGCATGATCATAATAAATTCAAACTTGCCTTTTTTGTAAGCAATAACTGTTCCAATTAGTTCACTTAAAACCTCAACATCAGACGGTTTGGTGAAGAATAGTTCAATAAGGTTCAATATTTGAGGCATGTCAACTTCCCGCCTCAGGAGTACCTGTTTGTAGAGGGTATTTTTAAATATCAGAATGTAGTATTCTTCCGTATCAAAGAAGTCTTTTCTGAAGCTGGCGATTCGGTGTCCGTCATCGTGAATGATATCAGGGATCTCGAAAACTTTTTGCGCCAAAATATAGTGGTAACACAAGACAAGCTCATCATTCATCAATACTTCTTTATTAAGCAATTTCGCGAAATGCTCAGCGAGTGCTGCGATTTCTTCTTCCAAAATTATTTTATAAAAAAACTCTGCGTCTCTGGACTTGTAAGTAGGCTGTAAGTAAGAGCCTGTTTCACTAGTTCCAATTAGTTCTTTCAATTTCTTTGTATACTCAGTCTCAATCAAGACAGGACGAAGACATGCTGCGCCGAACCCATATAAATTCGGAAAAGAACAACAGAATGATGATAATGACTCAGTCTCGCTTAGGTCATCTTTGAAGTCGTATTTAGCGTTTGTGTACAAAACGAATAGGCATTCTGTTTCATTAAAGGACCCTCCAAACAGTTTGTTGGTATTGATTGTGCCGAACGCTCGTCTAATTTTTAAGTAACTTTTAAAGTATCTCGCTAGATCATGATTAAGACTAAGCGTTAGGACTTCATCCGCGTCGTCAACTTCTCTTTGTTTGGTTTGAATATATACAGCGACTTCCTTGGCAAAACCCTTGACTTTGGCCCTTAAGCATATGTCGTCAAAATCTCCTATCAAATCAACATTCGAAGCCAAATGAAACTCTTCGATATCGTCGTCATGTATAGCTCTGTAATTCAGTAAACTGATAATCTTAGTCTCGTACAAGTGATCCTGTAGATGAAAAGTTCCAGGGGGCTTTTTATACATTTTAATATTAATGATTTGGTTGGAACTAGGAACCTTGTTCGTTCGGACGATGAAGTAATAATATATTCAAACGTGTACCTACTATTGAGATTTTTCCTCATGAAATGACGAGTTTGTTGATAAAAACGGCTTCAAATAATTTTAAATACTTTGTTGGACACAAGGACGGATGTTACCGGACTAACGTCCGTACAAATTGCAATACAAACAAAATTACACTTTACCATGAACAGTTGCTACAATATATGCATTATTCAGAAAGGTTGATAGAAATATAACTTAGAATCAAACAGAGCACACCCTGGACAAACAGCCGCGCTACCTTGCTGGTTGGCGAAGACTTTCTCTTCAGCATGAGCTGGTCTTCCGTTCGTGGCGATACACGTGCTTGTGTTTGTGGTTCTTGGCACAAAGTAGACAGAGTAGATATTCGGTGTTTTGCGACCTGAAACATCACAAAGAGCTCGGCTTTAATAAATTGTGGAAAGTTAAGGTTATATTGTTATTAGGTAGACCGTACCTACAGATACAGAGTGGTTGTTACTTGTAATTACTTAAATACTTATTGTTCGTATTCTATTTGATTTAATTACTTCAACGTTTAATACAAAGTTTTTATTAAATAAGACTTGGATAGTCAACCAAATAATAAAAAAATACTAAGATTACAAAGTCTCACTACAAAGGCTACCCTTTGTAGACTACTCCAAAGCCTTCTACAGCATCTCACATGCAGTCATTTTTAACGCTTTAGGCAACCAAATATGGGGCTTCGGGTTGTTAGAGAGGCTACAGGTTGTTCGAAAGAGATACCGCCACCTCGACACGAAGGGCTAAAAAGGAACATGGGTGGTTTTTTGTAAGTAGAAGTCTGACACTCCCTACCGCTCTGGCTAGAGCGAGAGGAGTCATTTGATAATTTCCCACCCTCAAAAAAAAAGGCAACCAAATATTGATCCTACCTACATACATTACTACGCAACATGTTATACAGAAATAGTACAGCCACAATAAAATTACAAACCACAGGTCCAACATTTCAAGGAGTTAAACAAGGTAACCAGCTATTTCCTAACCTGTTTGCCAGTACCGTTGAAGAGTTCTTAGCGAACTTGGCACCCGATTGAAGGGAAAGGCCTTGATCTCGGCGAGACGAGACTGTCTACGTTTTGTCGACAACATTCTTTTATTTGCATTTGCAGAATTTAAGCTTATACTTCAAAATGGACTGAAGATGAATATGTAGAAGACCAAAGTCATGTGCAATGAATAACCTTTTTTTTTTTTGTTTTTGGGGGTGGGAAATCATCAAATAACCCCTCCCGCTCTTGGGTAGAGCGAAAGGGAGTGTCAGACTTCTACTGACTAAAAACCACCCATGTTCCTTCTTCGCCCTTCATGTCGGGGCCGCGGTATCCCTTGCGAACAACCCGCAGCCTCGACAGGGCAATGAATAACCTTACATAATAAAAGTAGACGGGGACACAAATACAACATGTCCAGGAATACCTTTACTTCGGTCAAGTAGTCTCTTTCCAGGCGAGGCTAGGCAAGAAGTCGCAAGACGAACAGATATGAGGTAGGTTAAGGGTGAGTTGCCTCTGACACTGAAACGAAAACTCTCGCTTCTCCTATGGTTAACTGGGTTGTGGAGGTCTGATAGGCAGTCGCTCCATGTAAAATACTAGTATCTAGCTGCATCCGGTTAGACTGGAAGCCGACTCCAACATACAAGGACTCAATTATTTATTTAATTTTTGAAGAAATGTGGTTATCCTTAATTAGACTTTCAATAATGTTCTCAAGAAGGAATATCGTGGTTCCCGTGCATTTAAACGACCCATTAGCATCATGTGGATGCCATTAAAAAAACAAACTGTGATTAGTGTGTCAGTTACGTAAAATAAACCGATAAAATTAAATCAAAACTAAATAAATCAATTCAATTAATCTTTGGTTGAATGGGCAAAGGAATATTATCCAAAATGGTTAGCAAATCTAAATTTTGTAGATTGGATCTCACTTTATATAGATTTGTAGATCCCCACCGTCTTGGCCTTTTTCTTTTTTGCTGACTACCACCATAGTCTATAATAATCGCTGCAATAGCAGTGGCTGCTGCAATATTAATATCGTCCTTATTCGCCAAGATCCGCGTGCACATTGCGGAAAACTACGTTCGAGGACAGTGATCGTTGTAGGTTTGTTTTACGTTCACACTTGACGCCGCGAACGACGAAGCCGAGAACGGCTCCGCTCGTGCTCGTCTCGCCTAGCGTAGACGCAGCTTTAGCTAAATTCTGAAGAAAAAGATATACACGGATCAGATTTTTTAGGCAATGCCCATTCCCTATGAAACATTTACCTAAATCCAAACTGCAAAAAAAAGAAAAAGACTTTCTTAGTTCTAGCACAGCAAAATCTAGTCCTAAACGCAACCCTGCGCTCCATAACCCATGCTGCAGATTTTGGGAAAAAAACAGTCAAGCTAAAGTGGGGCTGTCATCGTAGCGCAAATACAACCGAAAAGGATAGTCAGCCACAAGACACCAGCAGGGCTATTGTGTATCTTTTTAAATGTCAGTGGCTATCATAGTGTCCATCGATTAACTGTCAGTTTGGTGCCAAATGGAACCATTTGACAGTTAATTGATGGACACTATGATAGCCACTGACATTTAAAAAGATACGCAATAGCACTACTGATGGAAGAAATCGCCGTCGACGTAGACCGCGGCGACAGTCTGTGGTATGACGATCTGCATAGCTATTCACAAACAATCGAATCGAAGCCGAATCGATCGTGACACTTTTTCGAGTATCTGACTTTTGGATCGAACGATTGGAAAATGCTATTCACAGATTCGATCGACATGGTAGTACATAAACAGTCGTGGCGAAAAATTTTATGTAGCCAATAAATTATTTTGAACCGTCGCGTCGAGTAACTAAAAATATAATACCTAATCAAAAACTTATATATCAGCATTGATATATAATATATAATATGAATATAGCGATTTTCGAGAGTACGATTGGATACGACGGACCATTGAGTGGTTGTGAATAGCTATGCTGATCTTATTTGCGATTCGAACATGGCCAGTCAGACATCGTACAACATAGAGATGTCTTGAAGGACTGGAGGAGAAAGGGGAGGCCTTTGCATGGACAAAGACTACTGCTGGCAGTGGGAGATTTAACAGGCTAGTAAATAATATAATAGTTACTTTGTTTGTTTGTTAGTATGTACTTAACTTGCGACTGAATTTCAAAACAGCGTAGCCATTCACAAACAATCGAATCGAAATAAAAAAAAGCGAGCGAAATAGACATACGATAAAATAATTCGTTTCGGTTTCGATTGTTTGTGAGGAGAGCTATGCGTTCCCCCCAACCGATTGAACTAAAATTATGCAAACACCTTTTAAGATTTTTCACTGCAAACAATCGTAGAGTACCTATTTACCGGTCAAGCAGTCAAAGGTGTTGAGATAATGATGTGTAAAGATAACAACAAAAACCAAAAATTATAGGTAGGTACCTACACTCAAGAATTTTCGGAATCGGAATTCCGAATATTACGTCTTGGGTACATCTCAACTTAAAAACACACAATTTTAACCTCTTTTATTGTTAGCTATTAAGGTGGGACACCTTCCGGGGCTGCGGGTTATTCGAAAGATATACCGCGACCCCGGAACACAAAGAGCTAAGAAGGAACATGGGTGGTTTTTAGTAATCAGTAGAAGTCTGACACACCCTTCCGCGCCACCCAAAGTTGGAGGAGTCATTTAATGATTTCACATCCACAAAAAAACCCTCGGTGGAGCGACGATCTTTGCAGGGTGACTGGTAGTAACTGGATGAGAGTTGCTGATAATCGCGTTGAGGAGGCCTATGTCCACCATTGGACTGCTGTAAGCTGATGATGATGTCTCGTGTCTGACTACTTTACCTGGTCGCCAAGCGATGCTGTAGTCGACGATGGCGCGCACTTGCCTAGAATTAGTATTCTACGCTTGCGACTGGAATGCCCGCAGTTTGCAGCTACAAGGAAACACAGCCTCCCGTCATGGAACTCCACTCCTATAAAAAGTGTACTGTAATAAAATTTCTATGGGACCACCACCACCACCCAAGCTTCTTCTACCAAATGAAAAAGGAATCTCGTAAATCGGTCCACAATTAACCGAAATATCAAAGAACATACAAAAAAATACATACAGCCGAACATAGAAACTCCCAACTTTTTTCAAGAAGGAAAATCATAGATCTAAATATAAATTGTTATCGGCATTTTGGTAATGCGTCACTTGGATTGGGCGATGCTTGGATTGGGGAACTTGTAAAAATAATTACTTCTAAGTTCTAATGTTTTAGAACCACTAAAACAACTGTACACAAAGTTCCTAGTAGGTATAACGTAGACTAAAATCATTATTAGCTACTTACAAATATGTAGTAAAGTCCCAACACAAGTTTATCAGGGTTACAATAAGTTAACAAACGTCCAGACGTGAAGGTTGCCGGTCGATCACTGCGCGAATTCGCGAATTCGCGAAACGCGAATAACATATTACATACCTAAACTATTGACCTTGATACAGATTATTAGGAGAGACCGCTCAAATTTTGGGCCCGATGTGTCACAGATATTGTGGAATAAACTCTTTACTCACGCTCAATAAAACACCAAAAACACAAAAAAAAATAACATAATTTACAATTGGTACTTACCTAAATATTGTATTATTATATTTAGCAACTGACTTTTTGAAATATTTAAGCTTTTTGGTGTGATCATCTATTTTGCTTTGAAATGGCTAAAAAGGCAATAAAAATGTCAATATAAAAGAAAACGCCCCCTACCAAAAAAAATCTCTCTGATAGGGTGATCAATCATTTTAGTAACAAATAAGAGACTTCATTTTGACAGAGACAATTATTAATTTGGTTCCGGTTATTTAAATAGTTTAATAATAATCACTACATTATTTTAAAACAAAGTCCTCCGCAGCGTCTGTCTGTCTGTCTGTTCGCGATAAACTGAAAAACTACTGGACCAATTTTCATGCCATATTCACCAATGGTTATAGTGGTTCTCAAGGAAGGATGTAGTATATTTTTTTCAAAATTCAACCACTCAGGGATGCGACATCTACGCGAGGGGCGAAGCCGCGGGTAAAATTTAGTTTATGATAAAAAAAAATTGTTGGAGACCGTGGCTCTGACTCTGTAGAATTGATGTTTGAGTTGTAAATTGGAGGAAACAAAAATTTGAATTTAAAAATCTGCAGGCTTGGAATGAAGGCATAACAACAGAACTTTTAGTTATAATATGAGATTCGGGGATTACATTAAACCTTTTCTGTTTAATTTCATCTTTCGATGGAAAGCTGTAACAAAGAGGAATAATATTGCTATTTGAATAATGCGATAGATAGGTAAGTCGGTATATCGGGCAAAAATACACGATTTCGAGTCTTTATCCTGCAAAACGTCTAACCCATGGTCACACTAATCATTGTTTTGTATTTTGTCTATGGCTTTTAATCCCTCAAAATATTTGATGAAAGTAAAAGTTAATAATTGACAATCATAGACATTCACAATCACAGACGGAAGATGGCAGTGTACGTTTAGTTATAAAACGAGAACACTTCTTAAAACAGTATTTGCTAGATTAATATTTTAATCTGGGAGAATGAACACTATAGGATAGGATCACTAGCTCAAAAGCCTAGTACTCAAACCATATTATGTCGACTGAATGTCATCATCATCAACAAGACGCTACCAAAGAGTAAATTCAACTAAATGATCCATAGACATATAAAAGTATGGACTGGACATACCTACAAAAAAAGGTGCATACCTACAACCTTGAACGGTACTCAAAATGGCTGCCAATGCTAGGGTTGTGTCAATCATGGAACATAGTATTACCGTGACGAGTATCGAAACTGCAGTGCAAGTACGAACTTTGCATCGATAAGACATCGAGATCGTTATCGTTATCAGTTTTATCGAGCTTGTTATCGAATTTGGAAGTACGTAACACGCGTTGACAAGATTTATCGTGGGCCGAATCGAGTCGATAAGGATCGACAGTCAAATGGCAACACTGAGGTCGTCCAAAGACAAAACCACAGATTACTATATTAGTACTACGACAAAACATTTAAGGTGGCATTTCAGTGGCACGACTAATGTCCGAGAAATCTATAAAATCCTTTTTTTCATAGATGTTCGGCATTGTAAACAATGTTTAAGGGTTTATTTCAGAGAAACTACTAGTATTTACCAAAATTGCCGTTTATTTTAGTAAAAATACAGAAAATATCCCATCTTCTTCTTTTTTTCTTAATCCTCAAGCGTAACAACTAGGTCAGGTCGAATTGTAAAACCTACAAGAAGGTTAATAGAAGAAATAGATTAATTAAGTATTATTAAGAATCTTGTCTAGTTTTAATATAACTATAAGTATCATAAAGTAGGTTGTCATTTATGTAAAGTCGCTTAACATAGTATATCTTTTGAATTGTTTGTCAAGGGTTTAAATTGAACTCAGTAAGGGGGATGTTGGAACATCACTATTTAGTATGTAAATAGTATGCACATCACTAGATGTTATCTATGTATCCGGTTCCTATTTGTCATTCCAGTGAGACACTCTAATGTCGGTCCCCGTCTGTGATACTACTACTAACTGTCTGTCTGTATCTATTGTGTATAACATGTAATAAACCAAGTCAACCTCACCGGTGTCTTATTCAACAAGCCTACAGAACATAACAAGCGTCGTCGTGTTTACCTTTGCCAAAAAAAAATTGTCGTTGACACTGTTGACAGGTGACATTACTTTCTAGTTTCTTGAGAAAGATATAAATATCGTCGTGTTTAATCACAACAAAATTTTATTTTTAGCTTTTCAAACGAAAATGAACGTACATAGTTTGATGCATGTGTGTGAGTGAGCGCGTGTGTTTACTTGAAGGAGCGTAGTTTTGTGGCGTCAATATTAGCAAAGGCGGTGCGGTATCTACCTTTTTTTACTTGATCTGAGACCTATAGTAAAAAAAACACTAGGTACTTACCACGACATGGACAGGGAGTCCAGTGGATCGTGTCCTCCGTATCGTCTACCTCTATTCCTTGAATTAAAATTACTGCCACTTCTCGAGTCACCCGAAAGAGACGAACAAAACAGTCCTCTGGAAGTTCCAGAGGATTGTTTGTATCTCTGAGACGTCGCCTCTGAATACGCATCACATTGTGATGGTGCTGCCGTTCTTCCTCATCACCCAGCAATAAATGTTCTAAATCCATTAAAAAAATAAGTAGTGTTCGATAGGCTTATCGCGCTTTTACAAGGTGTCGATAAATTATCGAGATCGACAGCGTAAATTGTCGATCTCAACTGTCAAAATGTCGTTTCGTACTTGCATTTCCGAAGAAATCTTTTAAATTTTAGAGTATAACTACCGATCGTTATAATATTAGTTACGTACTTGCGACATCGATTCGATTCGATAAAAGCTCATTTTATCGAGAATAACTGTCAGATTTATCAAATCGAGTGCTACGTACTTGCACTGCTGGTACTACTTAATAGTATTACGAGTATTAGTATACAGGTTGTAAATCAACCCATCACACAGCCGTCAACCAAGCATTCTGTACATCAAACTAAGTACCACTACGCAAAAATTTTTGCTGGGAAACGACTTTTTTTTTTTGTGTCAAAAATCACATTTTACGGTAAAACTCAATGTAGCACTGTTAAAACATTGTGCTAGTGGATGTTTTGAATAGAAAACGAGTCATGGAGGTAATTTAAGTAAAGTTATAACCTGAAAATCTAGTATTTACAAAAACAGCTGTGAAAAATTTGGAACTTTGACCCCCAATATCTCCGTAACTAGGAGGTTCCCAGGTATGGTCTAGAACAAAAAAATGATCGCAGTGATGGGGGGAACAAGTGCCTTTCGTTTGCGTTAAGGGTACTTTTACACCCTATATATCACGGTTGAATTATAATTCACAGTTCGTTGTAACAGGAAACCATGAGTAAATTTACTTTCCTTCTGATACCTGAGAATAAAATTAATTTAAAGTGGTTTTCTGAACAACATTAAAGAATGCTTTTTACGTTTGCGCTTTCGGTTATATCCCAGGGCTATTGCGTATCTATTTAAATGTTAGTGGCTATCATTGTGTCCATCGATTAACTGTCAAATGGTTAGTTTAGTATACCAAACCATAACCATTCGACAGCTAATCGATGGACTGTAGGTCTGTAGATTCTGGTAGGTGTGCAGATCCTAGTGAAAAACAAATTCTTCTAATAGGAAGACGATTATGTTTCTATTATGATTAACATACTGACTGGTGGAGTAAAATAAAATAAGAATGATTTTTATTAAATCTGTTTATTGGTGTGTTAATTATAATAAATGATGTTTATTTTGAAAATAGGTTTTACATACACTTTTACAAGTCACTTTTTATTAAAACTAGATGGGGTCGGTGTACTTTGAGAAGAAACTTCCGAAACGAACTCAGAGGTCATGGTCTCTTTTAAAGTCCAGACATAATCTTGGTGTAATGGTATACACACATGAAGACTATGCAGATTAGTGTCTGAGATGGTCATTTGAAGAAAGCACTACCCAGATTTTAGTGGACCTGTCCAGTCAGTGCAAACATGCTGATGTCTTATTTTTAGATTACGTATAACAATCTTATAAGTCTGTGGGACGGTATCTCAGTTCTGTGAACCATGGGCCAGAGCACGGTCACTCGAACAGATATCGTTTCAGCGCAGCGAAGGAACTAGTATCGGACTAATACGGCAACGGTACAACACTATTCATGTTTGTAAACAAACGAATGAATGAATGGGACGGAAATAAACCCAAACATTAACACAGCATTAACACAGCGATAAATTAATGATCGCTTAGCATTTTTTTCATCGAAAGTCTCACTCCTAGACTCCTAGATACTATTGCATGAAAACCTGCTTCTAACCTGTGCACCGACAATTGAGGTTGATTTTCCTTCTTTCTTGCACCACACTTCACAATACAACACGCAGGCATATTGAATTACTGTTTTCTAACATGTACATGCAGTTTTAAAGGTAAATTCCTCGTAATTTTCTCACAAATCTCAATAAAACAAAAAGTAAACTACCATTTGACAGCAGAACTACCACGAAACTCCCCGCATAACATGGCGGAAACGGCACCTAAAGTCCATTTCACGAAAGAAGTCCCGCGGACAATTGTGGAACTAAATTTAACAGATCGGCCATGTTGTCGTTTGTCGATGTTATTAAGGTGCGTTTGTTGTGGTAGATATTTTGTGAGTTTATTATTGGATTAGTGCGAAAAGGTTTATTTACGATGCCAAAAGTTGTGAAACAACATTATGTCGCGCGACATACAGCGCTGCGTCTGCGGGACTTCTTTCGTGAAATGGACTTTACCTACTATTGTGTGACTCGTAACACCAAATGTTGCCATTATGAGCAACAACTGAAATATTTTATTGTTGTCTCTTTCATCAAATATGATTACTGCATTAGAAAGAACGAAACAAAACGATATTTCACATTCTGTATCCTATTTCACTCATATTTGTATATGCAAATGTATCTATAGAATATCGCGGCGTCTCCATGTTTTTTCTAACTCAATGAATTGATCGAACTTGCACTTGCTGCATCTATATTATACTCTTTGACTTGCTGTCAAACTTGTCAAAGTAAGTGTCAAAACTCAAATTTTAATTGTTGAAATTGTCAATTTCCGAATTGCCAATTTATTGATCTAGCGTCGTCGTACTGTTGAAAATTCTTGATTTCAAAGTAAAATAATAAGTAAACATTGCAAATTCAGCCTCAAATTCACCGCTGACCATCAAAATGCAAGAAGGTACCATCAAAACGTGAAATGCAACAACAAAAATTGCTATTTACGAGGCTATAAGTTCCCTCCAAAATTAAGAATATTTTGTCGAAATTTTCAGATTTAGAAGTTACTGGTATATCTCGTAGCGGTCGTGTGAGAAAGAAAAGTTCGAAATTAATGGACTTTGAGTCCCCGGATGATATTGAGACTAGATTCCGTCGCCAAACGCCTGTTAAGCCCTATGTTGGGTTTAGGCCAGAAGAGACTCCGGATTTTCAGCCCCAAGAGAGCGCTACACCTCGGCAAGTTGAGGAAGCAGGCACTGCATCTGGTAGTGAATCCGATTTTTATGATAATCCAGGGGAAAATGCCGACAGGTAAGACTCAAATAAACAGTACACGACCATCTGACCATAAATTTCCATAAACTACATCGTCAACCTCATCTCCATCCTCAGGACAAGATTGAGGTCACCAGTAGGCCCATTTAACATTAAAAAAAACTATGTTTGTGAGGATGGATGGATGTTTGTTACTCTTTCACTTAAAATTTAGCACACATAGTTTTTAACCTGTATTAACACATAGCATACCTTTTATCCCAGTAGTCGATCCCGTGGGTAATATATATATTTAACACATCAGCATCCTCTTTTCTCCAAAGCGGGGAGCCACAAAACTGTAGCATGGAATCGGACAGCTCGGCCTCCGACGAAGGGTCTACTCGCACTCCTGCCAACTCCTTGTACATGATGGAAAAGAGCAGCAAGAAGAAACTGATTGTTAAAGATGGACGAGTCATTGGCAGGGCTAAGGCACAGAGGAAGGATAAAGGTAATATAACCTTGGATTTTTCCTTTTTTCATGTGGTTAGTGCCAACTTCATGTCGAGAGTCCGACTCTCACTTGGTCAGTTTTTAAATTTAATCATATAATACATACTGTAATAATAAAAAAAAAGAGTGTGTGAGAGAGTGAGATGAATGAAATTAAACTGTGTGGTGTGCTCCAAATAAAAATAAGTAAAAGTGAAAATTCGGGCGCCTGGAGTACACACAAAACTATGCCAAGGATAGACTTACCTGCGGGAGCTTGAGACCTTTAATCTTCAAGCGGGAAGGCATCAATAAAAATCAATCATGAAAAGTAAGAACGACTTTATTACCCGAAGGCTGCTGGTTTGAAAATTCCTTTCTAACATTAACAACTCTAATGTGTAAAATTAAGAGAAAATTGTTGTTATTATAAGACCTGTCATTATTGCACTTTTTTAAAATAAATTGAAGTTATGTATCATAAACCATACCAAACTCCGTCGACTAAATTAGGAACCTGATGGATTATCCAAGAGCATCTTGGTGATATTCGCCGAGATTGCCAACGGCGGTCCAAGATATATGCATTTTGGTAGGGGCGTGCGTTCAAAAATTTAAGTAATATGGAAAAAAAAACGCCTTGTGGCTGAAAACAAACATGAATAATCGTTAGCGGATAAAAAATGGCGATCGATTCAGAAATCGATGCAAAAATCGTTACGAGCAATATGCAATTAAACTCACCGTTTCTTCCAAAAATCAAAATGTGGTCATCAGTAGATGAATTAATCCAAGCAAATAATTATCAAATGAAGATAAGAGATCCTGAAACAATTAAATATCGGAAACTATTAGCGTCTGCTATCAAAATAGCCATGACAACGCGAAACGGACCGAAATCACAAATAATTCGCTTACCTTAAAAAATAAAGGCTATCCAATTAGGATCATGTCAAGGGCAATCGGCTACCACATAATTAGGGACTAGATGCCGCCCATCTCAAGTTATATTTTGAGATTTTAATGGAGCGCTCAAAATTCACGCCATTAGGTCCAAGCTATAGGTCGAAAAGCAACAGATGTCAAAGTCAATTTGACAGCATCGAAAATAAAACTCAGTGTGACCACTTCACGAATCCAAGTCAACCAAAAAATGAATTTTCATAAGGCAACACCACCATCAGAGCCTACAAATCAAAGCAAATAATTCAATAGTATGTAACAGGCTTAAAAGACTCGTTACATTACATCCCTCCCCGAAAATAAAAGAAAGGAACTTTCTTTTATTAGAAAGAAATCTTCAACACAATAGACCAGTCTTAACAACTTTCTAATTCCCAAAAAAAGAAAAGAATCATAAAAGATTCAAAGTGTAAATGAATTCTGAAAATGTCAAACGACAAGGTCTCAAGAATTTAATAAAAGTAAAAACATGCAAATGACAAAAAGTCAAAAATGAAATATGTGAAAAACAGGAAAAAATATAAGTTATAAAAACTAGTTAAATGAAACGAAGAGAGAAATCTCTTAGCGCTTCTAAACTCCAAAACAGTGCAGTTAGGCACTATAGCCACTGACTACAAATTTCAAACGAATTCGAACAAATTACCAATACAAACTACAATTTTTAGTGCAGTTAGGCACCATCGCCACTGACTAAAAATTTCAAACCACTTGGAACAGTACAACTTTGAGTGCAGTTAGGCTCTATTGCCACTGACTACTATGTCAACTGCTTCCAACTCTACCATCTCTATGAGTGCAGTTAGGCTCTATTGCCACTGACTAACTCCGTATTCAACAATCCAAAAAAATTTGAAACTCCAAACAAAAGTTTTTAAATAAAGCTGAAAGACCTTATTTAAAGTATTGTTACAGGCACAACCTGCAACGAAACAAAGGAAAGCGTACTGTGATCGGCTCATCACCACCGAATTCCCGAGCACAATAGCTGTAAAAGAATGTTGCTGTGACTGGCTCAACACTACCAATCTCCCAAACACAGACAAACACAAAAAATCATTGAGATCTCCAATGAGAAATCTCAATAACGAAAAGGCGAAAGCCAAGGTTTCACAATGCGATCGGCACATCACCACCGAACTTCCGAACGCAAAGAAAAAGAATGACGAAAGTCAAAAAAAATCCTGCATTGTGATTGGAACAACAATGTCCAACACAAGGGAAAAAGGAAAAAATATGGCCGGAGCCGAAATCCCACATTGTGATCGGCACAACACCACCGACTTTCCGAGCACAATGGAAAAAAAGAGTCGAAATCAAGGTCAAAAGTTACACCAAGATTCAAAAAATAATAAAGCATTTTGTAACAAAGGTTACAGAATGACCCTATAAAAGGTTACCCTTAAAAAAATAAGATCTTATACAATCCAACAAAAACGAACAAAACATAAAATAAGATCCTTCGGTGTGAAAAACATTTAGTGTAAAAAAAAATTGTATTTAATTAACAAAAATGGCCTAAGTTTTATTTTTAGAATGTTAAGAATTCAAATTCAATAAATTTATAAGAAGTTACCTAACATACATCTTTCAAATCACCGATAACCTATCATCCATCCCCTCGTACATCACACTGTCAAAAGCGACCTTCAAACAGAATTTATCAAAATCAAGACTAACACTTGGAAACCAAATTAAAATTTAATAATATCTTTAACATGATAACGTCCCACTGAACCTTTATTTAAATCTTTCAAAACATAAACGTTATCCGAAACCTTTTCAGTTATTTTACACTTTACAAACTTAGGTGCAAGCTTAGCTGAAAAATATGCTGGAGCATGAGATTGAACAAAACTTCTTCTCCACACCATATCACCCACACCAAAAGAAATGACTTTCCGACCTTTATTATAATAAGCGGCATTTCGCTTATACCCCTTTAACAAGTAAGCTTGAACTTTAACAAAAATATCACTAAGTGAATTAAGAGAAACTGCATAAGCATTCCTATTTGAAATTTCTAGTTGAGATAAGTTATCAACAGAACTACTAAAGTGATGTAATGACGCATCAAGAATAAGCTCCCTACCAAACACCAGAAAGTTAGGAGTAAACTCAGTAGCAAGGTTTACACTATTATTTAAAGCCAATTGAACATTGGGCAAAAAACTTGACCAAGTTCTATGATCATCTTTAACAAAACACGATATGCAGGTTTCGACCGTTTTATTATATCTCTCAACAGGGTTATTTTGAGGTGTATACAAAGTATTATAAAATATTTTGGTTATATTAAAACCTTTCAAAAAATCTACAAAATGTTTTGAAGTAAATTGAGTTCCATTGTCACAAACTACTATTTTTGGACAACCAAATTTGAGAAATATTTCTTTTTCAAAATGTTTACAAATTACTCTAGTGGTAGCATTGATCATTGGAAAGAACCAGCAATATTTAGTAAAAACGTCTACAACCGAAAGTATGTATCTATGACCAGAATAAGTTTTAGGTAGAATTCCTATGATATCAACTAAGAGCATAAGCATGAACAGCAGTACAGGTATCGACATCACCCGAATCCTGAAGCGGCGGAAACTGAACTCCCTTGTCCATGACTAACAAACAGCAAGGCGAATAGCAAACGAAAAGCAAAAACTAAATTTCAAAAAGTTAAAAGTTTGAAAATAAATTCTCAAGTTTGAGGTTAAGTATTGAAGTCAATGTGGTATTCCCATGAAAAATTACTAAGTTAATTTTATCGTTTTAAAAGTGCAATAATCACTTACAAGCAGCTTAAATCTAGATAAATTAAATGTACAATATTGTACTTACAATTAGATTAAATTATTTTCTTTAAAAGTTAAACTTAGTTTTTAAAATAACTTTACTGTTGAGAACAACAAAACACGGTCAATGCTATACATTTCTGTTGGTTTTGCTAAGAAAAAAACATGTTATTAAAACAAACAGGTCAATAAACAAAATTATCAATAAGTAAACACCAAATATTGTTTACAAAGATTCACCAAATTAAGTTAAGTACTACTTATGAGTCAAAAATTAAAATAAACACAAAGTTATTGAAGTAACAATGTAGAACAAACTAATGCAAACAATAGACTCATAAGTTATTTAATAATTGTGCAATAATGACAGTATATAGGTACCAGACAAACCTACTTCAAGTCCCTGTTCGCTGAGCGACAATTGTAATAATAAAAAAAAAGAGTGTGTGAGAGAGTGAGATGAATGAAATTAAACTGTGTGGTGTGCTCCAAATAAAAATAAGTAAAAGTGAAAATTCGGGCGCCTGGAGTACACACAAAACTATGCCAAGGATAGACTTACCTGCGGGAGCTTGAGACCTTTAATCTTCAAGCGGGAAGGCATCAATAAAAATCAATCATGAAAAGTAAGAACGACTTTATTACCCGAAGGCTGCTGGTTTGAAAATTCCTTTCTAACATTAACAACTCTAATGTGTAAAATTAAGAGAAAATTGTTGTTATTATAAGACCTGTCATTATTGCACTTTTTTAAAATAAATTGAAGTTATGTATCATAAACCATACCAAACTCCGTCGACTAAATTAGGAACCTGATGGATTATCCAAGAGCATCTTGGTGATATTCGCCGAGATTGCCAACGGCGGTCCAAGATATATGCATTTTGGTAGGGGCGTGCGTTCAAAAATTTAAGTAATATGGAAAAAAAAACGCCTTGTGGCTGAAAACAAACATGAATAATCGTTAGCGGATAAAAAATGGCGATCGATTCAGAAATCGATGCAAAAATCGTTACGAGCAATATGCAATTAAACTCACCGTTTCTTCCAAAAATCAAAATGTGGTCATCAGTAGATGAATTAATCCAAGCAAATAATTATCAAATGAAGATAAGAGATCCTGAAACAATTAAATATCGGAAACTATTAGCGTCTGCTATCAAAATAGCCATGACAACGCGAAACGGACCGAAATCACAAATAATTCGCTTACCTTAAAAAATAAAGGCTATCCAATTAGGATCATGTCAAGGGCAATCGGCTACCACATAATTAGGGACTAGATGCCGCCCATCTCAAGTTATATTTTGAGATTTTAATGGAGCGCTCAAAATTCACGCCATTAGGTCCAAGCTATAGGTCGAAAAGCAACAGATGTCAAAGTCAATTTGACAGCATCGAAAATAAAACTCAGTGTGACCACTTCACGAATCCAAGTCAACCAAAAAATGAATTTTCATAAGGCAACACCACCATCAGAGCCTACAAATCAAAGCAAATAATTCAATAGTATGTAACAGGCTTAAAAGACTCGTTACAATACAATTCATTTTATTCAGGTAATTTATACCCATTGCATTTGTCTCAATAATATCATGATCAAACCTTAAAATTTAGATAAAAATAAATGGCAATATGGAGAGAATTTCATTAAAAATAATGAAAACAATGCTCACAAACATACAATTAAAAATCAAATTACATTAAATTAAATTTCAGATAACATTCTTCTAAAATTTACATACAATACTAATGCACAACTATACAATTAAATTAAACTTATTCATTACAATTTTCACAATAATTACAATTTTCTAATCGGCACTGGAACAGCAACAGCAATGCTGGATATAAGGGCAGTCCAGCCTCTTGCGGATCATTGAAAGTTTTTTTTTGTTAAAATTTAGTTTTATTGTTTTGTCCAGCGGGAGTCTTAATGCTTTCGGTCATCATCATCTGCCTAGCCTTTTCCCAACTATGTTAGGGTCTGCTTCCAGTCTAACCGGATGCAGCTGAATACCAGTATTTTACGTGGAGCGACTGCCTATCTGACCTCCACAACCCAGTTAATACTAGGTAATACGATACTCTTTGGTAAGACTGGATGTCAGTATTTCAGGTTACTGACTACCTGTAACGACTGCCAAAGATCTATGTATGGCAGCAGGCAACAGCTTAACGTGCTTTCCGAGGCACGGAGGAAACTCGGTATGTCTTGATGCTTTCGGTGCCAGGTTAAAAAAAAAAATATCTTCTATTTTTCAGGTAAAACCCGCATCACGGCATACATGATGTGGGCTAAAGAGGCGCGTAACGAACTCCTGCGCAAACATCCTGACATGGACTTCTCTGCCATATCCAAACGACTGGGAGAGATGTGGTCTAATGTAAGTATCATTCAAATCAAATCAAATCAAATCATTTATTTGCATAACACAGGTTCAGAGGATGTTACAAAAATAATATAATATGTTACACTGTATTATAACCATACGAGGTGTGCAAATATATTTTTGGAATTTATGACAGAATAAGATTGTTCAAGTTATCAAATTACAAATTACATTGACATTCAAAATAAAAATAGTCTATTGTATTACATATAATTGAATTCGAAATAGTAAAATAAAAAATAATAATAATAATATAAGGAAATGTCATGCAAATTAATAATGTCATAGTGATTTTATTATTCGTCACATTTAGTCAACATACAAATAAATTCTGCAATTAAAATATAATGTCGTTTTCTTCTAAATATTCTTTTACATTATAATAACATTTATTTAATAGGAAGGTGCGTAATTTCTTCTTAAATAGAGGAGTAGGCAACTTCCTAATGTCATCGGGCAATTTGTTATATATTAGTGATGCCATACAAATGATGCTTTTATTGAGTAGTGACGTTTCCCCATATGGTATTTGTACATCCAACTTGTTTTTGTCACGTAATTGTCTGTAATAGCTTTTAAAGGCAGTCTTATAATAGCTTGGATTCGTTTTCACAAATATATTTAATTCGTATATGTACAAGGAAGGTAACGAGAGAATTTTTAATTTTTTAAAGTAAGGTTGACAGCTTGTAGTACTGTCTAGGTGGCACATAGCTCTAATACATTTCTTTTGGGCTTTGAACACAAATTCCTTGTCTACCGAGTTGCCCCAAAATATTACACCATATCTTAATATAGGTGCTACAAGTCCGTGATACGCTGTTAAGACGGCTTCTTTGTTGACAATTTTGGAAAGTTTGTACAGAGCGAATGAGGATTTATTAATTCTTTTACAGAGATTATTTATGTGTGTTTTCCATGATAAATTGTAATCTATATCAATTCCCAAAAATTTTGTATTTGTTACAGACTGTATTATCTGTCCGTCGTAATTAACTTTAATATATTTAGGTTTGAGTCTTTGGTAAAAGTGTATTATTTTTGTTTTATCCATATTTATTTTAAGATTATTGTTAATTAACCACTGAATTATTGTCCTTAGTGTTTGATTTACTTTATCTTCATAATCATTTAGTTGGTCACATTTTACTATTACTGTGCTATCATCTGCAAACAGGACCATTGGTTGTTCGACGTGTCTAGGGAGATCATTAATATATACTAAGAAGAACAGGGGACCCAAAACAGTACCTTGTGGGACTCCAAATTCAATAGTTCTAGTATGGGATCTATATTTGATCTCATTACGTGTACTCTGGCATATTTGTGTAATTTCTGTTACTTGATTTCTGTTAGTAATGTATGAGGCAATTAGGTCGAGTGCTTTACCTCTTATCCCGTACAAGTTTAATTTTTGGAGCAATACTTTATGGTCAACACAGTCAAATGCTTTACTCATGTCCATGAAGATAGCACATGTTGGATTTTTTTTGTCCATATCAGTCAGAATGGTTTTGATTAAATCATAAATAGCCATGTTAATAGATTTGCCCTTGCGAAATCCTTTTTGTTCGTTTACCAAGATATTATATTTTTCTAAAAAGTTGTAAAGTCGACTATATATGATTTTTTCAAATAATTTTGAGAAGATGGGAATCAAAGCGATCGGTCTATAATTTCCCATATTATGTTTATCATCTTTTTTGTGGAGTGGAATAACAACAGACGTTTTAAGTTTTTTTGGGTAAATTCCAGTAGAAATGGATAGGTTTATAATGTAGCTTAAATGAGTAGCAATAGACTGTGACACATGCTTTATAACTTTTGTGCAAATACCATCACAACCCACGCTTTGGGTATTTTTTAATTGCATTATTTCTTTAACAACTTCCATTGGAGTTGTAGGGGTAAGGAAAATTGAATTTACGTTACTGTTAATGCTGTGATTCAAGGGTGTTTTATTATTTTTAAAATTAGATGTATTTACTGATTGTGCTACTTGGTCGATAAAATAGTCATTGAAATTATTAGCAATTGCTGTAGGATCTCTAATTTTGGTCTTTTCTTTTAATATTTCAGTAATGGGTTCTTTGGGAAAATTAAGTTTAGAATTATTTATAATCGACCATGTGGCTTTTGATTTGTTTTGTGTAGTATTTATGTAGTGATTATTTTGTGACTTCTGAGTTAGGTATATAATTTTTTTAAGCTTAGCAGCGTACTGTTTAAGAATATGTTTGTTTGTTTTTGTTGGCTGGGCTCTATACTGCCATAATAATTTTCGCTTTATTTTGCTACATGTTTTGATACCTTTTGAAATCCATTTCGATTTTTTATTTAACGATTTTGTTATCACTTTATAAGGAAAACACAAATCATAGAAACATAGGAATAATTCTAGAAACCGATCATAAGCTTCATTAGGGTCATTTGTCAGATAAATGTCAGCAAAAGTCAAGTTATTAATGCAGTTTTTAAATTTTATGAGGTTGTCCTTACTATAATCACGTCTTTTAATACGCCAAGATTTTATCACACATGTTTTTTTAACTGGAAAATGTAATAATTGCGCTGTATGATCTGATAATCCAAATTCAATTATTTCACTTTTGCATCTGAAAGCATTGTGAGCAAAATTGTCGATGCAAGTGTTACTGATAAGTCTAGTTGGATTTTTTATTTCTAGTTTCAAGTTATGGCTTTGCAGTAAATTTTCGAAGTCTAGAGTTTGCCGGTTCTTTTTCAATATATTTATATTAAAGTCTCCGCATAAAACAGTTTTCTTATTAGTATTATCACAAATTTGACGTAACAATTTTTCCAAAACATTATAAAATGCAGTAATACATGAGTTTGGTACTCTATAAATACAGACAATTATCAAACCATGTTCTGTTAGTTCTATAGCACTATATTCTATGATACCTTTTATCGAATGTTTATTATTTAATACTGTATATTGGTGTCCAATTCTAGTTAATATACAGGCACCTCCCCTATTTACGTCTCTTGAGAAACTAGCTGCTAGTCGAAAATTGGGTAAATTAATGGTATCCTCCTGTCCTAGCGTCATGAAGTGCTCAGTAATGCATATTACGTCAATGGGTATATTCTTCAGTTCCAGTTCCTCTAAGTGAACCGCAAAAATATCAGATTTATTTATCAGGCCTGCAATATTTTGGTGCAGAATGCGAACATTATTATAAAAGAAAAAACTGTGTGCTTTGTTCATTCTTGTTACTGTTTACGTAAGGGAATAACTCAAAGTCAATTTTGATCCTATTCATTATATTTTTAAATATGAATTGCATTCCAGCGTTATTTAATTTACCTGATTTATAAGAAAACAAGTCAAATTCAAATGTTAGGTCATAATTAGTATCGAAATAGTATGCGTATTTATGATATTGGAGGTCCATATAAAGTAAGTTACTAAACATCTCAACCTTATAGTTATAAATAGGCGCTCCTCGTACATACGTAGGAGTGCATATTATTATATTTGTGTTTGTTATCTGTGCCAAGCTTTCGTTAATGTCTTTTAGTAAATCAATGAAGTTATTGTTATATTTAATGTCAGTGTCTCCTAGGAAAATGATACAGTAATCATACATAGTAAAATCTTTCAGTTTTGATTTTATATCAGCTAATAGTTGTTTTATTTTAGAGTTTGGTAATGAATAGCTACAGAATGTAAATTCTTTAGAAAAAATTTCTTCAATAGCTTGTAGTATGCCTCTTTGTGTGCTATTACTTAATACACACAGTTGTCTATGTTTGGCTCCGTTGTGAAGGCTTTTTCTTGTTGTTTTTTCCTCTGGTGTAGAATTTTTCATCGGCGACGTTAATTTTGTATCATTAGGTGACAAATCTACTTTTGGCTTCAGATTTTTAGTAATCGGTGTATTTTTATTATTATTAGTTGGCTGCGCCTTATTTAAATTATTCTTCACCTGTGTGTCCGCATTATCTCCGGTTGGTGATTTTTGGTATTTATGCACGGTGTGTCCTGAGCTATCCATTAGCGGTGTGCATGTTATTTCCTCAACAGTTAGTTGATTGCATTTTTCTGGTGTAGTGTACTGTAAGCATGCGTTTTCTCTGTTATTGTCGTGTATCTTGTTTCTTTTATTTTTCCTGCTCGAGGTTTTTGGGGAATTTTCGGTGAAGTCAAGTTTTTTGTAAATATTTATAAGTTTTTGACATTTTACCAACTCATATTTCAAGTTTCTATTTTCTTCGTTTAATGTATCAATTTCGTTATTTGCTGACTGTAGTTCGCCTGTTAGTTGATTTATTTGTGCTTGGAGCACATCACAACATGAATGATTTACATCCAGGGATGTGCTTGGAAGACTAGTCATTGTTGAGTCAAGTATGTGAGAATTAGATAAGTCGGTCAATGATCTCGATTGATATAGATTGTGAGGGATCCTTTTTCGATGCGTTATGTTATTGCAAGAATCCATTTAAAAAATTTAATTATTTTATTTTAATAAATTTCAAAAATTATTGTAAAACTTCCAATTTGGTAGAATTTCTTCAGGATGGCAACACTTTGTTTACGATGTTTAAAATCATGAACTCTATCGACCTGGAATGCGTCTGATAAGTTCCGCTACTCACAGCTAGATGACAATTATGTGAGCCGGTGACCAAACTTGTGACTGGAACGCGACCACCGCTTGACCAATGGTGGTTACGTATGGTGTAATGTTATTGTTTTTGAAGTTTAACGTTCCTAGAAAATGTTCAAAATTAGTATTTAAGCACTTTTTTTCACTTATTATTAGGTTTTTACTTGTACCAAATCCAGTTAAGTTGAAGTTAGTTCGTTATTTGTCAATTTGTGTCACTTTTGTTGCTTTCTTCTTGTGTTTTGTAAACAAATACTAGGTCGTCACTTTTTGGCAGTTTTGTTGAATAAAATGGTACATTTTATTTAGAAAACAACGTCACGGGTTATTTATACTATTATAATAATGTTGCTGCACTTTTTATAACAGTTATCGATAGTTTTATAATTATAACTCAATTAATTTGCACACGGATAAGTTTGACGTTTTGATCTCGTGACGTTTGTCATGTTTGTTTTCATTGCTTTATTTTATTTCGACTAGCTGTTGCCCGCGACTTTCGCCTGCGTGAAATTATTATGAAACTACTGGTTCCGTTTTTGAATCGGATTTTGTTAACAATTTCAAGGGTTTCAATTTTTTTTTGCACTCATTGTCTAAAATATAAACCATAATATATTTTTTTTTGCATGGAACCTCAATATTAAAAAAAAGTAGTCTATATTACTTCTTATAGCATCAGCTATCTGTCAGGTAAATCCCGTCAAAATCGGTCCAGCCGTTTCGGAGATTAGCTGAAACAAACAGACTGACAGATGTCAAATCAAAGTCATTCAAACTAGGCTGATAATCAGCACTTTTCGAACGTCAAAATTTATTCACAAGAGACAGTCCCCCAAAACGCCCACCCTTCGACACTTCCTTGTGTTTTCGCTGGAAAGAAGAAGTGGCGGAACAAACTACACAGCAACACATCTGTCTGTTTGGTTAGATCTGTATCTTTGGTATGTTTTCAGTAAAAAGCTATTGTTACCCGACTCGACCAGAAGAAGAATCATGTTTTTCGGGTGTATTTATTGTTAAAATTACAAAAAGACACTTTAATTTTATTTATTTGATGAATGGAGATTAACCATGATATATTTTTGTTGACAGGTGAACTACAATGAGCGCTATCTATGGAAGCGAAAGGCTAAACGCTTTGCGATGCAGAAGGAACAAAGCAACCAACCTACTAACAAGATCATTATATCCAACCCAAGTAAGTATGAGATCAAATGAAGTAAACCCTGTAAAGATATCTTTCTTTCTCTGGAAAGAGATTTCAGAACAGTGGCGTAGCGTGCCTTGGCGGGGCCCCGTATAATTTTGTTTGGGGGCCCATAAGAAAGGTAAAAAATTCTCACAAAAAAAAATTGTTTGCACAAAATTAAAACGCACATTGCGACGGCACGGTTGGCGCAGTGGCTCAAGCAATGGACTGCTGCGGTGCGTGTCGCGGGTTCGATCCCGACACGGAACAACTATTTGTAAGGCCTACAGATAGTCGTTCCGGGTCTGGGTATTTGTGTATGTGAGTTTAAATGTTTGTGAACGCACCCACGATAGGAGAAATTCCTAGTGTGGGGCAACGTTTTTAAAAAACAAAACAAACAAACAAAAATAAATATTTATTCATCATAATTATCTATCTGTTACTTTTTCCAAAATTTTTACAAACAATTCAGATTAAATACTCTACTTGGCTTTTTTTCGGCAAACTGATTTATTAAATCATCTAAAGCCGATGATGACTTTAGAACACACACTTTACGCGGGAAAAAAGATGCTTTGTTTTACTTTTATCATTTCTGAAATAAAAAAAAAATGGGAAGTTTTTAATAATTTTTGCTTTGCTTAAGCGAAAAATAATAAAAACTTTCGTCGAGGGCCCTCATGGCTCGGGGCCCCGTAGTATTGATACGGCAGATACGGTGGTAGCTATGCCCCTGTTTCAGAACCATAAAGGATCACTAAGTCTTGGGGTACTCTGTACATTTTTTTTTTTTTATTTTTTTTTTTATTTGTTTATTATATCTTTTTACTCCGGACGCTCTTAACTTGCACGTCTTGCTACATAGTTCTCACATATTATACCATCTCAACATGAATGATGTAATGTACCAAGATTTTTTGTAAAAATATTCTGGTTTAAAAGAGTGTCCATGGAGTTTCTTGCCCGTTCTTCTCCATAGTGATCTACGTTAGGGAATGGGCAACTACAGTACTTTCACAAGTTATTATGCCTTGTGACTGTGACTGTAGCTTAGGAGTGCAATGCGTCGTCCCGGGGGTTGCTGCGTCGGGTTGCGCGTCGTCGGATGTCTGCGGCGGCGAGTGCTGTGGGTGCGGGGGTGCGCGGCGGCGCGTGCCTATCGATGGGTGCGCGGGGCTCCGGGTCGCGGGGCGGCGGTTGCGCGTTGCGGCGTGCATTCGTTGTTCCGTGATTTGGAGTCTCGTGCATTCGTTGTTGCGGTGTGCGTCGCTGCGTGCTTTCGTGCTCGTAGTGTTCGTTGTTGCGGGCATTCGGCGGCGTGTGGCTCGGCGTGGTGGCTTTCGGGATGACGTATTGCACTCGTAGTTTAGTTTTGTTTTATGAATTGTTCTTCTGACATTCAAAAATGCCTGTAATGGTTTAATTGAAATAAATGCTTTGAGTTTGAGTTTGAGTTCATTACTTGACGGCATGTAAAACCGAAAACTGAAAACTGAACAACAAGTTAGATACTAACAACACAATAAAGAAGAAGAACTACAATATAAATAAAATTAAGAGTAATATTTATTTCACACGAGAACTGTGTCCAAAAATCACATTTAAATGTAAAATTTGAAATTATAAGCTCTTGCACGCGTAGCATGACCACCGTAGAAACGGGTTTTGTCGACGGAAGTATCGACAAAATGACAGATTGTAGCAAAATTTAATGTCAAATTGTATGGAAAAAGCTTTGTCTATTCTTGGTAGAATAGAGATAGAATCGCCATACTACGCGTGCTGGTTATTTTTGAAAAATCCTAAAAAATAAATAAGCTTTTTCCTCAAGTGTTTACCTACCTACCTAAATTTCATATTTTTTTTCAATATTTTCATTGTGTCTGTGGAGGATGGAAGTACTATTAATTTTCAATGCACTGTCGACACTCTAATGTTCATAATGTTGTGTTCTAGCTCGTCCTCTAACATCAGTGGGTCCGGGTCGCCCTCCCCGCGCGCCCCCCAAGCCTCAACCCGCGCCGCCCACCCAACCTACACAAGCTTTAGTGGTAAGTGTACATTATTTCATTATACCGATTTAATGGTAAAACTCAATGTAGCACTCTTAAAACATTGTGCTAATGAATACTTTGAGTTTGAATAGTAAATGGGTCATGGAGGTAATTTAAGTAAAGTTATATCCTGTAAACGAGTACATATTTAAAAAAAACCTGTGTAAAATTTGGAACTTTGACCCCCAATATCTCTGTAACTTCCCAGGGTTTCCCAGGTATGGTCTAAAACACAAAAAAATGATCACAGTGACATTGAGAAAAAGTGCCTTTCGACTTTGTTAAAGATACTTTTACACCCTTTATGTATCTGCGACAAATACAAATATTTTTCTTTCTATCTTTTTCTTCATGTATGACTTGATTGAGACAATCCTTTCACGTTCACAGCCGGTATCAACTTCAGCAGCATCCAGTGCAGGCATGTACCGAGTCACAGGTTGTGGAGCTGTAGAAGTGGCCGCACATCTCCGTCTCTTGGGAGAGAGCCTGGCTATTATAGGAGAGAGATTGAAGGAGCATGAGGTTTGTGTATAACTAACTCATCATCTGCTTAGCCGTTCGCTATGTTGGGGTCGGCTTCCAGTCCACCTGAATGCTGCTGAATAACAGTATTTCACATGGAGCGACTGCCTATCTGACCTCCACAACCCGGTTAATACTAGGTAATACGGACTGGTTGTCAGATTTTCTGACCACTGACTACCTGTCAAAGATCTTCAAATGGCAGCCGGGACCAACGACTTAACGTTCTATCCGAGGCACGGAGGAAACTCGATATATAATGGGTTGTCAACCATGCATGGACCAACCTACGCAAGTGCGGCTTAACCTGAAGATATTAAACCCATAATTTTCTCCCCAACAGGGCCAGATCGCAGTCTCCGGCTCAGTATCAGTTCTCCTAGACACACTGCTCTGCTCGCTCGCTCCGCTCCTGAGCGTCTGCCGAGCGATACCCGCGATAGCGCCGCCGGCAAGATTGTTGCAGGACACGCTACATAACATAGCTTATATCATGCCCGGATTGTAAAAACTTAGAAAATAAGCTATCAGAAGAATTTTTTACAATCTAAATGTGACTATGAAATAAATGGATTATCATTACAATCAAAATGCGTATTTTTTTTATAAAAATTGGGAAAATCGGCTAGAAGAGGATTTTGTGATAGTACACTTATAGGCTATCAGAAAAAAAGACATAAAAAATTATGGTCCTATAATTCAGAGTTCCAGTGGCCCAATGGTGGCGGCCCCGACTTACAAGTAGGAAGTCGTGGGTTCTAACCCAGTCAGGCGCATTACTTCGTGTAATTTATTTCGTCACCGCTGCTCTCAAAAACTTAAGGAAAACATCGTGAGAAAACCGGCATATCCTAGAACCAAAAATTCGAAGACGTGACATCTACCAACCCACCACTGGGCCAACGTGGTGGATTATTGCCCATTCCCCTCTCAGAGAGGCGGCCTGTCTCAGCAGTGGGAACATTATAGGCTGATGATGAACTGAGTAAGGCCTCATTTACGGACACGCGGGGCGTCGCTCGGCGCGTTGTGCGTTTTTAATTCAAACACATAGCGAAAACGTTAACGATTTTCAAACGTCGATTTTACGAGAAGCGATTTTTCGCTCGTTAGTTTAAAAAGCAGCGTTCGTTGCGGCGGCGGACGCGCCTCTCAGTAAATTAATTAAAAAGCTCGAGACGAGCCTTCGGCACGCGCCGCGTCTCCGTAAACGAGCCCTAAGGTACTATTATGTATCTGTGCCTAAGGTCTGGAAGCCTTGGGACTTCCCTCTATGAAGTTCATTGGCTGCGACTCATGACCATCATCTGCATAGTCTTTTCCCAACTATGTTGGGGTCGGCTTCCAGTCTAACCAGATGCAGCTGAATACCAGTATTTTACATGGATTCACTGCCTATCTGACCTCCACAACTTATTTAGTACACTGGGTTATATAGGGTGTAAAAGTACCCTTAACGCAAACGAAGGGCACTTGTTCTCCCCACCACTGCGATTATTTTTTTTGTTCTAGACTATACCTGGGAAGTGGGAACCTAGGTACGGAGATATTGGGGGTCACAGTTTCAAATTTTTCACAGCTGTTTTTGTAAATACTAGTTTTTCAGGTTATAACTTTACTTAAATTACCTCCATGACCCGTTTCCTATTCAAAGCATCCACTAGCACAATGTTTTAACAGTGCTACATTGAGTTTTATCGTAAAATGTGATTTATGACCCAAAAAAAAGTCGTTTCCCAGCAAACATTTTTGCGTAGGGGTACTTAGTTTGATGTACAGAATGCTTGGTTGACGGCTGTGTGATGGGTTGATTTACACCCTGTATGCTACAAATCATTTTATTATCAGGCAACTAAAGCCCCTAAACAAAATAATCTTATTATTTTTATTTTTTATATGACTATAATAAACTAATACATATTAAAAACTTTACTAAAATCAATAATTATCATTAACATCATGTGATCTCTGAAGGTTTAGGGAGAGGGGCGACCTTATTGCCATCAACCGGGCCAACAGACTCCGTGGCTGTTACTGATAAATTCCTAATGGAAAAAGCCGATACCACTTTGCCGGACCCGGGAACCGAACCCAGAACCTCATGCTCAGCAGTCGCGCTTGCGGCAACTAGACCAACGAGGCAGAGGAATAATGATTGAAATCACTTTCACACAACTTTCTTTTAATGCCTTTTTCATCAAAAAGTCACTCACAGGAATTAAATAAAAAATTAAGAAAAAAAATTGTATTCATGATTTTCACGATTATTTATGTCTACTAGCTGTTGGCAGCGGCTTCGCCCGCTAAAACTCGAAAATTATCCCACGGGAAGATAAATCGGTAGAAAAACTATCCTATGTGTTAATCCAGGTTATGAACTATCTGTGTACCAAATTTTATCCAAATTCGTTCGGTAGTTTTTGCGTGAAAGAGTAACAAACATACACACTCACAAACTTTCGCCATTATAATATTAGTGTGATAAATACATCGAGTCATATTTTCATCAACATAAAACCGGACACTGACCTCCAAATTGCAAACTACGCGAGATTTTGAATATCGCGGGCTACCTATGGACCACTCCAAGGTAGCCCGCGATATTCAAATTCGTGTCACAGACCAAAATTTGTGAAATAAACTCTTTATTTCACAAATTTTTGTCTGTGACACAACTACCCGTTATATTACTATACTCTATGGACACAACGGACCCGAAAGTGTGCGGTCTATCCGAATAATCTGTGCCAAGGTCAATAGTTTAAATGTACGTCATAAAATATAATTGTTTTTTAGAGCACGCACAGTGATCGACCGGCCGGCTTTGCGTGTTGACGTTGTTAACATTTGTAACCCAGATAAACTTGTGTTGGAACTGTACTATATTATATATTTTGTAAGTACATAGTTAATGACAATTTAAGTATACGTTATTTAAGAACGTTGTTTAAGCTGTCTAAGTGATTTTAAAACGTTTGAAGTCCTTATTTTTACAGGTTCCCCAATCCACACATCGCCCAATTCAAGTGATGTACCTACCTATCACCAAAATACCGATAACAATTTATTTTTAGATTTATGATTTTCCTTGTTTAAAAAAGGACCTTCTATGTTCGGCTGCATGTATTTTATAAGTGTGTTTATTGATATTTCCGTCAATTATGAACCGATTTACGAGATTATTTATACATAGGTAACTGACTTCCCAAAAAGGAGGAGGTTCTCAATTCGGTTGTATTTCTTTTTATATGAGACTTTTTTGGAAGATGTTTTTTTTTGTTTTTTGCAAAAAGTTTTTTTTTAATTTGGTAGAAGAAGTTCGCGCGGTTGTCCCATAGAAATTTTATTACAATACACTTTTTATAGGAGTGGAGTTCCATGACGGGAGGCTGTGTTTCCTGATAAGTATAAACTGGGGGCCTTCCAGACGCAAGGGAAGAGATTACTTCTAGACAAGTGCGCTACATCATCGCTTACGACCAGGTAATGTAGACAGATTCGAGCCTAACATCATCATCATCAGCCTACAGCAGTCCACGACTGGCCATGGGCCACCTGATCCTCAATCGACCGACACTAGACTCGTTTGTCAGCAACTCTCACCCAGTTACCACTAGCCATTCTACGAAGATCGTCGCCCCACCAAGCCTGAGCGTCCCACCGTATAGTTCGCGTCAAATAACTTTGCCCCTCTGAAGTTAGCCATTTGCAAAGAAAAAAAAAAAGTGCAGTCACGTAGAAAATTATTTAAACAAAATAAATACATATTTTTAAAAGATAACATAGTTTTGTATAAATGTTGTATAATTTTTGACTGCTTTTTGACTTTTTGTTTCGTAATTTTGACTGCTGCGCAGCCACTCGTAGCCAGCTTCAGAGGGGCACAGTTATTTGACGCGAACAGTACCGTACCATGGATTCCCGGTCTCCACTAATAGCTTATACAGGGGTCACCAATAGGGTATTTCACCAAAAAAATCTAATTAGTCCGTCAGATAGATTTTCAAAAAATATTGGGCACATATTTTTTCTTTTTTCACGTAAACAAAAGATGAAGACGATACAGTGCTTCGAAAAGTCGTGTCAAGTCGTGTGACGTCACAAAGTTAGTACTTTTTCACCCACAAAGTGACGTCAAAAGCCCCCACTCATGATTTTTGACACGTTTTATTTTCGTCAATTTTTATTAATTTGATAAAACAAAAAACACGTATTCAATATTTGTTCTTCTACAAAATGACTTTATTTTAGTATGACACCACTGTGTCACGAAGCGAGTTGGTCTAGTAGATTATCACTGTGTATCACTATACACAGTGATAATCTACTAGACCAACTCGCTTCGTAGCTCAAAGATAACTGCCATGGAATCACCGAATGGTCATAAGCAAGATTCATTTTGCCGCCATTACCGTATTTGGAAGTCAACATTGAGCTACGAAATTAAAATAACAGTAAGAATCATAATAACAAATAAAATATAGGATTTAATACATAAATAATAATACGTCATGAATTTAAATCAAGCTAACATTATATAATTGTTGGTGAACCAAATAAATAAAGAGGTAAAGTTTGTGTATTCTTTGGATGTAGGTATCTCCCTAATAATTTTAATTTTGTTGTATTTCTGATAACGATACTCGATAAATTCCTTCTTGATAATAATATAACGTCATTGAAGGTTAAAAAAAATTACTTAACCAAACATTCAAAAATAATAGATTATGTTTTTAATTTTAATGAAAACCTTATTTCATCGAGTTTTTTTTTTTTGAAACACCGCTACTTATGTACCAACTAAAAAATATAAGGTCACGTGAGCGCAGCCGCGGGCACAGCTAGTATAATAATAAAAGTCCTACTTAATAAAATCTTAGTAGGTTATACGTAGGTACCTATTTAACGTGGTAAATTAAAAAAATTAAATACGAGTACCTAATCATTATTTAAGTTAGTTCCCTTTGTATCGATTTTCATCATCATGATTAGCCAAGCGTTTTCTCAACCATGTTCGGGTAGGGTTCCAGTCTTGCTGAATATCAGTATTTTAAATGGAGCGACTGCCTATCGGACTTCCAGTACTGGATGACAGTTCTTGGAAAGACTAGTTGTCAGAATATACTGTTCACGTCAAATAACTTTGTGTTTAAGTTATTTGACGAAATAACCATGGCTAACCATTTGCAAAGATCGCGCAAGTGCAGTCACGTAGAAAATGATTTGAACAAAATAAATACATATTTTTAAAAGAAAACATAGTTTTATAATGCCATAATGCCCGCCCCCATGACTCGCGCATGTGCCAGTTGCAGTTTTGTTCGTAATTTTGAGCCACTCGTAGCCAACTTCAGAGGGGCACAGTTTTTGACGCGAACAGTACAATCACATCACCTTCATCTGTGCCTCATATCAACAAAACCTTATCTTTCCACAATTTATTTAAGCCGAACTTTATAATATTCCAGGTCTCAGATCACCGAATAACTACTTGAAACTGTCAACTTTATGCCAAGACCCACAAACACAAGCACGTGTATCGTCACGAACGGAAGACTAGCTCATGCTGAGGAGAAAGTCTTCGCCAACCAGCAAGATAGCGGGGCTGTTTGTCCAGGGTGTACTCTGTTTGATTCTAAGTTTCTATTTCTATCAACCTTTCTGAATAATGCATCTATTGTAGCAACTGTTCATGGTAGTGTAATTTTGTTGTCTTAAAAATACTTGAAGTTTTACCAACAATCTCATCATTACACGAGGAAGAATCTCAATAGTATTTGTTTGATTACATTGAACGAAACAGAACTGGTTGCTAATCAAACAAATCATTAATATATATTAATATTAAAATGTATAAGAAGCGCTCTGGAACCATTGGTCTACAGGACCACTTGTACGAGACTAAGATTATCAGCTTACTGAATTTCAGAGCCATACATGACGACAATATCGAAGAGTTTCATTTAGCTGCAAATGTTGATTTGATAGGAGAGTTTGACGATATATGCTTAAGGGCCAAAGTTAAGGGTTTTGCCAATGAAATCGCTGTATATATTCAAACCAAACATACAGAAGTTGATGAAGCGGATGAAGCCTTATCGCTTAGTCTTAAACATGATCTAGCGAGATACTTTAAAAGTTATTTAAAAATTAGACGAGCGTTCGGCACAATCAATAACAACAAACTGTTTGGAGGATTCTTTAACGAAAAAGAATGCCTATTCGTTTTGTACACAAATGCTAAGTACGACTTAAAAGATGACCTGAGCGAGACTAAGTCATTATTATCATCATTCTGTAGTTCTTTTCCCAATTTATATGGGGTCGGCGCAGCATGTCTTCGTCCTGTCTTGATTGAGACTGAGTATATAAAGAAATTGAAAGAACTAATAGGAACAAGTGAAACAGGCTCTTACTTACAACCTACTTACAAGACTAGGGACGTGGAGTTTTTTAATGAAATCATTTTGGAAGAAGAAGTAGCAGCACTCGCTGAGCATTTCGCAAAATTGCTTAATAAAGAAGTATTCATGATTGACGAGCTTTTGTTCCCTTACCACTACATTCTGAGGCAAGTTTTCAAGTTCCGTTATAGCATTCACGATGACGGTCATCGAATCGCCAGCTTCAGCAAGGACTTCTTTGATTCAAAAAACCATTTCGTTCTAATGTTCAAAAATACCCTTTACGAACAGGTTCTTCTGAGGCGGGAAATTGACATGCCTCAAATATTAAATCTTCTTGAACAATTCTTCAGCAAACCGTCTGAAGTTGAGGTTTTAAGTGAACTAATTGGAACAGTTATTGCTTACAAAAAAGGCAAGTTTGAATTTATTAAGAACATGCCTGATGATTTAAAACGTCGGTTGAATAACGTAAGCCTTCCTCAATCCGCTGTCGATAAAGCCATTGATCAGGCTGCGAGAAAAATATTAGAACACTCTAAACTTCCGTTAATAGAAAATTATTTGATAATAAGAGGCGACGACGAGGACGTCGAGAGCAAATTGGATCAGCTCACATTAAACATACTTAGTTTGATTAACGATGCAAAGCCGAAAACTATCATTAATATCGAGGAGTCTCTTGGAGATGACCTCTTTGATGTTAATGGATTGGCTGCTGCAGTCGACTATGTTCTCGTTCCCGTTGGAAAGACTCAACTTATGAAGTTTGCTGATAGCATCGAGTCTATAAAAGGTGATCATGCTAAAAGATGGTATCTAAAGTTGCAAAAGGAAATACCTAACTTACAACAATACACAATAAATGTAAAGGTTAAAGAGTTTCAAAAGATCACATTTTACAACGGAGAGCGAGACGAGAATTTGGTTAAAGACTTCTTTAGAAAAGTGTTTCTTTTCACGAACCAATCAAATGAAAATGAAATTAGCGAAATTTTAAAACAGGAAATGGGTGGTTATCTTAACCACGCCACACACATATTATCTCAAGTGAAAGCTGACGCCATACTCTTAAAATATTACGACGCCATTCAAGAATGGTGGGTGACATCTGATAAGGCAGAATATCTTACAAAACACAGTAAACAATTTGAGAATGCAACAAAGGATATTATAAACCAATCACTAATATCTGTCATACACATGATAGGACATGAGATCAAATCGCAAAAGTTAAAATACACATTGAATACAGAAGCCGTCAGGGCATTCGAATTATTATTGGATGAGCAGTGTAAGACAAATGCTAATGTCATTGTTACAGACAACTGCAAACTCACTGTTGCTAAATTAACACAATATTTAAATAATAAGAAGCACGCTGTGTTAGACCTAGAATATATTTCAAATCTACACCCGGAAGACTACAAAACTTTACGCACCGAATTGGCGGAAAATAAGGAAACCGTGATTTTTGTAAACTATGAGAACTGGTGTGACAGATTTGATGATATTGTAGACGCAGTTAAAGCTCGATTATTTATTATCACAAAAGCAAAGCCTGATAATAAACTTAGTTATGTCAACGATTTTGAAAATAATCTAATGGATTTAAGCGATGAATCGCAGCAAACATTCTTAAAGACCACAAAAGTGGTATTTCAAGACGAAGAAATAGGTTTAGATCGTTTCGCAAAAGACGAAAACGCAATGAAGCTTATAAAAGGAGACATTTTCAATAAAATGTTTGAACAAGCTATCATTAAAATTGGGTTGCCAATAGGAAACCAGAATTACGATGACATCAAAGAATTGTACACTGATAGACGCGTTAGTCGCATCAGGAAAACAGCAGCGGATGCTGTTCATGATGTCAAAGATAAGGTACAAACGCTGTACGATTTACAAGATCAAGTGATACTCGTAACTGCTATGCCTGGTATGGGCAAGTCAACTCTACTAACTCATTTGTCAATTAAAACAAAGGAACTCAACCCAAATATATGGATTGTAAGAATAAACATGTTGGAGTACTCGAAAATATTCAGTAAGTGGCAGAAGGATAAAACAGTCATCGATTCTATGGTAGGGTTACAATTCATTTGCTATGTAGCTCTTTGTGTGGCAGAAGATGATATAACAGTCAAACTGGAAACAGAAAACAATGTTGTGTCTCTCAAATACTGCTCAGGTGATGCATCAATTACTTATGGGTTTGAAATGTTCTTACATTTCTACAATAGTGGTACGCTGATGTTTCTGTTCGATGATTTTGATGTGATCTTCCCGCACTATGCAAATGAAGCGCTCTCATTGCTGAAGTCCGTCAGAAGTTATCCTCGACTGCACAAAATCTGGATCACAAGCAGTTCATATAACCATATAAAAGATGTTTTAGAACAAGAGTTTGGACAATCGTATGAAATAGAACCCTTTTCAGATATCGAACAAAAAACTTACTTAAAAAAATTTTGGATAAAAAGAAATTTAAAAGTTAAAAAAGACCGTTTCGAGAATTTTAAAAGTATTAACATGTTCGCTCCATGTAATCGCCCTGTTTATTCTAGTCGTTCTATAGGAGATGAGACTTGGCCTACTTTTAAACTGTTTTACACCACGAAAGGTATCTTGAAAGCCGAGAGAGATGGCTATCCAGATGAAGCCAACAAATTCCCTGATAGTGCCATTACGTTGCCGCAATTCACTTACACTAATGACTTTTTCGCTACTCCTCTGCACCTTTACTTAGTAACCGAAACTCTGAAACTAGATCGTTGGGGAGGTATGACAACGGACGCTCAGTGTGAACATAAACATGAGTTGTTGCGTTATAAGGAAGTGATGGCCTTTAAGTTTTATCAATATTTAGTCGAGGCAAAGCTTAACAAAATACGTTTCAATGAACAGAACAAAACCGACATAACTGAAGACAGGGAACGAGGTCATTTCATAAGTAAACATAAGAAGTTAGGAGCGTACGCTATTTTCTACCCAGATGTAGAATTGATATTTAATGATAATGAATTAGAAGAAGTTAAGGAAACCATTGATAAGCTTAAGTTAGGAACAGAGAAGTCTAGTTTTATACACAGTGTAGCGGGCGATATACCGCTGTTTGTACACAAACTGATCGCAGAATACTTCGCTGCTGAATATATGTACGATCTATTGGACTTGGAGAGTGACATTACAGACGAAACTCGGGAATTAATTATAGGTTTGAGTGAAAGAGGTGATGTTCATAAAATATTGGCCAATAAACGGATAGAAGAAACAAAACGCCCGTCCCCGGTCTTAATCCCTTTAATGGATGATGATGACGATTATTTATTTTAAGAAAATGTTTGTAACAATGAATTTATTTTATTATTATTGGAACGAAGTTCCTTATCGCGCGTTGTGAAAGGGGACTAGACGGAAAAAATTCTTACGAAAAGTTGTCACGACACTTTTTGCTATAGTAAGCTATTGTAAGCTGTGCGGCGTCGCATGTTTCTCTGTCTGTCTCTCTCTCTCATAAAGAAAGCAAGCCAGATATTTTCATTTCTACTTTTTTTTTTTTTTCATAATAATAAATAATAACAATAACTTCGTTCCATCCGGGTGTTCCTTGACACCTCTAAGTTTTTTTAATATTAAGTAATTACTCGTGCTACTACATAGTTTTTGTATTCATGATGACAAATTTAAACATTAATAAATTGTAGGCCTTGCAATGCAGTGTGTAGAATGCATTTAACTTTATTATTTTGTGACGACGCAGTGTGCACAGTGGCTGAATGATTGGACTGCTGCGTTGCGTGTCGCGGGTTCGATCCCCGCACGGAACAATATTTGTATGGCCTACAGATAGTGGTTACGGGTCTGGGTGTATGTGAGTTTAAATGGTTGTAAACGCACCCACAATACAGGAGAAATTTCTAGTGTTGGGTAACTATACCCCGTCGGGGCTGCGGGTTGTTCGAAAGAGATACCGCGGCCTCGGCACAGGGGCTAAGAAGGAACATGGGTGGTTTTTAGGCAGTAGAAGTCTGACACTTTCCGGGAGGGGTTATTTGATGATTTCCCAAGCCCAAAAAAAAAAAACATTATGTCAGTACTTAACTATTATTTTTTTCCTATAAGTCTCTGGTTCACTATTTCCGTCGGTCTAAGTTTTTTATTGATATACAATGTGAAAATAAATTCATGCTGCAGGTGCTGAAAACCTCAAACGGCGCAAATACAACAACTTAATTGGCAGTTATGTGTTTGAGCCGTTTGGGGTTGAAACACTAGGGCCTTGGGGTCCGAGTGCTCACCTAATATTTAAAGAAATTGCCAAGCGGTTGGTCGACTCTTCACGTGACCAGAGGGCTGGCCTGTTCTTTGGCCAAAGAATCAGCATTGCCATCCAACGTGGGAATGCTGCCAGCCTTCTGGGCACTTTTCCTGTTGACAGCGGTGTGGATGAGTTTTTTGACGCCATGTAATTCTTCTCTTTTTGATACTTGTATATATTTTATTATAATTTTAGTTCTGTAAATTGTAGTTTGTAAATATTGTAAATAAATGCTATAAAATTATACAAAATATTTTGGTGTTTTTATTACCTTTCGGTTTTATTAATAAGAGTTTATCTATTCCTGTATAAAATTTTTATAACAAAACATCACGAAAACAAACTCCTCCAGTGCCGGGAACCCATATGGTGGGTTCACTCAAGTCGCACTTGTGATGCCGGGAACGGGAACCCGTCTGGTGCCCAAACGTAATGCTAGTGACCCACCTGGAGGGTCTACTTGCAAATCTTTGGTGGGATGGCACAGGAGCTCTGTGACGGGGGTGAACTCGAATGTGTTAAATCGTGTTAAATCCTAAAATAATATACAAGATACCTACGAGAGATCACATAAATGAGGACGCCAGGAAAATTTGCCGGTCAGTGTAAAGTTGTTTGTTGATTACTATGTGATTCGCAGCCGCAACAAATATGGCTTTACAGAATTTTAATCATTACAATCACCAATACAACCCCTTTTACTTCATTTAATCGCACTTTCATGAAAAAGATGTTGTTTTGATGATTTTAATTATTAAAAAAGCTGACTAAGACTCGATAAAGCCATAATTATTTACGGCAAAATTAGAATTTCGCGGGCTTCTCTAACGCTTCCACATTATAAAATTCATCTCTCAGATTTTCGTACCCGTTATATTGACTGTTTGAGTTTTTGAAGTGGCGACCGCGAACCGGAATACGTTGCGTTGGAAGGCCTCCTACTAGGTGGACCGGTGACCTAGTGAAGGTTGCGGATGTCCGCTGAATGCGAGACTCATGTGACCGGTCGTGACGCAGGGGAGGCCTATGTCCAGCAGTGGACGTCTTTCGGCGGAAATGATGATGATGAATATTGATAGAATTACGTGCTAAATAAAACAAATCTCATACAACAATCACATTTAATTCAGTAACACTGTCTTATTGAACGTACATACATATTGGAATATTTAGTTACTGTAAAACTTTGTATTAAGACTCGAAGTCCTCCTAAAATGGATGGTAGGCGACATAATAATCTGATTTCAGTTATAAAAACAATCTCAAACAACACTTTAATATTAATGAGTCGTTTCAAAAACATCACTTTACTTGGTAGTTGTTTAAACATTGAATAGGAACTATTTAACTGTATTAAAATATGGTAAACTTAACAAAATTATTTTCGACGTAGACAAATACGAGCTGAAATGCACGTAGATTAGTAACATTTTGTTAAAACCTCAGAATTTCTTTTCAGTATTAAAAATTACAACGTTCTGTGGCGAAACTAAGAAAAAATAAAACCAAATTAATTTGTCCATAAATAAATATGATAATGATAAAAAAACATATGTATCAAGCATACAAAAAGCTGAAATGTTACCAAAAAAAAGTACTTTACCAACAAAATAAGGCAAGAAATTATAATTCAAAGTTAGTCACTTGTACGACATTGTAGAAATTATGGTTACACTTGCACAGTGCCAAGCACCCAGCATATGGGTCGAACAATAATTCGTTTGTGTGCCTCCAACCTGCCTCCGTATCGACGCTATACGTAGCTATAGATGACTTGGTAATTTCGGGAACACAAGAAGTGAATATTTTGAACTTGGCAGAGAAAGTGTTAATGTTCAAAAATGGCTGATTCAAAGCCCAACATGAAATATGACAACAATAATTTCAGTATGCTTTCTAGACAGCGGGATTTAGTAAACCTATATGTATAAAAAAAGTCGGGTAATGTGCACCATTTATAACTCAAGAACAGCTGTATCGATTTAGATGATGAATGATTTGTTGGATTTTTCTCCGCCCCGACTAGCTGGGTAGGTAGGTAGATAGGACCCTACCTGGGGATGTAGGTAGGTAGGTAGGAAAACGTGCATTACAATGCATGCCGGGCACACTTAGTATATTCATAAAATTTCTGCGACTTACACTGTAAGTTAAAACTTATAGCGATCATATTTAAAAAGTAAGAGGTTCCTGCATTAATATTACATCTGTACCCCCACCACGTGGCCTAAGTGTTATGGCTAGACGTGAAGTTATACTTGTAGGGGGCATTGGAATAAATATCTGTGGAGATACGTCTCTCCTACGTTAGAAGTTCAAGTCGTCCTCTTTACATATTATAAAACAAAGTCACTCGCGGTGTTTGTACGCTTCTAATCTTTTAAACTACGCAACGGATTTTGATGCAGTTTTCAGCAATAGATAGAATGATTCAAGAGGAAGGTTTATATGTTGTATTCATTAGTATCTAGATTGTCGCACCCGTGCGAAGCCGGGCGGGTCGCTAGTTAAGTACAACCTAGCCTTAAATGTCGATGAAGAACTATTGCCTTGCAGGATAATTGGGACGGGTAGCAGTCTTTGATCGAGATGGAATTAGTTGCTTTACTGCTAGTAGGCAACTTATCTTTGCCTAACATTAGACTAAGACATATTCTAGCCTAGTTTATGATCGGCCTGACACCCAAATATATTTAATATAACATCAGGGCTGCATGCCGAAGGAGGTATACCTAATGGTACACCCATATTTGGCCAGTTAAGTTTAAATACCCATTGAAAGGGGTCGAGCCTATTGCCATTAATCGGGCAATAATTTAGACGCCGTGGCTGCTACTGAGAAATTCCTGATGGAAAAACCCAATAACACTTTGCCCAACCTGGAAATCAAACCCAGGACTTCATGCTCAACATTCGAGCTTGCTAGACCAACGAGGAATAACATATATGTCAAAGTCTGCCTACATATCTCCACATTATACTTACTCTTAGATGAGGACTTCATGTTCAACATTCGAGCTTGCTAGACCAACGAGGCATAACAACATATATGTCAAAATCAGCCTACATATCTCCACATTATACTTACTCTTAGATGAGGACTTCACGTTCTACATTCGAGCTTGCTAGACCAACGAGGCATAACAACATATATATCAAAATCGGCCTACATATCTCCACAGTATACTTACTCTTAGATGCTAAATAATATTTGTATCAAAAATAACCCTTTTCTGTCCGTTGCGAATTAGAAGTAATAGTGTAGGTAATTATTTATTTAAATATTATTTGTGTAAAATTCAGTGCCTTTGACTAGAATAACTTTCTACCGTTCTATGTGATTCTTGAAGTATTATGAATTGCGACATCAACTCTTTAACCTTTTGTCAAGCGCCGTGATAATAATAATAATAATTTACTTACAGAAATTCTAAAAAAAAAAACCGCGCTTATTTTTAGAATTTATTAAACAACGGTTTTAATTTGTTTATGGTAACACCGACAAGTCAACGTGTTAACAGAACAAAAATAAAATAAAATCGAGATGAATTTACCCATTCATTTTACTGTTTTTAAACGGTTTAATTTATTTATTCAAAATATCACCTGGTCTATCAAGACGAGCTTCCATAAAACACTAAATATAACCGTACCTACGTAATTCTTGTTACATCCACAACTACAATTTATTCGAAGATTCCACCTAAACACAAAAGCAGGAACCTCATACTCACACTGCGAAAAAATCAGCTGACCCTCCCAATTATATTGCCAAAAATGATCGCCATAGCCATTATGACACCGATTCCCGTCAAAATCTGGTTCGGTTCTAATAAAACCTTGTTCTTGTCTATAACCTTTACTTGGTCGACGTCTTCCAAATCTTGGTGGACAACGGATAACGCTTTGGTGATTTCTGCGTCAGATTTGAGACTGGATTGAGAAGCGCTTACGATAGCGCGTGTTAAGTCGCGGAGTTGCGCATCAACTGTTCTTTCACGGTGTTGGAGATGTTCTGAAATTACAAAATATATATTTACGCAAACCAACACATAACTTAACATAACATCACGCCTGTATTTTAATAATGTGACAAACCCACTACACCATTCTCAAACCACTGTAACTCCTGTGCGCCAGAATCAACAGTGGCGTGGTCGCCACTGTTGATTTGTTTTATTTGGTGGTCCAAATAAGCGCCGAGACAATGAAGCTCGACGAAGCCTCCAGAGAAACGATTTAACTGTCTTGAATCCCGCAACGAAATTATTCAGAAAAGAATAGCAGAGGAGAACGAAAAACATTATTTCCACTTCCCTCCATATCAGCAGGAGACAGAATAGGACAAAGCCTTAGGGACAATGGGACATATACAACTGGGATAAGCCATGTTGTATACGTTCCCGAAGGGTTATGTTATATTTAAATGCCAGATTCTTCTTCTTATCGTGTGGGCAGTAAGGTCTAACGACCCCACACACCCTAGTGTCAGAGTTTCTAAACCGCCTCAAAGGCCTCTGACATGGTTTGATGACCGCCATTTGGCCGGGACCACCGGTTTATACGTGCCTTCCGAAGCACGGCATCATCTTTTCAAGCGATTCAAGCATTCAGCCTTCAGGAGATTCAAGCCTGCAATGTCCTAACCAAACTGGAAACAGGTAATAGGGGGCGATTCTGTTGTCATCAATCGGGCACAAATCCAGACTCCGTGGCGGTTACTGAAAAATTCTTGTTTGAAAAACCCAATATAACTTTGCTTGACCTGGGAATATAACCCAAGACCTAATGCACAGCAGTCGCGCTTTCAACTACTAGACCAACGAGGCAGTCAGTTGTGATTTATTTATTTCAAAAATATTTTATTTCACATAGGCCTGCATTAGGCACTTGTAAAACGTCGAGAAAATATGCACGGTTCGGGTTGGTCGTTTCCTAAGGAGAAGAAACGGCAAGATACTCCATGGTTGCTCTTTTAAAATGATTGGCTTATTTACAATATTATCATATCTACCATGTTACAGCATTAATACAGTCGAACAAGCTAATAAGTAAACAGCCAGCTAACTTGCGTTTACTTTTAAGATTATACAGATACATTTAGAGACTGGTGCCAAACGATACAGCGTTTGACATCAGCCGCTTAATGCGAAATGCTTTATAAAACAAAATTGCAATCAATATTTTCGGTGTACTAGAATTATAAAAAAAACTCTACTTGTATACTTATTGGCTTGTTCGACTGTACTTAGGTATGGAAAGTATAAGAAGGATCGCCCGACAGTAAGTGGTTGCACTCAAAGGTGGGATTGATAAAATTTAAAAAAATAATTAATTGCTTTTTCATTCTTACCTATCAAAGATTCCTGTTTGTCGACTAGATGATTTATATTATCCTGCATAAGTTCTAAGTTTTTCGCGAGATTTTCCTGTAAAAAATATTTAAAAAAAATTTAAAAGTATACAGGGTGTAAATCAACCCATCACACGGCCGTCAACCAAGCATCCTGTAAATATATCAACGTAAGTAAAGCTGCGCAAAAAAAAAAAACCTGGAAAACGAAGTTAATTTTTGTGTGAAAAATCGCCGTTTACGGTTAGTATTAATTATCCTAATTCTTTATTGCGTACCATAAATGTATACAGTTGGTAGGGAAAAAGTTACAAGTCTTTTTTTTTTTGGCGGGTGGAAAATCAACAAATAACCCCTCCCGCTTTTGGGCAGAGCGGAAGGGAGTGTCAGACTTCTACAGACTAAAAACCACCCACGTTCCTTCTTAGCCCTTGCGCCGAGGCCGCGGTATCTCTTTCGAACAACCCGCAGCCCCGACGGGGAGTTACAACAGTCTCAATTATGGACCCTGTCGGGCGCAGTATACATTAAAAGTAGGAAACATAGCGTTCAATATGATGCGATAATGCACTCAAAACATTGTCCTCATAAATGCATTAAATAAGTAGTACACATGTCATAAGAGGTACTTAGTTAGTTATAAAATTTCAAACAAGTATTTTTTTTTAAAACGTGTTTAAATGTTTGAACCTTCGATATCTTCGTAATTACAACGTTCCCGGATATGGTCTAGAACAAAAAAAAATGCATTGACGGGAAGGATTTTCGGATTTGTTAATGGTTTTTTTACAGCCTGTATGTAAATTTTTTCTTAAACGGCATACGTTGCTGGTACATAGGCATTTTTGCCAACCATTGACCCATTCAAATAAAAAATGTTTATAGTATTGCTTGTCTTGAGGAAATAATTTATGTTTCACTCACAGAAAATATGTGCCTAAGAAAATATGTCGTCAACAGTCAGCGTTTAATAAAAAGAAACGGCTGTTTCCTACAAGAGTGCAATAACTATCCGTTCAAAATGTATGAAACAGTTGATTTATTTAAAAAACCGATGAAACATTACTACGTGGGGGCTCAGAATGATATACTGAATACGTGGTAAACGTTTTTGCGTCGGTGTCCACACTGTCCACCGCGCCGTGTAGAGGCCATATCACGAAAGAAGTCCCGCGGGCAATTGTGGAACTAAATTTAACAGATCGGCCATGTTGTCGTTTGTCGATGTTATCAAGGTGCGTTTGTTGTGGTAGATATTTTGTGAGTTTATTATTGGAACTTTGAAGAACTCTTGGCATCGTAAATAAACCTTATAACGCACTAAGCGTTATAAGGTTTATTTACGATGCCAAAAGTTGTGAAACAACATTATGTCGCGCGACATACAGCGCTGCGTCTGCGGGACTTCTTTCGTGAAATGGACTTTATTAATTAACCTCTCTTATAAAAAACATTACCCTTCCCTTGCAGTCGGGTAAAAATAAGAAGGGAAAAATGGTCTGTACACATGTTTCAGTACCAAATAGAAGTCCCTAAGTATCGTGTGTTATTCATGCCATAGATGACTAGATGGCCTGGGTCGGCGGCGCATTGCGTTCCACGCGCGCTTCAAAGAGTTGTCAGCATAGTAGATGCTGGCACTAGGGTCAGTACCTGCCGGGATGCTGAATTTGTTCTAAAGAGTTACCGCGGCCCCGGAACAAAGGGCTAAGAAGGAACATGGATGGTCTTAGTCAGTAAGATTCTGACACTCCCTTCTGCTCCGCCCAGAACGGGAGGAGTCATTTGATGACTTCTCAGCTTTAAAAACCTCACCTGGTAAGCGAACTCGGTCTTCATAGCCTCAGTGATGTCAGCCCTACTGGCGCTACCTCCACCAGCTATGGTATACAACACGCTGGCACTGCGGGCCATCTGCTGCTCCATCATGTCGCGAAACTCTGCCATCTTGAGGTGATTGTTGATTGATGAGCCGGCTATGCCGAGCACTGTGCCTGGGGAACGAATAAGAGAAACGGAATATGTTAAGCTACTAATATACTACTACTAGGTTTTGCCCGCGGCTTCACCCGCGTGAAAATGTCGATTTTCCACGAACTGTCATCCCCTTTTTAACTCTCTTAGAGGTTGAATTTCGAAAAATCCTTCTTTATTCCTCATCTTCATTCTAAGGGAACCTGTGTGCAAAATTTCAGCTTTCTAAGGGTTTGGGCTGAGCGTTGATGAGTCAGTCAGTCAGGACTATTATTTTTATTTAATATAGATAGATTGTAAGAACTTTTCTTATCATATTTATCTGCAAATAAATTTTTGACTTTGGTTTTAACACTTTCCGTGGCAAGCACCCAGCATATGGGTCGAAGAATAATTCGTTTGTGTGCCCACAACCCGCCTCCGAGTCGACGCTATACGTAGCTATAGATGACTTGTACTCGTACGGCATACAAATAAAAATGGGTAATTTGAACTTAGCTGTGAAAGTCTGTACGTACTGTTACGACGGTCATCTAGAACCTTCAGGAAACGTCGCTAATAACTGTGATGTACCTACAAAAGTCCAGTACATTCTTGTAGTTACCTACTGGTCAGGCGCGGCGAGAGTCGGCGGCATATTTGCCTTTGTAATTTCGACCTTATGCCGAGGGCGTAAAGTTACTTCTACCTGGTTGGTTCTTTTATCTTTAAGTTTATTTTTTTAGTTATTTTTCTTTGTGAATGCTTTATTCATTTTTAGTTAATAATAGGGTATTTTCTCGAAGTTCTTTTGTGTGTTTGGATATAAAAGGACCGACAGAGGTCGGAGCGAGTCAGAGCGAGACAACGAAAGGTTTGAAGAGTTATCTAGTGCGATAAAGTGTTCAGTAGTGTTGAAGTGATTGTGTATAAGTGTTTTGTGAGTAATAAAGTTATTTCGTGTGTTTAATTGGTAGTGTTTTTATTTATCCCATACCCAGCTCGTAACAGTACCATTCATTCATATTATTAGTGTAAGCTAGCTGTGCCCCTCAAACTTCGGCCGTTATGAAATTGTTAACAAATTAATTACCTACATGGTTTTTCTTTTACGAAATTCTAATTATTTTTCTAAAATAAAAGTACATATACTGTGTTTTTTTATCAAGGGGTTGATATCGACCACTTTGGGAATCCCTGTGCTAGTGGATGCTTTGAATAGTAAACGGGTCATGGAGGTCATTCAAGTAAACATATAACCTAAAAAACTAGCATTTACAAAAACAACTGTGAAAAATTTTGAACTTTGACCCCCAATATATCCGTAACTAGAAAGTTCCCAGGTATGGTTTGTGTTGAGGGTACTTTTACACCCTATATATCGTTCCTTACCTTATCCAGTCTTGTCACACCACATATCCACCTTAACATTATCATCTGAGCTACATGCAATCTATTTTCATCCACCTTCTTCGCAGGTCTAATCACGGACTTGTATATTTTCCCCAAACGTGAGTGGAAGGCTATAGGGGAGGCTTTTGGCCAGCAGTTGGACAATATATTCAAACACTTACCAAAAATAGAGGCGACAATATACCAATACTTGTTGCGCTCAGCGTGTGCCCTCTCTCGTTCGTGGCCCAACTTGACAGCAGCAGACATGGTAGCGAATAGTTCTCTTTCCTCGCGCTCCGCGTCGCCGAATATGGCGCGGAGGGCACGCTCTTGTACGATAAACTGAAAATATTAAGTCATATAAATATTATGTGACAATGACATTAATATTATTCATTATTATATCCATAATTAATATCATTCATAAATTAAAATAACCTAAAGTAACTAACTTAAAAATAAAATAAAAAAACATCGTCGGTCAATGTAGCTTTGGAAGGCTGCCCACCATATCTGTACCATATATTATGTATTTATGTATATTTTATATACGGGTCACTCTCCATCATAGAGGTTGTGTGAGAGTGCAGAACTGACCCTTATTAGTGGCGTCATTATGAATACTATTATATGTAGTATAAAACAAAATTGCTCCCGCTGTGTGTACGCTTAGACCTTTTAAAACACACAACGAATTTTAATGCCATTTCAGCAATCGCTAGAGTGCTTCAAGAGGAAGGTTTATATGCAATACATTGCATGCACCCGTGTAAAGCAGGGGGGGTCGCTAGTTTATAACAATAATACCTTATGCTCTTCAGTACACAGATGTAAGTACTTGTCATCTCCCTTCATGGTGTTCTGCATCTCAGCGTGTAGCTCTTTTAGCTTCATCTCAACATCAGCTAGTTGACGTCCAAGCTCACGCCTCCTATCTTGTGCCGCCATGAATCTTTCCTGTAAAATTGTTACAAATAAGGTTTGAAATATTGTTTTTATGTATTTTGCTGAAATGGGGCTGGACTGGCCATGTCTGCCGCCTGCTTAATGAACTGTGGGCCAAAATAACCACTTTCTGGAGTCCTGACACAGTCAAAAGGTGTTGTAGGAGGTCTGCTGCAACACCTTTTGGGTTTTGGCAAGGTCTCTTTGGAGATGGAGGGGCAATTAGGGGCGTATTTTGAAATTTGCCGCCCCGGTCAAAAAGTTTCGTCGCTCCAGAAAACTTAGAGTTTTTTTAAATACGCTATTGCGCTCTAAATTCAATTGTCGATATAGCTAATAGTAAATTAAGGCTTGCTGTTCCAAAAATTACCAAAAACTTTGCTTTTGGCCAGCATTGGGCTGATGCAGGCTTATAGTATTAGTATCAGTATATTTCGAAAAGTGCTGATTATCAGCCTAGTTTGAATAAATGACTTTTGATTTTGATTTTATTAAGTGGTTGAGACTACTACAGGCTGATCATTGTAACTTGTCTATAGGATACAAGTTAATCCATAACTAACAGACTGACAACAAGTCTTACCAAGGGCAAGGGGTATTGTATTACCCAGTACTAACATAGGGCTATGGAGGACTTCGAGATAGGCAGTCTCTCCATGTAAAATATTCAGCTGCTTCTGGTTAGATTTGAGAATAAATGGGAATAGGCTAGCTAGGCAGATGATACATAATATAAACTCACACCCTTTTCCCTTTTCTCCCTCTTCCACTTTCAGGGCATAGACACTCAATTTTGTGAATGAAAAGTCCCATTATTTCTACTACAAATTGTTTAATAGGACCAGTAGAACTAGTGGGAATGATCCTTATGACAAGCTGATTGCCTCTGAATTTGTTTTTTACAAAACTACTCTTTAGAGCTAACTTTATGCATAATGCAGTATCCATGATGTCATACAACATTCATAAGATTAAAATCTCTGCAAATAAGATACCAAACAGAAAGTTCTACACAGATACTATCTGATAAAAATGTGTAATGTCTGTCATGTACAATGATTAAGCATTATTTACATTAATCTACATCTTTAACAGTGCCTAATAATAACTATTAAATGATTTTAATTGTATGATGTAAGAAGCTTGCGGAAACAATGTATGAATACAATGACGTTACTCATAAAAAAAAATAGGCATAATAAGCAATGACCTTCTTCTGGACTTCATAAAATTAAAAAAATAAATAGATGTGGGGTTTCTAACCTGTGCGTCAACGACTGTGTTTTGCAGAGCCATAATTTCTTCCACACCTGTGAATTTCTCATATCTGCTAACTATATCTCGTACTCTCTTCGTCACAGTCTCATATTTAAGCCTCTCTGCAATTTCTGTAACTTTTGCCGCTGGTACATATCTGGTTACAATTTGCTCGACTTTGTCACGGCCAGTAAAATTAGGTAAATGCACTTTGTCTTTCAGCTTTTGCGCTATCTGTCTGAGTTTGTCTGCTGCCATATTTACATGTTATTATTGTTGTAGATTTGTCGAAATTTATTGAAGAAATATCATTTTTCGGTGTAATGATTTCGTTCCCAGACACCCCAGATGGGTTGGGATTTGACAGTGACAGATTCTTCGACGTTTGTTTGACGTTTGTTGAAGGTTGATGTGATTTTATTTTATGTTCGGATACGCAGCGCAACACTGTGTACAATGTTTAATAAGCGAAACCTAAATAAAAATTAAACTAATTAATTAAATTGGCATTCTTTTGGATAGTTCTCTTTATTTCAATCTTTTTAAATCTGTTTTTAAGTAATTTCGAAGTTAAGCGCCAGGTGCGTCATGAATCGATTAACTACGCCTTTCACAGCTGTGTTAGGGACAAACTAGGTATCATCATCATCATCATTTAGCCAAAAGACGTCCACTGCTGGATATAGGCCTCCCCCAGGGGTCGCTACATTGACCGGTCCAGCGGGTCCCCGCAACCTTCACCAGGTCATCGGTCCTCCTAGTGGGAGACCTTCCAACGCAACGTCTTCCGGTTCGTGGTCGCCACTCCAGAACTCCTCAGCCTAATTCATCGGGATACGCACGTGATATTATCAGTTATTTAAACATGATGCTGTTTACAACCAACTGCATCGCTCCTTTGTGAATCTAAATATGGAGTAAAGTACATGAATACTAACAGTACAGCTATTATGTGACTATTTGCGTCATAAAGACAGCCTCATTGGTCTAGTGGTTGCAAGCGCGACTGCCATGCATGAGATCCTGGAGGTTCCCAGCAGGGCTATTGCGTATCTTTTTAAATGTCAGTGGCTATCTTAATGTCCAGCGATTAACTGTCAGTTTGGTACAAAATGGAACCATTTGACAGTTAATCGATGGACACTATGATAGCACTGACATTTAAAAAGATACGCAATAGCCCTGCTGGTCGGGCAAAGTGTTAAAGTCCATTTCACGAAAAAAGTCCCGCGACAATTGTGGAACTAAATTTAACTGATCGGCCATGTTGTCGTTTGTCGATGTTATCAAGGTGCGTTTGTTGTGGTAGATATTTTGTGAGTTTATTATTGGATTAGTGCGTTATAAGGTTTATTTACGATGCCAAAAGTTGTGAAACAACATTACGAGTATGTCGCGCGACATACAGCGCTGCGTCTGCGGGACTTCTTTCGTGAAATGGACTTTAACTGGGTTTTTCCATCAGTAATTTCTCAGTTGCAGTCACGGAGCCTAAAATTGTGCTCGGTTGATGGTAATAGGCTCGCCCCCTATTACATGGAACTTAAACATAACTGGCTAAATGAGGGTGTACTGATGGGTAGGTACACGTCTGCCTAACTCTTCGGGGATTATAGGCGTGATGTTATGTATTATTATGTTATGTGTTGTTTACGTTTATTTAACAACTTATAAATAACCTCAAGTTGTTATGCATATTAAAGTTACACATTAAAGACATCAAACAAATTGTTTGTTAATAAATAAACAATTACACATTGTAGCAATGATTGTTAAGTGGGTATTATTTTATTTATTTATTTTAAATTAATTGAGTGCTAACACTCGGTAGGTAATTTATTGTTAGTTTACCTGTTTGAATACATAATAATATTTAACTGCAGTGTATATGTAGTTAGACATACACACATCAAAAGTGTCTAGGGATCAACATATATTTTTGCAATAACTTTTCTCCTGATTGATATTAATTAAAATTTTCTTTAAGGATTCATCAAATAAAGTGTTTTCGTTTGTCACAGTAACGATAAACCAAGTCACCTTTGCATTAAAAAAGAAATTTGCCATTTTCCTAATAAAGGTATTTTTGACATTTGAACCACTAACATTAAAGTTCGAAAAAAAGACTGAAATAACAGTTTTCTTTAAAATTTTATTAGGTAACTTAAACAATTAATAATCCGTGTTTCTACCGCGAACACTAACAACACAAGAACATCGGTTTGGCATACTCAAAATGAGTTCATCCAAATCACGCTGTGGAATGGCCGCCCATGTTCGTTGCAACAACAAAAAAAGGTCTTCTTGCGACTGGATACCCTCCATATTCGGCAGAGCTCTTCTCTGTAGCATATCCCATGCATGCTCAATCGGGTTCAAGTCTGGCGACTGAGCAGGCCAGGGCAGGACATTGATGTTAGCTGCGGCGAGAGTCTGTCTTACAACTCTTGCGGTGTGCGGTCGTGCATTATCGTGCATTAACTGAAATAAGGGACCGATTTGCACTTGTAGAGGAACGATGACGTCTGATACAATCGTCTGAGCATAAATTTGAGCGTTGAGGTTGCCTCTGATCCAAATCAACTCAGTTCTTCCGCCGATCCAAATACCCGCCCATACCATGATGGTTCCACCACTATAAGGATGGACTTCCTGGCAGGATTTTAATCGCTGTTGGCGTCCAGGGGTTCTCCAGTGTCGTATACGTCTTGTATCCGGTCTCATACCAAAACGAGACTCATCAGAAAAGCACACGAAACGCCATTGTTCTTCTGCATGGTATGGGCGGGTATTTGGATCGGCGGAAGAACTGAGTTGATTTGGATCAGAGGCAACCTCAACGCTCAAATTTATGCTAAGACGATTGTATCAGACGTCATCGTTCCTCTACAAGTGCAAATCGGTCCCTTATTTCAGTTAATGCATGATAATGCACGACCGCACACCGCAAGAATTGACAGACTCTCGCCGCAGCTAACATCAATGTCCTGCCCTGGCCTGCTCAGTCGCCAGACTTGAACCCGATTGAGCATGCATGGGATATGCTACAGAGAAGAGCTCTGCCGAATATGGAGGGTATCCAGTCGCAAGAAGACCTTTTTTTGTTGTTGCAACGAACATGGGCGGCCATTCCACAGCGTGATTTGGATGAACTCATTTTGAGTATGCCAAACCGATGTTCTTGTGTTGTTAGTGTTCGCGGTAGAAACACGGATTATTAATTGTTTAAGTTACCCAATAAAATTTTAAAGAAAACTGTTATTTCAGTCTTTTTTTCGAACTTTAATGTTAGTGGTTCAAATGTCAAAAATCCCTTTATTAGGAAAATGGCAAATTTCTTTTTTAATGCAAAGGTGACTTGGTTTATCGTTACTGTGACAAACGAAAACACTTTATTTGATGAATCCTTAAAGAAAATTTTAATTAATATCAATCAGGAGAAAAGTTATTGCAAAAATATATGTTGATCCCTAGACACTTTTGATGTGTGTATATACGACTCTCTACCTCGCATAGCAACATTCGCAAAGGTTACATTACAGTTAATTAGTTCATCCACACAGGTCAGTTCGTGGAAAGCACGGAAGTTGGTGGTTAAAAAGACAATGAAACAAAGTCGCCGACTTCCGAAAGTAAAATTATTTTAAAGTTTGTAGTGTTTTACTGGCTATCGGTTTTTATTTGCAAAAAGTTTTTTTACAATTTTCACAAACAATTTGAATTGAATTCTTTCGAACTAAGTTTATTTTTATTTGTTGTTGTTGGGAAATCCTAATCTGGGTGGAGTAAAAGGGAGTGTCACTTCTACTGACTAAAAACCACCCATGTTCCTGCTTAGCCTTTTGTGTTCCAAAACCGCGGTATCTCTTTCGAACAATCCGCAGCCCCAGCAGGCCCGGCCCTTGCCCCTGGCCTGGCAAAGCTGTTGACATCTCTTTGAAGCGCGCGTGGAACACGAACGCGCCCGTCGACACGGCATGTAGCCTGTAGCTAGCCCATTACTCACCGTCTACAAGCCCGCACTTGGCCCCGGACACCCGGAGTGTCCCAGTTGGTACTGTACTACTGAAAGTAAGAAAGAAAATTGTGTTTATTAGGCATTACTGAGTAATACGATATCCCTTTGTAAGACTGGTTGTCAGAATTTCGGGCCACTGACTACCTGCAACAACTGTCAAAGATTTATAACTTCGTACTTTCCGAGGCACGGAGGAAATTCGGTATGACATAATGGGTGGACACCATCCACAGACTAACCTAGGAAAGCACGGCTTAACAGTTAACCTGAAGATCAACCCTAGCTGCTGACAGTATTTATTCACGACGAGCTCCACCTTTGGTCGCTTTAACGGTAATAGAAATTCGCTCTGTTTAAGCCAGGTATGGCGAACCTTTATGGATCAACGTGCGATTTTTTCTAAAGCAATGTTTATTGAGACCTTGCACGTGCCGTCCGATATTATTGGGTAGTCGTTATTGGCAGATAATAATAAAAGTATATATTTTCAACTATAACTAAATATTTTCAACTAAAAACTCTTTATCAAAAAGACAAAACTGGATCTAAATCGTAATAAACGTTTCAATTCTACGTGTAATTCAAATTAAAGTAACATTAGTGTAACTTCGGTTGTTGCTGATTAGAAGTTATGTAAATGTATGGTAAAAGGACTATAAGAGGTACGTTACCTTTATGTAGATTGCATGTTGAACTGGACTCTTCTACCAAACGGGTCCTAATCGAATCCTATGTTATTCATCTCTGAAAATAATGACTCGTAGGCATAGATGAAAATATGGTTAAAATATTGTGGAACGTGCCATCAATGGCACGCGTGCCATAGGTTCGCCATCCCTGCAGGGCTATTGCGTATCTTTTTAAATGTCAGTGGCTATCATAGTGTCCATCGATTAACTGTCAAATAGTTCCATTTTGTACCAAACCGTAACCATTGGCCTGCTGGTCTAGGCTCTCAATAAAACTATTACTTAACCTCACGTAGACTAATGAAATAGAAGTAAATCATTGTCAGTTTCACTTTAGAAGCCGCTCACGATTCTACTAGAAGACGTGCCGACGTATTAGACAAATATCCTTCTAAGTTTTCCTTCTGGCAAAACACTTCGTTTCGATTTCGATTCGATACGTCGTATGTCTATCTTGCTCACCTTCGTAGTGCCAAAAAAAGACAGACGACTTTCCGAATCGAAATCTAATCGAAATGTTTAAGAATAGTGGGCCTGGTATTACTTCGCTGCTGATAAATTGCTTTGCCATGTGATTGCTACAGCTGGTGTTTAAGTATGTGCAAATTGTGGTGATGTTTGGAATGGAAAATTGACATCGCAATGTTAGGGGAAGGCCTCGACATTGGTGGTTGACTCGCAAAAGTAATGCGGTAATGGAGACCGATTAAATGAACATCACACTTGTAATACCCAAAGGCTTAAAAATAAATAAATAAAATCCATTTATTTCGGGTTCCCCCATATTAAAATGACAAGTTAAGCAGAGGTGTACTTGGATACAGGGATTGGTCCCTGATGGAAAAACCAGGTTAAGCCAAACTTGCCTAGGCTGGTCTGTGGATGCATGATTAGTGATTACATGCAGAATTTCCTCCGTGCCTCGGAAAGCACGTTAAGCTGTTGGTCCCGGGTTTCATTTGTACATCTTTGAAAGTCGTCACAGGTACTTAGTCAGTGCACCGAAAGTGTGACAACCAGTATTACCCAGACTTCTACTGACTAAATACCACCCATGTTCCTTCTTAGCCCTTTGTGTTCCGGGGCCGCGGTATCTAAATCGAACAACCCGCTGAACATAGTTGGCTAGGCCAGGGAAAAGGCTAGGCCGACGATGATTATGAATTTATGATACTTAGCAGGAGATCACTTTAACCTGACCTAGGCTACCTCTCATTGTAAATATTAGTTTGTTTGTTACTTTGTTAGTTTTATCTGTGCAATTGTGTATAAACAATGTGATTCGTGTTACACGCAGAGCGCGTTCGTACCTCTAGGAGTCTAGGCACGGGAAACCAAGCGCAACGACCACGAATGGATACTATCTAATATTGACACAACTGGCATGGTCACTTACATGTCATTAACACTGGAGACGGGATATTTGCCATACTTATTTATTTATTTGGCTCTCCAACAAAGGATACACAGATCCAATAGGTCACAGTTTAAGAAATGGTTCTTCCTTGAGTGAGAGGAGACCACAGCATTCATATAAAACTAGGGTGTTAACAAAGAAATTAGAAAATAATGAAAATTAAAAAAAAAACTAAAAAAAATAAAAACCAATAAAATAAATTAAAAGTATTTGATGACAAGATATCGTTAGTAATTTAATTACATTGTTTCACATAAAAATATAATTATTACACATGACATCACACCTTGTAATCTCCGAAGCGTTAGACAGAGGTACGTGTATCTAAAGGTACCTAGCTCCCACATTTCTCCAGTTTTAAGTTTCATGTACTAGGGGGTGAGCCTATTGCCATCAAACGGGCATAATTCCAGACTCCATGGAAATACTGAGAAATTCCTGACGGAAAAAAGAAATAACCTTTGCCCGTCCCGGAAATCGAACCGAGGACCTTATGCTCAGCAGTCGCGTTTACGACCTCTACACCAACGAGATAGTCCTGCAGGGGCTATTGCGTATCTTTTAAAATGCCAGTGGCTATCATAGTGTCCATCGATTAACTGTCAAATTGGTCCATTTTGTACCAAACCATAACCATTTGACAGTTAATCGATGGACACTATGATATGCACTGACATTTAAAAAGAAACGCAATAGCCCTGCAGGTCAGTCAATTTACGTCAAATAGGCTAGACATTATGGATAAGAATGATTCAGATGATCCAGGCCTTTTTTTTTTGGAAATCATCAAATAACCCCTCCCGCTCTTGGGCAGAGCGATAGGGAGTGTCAGACTTCTACTGACTAAAAACCAGCTATGTTTCTTCTAAGCCCTTTGTGTTCCGGGACCCCGGTATCTCTTTCGAACAACCCGCAGGCCAGATGATCCAGGCCTTTTATTTTTTGGCGGGTGGAAAATCATCAAATAACCCCTCCCGCAGGGCAGAGCGAAAGGGAGTGTCAGACTTGTACTGACTAAAAACCACCCATGTTCCTTCTTAGCCCTTTGTGTTACGCGGTCCCGGTATCTCTTTCGAACAACTCGCAGGCCAGATGATCCAAACCTTACTGTCAAACTGTGTCTCTCATTATAATTAGTCAACGGGTCGCGTCATCTTATGTCACGCACGCCGCGACCTTCAGCACGTGCGCCTACTAAAGTTCTAAACTGTTGCATCGGTGAGTTATGTGGGCCGGTGGCACCGTGAGCTGAGTTAAACGATGGTTTAAAATTATGTTTTACTTTAAGCTCACAACTTCAAGTCGAAACATTTTTTTTAAAGGACATGTGTGTAGGTAGTACTCGCAACCAGCGTGCGTGTCTAACCAAATGTATGATTAATGTGAACAGGTTGTCATTCTGTGATTTCTGCCTTCCCAGGCCATGGGATAAGGGCGTAAGTTATGTATGTGAATGTATTTCTTTCTAAGGGCTAGGTACGGGAAAGCGAAACAAGATGCATTTATGTGTACCTACATACTTAAAAGAAAGTACCTTTTTTTCACCTAAGTATCTGGTATCCGGAAAAAGTTGAAAGTAGGATTTTTATCTAGACTTACCCTCGAATTGACCATTGGGTGACCCAGGGTTGGGATCTAGGACTTTAAGCTCAGTAAATGTTTTTTTTTATACAGACGGTTAAGCGGTTTTGCCATTGTGTTTCATTATACAAGATGCTTAGTTTCAGGGACTACCGGATGCCTTTTCTGCACTCTGACTCACACTCCCTATTGAGTCGTGAGCTGACAGTGAATTTCTAAACCAAGGCAACATCCACTCGTCGCGTCGGGGCTGCGGGTTGTTCGCAAGAGATACCGCGGCCTCGACATGAAGGGCTAAGAAGGAACATGGGTGGTTTTTAGTCAGTAGAAGTCTGACACTCCCTTTCGCTCTGCCCAAGAGCGGGAGGGGTTATTTGATGATTTTCCACCCGCCAAAAAAAAAGGCAACATACATTCTCATATTTCACACGATTTAAAAAAAGAGCAGACAGTTCGACGCCTCTACCCACCTCTATGGCCACCAGCCAATGGCGGCAGGCGAAAGGAAATCCTTGACAGATGTCATGGGAACAAACTCTGTCTTATAAACTTCTCAAATAACCATGAACTCTGGAAACAATTATGCAACTACAGAATGGAAAATACCAAAATTATAGACAGTATTCCAGCTAATCATTGGAATTAAGTAAAGGCAGTATTAAGGCGCTGTTCTACAGCAGCAGGCGACGGCGAAGCTACGCACATGTTTAAGGTATTTGTCCCACCATCTCCTCCAGCGATTTGCGAGGTGCAAGTAAAAGCTGGAATAAGTAAATCCATATGAAAGTATTATATACAGGATGTAAATCAACCCATCACACAGCCGTCAACCAAGCATTCTGTACATCAAACTAAGTACCCCTACGCAAAAATTTTTGTTGGGAAACGACTTTTTTTTTGAGGTCAAAAATCATATTTTACGGTAAAACTCAATGTAGCACTGTTAAAACATTGTGCTAGTGGATGCTTTGAATAGTAAACGGGTCATGGAGGTAATTTATGTAAAGTTAAAACCTGAAATACTAGTATTTACAAAAACAGCTGTGAAAAATTTGGAACTTTGACCCCCAATATCTCCGTAAATAGGAGGTTCCCAGGTATGGTCTAGAACAAAAAAATGATCGCAGTGGTGGGGAGAACCAATGCCCTTCGTTTGCGTTAAGGGTACTTATACACCCTATATAGGGTGTAAAAAAATGATCGCAGTGGTGGGGAGAACAAGTGCCCTTCGTTTGCGTTATGGGTTCTTTTACACCCTCAAACGAAGGGCACTTGTTCTCCACACCACTGCGATCATTTTTTTTTGTTCTAGACCATACCTGGGAACCTCCTAGTTACGGAGAGTCAAAGTTAAAAAAAATTCACAGCTGTTTTTGTAAATACTAGTTTTTCAGGTTATAACTTTACTTAAATTACCTCCATGACCCGTTTACTATTCAAAGCATCCACTAGCACAATGTTTCAACAGTGCAACATTGAGTTTTACCGTGAAATGTGAATTTTGTCCCCAAAAAATAAAATCGTTTCTTAGCAAAAATTTTTGCGTAGGAGTACTTACTTTGATGTACAGAATGCTTGGTTAACGGCTGTGTGACGGGTTGATTTACACCCTGTATATACGGTTCAAGACTTTAATACCAAAAATCATTAACGTGATACTGGTGGGTAATTGGTAAAGTCAATAAATAATTAGACCAGGACTCCACCAAAATATTTATTCATTTTCTTTAGGTACCACTTAACTACCAGCTTTGCGTCATCTGTTGGGGTCGGCTTCCAGTCGAATGCAGCTGAATACCAGTATTTTACATGGAGCGACTGCCTATTCAGATAGTATTAAAACAACGTGTGCTTGCCACTGATAGAGTTTATTAAAAAGTAAGAAAGAACCACAGATAACACAGAACCATAGATACATATTATTTTGTTACCAAATCACAATATCCTCCCATAACAAAATACATAAGTTGTTTATTCAATTTCAGATATGCCCAATAATTTCAAGAACATGAAATGTTTATTTGTGCCAAGACTTTTCGTCAATAAATCTGCAGGCATGTTACGAGTTGACACATATTCTACATTTATTTTATTATTTAGAACACATTCTCTTATGAAGTGGTGTCGAACATCAATATGTTTAGACCTTTTATGAAATATTGGATTAGCAGTCAGTTTTATCGAGCTCTATTTTAATAATAGAGTTTATTAAAAAGTAAGAAAGAACCACAGATAACACAGAACCATAGATACATATTATTTTGTTACCAAATCACAATAGATAGGCAGTCGCTCAGTATTACCCAGTATTAACTGGGTTTTGGAGGCTGACCTCCAAAACCCAGTTAATACTGGGTAATACGTTACCCTTTGGGGCCTTTGGTAAGACTGGTTGTCAGTCTTACAGGTCACCGACTGGTGACCTGTATTTTTAAGGATTTTTTGCCAAATAAACACAATTTTCTTTCTTTTCTTTCTTTTTTCTTCTTCTGTAAGTCTGACAACCTGTAACGACTGCCAATATCTATAAATGGCAGCCGGGACCAACAGCTTAACGTGCTTTCCGAGGCCACTTCCACGTATTAAGTGAGATGTCCAATCCTGTTCGACGTTCCTGTGATTGGTCCAATCTTACACATCTCCTCTTCGCTCCGCTCATCTCAGCTTTGGTGGATTCTGAGCCTATAATATTTGTGTATGATATCTCACTTTAAGTTGACCCTAACGCAATATAAAGTGAATGTAAGTTATGTAACTTAATCTATCATAATGTACTTACCTACTTGTATGTACTTACTTTGTTGGACGTATTGCATTGCGACGATTATTCCGTTCTTCCAAAACAACTTGAGCAATCTTTGGTAATATGGCACTATGCATTTCATAAAATTGAAATGCTGAATCATATTTGTGTTTCCTAATACGTATGTAAAGTTTATTTCGGGTATTTTTTATATAGATTGAGTCACTTTAAGCAAGTTATTTCAATGATTTTGTATACCCATTCAAAAATCAACCTGTGCAAGCACGGTTTAACCTGAACATTGACCCTGTAAATTGCACATCAATTTGACATTTTACAGGTATAGGACCCTAACTCACCTGTCGGGCTGCGGGTTGTTCGAAAGAGACACCGCGGCCTCGACAGAAAGGCTAAGAAGGAACATGGGTGGGTTTTAGACAGTAGAAGTCTGATACGTACCGCTCTGCCCAGAGCGGGAGGAGTCATTTGATGATTTCCCACGCTCCAAAAAAAAAAAGGTGGTCTAAAATTTCCACAATTTTTAGCAGATTCATTTTGCGGTTTTAAACGCAATTCATATTTTGCGAATTGCGTTTAAAACCGTTAAATGGACCTTTCATAATAGTAACTGCGTCTGTGACGATTTAAGAAAATAGAAAATAATATATGAATTGCGTTAAAATTCGTAGGCCTATAGGTACCCAGGAGTGGGTGAAGTTGGACGGTAAATGATGATGATGAAATCTTCATAATCACTACATATTATAAAACAAATTCCTCCGCCGCGTCTGTTTGTCTGTTCACGATTAACTCAAAAACTGCTGCACCGATTTTTATGCTGGCTTTCACCAATGTATAGAGTGGTTCTCGAGCAAGATTTTAGTACATATTATAATTTGATCGACATCCGCGGACATCAGCTAGTAAACTATAAATCTGGGATATCTCGGTTGTCATTAGTCATTTATTAGTCATTTATTAATGAACAATAAATTGTATATTAAATTACATGGTATAAAACGAAAATTGAAATTAAATTACACATGGAGAGAGATAAAAATTAAAATAGGGACACGGGAAAATAATTATTACAACATTGCACAATAAAAAAAAGAATCACAAAACAAAATACAACATATTTAAAAATTTCGTCATAGATCCTCAACATCATAAAGACACTTATTCAACAAGAAAGTTTTAAGCTGCTTTTTAAAAGAGTTTGAGTACAGTTTGAGCGCTTTTTATTATGTAGAGGCAACTTATTAAATAATATAACCGATTGGTATCTGGGACTGAGGCTCACAATATTCAGGTTTGGCTGTACCTTGTAATGTATAATGTCTTGTCTGCGTGTGCCTTCTCTAATCTGTCGTTCTTCTGCTGACTCATATTCATGTATACGGGATGTAAACATCAACCAAGCATTCTGTACATCAAACTAAGTACCCCTACGCAAAATTTTTTGCTGGGAAACGACTTTTTTTTTTTGGGGTCAAAAATCACTTTTTGCGGTAAAACTCAATGTAGCACTCTTGGGACATTGTGATAATAGATGCTTTGAATAATAAACGGGTCATGGAGGTAATTTAAGTAAAGTTATAACCTGAAAAACTAGTATTTACAAAAACAGCAGTGAAAAATTTGGAACTTTATCCCCCAATATCTCCGTAACTAGGGGGTTCCCAGGTATGGTCTAGAATAGAAAAAAAATCTCGCATTGGTAGGGAGAACAAATGCCCTTCGTTTGCGTTAAGGGTACTTTTACACCCTTCACGTTTACAACTAGTCAATTAAAATAACTAAGGATCGCATGTTCATAGCTAATCATTTTATCTATTGATTTAATGATCTTGACCCAGAAACACAGTATACCCTTCCTTTTACTCAGAAGATGGGTTGGCGGAACTAAATGCTTTTTACATTTGTTGTTGACTAATCTGTCAGGAATTCAGCATTTTAATCATCTGCATTATTATCAAGAATTTGCATACCGGTTTCTTGCCAACTTCGGCAAATAACAAAAAAAAACGACACAAAGGAGTGTCAAACTTGTACTGACTAAAACACATCATCATCATTTGAGCCAAAAGACGTCCACTATTCAGAGGCCAGGTGTCGCCACATTGACCGGTCCCGTGCGTCTCGCATCCAGCGGAACAACCCGCAACCACCAGGTCATCGGTCCACCTAGTGGGAGTCCACGCAACGCAACGTCTTCCAGTTCGCGGATGCATTCATTGTTAGTCTATAAAACAAAACAAATAAACAACCCGCTTAACTAATCTAAGTTTAAACATTTGGTGTCACCCGTCCGAATGATCGATGTCGTATGCGCTATGCTCAATGTTGTAATTCGGCGCGCGCGCAGAACGCGTGTCTAATTCTAAACGGGAGTTCTAAAGGATGTGCACTGCGTGGAGTAGGTATATGTAGGTAAGCAGTACTGTAAATTTTATGGGATCGATAAATAGACTGCCTCGTTGGCCTAGAGGTCGAAAGCGTGGCTGCTAAACTTGACATCCTGGGTTCGATTCCCGGGTCGGGCAAAGTGTTAATGAGATTTTCTCACAGAAATTTTTAGTAGCAGCCAGGGTGTCTGGATTTTGTGCCCTATTGATGGCTAGGCAGACCTCTCTATTACATTCGACTAAAACATTAAATAGGGAAATGTTACTTAAATCTCTACCTAACCCTTTGGGGCTTACAGGCGTGATGTTATGTCTGGAATCGAACCAAGGACCTATACACAGACCTCCTGACCAAAGAAATAATGATCCTAATTAGTCCGTCTGTTAGATTATCGAACAATATTGGATACGTATTTTTATTTTATCAAATCGGTAAAAATTGACGAAGATAAAACGTGTCTAAGATTTCAGTGGGGGCCTGTGACGTCACTCGCCGGCAAAAATGTCATACTAATGTGTTATAGTGATAATGTCTTACATTATGACGTCTCACGAGTTTTCAAAGCACTGCACACTGTGTCGTCTTCATTGTTTGTTTACGTGCAAAAAAAAAAATGCGTCCAATATTTTTTGGTAATCTATCTGACGGACTTATTAGATTTTTTTGTCAATTATATTGCGCTTGCTACCAATAAGTCGAGTCATACTGCATACATGTCCGGTCAGGTGCTGAATTGAGATGAATAGAGTATGATTGCGGAAGCCTAAATCTAACAATGTACTCTAATAATGATTTAATGTACGTTAAACTGGCAACACCTAATGTGTTATTTGGAAATCAAACAATAGAAGAAGATTACTAAACATGCCTATTACTTTATTGTTGTAACGTATTTTTACACAATGGACAGTGTTCACACAATTTTATACCTTATTAAGACATCTTCTTCTTACTTCGACCCCACACAAACCCTAGTGTCAGAGTTTCTAAACCGCCTCAAAGACCAGCGAAGTCATTCGATGATTTTTGGAAAATCATCAAAAACCCCCTCCCGCTCTTGGGCAGAGCGAGAGGGAGTGTCAGACTTCTACTTACTAAAAACCACCCATGTTCCTTCTTAGCCCTTAATGTCGAGGCCGCGGTATCTCTTGCGAACAACCCGCAGCCCCGACGGGTGGGAATTGACCCTAGAACTTCATTCTCAACGTTTAACGCTTGCGACTAGACCAATAAGGCAGTCTAGGTCAGTCAATTTACGTCAAATAGTCTAGACTTTATAGATAACATGGACCACACAGACTACGCAATCCCTTGAAACGTGCAATGCACGATGCACGTCAATCCCGCTGTGACGTTATCTTTTCATACATTGTATACTTACTTATATATCGTTACCCCTAATCTCTGGAGGGTTAGGCAGAGGTGACCTATAGAACACCCATGTTACGCTAGTTAGTTTGTTTAAGTCCCATGTAATAGGAGGCAAGCCTATTGCCATCCTGCTGGGGCTGCGGGTTGTTCAAAAGAGATACCACAGCCCCGGATACAAAAGGCTAAGAAGGATTCCCTTCCACTTCGCCCAGAGCGTAAGGAGATATTTGACGATTTCCAAACGTCCAAAAACAAGCCTATTGCCATCAACCGGGCACAAATATAAACTCCGGGGCTCCCACTGAAAAACTTGATGTAACTCGGATAACGGTTTTTTTTTTGTGCGGGTGGAAAATCATCAAATAACCCCTAAAGAAAGGGACTGTCAGACTTCTACTGACTAAAAACCACCCATGTTCCTTCTTAGCCCTTCATGTCGAGGCCGCGGTATCTAACCCGGGAATTTAACCTATGACCTCATACTCCGCAGTAGCGCTTGCGAACACTAGATCAAAGAGGCAGTTGACTAATATTATAAATGTGAAAGTTAATCTACCTGTCTATCTGTTTGTTACTATTTTAGGCCTAACTTAGAACATAGGATACGTTGTATACTGAATGATATGGCTAGAAAGAAGGTGACTGCTAAAATGGCCATTAATAGAGAAGTAAGAAAGAAATATGCTGTGCCGACCCCAAATAAATTGGGATAAGGGTAGAAGAATGATGTCCGGCAAAAGGTAGGCATATGATGAAGGGCAGAAGAATGGTGAATACGTACACACAAGCGAAGCCACGTGAAAAAGCTAGACGCAAATAAATCTAAATGACGAACCGAAACACATTAGTATTTACTATTTATGTATTCAAACTGACCGAGCATTTTACGCAATACACACGAAACAGGAAACATTAGTATTAGATTCACATAGTGATTGATATCAAGGAAGATCTAAACATTAATGCTATTTGAATATCAAACTGCCTAAACAGAACGTTTGCATCTGTTAGTTTTAATGAGATTACAGAAATGTGCTGTACAGGATCGGAAGATTCTCAACTATAAAATGAGTCATTTTTGTTGTGGAGGGCAGTCGATCCATGCAAAATACTGGTATTCAGCTGAATTCGGTTTTACTGGAAACTGACTCCAACAGAGTTCGGGAAAGACTTGGATGAATGGTCTCTGGATGGGTAGTCCAGAGATCAAAGGCGTCGCTTCTCTCCTTCCACAAGCTTGACGCTTTGATAGCGACCGTATGTGCGCGCTCCATATACATGGCTGCACGGGCTCCGACTCTAAGGCCTGGATTCCACTAAAGCGGAGACGAGCAGAACGGAGAGTAGATGTGCCAAATCGACCATTCACAAGAAGAGCGAAAGGCCAGTTGTAAAAAAACTAATGTGTTTGGCCGATTTCCGCACATCTCCTCTCGTCTTCGCTTTGGTGGAAACCGGGCCTAAAACGGTTGTATGTGGGGGTGTAAGAGTATGCAACTGAATACGTGGGAACCGTTTTAACGTCGGTGCCTCGTCCACCCCTCTATAAATGAGGGTCGGAAGAATGCATCCATCCATGAATAAGAACAGAAGTTTCGGTTTAAAGAAGAATTTATTCTCATAAGAACAATACATAGGTTCACTTATAATGAGATACAAAGTAATTGCTTATATCTAAATAAATACATTTTGCCTCCGATGCGTGTTGTTGAAGTTATACAAAACAAATCTATAGGAAGTATAATATAATTATTGCTAACATTTGCTATGCGGTATGACTACATTTCATAAACGTAATTTCTCAGTTTTTGTTTAAATAAATTAATACTATCACAATCTTTTACGTTATTGGGTAGGTCGTTAAACAGCTGTGCTCCTTCGAACAATATCGTTTTCTTTCCGTAGTTTGTCCGAGCTTGTCTTCGTTGTAATTTGTTTTTATTTCTTAGGCTGTGTGATATTATTTTTTTATGGAATTTTAGCTTTGATTGTACGCTGTTTGTGGTGATTTTTTTTATTAGAATGCAGGTACCGTATGTGTATAGTTTTTTGAGATCTAATAATTTGGTTTTTTCAAATAGTGTTTTAGTTGGAGTGAGGTAGTGATAATGATACAATGTTTTTATAATTTTGTTCTGGGTTCGTTGTAAAGGCATTAAAACAGTTTTACCGGCAGATCCCCATATTTCAATGAGATACTCGAGATGTGATTTTACTAATGAGTTGTAAATAATATTACGTATTTTCCTTGGTATACAGTTAGAGATTTTGCGTAATGATGCTAATAATGACGTTAATTTTGATTTTATATGTTCGATGTGCAGTTTCCATGTGAGTTTGTCGTCTACCCTCAGACCTAGATATTTTTCGTGACTCGATCTTTTTATTATGTCATTGTTGATAGTAAGAGGTGGGAAGTCTGGCAATGGTTTGTTTTTTGCGGTGAAAATCATGTATGTTGTTTTGGACGTATTTATTGTAAGTAAGTTATATTTAAGCCACTCACTGAGTATGTTGAGATCTTTTTGAGCATTTGCTATATTAGTATGGATAGATTTATCGAAATAGAAGAGGCATGTATCGTCCGCGTATAAAGTTAGGTGACCCGTTAACCCTATTTTGTTTATATTATTTATATAGACTAAGAAAAGTAATGGACTTAAAATTGAGCCTTGAGGACAGCCGTATGGTACGTTTTTTATGGAACTAATGAAGTTATCTATTTTAACTACTTGTTGTCTATTTTGTAAATAAGATGTAAACATTTCTAGGGCTTTATCTGTGACTCCTATGTTGTTTAATTTCTGGAGAAGTTTGTGGTGGCAGACGGTGTCGAATGCTTTTTTTAAATCAATAAATACCCCCAATACAACGTCCTTTTGATCTATATGCGTTTTTATTTTAGTTACCAAGTCGACTGCAGCTGTAAGAGTGCTAGATTTTGAACGAAAGCCGTATTGTTCGTCGATTAGGAACTCTTTCTCAAGAAGGTATGCATTTAGACGGCTGTACAACACACGCTCAAAAATTTTTGATAATACAGGTAGAACCGACACTGGTCTATAGTTACCTGGATCAGTCCTACTGCCCGATTTGAAAATAGGGCTAACTTTGGCAATCTTTAGCGTGTTCGGAAAGATGCCGCGCATCAGACATTCGTTTATGCAGTTCGTTAATTTCGGAACAATTATATTTTTGAGGCATTTGATCACCTTGGTACTGATACCATCTATCCCAGTACTTGTATTACTATCCAGACCGTCAATTATTTTAGAAATTTCGTGCTCAGTGCAAGGAGTGAGTTTACTCAGAGTTTCGTCGTGTGAATGGTTGTGTTCGTACATAAGAGTGTTGCCTTCGTTCGTGTGATATTTAGCGGGTATTTCGTTAGCTAATTCCTGGCCTATTGATGAGAAAAATAAGTTAAATAAATTACATATTGCGTTACCTTCAGTTATAGGTCCTGAGCTCGACATTAGTTTCGGAGGAGCACTGCTTTCTTTGATTTTATTTAGTGCTAAGTTATTTATAAGTTCCCACATCTTTTTCGGTTGATTGTTATTGTTGTAGAATAGTTCGTAATAGTATTTTTTCTTGTGTGTTTTTATCAGGTTTTTTACTGCGTCTCGTTGTTTGGAAAAGCTTTTCTGTATGTTTACGTCTTTTGGGTGACATTTTGTCTGTTGCCATAGGTTGTTTCGTAAGTTTATCGAATCAGTAATAGTTCGGTTTATCCAATCGTTTTGAGGTGGATTCAGAATTTTAGTCTTGTCGGTTTTGTTGTTGTTTACATGTTTTGTGATAAACTGCTCAAGGTGGTAGTAATCATTTTCTTCATTTATGTAATTATCTGTTAGTGCGTCGCTGTATAATTTTTCATAATTTATTGCTTTGTATTGGATTTTTTTATTTTGTTGTGGCTTTAGACTGCCTATTTCCAAATATATTTGTTTGTGATCAGACAAACATGACTCGATTATGGAGAAATTAAATGAGTGGTTACTTATATTTGTGCAAACATGATCCAGTATAGATTTTGTAGTTGAGGTTTCACGTGTACTGTATAGGCCATTAATTTTGTTCAGTATTTGATATCCGTTGCCTTTAATTTCGTTCAGGTATTTATTGACGTGATTGTCCGCGCTGAGGAGATCAATGTTAAAGTCGCCAAATACGATTGCTCTTCTTCTCTGCTCCAGCTGTGCGGAATACGTCGTTAAGAAATCATCATTGTTTGAGTCACCTGGTTTATAAATCACTCCGATGTTTAGCGATATTTTATTTATATGTACCCACAAGTAGTGGTTACCATTTTCGCATAATTCTTCCGTTACTTCGTATTTTATTGAATCGTGTATATAAATTGATACCCCTCCACCTTTTCGTGTTTTTCTATAGTTGTAAACATGCTTATAGTTTGGCAGCTGATATAATTTTGCATCGTCTTCAGAAATAATCCATGTCTCCGTGAATACTAATAAGTGGGTAGTTTTTGGTATCGCCCTTAAAATACATTTGATTTCATCAAGCTTACCAGTTTTGCGAATACTTCGTAAATTAGCATAAAAAAATCTTAATGATGATGGGTGTAAGGGTATGTCTTCATATTTTTTGATGATTTGATGGCTTAGTTTATCTGTGTGTTTTCCATTATGTTGTGAACCTCCTTCGAGTTTTTTTGGTTAGTAACAATTGTAGGTTTTCCTTTTATATATTTGATAATAAGGTCTTTTTCTCCGTCTTCTACACGTTTTTTAAGTTCTCCTTTTAAAGATTGTAAATATTGTTTTTGAGTTGGGGTTAAATCTGAATAAATTTGTATATTCTCGGGAAGTTTGCTTTTTGCCCGGAACAGGTATTTAGGTGTTTCTGTATTGGTAAAACATACCTTGATGGGCCGGTTCGTGTTTGTGATATACTTTCCCAATCTTGTGGTTTTAATTGGCTTCGGACAGTCCTCATACAGTGTGGTTAGTACTTTGTTTACTTCTTCGCAATCGTACTTTTGTCTTGCGTTGTAGTTCTTGTCACTTTTTTCCGTTATACCCACAATAATGATATTTTTCTCGCGTTCGCTTCGATCCTTGAGTTCTAGGATGAGGTTTTCGTGGTGTAAGAAGGGCGAGTTTTCGGATGTACTTTCGATATTTGTTTGGTTTTTTATTTGGAAAATTTCACTTTCTATACGTTTAAGTTTGTCTTTAGTTATTGCGTGGTTGGATTTAATAGTTTTAATTTCGGTATTTATTTCATCAAATTGTTGTTTAAAGTTTTCTGTGTTTGATTTTATCGATTTAATTTCTTGTTTAATCTCACAGATTTCTTCTCGTATGAGGTTCAGGTTTTCTTTTTGAGTTCTTCCAAATTCCTCCAGAAACTTCATAATGTCTGTGCGAAAGTTAGCAAAGTCTGCTTTGTAGTCCATTTCTTCAGTGCGCTCTTTTCGTTTTCTGTGACAGATGTTGGTTTGGTATTCATTGTCACCGAATGTAGATAAGTTCGGTACTGATCCGCTACCGCCCTCGCTTCCGCTTGTTAACATGCCACTAGGCGGTGTTTTCTGTCGGCTCATTGCGTTGCCAGTCCGCGCGGGTGCGAGTGCAATGCCAATAGTTTTCTCTTTTTACTCTTGAGGTGAGCGTGCTGCGTACTCGCACTACTCGCCGACGCTGTGTGATGTATCACCAGAAGGATAGTAACTTTAACACTGTGATCTTAAGGTTTAGATTTGATTGTAGTAGATGTATTAGTATTCAATATTTTTGCAATAATAAGCGAGACACGTCTGCTCCCAACAAGCACGCGAGGCAAGTTTCATTTGATTGTCATTCTATCTTCACGATTGAGTCATCTCAAATCTCAACCTTGGGAAAACTCATGAAGTTCTTTCCAGGTATTAGATAATACTTCACCAACATATTAGTGCAGGAACACGGACTCAAACCCGGCAAGTGGCAAGGGTCACCGATGCACATGACTTCACATTAATTCATATATGTTTAGATTGTTTATGGCCGTTCATAAAACTGTCATGTATCGTCTGTGGCAGATTGATTGTCAACTCGTGGTTGTAAGGACTTTAATTAATGTGAAAAATGATATGTTTGTGATGTAATCTTATTAATTTCTGTTGCAGTCTTGCTGTGTGCACTAGAAGAAAAACTTCTTGAAGCAGATCGTGATTCGAACGCTTGTATAGGACTATTCAGTAGGGCTATTGCGTATCTTTTTAAATGTCAGTGGCTATCATAGTGTCCATCGATTAACTGTCAAATGGTTATGCTTTGGTACAAAATGAAACCATTTGACAGTTAATCGATGGACACTATGATAGCCACTGACATTTAAGAAGATACGCAATAATCCTGCTGGGACATATTTTGCCGCATGCCGAACATGCCTCAAAATAGAAGGGAAGAAAAAGAAAATTGTGTTTATTTGGCATTAAAAAGTAAAAACACCTTGAAATTCCTACAAAGTAAATAAAAAACATAACTAATTCTGCCAAACGGGCCTTTTTTTTTGAGCGTATCTCCCGCGGCGGGGACGAGAAGAGTTCTCTCCCTCTTACGTTCCTTCACCTCCTTCGCTATAGTATCGCTGCTTCGCAGACGCAGGCGATGGCGTCCCATTCCCTCTAGCCCCGGACCATATGCTAAAAAGGCCTTAGTTCAGCATAATGCCAGATCATGTGTACCACCTGTCACCTGACGATGATTTTCAGCTGCTACCGACAAATCACCCACGCTCGAAAACTGGAGCTCTGTGTCAGTCAGACACGGTCGGGGCAGGTCGTGAACGATATGCTACATGGCGAGCCGAACCGGAGAGGCTCCTTCAAATCTGGAAAGAAGAAAAAGTGAGACAGAGTTTCTCTTCGTTACATTGTTTTCTTGTATCATGTGTAAAACGAAGAACGAAAACCTCTTTTTAACGAAGTGACGTATAAACGAAATAACGCACAATCATGTTTGGATAACTTTTTGACGAATCTACCGGAGAATTTTATCAATGAACAGTTTGTTGACCACAATTGCTTGGCGGACGGACATGCAGCGTTATTATGTGGATTAAAAACTGACAAATTAATGACAAATGGTGATCAAGATTTTTTAAATATAGAAATTAGGCAGTTTAGTGATAGAAATTCGAATAATTTTAGACAAAGTATACAAAATATTAACTGGACAGAAGAAGGTTTAAATGGATTCCTAAAAAAACTTGGACAAATCTTTCGCAGTAGTTTTAAAAAAAAGAAACGAAAAGTAAATTCTAAAAAGTTTCGTAAATCATCCTGGATAACAAAAGGAATAAAGGTATCTAGCAAAATGAAGCGATTCATACTTCAAAATAGAAGTAAGATGACTTGCATGGAGAATATGGGGATTTATATAGCAACTTACATTAAAATATACAGACAAGTCTTAAAAAAAGCCAGACGTATATCGGTTAGGGCAGAACTTGAGAAGGCAAATGATTCTTCAAAAGCTATATGGGGAGTTATAAATAGACATAGAAACATTAAATCGAAACGTGAAAGTAATAAGGACCTTTTCTTAAAAATAAAAAACAAAATTATATCAAACCCCCAGGAAATAGTTGATATCTTCTCGAACACCTTCGACAAAGCCGACTTTGTTGGGGAGTTTCATACTTTTGAGCAAGCCCTAATCACCTTGAAAGATAGCGTTAGTAGAGCGAGTGTAGAAATGTCCTGCGAGCCAGTGACTGCATATGAAATAAAAAAAATTGTCGATGCTATGGCCAACAAGAAATCGGTCGGTCATGATGACATCCCAATACAGATTTTTAAAAAGAATATTGACTTATTGGCAAAACCTTTGGAGCATCTTATAAATAAGTGTATAAATGAGAGTGTGTTTCCGGAACAGCTCAAATTAGCAAGAGTGCTACCAATATACAAAAAAGGGTCCAAATTAGATCCCAATAACTACAGACCAATTTCTCTCTTACCAATCATTTCAAAAATTTTTGAGAAAATACTTAAAACAAGACTTCTTAGGCATTTAAATCGCAATAAAATTCTTAATTACAGACAATTTGGTTACCAGAAAAATGTGGGAACAAATGACGCAGTTAATGCATTAATGGACGCAGTAGTTAACGGAATTAATAATAAATTAAAGGTTATTGGGTTATTCCTTGACCTAAGCTCAGCTTTTGACACAGTAAATCACAAGTTACTTTTGGCAAAAATGGAGCATTATGGTGTAAGAGGATCAGTTTTAAACTTATTTAAATCTTACTTAGATAATAGGAAGCAATATGTAGAAATAAAAGTGGAAGAAGAAAAATGTCAGAAAACTTTCAAATCAGGACTAAAACAAATAAGGCAAGGAGTTCCACAAGGTTCAATATTAGGACCAATCTTCTTTATCTTGTTCATTAATGATTTGATTAACTACATCTTAAAACACACTACTGATACTGAACTCGTTCTTTTTGCTGACGATACAAATGCCATTATAACCGCAGAAGATCTGGAAACTCTTAGTAGTAAGGTAAATAATGTTCTGGCTCTTTTTCATTCTTGGTTCACCGTTAATAACCTCATCTTAAACACAAATAAAACGAACGTTATGTTATTTCGAACAACGACGAGAAAAAAGGATTCAATTGATATTACCTTGAATAATAATAGAATAATATTAGTAGACAACGTGAAATTTCTAGGTATATATATTGATGAAAGCCTAAATTGGAAAAAGGAAGTATCAGCCATAGAAAGTTCAATTGGTTCGGCTTGCTATGCTCTTAGAAGCCTTCGAGATGAGATCACTATCGAACGATTAAAAATAGTATATTACTCGCTTGTTGAATCGAAACTCAGGTACAGTATTGCTCTATGGGGAGGTAGCTATGCGTACAATCTAAACACAGCCTTTATAATACAAAAAAGAGCTATAAGAACTATGGTAAGAATTCCGCAGTGGGTATCATGTAGAGATTACTTTAAACAACTACAGATTTTAACAGTCCCTTGCTTGTACATTTTGGTCGTACTAACAGACCTTATGAAAAAACTGCGGGATAACGAGACACTTGAGGACAGAATTAGACGAGAAGCTACTAGACGTAAGGACTTACAATATACGATACAACCGCATTTGAAAGTAGTCAGTCATGCTGCATGCTATCAATCAATTAAACTTTTCAATAAACTACCCGTAGAATTAAAGACAATCTATAATATAAATCAGTTTAAGGACCAGCTAAAGTCATTTCTAAAAGAAAAATGCTATTATACACTAGATGAGTTTCTCAGGGATGACAATTTCTAGATGGTGTACCACCTTTTTGACATAATCTGTAATTTATTGTTTATTGACATGTGTATGACATTAACATTATTTTTGTTTTTTTATTATTAATATGATTTTAGTTTTGTTGACATGCCTCTTAAATTTTTATTATTAATATGATTTTAGTTTTGTTGACATGGTTCTTGATTTTTTATTAATAATATGGTTTTAAATAACTTTTATTGACATAATTTTTGATTTTTTCATATTGACATTTGTGTGTATGAAATTAACATGTTTTTTATTTTTTTATTTATTTCTTATTAATGTAGTATAACTGTAACTCTCATTCACTAGATTTTAGAATTTTTTTATTGATATGCTTTTACTTTTATAGACATGATTGTTGAATTTGTTATTTATATGGTTTAACACCTATTGACATAATTTTTTTTTTATTTTTTATTTATAAGATTTATTTCCGTGTTGTGTTAGTTTTAATGAAATTTCGATACAATGTAAAAATTGTTTGTGAAATAAATGATATGATGATGAAAAAATATAAAGTACTAATACCGTCACTTACTTATTTCGGCGCTGCCTGTCATTCGGGAACATCAACTACATTATCATCAACAGCGTCGAAATATCAATGGATGGACAGATGCGTTGTCATCTGTGACGTCACTGGTATTACAAAACAAATGACGCAGTCCACATAAAAAACTATTGTCACAAATCAACCGGCATTCTAAGCCCACTTAGAAATTCTACTCAGCATTCAACTGAAATCGAACGCCGTACTTATTAACATTCACAATAGATTCTTTATTATCCACTGAGTTATTGAACCTGGTTTTATAACATTGCATCTAACGGAACATATTGCTAGACGTTATCATTCTTCTGCCCTTATCCCACTTTGTTTGGGGTCTGCATATCATCTTTGACAAAGTCCATCCATCGTTTCTTTGGTCTTCCTCTACTCATACAGCCACATTCACACTCAAAACTTTCCTCACGACATTTTCCGCAGTCCTCTTCATCACATAAACCAACCAAGACAACCGATTACCACACCACTTTCAGTCACTAGTGCCACTTTCAGACTTCCTACAAATGACAGCTGGAACCATCGGCATAACGAGCTTTAAGAGGTACGGAACCCGTCGGGGCTGCGGGTGTTCGCAAGAGATACCGCGGCCTCGACATGAAGGGCTAAGAAGGAACATGGGTGGTTTTTAGTCAGTAGAAGTCTGACACTCCCTTCCGCTCTGCCCAAGAGCGGGAGGGGTCATTTGATGATTTTCCACCCACCATAAAAAAAAGAGGTACGGAAGAATGATAGTTTCTTCCGTACCTCGGAAAGCACCTAGGTGAGGCAAGCGCGGCTTCAATAGAAAATCGACCCGAACTGGGTTATTAGCAACAAGTTCCTCCTTGACACGTTCCTCATCATCATCAGTCTATAATGTTCCCACTGCAGGGACTCAGGCTACCTCTCTAGGATAGGCTGCATTCCACCACGCGGGCCCAATGCTGGTTGATTTACGTCACATGTCTTCGAATTGTTTGGTTCTAAGACAAGTTTCGATGTTTTCTTTCACCGTTTTGACACCGTCCTTAACTAATAGTATTGTCTAACCAGAAGATCGAACCAAGTGGAAGACTTCAGCAGTCTGGCTTGCAACCACAAGACCAAAGAGGCGATCGCGTATGACGTACTTTACAAGGGGTCTTTGTTTTAAGCTAGCTAATTTGATATTCTAATTGCATTTATTCTGATCTTCCTCGTTATCAATCTTGGCGTGTGCCTAATACTAAATAATGTATGTAGTTTTGTAGTGCCTTGTTGGTTAGAGGTCGCAAGTGAGACTGTTAGGCATCAGGTCGGGTGTTTGACCTCCAAGACGGGCATTTGGGACTTGAGGCACCCCAACTTGGACATATTAGGTTAGAAGGGGATAGCAAGGTGTATTCCCACTACGCCTTTTTAGCACCTTTAACCTAACCTACCCGGTTTATGGCAATTGAGCTCTCGGGATTTAAAAATGAAAAGCAAGTTTAAAATTAATTAAAGGAGATTGCTCAACTTTGGTCCAAATACTGCCCAGGAATGGGAGATCTTGGCATTAATCTATGTCATTACACTAAAAATTTTTTTAAATCCATCCTGAGGTTCTTTAGTACATATTTTTCTGACGGTATTTTATGATTTTTAACCTTTTTTGACCCCAATTAAAGACACGTTGTGTAAATGGGCAGTTTGATACTGTAATTTTTTGACATAAACATGTCGGACTCGACGGATTGTTAGCTTTTTTAAACAGAGTCCTGGCCGTTTGCAGTTTCGCTTGAAACTGTCAGTCTGTCAGTCTGTCAGTCTGTCAGTCTGTCAGTCTGTCAGTCTGTCAGTCTGTCAGTCTGTCAGTCTGTCAGTCTGTCAGTCTGTCAGTCTGTCAGTCTGTCAGTCTGTCAGTCTGTCAGTCTGTCAGTCTGTCAGTCTGTCAGTCTGTCAGTCTGTCAGTCTGTCAGTCTGTCAGTCAGTCTGTCAGTCTGTCAGCCCTTCCGCTCTGTCAGCCCTTCCGCTCTGCCCAAGAGCGGGAGGGGTTATTTGATGATTTCCCACCCGCCAAAAAAAAATAAAGGTTACTAGTTGTTAACTGAAAATAAATTAATTCTAATCTATTCTAAAAGGCCCGGCAGATGATGAACGTGTGCCCTAAAATAACTAGTTCATGATAACAAGCTACTTTCTAAGTATGTGTCTGACACTTTGAACCGCCACTGTTCTGTTACACTATCTGTCACCCTGTTATCACTAGGGGTCACAGAATAATACGATAATTTCTATTTAGGTTTAGAACAATAATTTCCTTTATTTTGCATTTCATTCCATGACAGCGGTAATTATTGGTTATCTATTGGTCAGCGGAATCGCCGGGAGGCGACGTCCTAGCTATATAGAATGACATACCTTACTGGTGACACTGACCGTATAAGTGATGTACAGACGACAGTATACAGCACATTTAGCTACCCGAAATTGTCATTTCCCAATTAACATTTTTTTCTTTTTTTTTTTTTTGGGGTGTGGTAAATCATCAAATAACCCCCCTCTCGCTCTTGGGTAGAGCGGAAGGGAGTGTTAGACTTCTACTGACTAAAAACCATCCATGTTCCTTCTTAGCCCTTGCACCGAGGCCGCGGTATCTCTTTCGAACAACTCGCAACCCCGACGGGCCCCTTCGATGTTGCTGACATCGAACGCGTCGTCGACACGGCCTGTAGTCGTCATCGGTTCTACGGCCATATTAGCCGGGGAACCGATGACAGCCGACGTAGACGTGTTCTTGAGTGGAGACCGCGAATCAGCAAGCGTAAGGTAAGACGCCCTCAGACTCGGAAGACGCGAGGATCTTTGCAGGGTGGCTGGTAGTAACTGGATGAGAGTTGTTAGGAATCGAGTTGTGAGGTGGCGTGCGATTGAGGAAGGCTATGTCCAGCAGTGGACTGCTGTAGGCTGATGATGATGATTCTACGAATTAGTTCATCAAATAGGCCACCATGACAGAAATTCGGTCAAGAAAATATGAAAATGACCAGTGGGTCATTTTCATATTTTCTTGACCGAATAATGGAGTGCCATTAATGAGTAACTTTAACACCGTGCGTGCTTAAAACACTTTATTAAAATTACCTAAGTATCGTTAGAATAGATTATCTAACACGTAAGTACAGACTAGAGACGTGGGTCAAAGCTAAACCAACCAGTTTGGTAGGTTTTAGGGATGTTTCATACTTGCATTTTTATCGATACTTTTTTTTTTGCAGGGTTGCGTAATAAATGACTCCTTCCGCTCAGGGCAGAGCGGTAGGGAGTGTCAGACTTCTACTGACTAAAAACCACCCATGTTCCTTCTTAGCCCTATGTGTCAAAGGCCGCGGTATCTCTCTCGAACAAGCCGCATCCCCGTCGGGTTTTATCGATACCTTGGATCGATGTATCTTGAATTGCTTGTACGCCAGCACATCAAAAGGTACTTACAATCTGTCAAACGTCTCTAATTGATTTTGAATTGTATCGCTAACACATTAGGTCCAAGGTTGATTTGGAAAACTTTATAGTTTCTGGTACCTTGATTTGCTGGTTTTCTGTACACTAGATCCCGATTTTCTGCGTAATGACTGACTCTTGCACGTTATGACTCGGGATTATTGCGTACACTGTTACTAGGAAAGATTAGGAAAGGTCGTAAAGGTCAGGCAGCATGAGCGAGCGAAGCGAGCTTGAGTTTGGGCCACCCCCGGGGAGTTAGGTTAGAACGGGATAGTGGGGACTAGTGAGCGAGCGAAGTAAGACCCCGCTATCCCCTTCGTGGTTGTTTTATTCCTAACCATTGAGCCCCGCTAACTACGCGTTACACTTAGGAAACTTACATATCGAGATATCTTCGAAACTATGCATTCTTGGACCACATATTCTAGGACTTTCTTCGTATTATTGGAACGAAGTTCCTTATCGCGCGTTGTGAAAGGGGGCTAGACGGAAAAAATTCTTACGAAAAGTTGTCACGACACTTTTTGCTATAGTAAGCTATTGTAAGCTGTGCGGCGTCGCATGTTTCTCTGTCTGTCTCTCTCTCTCTTATAGAAAGCAAGCCAGATATTTTCATTTCTACATTTCTTTTTTTTTTTTTTTACATAATAAAAAATAATAACAATAACTTCGTTCCATCCGGGTGTTCCTTGACACCTCTCAAGTTTTTTTTTACTAGAATATAGCCCTAGAGTTAAAGAAACGGTAGAAGGACTGTGTGAAGGATGATATGACTAAAAATGAGGTGACAGCTGAGATGACGAGAAATATGGAGGAAGGAGACATGTTGCGCCGACCCCAAATGAATTGGGATAAGGGCAGGAGAATGATGATGATGATAGCCCTAGATAACTAGGGCTTAGGGCTTGTACCCATAAGGGTTATCAGCACGTTGCATAGAATATTAGTGCAATTTATTGTATCGATATCGATACTACAATGTATCGAATCGTCACTGGTGTCGAACAGCTCAAAAAGTATGTTACCGTGCGACTGTCATTGACCGATAGACGAACTGACTCATACGGGCTGTTTAGTAAAAAGGATTTTTTTTTTGGACAAGCCCGCCACACTATTCCCAAACCACTGTAACTCCTGGAAGCCAGAATCAACCGTGGCGACCAACAGAAAAGCGCCGAGACAATGAAGCTCGACGAAGTCCCAGAGAAACAATGGATCCCGCAACGAAATTAATCAGAAAAGAATAGCGGAGGAGTAAGAAAAACATAATTGAAAAAAAAAGGTAACATCAAGCCTGTATGTAATCCCCGAAGGGTAAGACAGAGGTGTACCTAATAGTATACCTACACACACCTTTTGCCAGTTATGTTTTAAGTCCGATGCCCACGTAGGGGTCAAGCAGGACTTCAACCAGGCACAATTTCAACCTCCGTGTCTTCTTCTGAGTAGTTCCTGAAGGAAAAACCCAATAACACTTTGTTCGATCCTGGAATGGAACCCGCAAGACCTAATCACAGTTAAAGATGAGTTAAAGATTAGAAAGTCACAAATGAATCACGGTCTATGAAATAATATTGATGACAGACACCTCGCCCCCCCGCCCAATAAGAGGGGTGGCCCTAATGTTTTAATGCTTTACTAGCTGATACCCGCGGCTCTACCCGCGTGGATGTCGGTCGAATTATATACTTAAACCTTCCTCTTCAATCACTCTATCTATTAAAAAAAACCGCATCAAAATCCGTTGCGTAGTTTTAAAGATTTAAGCATACATAGGGATATAGGGACAGAGAAAGCGACTTGGTTTTATACTATGTAGTGAATAGTGATTATGGGCCTACCACACGCACAGGCTTCACCACAGTCTTGCCTGCAGGATTACACAGTGCACTCGGTACACCGCGCGTGTGGTTGGTAAAAATGTATTACCATTACCACCACAGAACAGATAAAAGAGATTAGAAAGGAAATAGTTCCTGATTTGTATTAGAACGCCTGTCACCGCTTGTCTCCCACTCTCTATATTCACTACAAGCAAGAGGCTAATACGTACGCGCATAACGCACACAAATAAACCGCACTCACTTAGATCGCGAGCTTGCTACTGGTTGTCACACTAGCGCAAACACTGCGTATGACGTACACTCACACACGCTTTAATTTCTCATACATGTTACGGCGACCAAAAGGTCGATAATTTATGTCGATAAAATTACTTTAGTTTTGTAACTTTAAGTTTTGCAATATTTTGCTTTAATTTCGGAACGGGATAGAAAGAATGAAAAGGTATTTATTTGTCTCACACAGATACAAAATTAAAGATTAAAAAAGTAAAATCAAAAGTAAACATACGAGAAACACTTAAAAATAAGACATACATTCAATTAATTACTACATTTAGTTAGTAGGTATCTATTCAATTCTACCGGTTGCCTCTAGCCATAGTGTTCTTGTATCTGGATCTGTTGGAAACCTAAAAACAAAACTTTGTTGTGTTATGTTTCCATTATAAATGACTAACCTCAAAACAAATTTTAGACGAAAACCAAAATTAATAACCCACAATAAACAATAATTGACAGTAACAATAAACGAAGTTATTTAATCATATTCATAATAATATCATTTGAATACATTCACACATACTAAATATCGACATTGTTTAGAACTTGGTACAACTCAATCGAAACGCATAGATTTTGCAGAACTCAAGCTTTGGCTCGTCGTACGCGACGTTCGCAGTGAACGAAATACATCGCGCAATCGCCCACGCAGTACAAGATGGTACCCACGTATTGCAAGCAATGTACGTAATTTTTTAACTGCTTGCGACAGTATCATTTTTTCTACCAACTACATAATACTATTGTAATATTTACAAATATTACTTGTATTTTAAGGTATTTGGACTTACCGGTGATAAGAAATCCCTTCTCGAGGCACACTACACCCCCTGGCTTCTTTTCAGACACATTATAATAGCGCAAGATGGCATAATTCTTTTTTTTCGCGGAGCTTCGTACGCTGTCAGTGTGAGCGTGATTGTTGGCCGGTAAATCAAATTTTGTCGACATATGAGCGTTTGCGACATATGAGCGGCGCGCCTGCCCCGCCCACAAGGCCCTTCTAACCTCTTTTATCTGTTCTGTGATTACCACCCACACGCGCGATGTACCTACTGTGTGCATCGTGTAATCGCGTAGGCAAAAGTGTGGTGAAGCTTGAGCGTGTGGTAAGCCCATCAATTACAATGACCATAGACACCTTTGTGTTTTATTAGACGCACGTGTATCAAAAGATTAAAAAAATTGAAGGTCGGCTATTAAAATTTTATTGTAGGTTTTTGTATCTTCATGATACACGTGTAGGGTCCGGTGATCCGGTCCGGGAAATTCAAGACCATGCCTAACCTGACTTTAAAAGTCAACATTCCAACTTTTTCACAAGTTTTTTTTTGTAAATACTAGTTTTTAATGTCAGAACATAATATAAAAACACGACCCCGCCGCCACGACATCTGCCTGTAACACCTATATTTAATCTTTAAGATTAGAGATTTATATATAAAAAGATTTGTATTTTTGTATGTAACGAAAACTAATGGACCGATTTGAAAACTTCTTTCGCCGTTGGGAAGCTACACTATCCCCGGGTGACAGTTCAGTCTGAGTTTCCTTGCGCGATCGAATCAGAAATGAAGACATCCGCACGAGAACCTAGGTTACCGACGTAGCCCGAAGAATTTCCAGAAATAAGTGGCAATGGGCAGGGCACATTACTCGCAGAACGGATGGCCGATGGGGCGGAAAAGTTCTGGTCTAAACACTGCGTTGGAAGGCCTCCCACTAGGTGGACCGATGACCTAGTGAAGGTTGCGGGGATCCGTTGGATGCGAGACGCACGGGACCGGTCAATATGGCGACACTTGGGGGAGGCCTATGTCCAGCAGCGGACGTCTTTCGGCTGAAATTATGATGATGACCATCCCCGGGAGACATAGGCTAGTCTATATCCCTGTATTCCCACGGGAACGAAAACTACGCGGGTTAAACCGCGTGATGTCCGCTAGTCACAAAAAAACTCGTTTCCCTGCTCATAATTTTTTGTTAGGGATCCGTAGTTTAGAACTTTATACTTTGGAGTTACTTACTTGGTTTGATGATTTTATAGAATGCTTGGTTGGCGGTTTCGTAAAGGGCCAGTTAACACCTTATATTGTTGTGTGTATAACTGGCTATTTGACTTAAACATTCATGAAAATGTTATGTTATTTCAAAGAACTAACCGAAATAACACGATGTGTGAAAAAAGTAATAAAATCGATCAGAAAATGGCTAAATTTTAACTGATTTTAAATGACGTGTTAGACAAAGACAGCGCTATAGAGAACGTGACGTCATATTTCGTACCGCCATAGTTACGTCACGGTTACGCGATACAAATGGCAGTTTCGCGCGACAAGGATAGAAAGTGCACTCACCAAAAACTTCTAAAGCATGTAACTACTCCATTTTTTATCGATATTATTACTTTTTTTCACACATCGTCTTATTTCTGTTAGTTCTTTGAAATGACATAACATTTTCGTCAATTTTTAACAGTAGTCAAATAGCCAATTATGTGTGACGCTGCCGAACATAATTATTTCATCATCGTCATCAGCCTATATATTGCCACTGCAAGGACTCAGACCTCGTCTCTAGAGGGTTGCCACCACGCGTGCCCATTGCGGGTTGGTACCTATATAAATGTCACATGTTTTCGAATTTTTTGGTGCTAAGTCAAAGTCAAAGCATTTATTTCAATTAAACCATTACCAGGTACTTTTGAATGTCAGAAGAACAATTCATAAAATTAAACTACGAGTGCAATACGTCATCCCGAAAGCCATCACGCCGAATCACACGCCGCCGAATTCCCGCAACAACGAACACTGCGAGCACGAAAGCGCGCAGCGACGCACACCGCAACAACGAATGTACGTACGAGACTCCAAATCACGGAACAACGAATGCACGCCGCAACGCGCAACCGCAGCCCCGCGACCCGGAGCCCCGCGCACGTACCGCCACGGCACGCGCCGCCGCGCGCCCCCCACCCACAGCACTCGCCGCCGCAGACATCCGGCGACTAAGACAATGCAGGTTTCCTCACGATGTTTTCCTTCACCGTTCTGAGAGCAGTGGTGATGAAATAAATTACACAAAGTAATGTGCCTGCCTGAGTTGGAACCCACGACTGACTGTCCGTAAGTCGAGGCCGCAACCACTGGGCCACCACTGCTCTAAACCAAACGTACTTATTATTCCTTAGTTCGTGATAGGTAGCCGAGTTTGAGCCATTTTTAAATAAATAGTATGAAAAATATTTAAAAAAAACTTACTGAGACGTGTGAGCTCGACGAATCTAGGTTTAGAAAGTCTAGTACAAGTCCTTGCTAGCTCTATTTAGGACCTAGCGCCTTTGGCGCAAGGTTATGTATTACTAGTCTCGAAAAAGCCATACTGCGGTCAACCACCTAACATCCTACACCTTATTCTGAAATAATTATATCCTTTTAAAGGTGGTTCGATGATCTCGTGGTCGCAAGCGTGACTGCTCACCGTGGGTTTCTGAGTTTGTTTGCCGGGTCGGGCAAAAAGTGGCAGCAAAGGAAAAAAATAAGGTAATTTTTGGTACTTACAAGTTTTGCCCATATCTCTATAACGTGTTGACTCAGGACCTTGATTTTTAGGCTGCGGGTTGTCCGCAAGGGATACCGCGGCCTCGACATGAAGGGCGAAGAAGGAACATGGGTGGTTTTTAGTCAGTAGAAGTCTGACACTCCCTTTCGCTCTGCCCAAGAGCGGGAGGGGTTATTTGATGATTTCCCACCCCACAAAAAAAAAAAAAAAAGACCTTGATTTTTACACACATATTAAGGAATGTAGACCTTATTTTCACTACATATTATAAAACAACGTCTGTCTGTCTGTCTGTTCGCGATAAACTCAAAAAGTACTGCACCGATTTACATGCTGTTTTCACCAATGGATAGAGTGGTTCTCGTATATAGTTTGACCGACGGGTGAAGTCGCGGGCATCAGCTAGTCTGGTATAAATTTCAATTTGCTAGGTCCACCAGTTTCTAATAAATCGGACTGACACACGGACAGACCAACGACCATACACTATACAGTGTGGTCGCTGGGACAGACAGACGGACAATTGAGGTACGGAACCCTAAAAAAAAACATATTTATTTGGCACATGCCACAAGTGGAAACAAAAAAACAAACAGGAAAAACTGTATGTAGTTATCTCAAGTTTGCGTCAAATAGCACGTTTTTATTGTGTTTTTTCCACCTGACGACGGGAGTTTTCAGACTGGACTATTTTTAGTTTTTCTTGCCCGTCAGTAAAAAATCTCAATCAAGGTGACCTCAGACATTTTGACCTCAGAACTGAGTTACGACTTAGGTGTAATAACAAAAAATGTTAATCTAAATAATATACAGGGTGTAAATCAACCCATCACACAGCCGTCAACCAAGCATTCTGTACATCAAACTAAGTACCCCCACGCAAAAAATTTTGCTGGCAAACAACTTTTTTTTTTGGGTCAAAAATCACATTTTACGGTAAAACTTAATGTAGCACTGTTAAAACATTGTGCTAGTGGATTCTTTAAATAGTAAACGGGTCATGGAGGTAATTTCAGTAAAGTTAAAACCTGAAAAACTAGTATTTACAAAAACAGCTGTGAAAAATTTGGAACTTTGACCCCCAATATCTCCGTAACTAGGAGGTTCCCAGGTATGGTCTAGAACAAAAAAAATATCGCAGTGGTGGGAAGAACAAGTGCCTTTCGTTTGCGTTAAGGGTACTTTTACACCCTATATAAAACATAATAATATTTTAAATTTCGTTGCGGGATCCAAGACAGTTAATCGTTTCTCTGGGACTTCGTCGGGCTTCATTGTCTCGGCGCTTTTCTTATGGTCGCCACTGTTGATTCTGGCTTACAGGAGTTACAGTGGTTTGGGAATAGTGTGGCGGGCTTGACGCAACCTAAAAAAAAAAAAAAAATTAAATGCTCGTGGCTTAATCATAACTGCAGCTCGGGTCTATCTTCAGGTTAAGCCATGCATGTGTTGGTCCGTGGATGAGTGACCGTCCGTTTCATACCGGGTTTCTAACGTGCCTCGAAAAGCACGTTAAGCTGTTGGTCCCGGCTGTCATTGTACATATTTGCCAGGCGGTGCCGCGGTGGTCGGGTAGTCAGTTGGCCTAAATCTGACAACCAGTATTACCTAATATTAACTGGGTTGTGGAGGTCAGATAGGCAGTCGCTCCATGTAAGCTGATATTGGTTTTATTCTAAAATTCTAATTTCATTATTCTAAAATGGAACTGGGCTGGTTACATCTGCCGCATGTCGGAGGAGCAATGGGCAAAAAATACCAGTCAGTGGACACCAAAAGGCAGGATACGACAACGCGGCAGACCCAGAAGGAGATGGCGGGATGAGCTGGACTCTTTCACTAAGGATTGGTCTACCATCGCGAAAAGTGGAAATAGAGAAGGGAGGCCTTTGCCCTGCAGTGGGACAATATAGGGTGTAAAAGTACCCTTAACGCAAACTAAAGGCACTTGTTCTCCCTACCACTGCGATTATTTTTTTGTTCTAGACCATACCTGGAAACCTCCTAGTTACGCAGATATTGGGGGTCAAAGTTCCAAATTTTTCACAGCTGTTTTTGTAAATTCAATTTTTCAGGTTTTAACTTTAGTTAAATTACCTCCATGACCCGTTTACTATTCAAAGCATAAAATAGCACAATGTTTTAAGAGTGCTACATTGAGTTATACCGTAAAATGTGATTTTTGACCCAAAAAAAAAAGTCGTTCCCCAGCAAAAAAATTTGAAAAAAATTTGAGTAGGGGTACTTAGTTTCATGTACAGAATGCTTGGTTGACGGCTGTGTAATGGGTTGATTTGGAAAAGGCTTGATGATGAATAAAATAAATAAATAAAGTTGACCTTCAGTACCGAAGTTTGTTGCCCTACATACACTCTGCTATCCCCGTTAGACCAACCTTGAATCGTAAGTGTGTTTTTATTAATTTAGTTTTATGTAATTAAATATTAAGTTAATTGTATGCGGCTTTGCCTTCGGCCAAAGTATATAAGAGTACAGAAGCGACACTCGCGCTTCAAAAGCATTCTAATATGCCTCCTACGAGAGTAAATATTATAGGATTAAAAAAAATCACATTAAGTAGATTACTGGCTGCAATTCGAACTTGTGGACCTTGGTTTTATATGGAGGTCACCTATGTGTTATTCCAGACTCTAAGCTATTTCGTTGCCCAATTTCACCCCTATACTGAGTAAAAAGCATCCATCCAAACTTTCAGATTATAATAGTGGCAAAGTTACCAAAGTGCTCTAGGCTGTCCTGTATGTGGCCATTTTAATATCTTTGTGCATTTAGAAGCACATGACTGCTGGTCTTCCAGGAGAGGGAGAGGAAGGCCAAATAAATGATGAATGGATTGTGTGAGGATCGAATGACATGAATGAAACTGGAGTAACAGATACCGTTACGGCTGGCAGGGGAGAATGTAACAATAAAATGTTGTGTCGCCCCAAGTAAATGGGACAAGGCTAGAAAGATAATGACTGACCTTCTCATCTTTTTTCATGCAGTAACGGAAAACTGGGCTCTGTGACTCCTATGAGAAAGAGGTGTCTGTTTAATGAGTTCAGCAACGTAAACGTATGGTCCAATTCTGCCTTCAAACCTGTCTGATCGACCTCTTCAAACTTCTGTTGATAAATATGAAATTTTGGCAACCAGGTCAGCCGTATTGACAAATTACGACCAAAATTCCTCGCCGTGAGCGTTTAAAAGACTATTACTTTTAAAGAGATTTCTTGTTGATAAGGAATCTCGCAGATCAACCAAGGAGGTCGGGTTCTAGTCCTGTGGATGCCTTGAGTTTAATGCCTCCAGACAGGGGCAAAATTTTTAGACTAAGTGACTGATCGCTTAGGATGTCACTGCAGCAAAGATACAGGCTGGATCTGAGAGACATTATTTGGGGACTGGTTTAACTCTAGGTACTGGTTTAGCATCGCTGGCTGGCACGAGTAAGTGTGATATGAGCGAGAGACACACGACATTCTAAAAAACCAGACCTACTGTGAGAACGGGAGTTTTTATTTTATTTAGAGGGCTTTATCGCTGTTTTGTTTTAAAACTAACAATTATTTTAAAAACAAAAGCTATAATTTGTATTCAATCTGAGATTGTTCGAAAAAGGTTAAAAAAAGGTCAAATGTTCATACCAATTATTACTTATAATTAATTTGGCATGACATTGATTAAAATATTATCTTAAGGTTAGTTATTATTGTAGTTAATTTCAAAATTGAAACACTACCATGTCTATTGCCAGGATTGTATTATGCTCTACCAAATCATCGTTTTGGTTGATTCTAGCGCACTATTTCTCATGACCTCGTTTCATATACATTCCATTAAAACATGTTGAACATCTTGGTTAATTCAGTCAGCATAATATAATATCGAATCACAAACAATCGAATCAAATATGTCGTATGCCTGTCTCGCTTGCTCTCGTAATGCCAGAAAAAGATAGACATACGACATATTCAATTGTTTGTGAATAGCTATGCAAAACTCGAGTTGTCGCAACTACGTAATTGTTTAATCTATGTCCTCTGAGATACAGCCCGACCTAAGGTGTTGAGAAATTCAACTTTATTTTAATAAACATAAATGCTAATTTTGTGATTAATATTACTTTTTAATATGCTTAAATTTAGAAAAAAAATGCGCTACTTTGTATATTGACCTTAGTCTTCAAGTGGGCACCTTTCTTTTGGAGTTTGGGAAATCATCAAATGACTCCTCCCGCTCTGGGCAGAGCGGTAGGGAGTGTCAGACTTCTACTGATTAAAAACCACCCATGTTCCTTCTAGGAGGCCAGAATGGTGAAGTACTAGTGTCACAATACACTATACTTTCTTCATGATGTTTCTGATCTCCTGGTTTAGCCCTTCGTGTCGAGGCCGCGTTATCGTTATAAGTGGGCACCTAACTATTCAAAAATATATTCAGCAAAACAGTATTAACTGGGTTGTGGAGGTCATATAGGCAGTCGCTCCATGTAAAATACTGGTATTCAGCTGCATCCGGTTAGACTGGAAGCTGACCCTAACATAGTTGGGAAAAGGCTAGGCAGATGATGATTCAGCAAAACAGTAGCCTCATTGGTCTAGTGGTCGCAAGCGTGGCTGCTGAGCAGGAGGTCCTGGCTTCGATTGTCAAGCCGCCCGTATTGTTATTGGGGTTTTGTATAAGGAACTTCACAGTAGCAGCCACGGAGTCCAGATTTAATTTTGTGCCCGGGTGATGGCTAGGCTCAAAGTCAAAGCATTTATTTCAATTAAACCATTACTGGTACTTTTGAATGTCAGAAGAACAATTCATAAAACTAAACTACGAGTGCAATACGTCATCCCGAAAGCCACCACGCCGAACCACACGCCGCCGAATGCCCGTAACAACGAATACTGCGAGCACGAAACCTGGCTCGCCCCTATTAAATCGGATTTAAACATAACTGGCAAAATCCGGGTGTACTGATATGTCTGCCTAAGCCTTCAGGGATTACAAGCGTGGTTGTTATGTCAAAGCCAACCAACATCAAGGGGTATCCCGTCGGGGCTGCGGCTTGTTCGAAAGAGATACCGCAGCCTCGACACAGGGCTAAGAAGGAACATAGGTGGTTTTTAGTCAGAGAAGTCTGACACTCCCTTCCGCTCTGCCCAAGCGCGGGAGGGGTTATTTGATGACTTTCCACACCCCAACAAAAAAACAAGGCTTTGACATAGTCGTCGGATTAATATGTCGTAACATGACGGAAACACGTTTTAAAACCTTATCATAATAATAATTATTGATTTACATTTATTGATGTTATTGTTGTATATAACAGTAGGTATTTTTAAAGGGCCTTAACCCAATGAAGGTTGTGGTTTAAAATCTTTATAAATGTATAGCGGAAGAACGATAAATTATATAAAGAAACATATTTAATTAAATCGTAGGTACTTAATTGCTTTTTCGTTCAGATGATGTTTTTGCATTTATAATGCGATTTATATAGTTTTTTTTTTGGGAATGCAATCATTTTTATTATACCTAAACAAAATCCACATTTTGTTTAGGTATAATAAATATCTTTAATCTATTTAGGGTGTAAAAGTACCCTTAACGCAAACGAAGGGCACTTGTTTTCCCCACCACTGCTATCGTTTTTTTGTTCTAGACCATACCTGGGAACCTCTTAGTTACGGAGATATTGGGGGTCAAAGAACCAAATTTTTCACAGCTGTTTTTGTAAATATTGGTTTTTCAGGTTTTAATTGTGCTTAAATTACCTCCATGACCCGTTTACTATTCAAAGCATCCACTAGCACAATGTTTTAACAGTGCTACATTGAGTTTTGGCGCAAAATGTGATTTTTGACCCCAAAAAAAAAACTCGTTTCCCAGCAAAAATTTTTGCGTAGGGGTACCTACTTAGTTTGATGTACAGAATGCTTGGTTGACGGCTGTGTGATGGGTTGATTTACACCCTGTTGCTAATGCTGCCCAGGAATAGTACCTGTTCCTCGGGTTCCTTTTTTAACCGACTTCAAAAAAGGAGGAGGTTATATGTTCGTGTGTATGTATTTTTTTTTTTTTTTTTTTTTTTTTATGTATGTTACCTGATTTCTCCTCCATTTGTGAACCGATTCTCAAAATTCTTTTTTTATTTGAAAGAGTATACTCCTGAGGTGGTCCCATTTAAATTTGGTGAAGATCTGATCCTGATCTTCGGAGATATACAATAGAACTCTTCAAAAATAGACGGCAAATCTGTGATTGCTGCAATCGCTTGAATGTTTATTGTTTATACAACATCATGACGTAACATCACGCCTGTATGATCTGAGGGGGTACGCAGATGTGTACACCCAGATTTGGACAGTAAGATATTATGTAATGTTCCATTTATTGGGGATAAATAAAACCTATTATTTGTTTGGGAACAACTAAAAATGGAAAAATAAAAAACTTTTTTGCAAAAAATAAAACCGACTTCAAAAAAAGTGAAAAATAAACTTCACAAAAAAAAGCAGCTTCTGAAGTCGGTGGCAAAGAAAACGAAATCAAACAAACAAAATGTCACCGACTTCAGAAGCTGCTTTTTCTTGTGAAGTTTATTTTTCACTTTTTTTGAAGTCGGTTTTATTTTTTGCAAAAAAGTTTTTTTTTTGACAGATTTATTTTGAAGATATTATTATCTTTTGTACACATTTTTTGGCGGTATTTTACGATTTTTAACCTTTTTTGACCCCAACTATCTATAGACACGTTGTGTAAATGGACAGTTTGATACTGTCATTTTTCCACATAAACATGTCGTACTCGACGGATTATTAGCTTTTTAAACAGAGCCCTGGCTGTTTGCAGTCTCGCTTGAAACTGTCAGTCTGTCAGTCTGTCTGTCAGTCTGTCTGTCAGTCTGTCTGTCAGTCTGTCTGTCAGTCTGTCTGTCAGTCTGTCTGTCAGTCTGTCTGTCAGTCTGTCTGTCAGTCTGTCTGTCAGTCTGTCTGTCAGTCTGTCTGTCAGTCTGTCTGTCAGTCTGTCTGTCAGTCTGTCTGTCAGTCTGTCTGTCAGTCTGTCTGTCAGTCTGTCTGTCAGTCTGTCTGTCAGTCTGTCTGTCAGTCTGTCTGTCAGTCTGTCTGTCAGTCTGTCTGTCAGTCTGTCTGTCAGTCTGTCTGTCAGTCTGTCAGTCTGTCTGTCAGTCTGTCTGTCAGTCTGTCTGTCAGTCTGTCTGTCAGTCTGTCTGTCAGTCTGTCTGTCAGTCTGTCTGTCAGTCTGTCTGTCAGTCTGTCTGTCAGTCTGTCTGTCAGTCTGTCAGTCTGTCTGTCAGTCTGTCTGTCAGTCTGTCTGTCAGTCTGTCTGTCAGTCTGTCTGTCAGTCTGTCTGTCAGTCTGTCTGTCAGTCTGTCTGTCAGTCTGTCTGTCAGTCTGTCTGTCAGTCTGTCTGTCAGTCTGTCTGTCAGTCTGTCTGTCAGTCTGTCTGTCAGTCTGTCTGTCAGTCTGTCTGTCAGTCTGTCTGTCAGTCTGTCTGTCAGTCTGTCTGTCAGTCTGTCTGTCAGTCTGTCTGTCAGTCTGTCTGTCAGTCTGTCTGTCAGTCTGTCTGTCAGTCTGTCTGTCAGTCTGTCTGTCAGTCTGTCTGTCAGTCTGTCTGTCAGTCTGTCTGTCAGTCTGTCTGTCAGTCTGTCTGTCAGTCTGTCTGTCAGTCTGTCTGTCAGTCTGTCTGTCAGTCTGTCTGTCAGTCTGTCTGTCAGTCTGTCTGTCAGTCTGTCTGTCAGTCTGTCTGTCAGTCTGTCTGTCAGTCTGTCTGTCAGTCTGTCTGTCAGTCTGTCTGTCAGTCTGTCTGTCAGTCTGTCTGTCAGTCTGTCTGTCAGTCTGTCTGTCAGTCTGTCTGTCAGTCTGTCTGTCAGTCTGTCTGTCAGTCTGTCTGTCAGTCTGTCTGTCAGTCTGTCTGTCAGTCTGTCTGTCAGTCTGTCTGTCAGTCTGTCTGTCAGTCTGTCTGTCAGTCTGTCTGTCAGTCTGTCTGTCAGTCTGTCTGTCAGTCTGTCTGTCAGTCTGTCTGTCAGTCTGTCTGTCAGTCTGTCTGTCAGTCTGTCTGTCAGTCTGTCTGTCAGTCTGTCTGTCAGTCTGTCAGTCTGTCTGTCAGTCTGTCTGTCAGTCTGTCTGTCAGTCTGTCTGTCAGTCTGTCTGTCAGTCTGTCTGTCAGTCTGTCTGTCAGTCTGTCTGTCAGTCTGTCTGTCAGTCTGTCTGTCAGTCTGTCAGTCTGTCTGTCAGTCTGTCAGTCTGTCTGTCAGTCTGTCTGTCAGTCTGTCTGTCAGTCTGTCTGTCAGTCTGTCTGTCAGTCTGTCTGTCAGTCTGTCTGTCAGTCTGTCTGTCAGTCTGTCTGTCAGTCTGTCTGTCAGTCTGTCTGTCAGTCTGTCTGTCTGTCAGTCTGTCTGTCAGTCTGTCTGTCAGTCTGTCTGTCTGTCTGTGACAGTCTGTATCTCAGTCTGTCTGTGACAGTCTGTCTCTCAGTCTGTCTGTGACAGTCTGTCTGTCAGTCTGTCTGTCAGTCTGTCTGTGACAGTCTGTCTGTCAGTCTGTCTGTGACAGTCTGTCTGTCAGTCTGTCTGTGACAGTCTGTCTGTCAGTCTGTCTGTGACAGTCTGTCTCTCAGTCTGTCTGTGACAGTCTGTCTCTCAGTCTGTCTGTGACAGTCTGACAGTCTGTCTGTCAGTCTGTCTGTGACAGTCTGTCTGTCAGTCTGTCTGTGACAGTCTGTCTGTCAGTCTGTCTGTGACAGTCTGTCTGTCAGTCTGTCTGTGACAGTCTGTCTGTCAGTCTGTCTGTGACAGTCTGTCTGTCAGTCTGTCTGTGACAGTCTGTCTCTCAGTCTGTCTGTGACAGTCTGTCTCTCAGTCTGTCTGTGACAGTCTGTCTCTCAGTCTGTCTGTGACAGTCTGTCTCTCAGTCTGTCTGTGACAGTCTGTCTGTCAGCGCCGCCTGTAAATACGGTGCGGTATCCGCGTATGAGCCTGGCTGCCATGACTCTCTGCGGCCTCCGCAGCAGAGCCTTGTTCTGGGAAGACAGGTACTGCGCCCACACTGTGGTTCCGTAGAGCGCTACCAAGCAAAAAACCCCCGTGTATAGCCGTCGGCAGACCACTGAGACCACGTTCATTCCGCCCAGGTTCGGCAAAATCCGACTGAGGGCGCCGATCAGATTCGGCGCAAGATGAGCGGAGTGGTCGCGGAAGACCCACCTCCGATCCAGAACCAGGCCCAAGTATTTCACGCTTGCCCGTACCGGTATCATTGCACCACCGATGGTGAAATGTGCACCAGGCGGAGGCCCCCGCAAGAAATACCAGCGCCTCCGTCTTCTCGAGGACCACCTTGAGACCCAGTGCCTCGATTCGTTTCAACCGAGACTCCAAACGGCTAGGGGTCTGTTTAATAAAAGCGAACAAGCCGCCGTAAAAAGAAAAGGAACCCCAGGATGGATTCTAAAAATATTAAATATAATGACATAGATTAGTGTCAGGAACCCAGCGCAGGTACTCCCACTCCTGGGCAGCATTTGAACCAATTCTCATATAAAGATGAGCAATCTCCTTTATTATCTCACCTTCAATTATTTGTTTTGATATCAACTTGGAAAATTATTTTCAAAAATTATAATTATTTAAAAATGGTCAATAAAAAATGAGGTCAGAAAGATCACTAAAACATGGATGATATTACCAATTTAAAAGGCAGTTATCATTTGTATTTAGGTAGGTACCTACTTAATTATTTGATTACTTATCTATAAAATAAATACAGTTTTAAGAGTCTGTTTGTAATTTCGAATTAACAGATTTTTTATTAAGTACATTAATAATATCGCTGGACACGATACGCAAGGGAAAGTAAATTCTTTCACTATAAAAATCGGTTGATAAATAACGGATTATTAGGTAACAAACACAAAAAATTACAACCGAATTGAGATCCTCCTACTTTTCTTGAAGTTATTTAAAAATTATTCAAATTCAAATTCAAATTCATTTATTGATTTTGTGAACACAGGGTACAAAATATGATGTTCAAATAAAAAATAAAAATGTTTAGTCCAGCCTATGCCTATGCCTATTGAAATATGTTTGATAATATCATATAGAAGATATTCCATTCTTCTTTAAAATATACTATCTGTTAATGTTTAGAAACTGCAAGCATGCATTTGCAATTCACAAGAGAAATAATAAAAAAAATATTCGGAAGTCAGTAAGTAGGTACGTATTCTTTTTATTTTATCAAGTCCAATAAAGGCTACGACTTCCGAAATTGTTTCACAGAACTGTTTAAATCAATAAGTATATATTTTTCTTTTTATTAATTTAATGCTTGTTTTTTATACTGACCATGGCCTTCCAGATTTCCAATAGTGGCGTCTCAAGTGACTTCCTCCTTTTCAATTTAAAAATCTTTTTACTCGTAACCAAAATTCGGCAAGGGTCGTTTACACGAGGAGAGATTGTCGCTTCGAATTAAAGAAACTTAGTCGAAGATTGATGAACGATTGATGTTGATTGTTCGAATTCAGAATCAATTCATTGGCGTTCTGCGAGAGAGTACTATGTTCAACAGTGGACGTCTTCTGGCTGATGATGATGATAACGCCTAGGTAATTTAAATAATTATTATACATAGACCAATATCTTTTAATTTAAAACTTTTCGAATTTATTTAGTAGTCCTCTTATTACCGCTGTAAAAATGGGGTGCCATCTTTTGACGACAACAGGCCATGTCGACGGCGCGTTCGTGTTCCACGCGCGCCTCAAAGAGATGTCAGCAACATTGCAGGAGCCCGTAAAGGCCACCGCCTGTCGGTGCTGCGGGTTGTTCGACAGAGATACCGCGCCCCACGCGGACACAAAGGGCTAAGAATGCACATGAGTGGTTTTAGTCAATATAAGTCTGACACTCCCATCCGCTACGTCCTTAGGAGGAGTCATTTGATAATTTCCCACACACCAAAAGAAAAAACAAAAGTGTCATATTTTCTTAACTTATCAGTTGTTAAAAAAGTGTCGCCTTTATGAAACCGAGTATCACATCGACATTCCCGCCTCAACAAGCAAGTATATCTCCTCGTATAAACGAGCCTTCTTGAAATCGCTCCAGTTTGTGGCTTTTATTTCGTTGATTATTGTTAATGGTCAAGTATTTGGAGCGCTTAAGGTCAGGCCCGTGAGAAACCTGTTTACCCGACTACATAAGTAGTGTTTTGTGTTTTCATTATTTTCACTATCACTGCGACTTTTTAAGTAAATACGTGCTTTAATTGTACGATTGTTTTGGAATGATTTTGTTTTTTTTTTTCAGTCCTCCTTTTACGATTAACCGCCTCATTGGCCTAGTGGTTGCAAGTACGACTGTTAACTGTTGCTCCTGGGTTCAATTCCCCGGACTTTCAAAGTGTTATTGGGTTCTTCCACCAGAAATATCTCAGTAGTAGCCACGGAGCCTGGATTTGAGGTCGGTTGATGGCAATAGGCTCGCCTTTTTTTACATGGGACTTAAACATATTGGACGAAATGTGGATGCCTCTGCCTAACCCTTTAGGGATTACAAACGTGATGCTATGTTGTGCTGATCTTCCTTCGGGTATTCAGTTTCTGGACAGTAACTGGATTGTGAAATTCAGATAAGCATTCGTTTCATGTAAACGGTTCGTGCGACGAAGACGGCACGGTTGGCGCAGTGGCTGAGCGATTGGATTGCTGCGCGGCGTTTCCTGGGTTCGATCCCCACAAGGAACAAATATATGTATGGCCTACAGATAGTTGTATCGGGTCTGGGTGTTTGGTTTGTGTATGTGAGTTTAAATGTTTATAAACGCACCCACGCTACAGGATAAATTAATTTAGTTTTTTTGAATTCGTTTTTTTTTAGCTTTGCCCCACACTAGGAATCTAGTGTGGGGCAAAGCTAAAAAAAAACTTAACGGCTGCCTCCAGTTAGACTGCAAACTTACCCTTGATATGACCATCATGATAGTTTAAAAATGTTCCTATGAACTAGAACTACCAGTGGTTTCATTTATTGTCGTATTGTCGGCACCAACTTGTATAATAATAAATATATATATATAAATATATATATAATTACATATACCTATATATATAATTTATTAAATTTTATAATTATAAAACATCGCCACCAGCGCCGAAATATCGAAAACTCGAAACAAATAGTAAACATGGTATTCAGAGATAATGACAACTTCTGAATGTTTCTCACAAGATGTTATAAAGATTGAGTCGTCAAATGTACGGTCGTTGCACCTAGTAGTAATTATTCCGTTCTAGAGCCATATCCTTGCGTTATAGAACCTTGGCATTAATTTGGGATCACACAGTGAGGTGAGGTGACAAGACAAGTAAATAAAATAAACATTAGATTGTTTAATTTTTTCTACATGTCTACAAAAAGGCGGCAGTTTTACATCCTTGTCAAAATTCAGGAGATTGCCATGAGAGACATAAATCCACACTGAAAGTCTTGCATTTATTAATCATCAGCATCATCCATCCATCCATACCTACTCTTGTTTTTGACGTGTGGGAAATCATCAAATGACTCATCCCGCTCTGGGCAGAGTGGTAGGGTGTCAGACTTCTATTGTCTAAAAACCACCCATGTACCTTCTTAGCTCTTTGTGCCGAGGCCGCAGTATCTCTTACAAACAACCCGCAGCCCCGACGGGATCATTCATACCCTGAATTCAATCACTGCTGGTTATAAATATAGGCCTCTCTTTTCTTGTGCCAATCTCCGCGGTCCTGTACCAGCCTTATCCAGTTTTTTCCTCCAATTAAAACTATATATCATCTTCCTTTCTCGACGGTGGACAACTCACATTTATTTTGTTAGTTCTTGGACGCCATTCAATCCCACTCTATCCGTTCGTGAAAACAGCATGAAAATCGGTGCAGTAGTTTTTGAGTTTATCGCGAACAGACAGACGCGGTGGAGGACTTTGTTCTATATGTAGTGATTTAGGCACACCTTATTGTAAATAAAGTATAACTAAACGTAAAATTATGAAAATTATTATGATTCATCCTGCCTAGCCTTTTCCCAACTATGTTAGGGTCAGCTTCCAATCTAACCGGATGCAGCTAAATACCAGTATTTTACATGGAGCGACTGCCTATCTGACCTCCACAACCCAGTTAATACTAGGTAATACGATACTCTTTGGTAAGACTGGATGTCAGAATTTCAGGTCACTGACTACCTGTAACGACTGCCAAAGATCTATATATGGCAGCCGGGACCAAGAGCTTAACGTGCTTTCCGAGGCACGGAGGAAACTCGGTATGTCGGGCGGTCACCCATCCACAGACCAACCTAGGCAAGAAAATTATTATTATTATTAAATTATTATTAATATGTTCCGTATGGTGTCGGACGTAAAGAATAGCACCATCCCATATCTTCCCGTGGGTGTCTTAAGAGGCGACTAAGGGACTTGCCAGAGAATGGGCAGCAGCGTTCTCTACCTTCGTAACAACCGTTTAAAAAAAAAAAAAAAGACCATACTGCGATCGCCAACCCGCCTGCCAAGCGTGGCGATTATGGCAAATGCCCCCTTCTGCTGGAGGCCTATGTCTAGCAGTGGACGTCTTAAGGCTGAAATGATGATGAAACATAAAATAAAGTAAATACAATGTAACAACAACGACGACAACATGAAAGGATAATATAATACCGACCTACTCCAACGTTAGACGTAACAAGGACACCTCTTCAAGTTGATTTAAAACTTTTATGCAATATTGTGTACGTTCTCCTTTTATGTCTACAATTATACTTAAGGCTTGTATTCACGCCAATGACCTTGTGCATACAAACTACCCCTCTCGGTCGTAGATACGGACTTTAAACGGACGCATTTTTCATTTATTATAATTAAAATAATACATGTTTTTAAAAAGTAACAAAACCAAATTATTTTCCTTTGTATTTCAAAGCAGTAGATATTTTTTTTATATTTTTTGTTAAAAAATGAAGGAGTAAAATGGTTCCATTCAACGATTTGGAGGTGATTTTGTGGATTTTTTTCTTATTATGTGATACCGATACAAAAATTATGGCTAAACCAAATTACGTGTCATATCATGTAGATTACTAACAATTTTTCTCAGATGTAATTTCTCTGTAAGTGCCGGTGAAAAACTGCTTCATCTGCACGCTGTTTTTAAGCTTTTTCGAGAGAGGAGCCTTAACATTCGTCAATAAATATATTTATTTATAAAATACTAGCTGTTGCCCTCGTCCTTACTTCGCATAAAATTATTATTACAAAAATATAACTTCCCTTTTTTAATTGGATTCATAATTTTAAGGTTTTAATTTTTTTTAACCCTAACTAATTCTTATTCTAAAATAAAAGTAGCCTATGTTAGACCATACAGCCAGTAAATGTCCTGTCTAAATCGGTCCAGCCTTTTCAGAGATAAGCTGAAACAAACATACAAAAAAATAAAAAACGTGTTTTTATTATAAGTACCGCACTTACTTTCATATAAATTCAGTAAAAAGCTGTTATTTTGTAACTAAAACAGACACTTCAATTATATTTATTTTAAAAAAAAATGCCAAACAAAATAAAAACAAATTAATTATCATTAACACTGAAAACGGGATATTTACTTATCATGTTTTCTATTTGTTTTGAGTAAACATGGTAATGTCCCGTTTTCAGAGTTAATGATAATTAATTTGTTTTTATTTTGTTTGGCAATTTTTTTTTCCAAGATCATGTCAGTATTTAAAAACCAATTACTTAATTTTGATAATTAATAAGTAGCCCAGTTCACAATCATCAATCATTTATCTACTTACAGTTAATTAAAAATGAGATTATGATATAATCTAGGTATATTTTTTAAATTGTTTTTTTGTAAGGAATATTTTAAAATGCAACAAAAAGGAGTTAAATACGTAATTTCATCCCCTATTAAATAAACCCTTTTCTAAAATTTTACCTGAATGTTCACCTTCGTTATAATTGGAACTCATGGCAATTTGTCAATTTTGACAACGCAAGTTCTCAAACGTTGTATGAATTATTTAAGATTTTTATCAAAAGGTTCGCAAAAACGACTTTATGTAAAAAAAAAACTAGATTTTAAGGTCAAACACATGGACAAACGCATAAACAACAGTAACTGTTGATCAATAAACAAAATTAAAAATGTCTTAAAAATTGACAAGGGTCTTAAAACAAAATTACATCCTCAATTCAAACTTTACCAACTTGCAAATAAAAAAAACCATAACCAATTTTAAACAAACTTGGACTTCTAAAAAAGGAGTAGGTAATTCTTTCTCAGCCCTTAGCAATTAAAATTCATGTCCTTACCGAAGAGTATACTACGTAGCGGTTCGTGGATTAAAATTATAAGTAGAGGCCGTTTGACAGATGAATGGTACTGAGCTAAGGTTAAGCGCAGCATTTCGCAATAGACCACGGCAAGGCAGGCCGCGCGCGCGCGAATTCGAAATTTAAATACTTTAATCGAAAATACGATTTAATATTTTTTTTTACTTGTGCTTCGATTGTTATGTTTTTTTTAATGTGCATGGACTTTTTGTTGTTTTAATGACTGTTTTGTGAGTTTGGTTTTTCTATTTTGCTGGTGTTCTTTTTTTGAAAGGTTAGTTTTTATTTTATTTTATTTTAAGTTACATTATATTTATTTTATTTGCCAAATAAAATTAAAAATAAATTAAGTAGGTATTATTTGTAGCAACACTTTAAAATCCATTAGTAGTTATTTAATAATGAGATTAGGATTAAAACATAATCATACTAATTATTTTACAATGTACATAAAAAAACGTATTTTATAGCGGCAATAAACGTAAACGTAACAGCTCTTATTTCCACTAGCATTTTATAGACCTATGAACCTACATCGAAACTATGGTAAAATTTGCAGTATGTAGGTACAATCAAAAAGTACCAATGTGTGTAATAACAAAATATAATGAATGGTGTTAGTCAATATATAAAGATAACCGCAACTTGACGCGTTCAAAATTACCTACCTCCAAAAATTAAGAATGCGAATCGACCTACATTTTGTTCAAATCATTCGATTCATTTAATAGTTAGGTACAGGCCTATGCCAGTGCCGACCTATTTATGGAACATTTTCAATTTCGAATTTAAACTCAATAACAAAAAAAAATAGCATAAACCTACTTAGCTTACAATCTTAGAGATTAACGCGCGTTTGAATAACAAAGACGATTGCATTATTATACGCAAAATATTGTGGTTCAATATTAAGTTTTTTTATCAAAGTAAAGTATAGAAGTTATCGATTTATTACAAGGGAACATAACCTAACTCCATCTTTACTTTTAAGAAAAATAATGCCGTTTTAGGATTAAAAATAAAAAAATAACACAGCAAAGATATGAGTGATAAAATAATTATGTCATAATGACTCTTGATTTAACTTGACCACTTTGTCCGCATTTTATGTGGTAATCGTATTTTGAAAAATTCTTCCTGAATAGTTAGAATTTTACAAAGAATAGGAAGTAAGTATTCTATTTTCAAATCTTTATTCTGTCTTGTCTTTTATCTTATTTTGTCTTTCTTCTTTATTTTTGCTCCTTTTCGTATTTGAAATTAGTAAATGTCCAATTTGAATAATGTAAAAAGATCCTTCATCAAAATTTGATTAGAATTTAATTATCGGTCTCGTTATATAGATGTCATTAAAATACTACAAGTGGTATTTAAATTACGTGCCAGCTAGCATGTTACGTAAAAGGACTACGTGGATTTTTGGATAGGAACAATTAACGGACTATAAAAAAACAATCATTAAAATAGAACCTTTTTGGTACTTACTAAGTTAATAAATTTAAAGAATAATCCGTTGGTACAGTCGCCGCCCAAATTAAGTGCTAAATCCATTTTTTTTTAAATTTAATTTTTAATTAATGAAAAAGTGGATAATTAAGTAATAGATAATATTATTTCTGGACTAAGATTATTTATTAAAATAAAATATTAACATTGTAATAAGAGTAAAATTAAAAACGCCTCATGCATTTTTTTAACCAAATTTTATTTTTTTCAAAAACCAACGATCTCACGCCGCATGCAAAATTTGACAAGAATTTAATAATTTCGTAATCCTTCTGTGTTTCTCCTTGAATATACATACATCCGGAACGACTGTTTGTAGGACACGGACACTTAGGCCTGTAGGGCATACCAATATTGGTTTTTGGGTTTCCCAAATCGAAGAAAGTCAATAATTCAGTCACAGCATGGTGTCATGCCAATCGTTGACAAGGGACTTGTAAAATGAGTAAAAAATTACCTCTTTACCTGTGGCTTAATAATAACTGATACTCGCGTCGATCCTAAGCGCCGCCTAGGTTGGTCTGCGTATGGGCAGTCTCTCCATGTAAAATACTGGTATTCAGCTGCATCCGGTTAGACTGGAAGCCGACCCCAACATAGTTGGGAAAAGGGTAGACAGATGATAATGACCATTATAATACTCCTCGTTCTCTTGACTTAAATTTTTGCTTATAATAAAATGTAATAATCTTCAGACGGAGAGGTGATCTGTGTACATACTTTCCCACTTCAGACACCTTTCTCTGTATTAATCAAATCAAACCGCTTATTTGTGATACATGGGTTAAATGCAGGTATTCATTACATTAATCAAAAACTTATAATATATAATGTTGTTTTTGTTATGTGGTTGTTTTGTTTGTTGTTGTGTCTTGTATAAATAGATTATGTATTGTGAACCAGCACCTACATTTTCTTTATCATCAGCCTATAATGTTCCCACAGCTGGGACACACGCCTCCTCTAGGAGAGGGAATGGGTATCCAATGCATGTTGGTAGATGTCATGCACATGTCTTCGAATTTTTGTTTCAACGTTTTCATGAGAGCTGGTGATGAAATAAATTACACAAAGTAATGCGGCTGCCTGGGTTCGAACTCATGACTTACTGTTCGTAAGTTGGGGCCGCCACCACTGGGCCACTGCAGCATTATTTCTTATCTCGAGATAAATAAAAGATTTTATGATTAAGGTTATACAGCAGGTTTCAGTCCGTGACAGAAAAAATGACATTTTATCTGCCAAGCCTTTTCCCAACTATGTTAGGGTCGGCTTCCAGTCTAACCGGATGTAGCTGAATACCAGTATTTTACTTGGAGCGACTGCCTATCTGACCTCCACAACCCAGTTAAAGCTAATACGATACTCTTTGGTAAGACTGGATGTCAGAATTTCAGGTCACTGACTACCTGTAACGACTGCCAAAGATCTCTATATGGCAGCCGGGACCAACAGCTTAACGTGCTTTCTGAGGCACGCAGGAAACTCGGTATGTCGGGCGGTCACCCATCCATATACCGACCTAGGCAAGCACAGTTTTAACTAAAGATCGACCCGAGTGGCAGTTCGTATTAAGCCACGAGCTCCTTTTTTTTTTTTTGTCGTGACAAAAAATGTATTAGAACTAATTTGAAGATGTGGTAATGTCAATGAACTAAATAACTGACTTCGTGGAACCAACATCGTATCAGCGAAAATAAAGTAAAACACCCGACTGATAACTTGAAAAGCAAAAAAACATTACCCTTCCCTTGCAGTCGGGTAAAAAGCACATTTAGAAGCAGGTCCCCGTTTGAATATAAAATTAATGTAAAAGTTATGTTAGTTAAGAGTGGTTAATATTGATATTTTAGTTTAAATAATAACGTATATTTCAACCATTTCAGTTTGATAATGTCAAAGTAAAAGACTTCTTCGAGTAAGATGTAAATGCAATTGGTGGCATCAAAATACGTAAAGTACAGTCACCTGAAAAAATTCATGGACAATTCAGAACTAAAATCGTGTGAAACGCGAAATGAAGCCACCTAACGTAAACTAGTTATCGACTATAAACGCTCACATTAAAATACACATTAAGGTATCCATGTAAGCTCACCGTCCGTCCGTCTTATGACGACGACAGGCCGTGTCGATGGCGCGTTCGTGTTCCACGCGCGCCTCAAAGAGATGTCAGCAACATGGAAGGGGCCGACGCCCGTCGGGGCTGCGGGTTGTTCGCAAGAGATACCGCGGCCTCGACATGAAGGGCTGGGAAGGAACATGGGTGGTTTTTAGTCAGTAGAAGTCTGACACTCCCTTTCGCTCTGCCCAAGAGCGGGACTTATTTGATGATTTCCCACCCCCCCAAAAAAAATAAAAGGTATCCATGCAATTTTGCAGGTGACTGTACATATCAGAACATCTTCATCGGAGGAGCTCGTGGCTGAATTATAACAGCCGCTCTGCAGGGCTATTGCGTATCTTTTTAAATGTGTTAACAGTATCCATCGATCAACTGTCAAATGGTTCCATTTTGTACCAAAACCATAAACATTTGACAGTTAATTGATGGACACTATGATAGCCACTGACATTTAAAAAGATACGCAATAGCCCTGCTGGTCCATCTTCAGGTAAAACCGCTCTTGGCTAGGGTGGTACGTGGATGGGTGACCACCATTGCATCTGCCTCGTGCCTCGGAAAGTACAATAAGTAGTTGGTCTCGGCTGTCGTTTGTAGTTCTTTAAGGACGCTTTTACATTTTTCTACAAATAACAGTGGTTTTCAGGTACCATTTTAACGTATAAGCAATTACAAATATGAAGATATCATGGTATTAATTTAAAGATAATTAATTCATCTCCAGATTGGCATCAGAAAAATTGTAAGACGTCATACAAAATTTTCGCACAAATACGTTTTTCGTTAGTCGTCAAAGTTAGTCAGTAGCCCAAAAATTGGACAATCAGTCTGAATCAGAGATCAGATAGGCAGTCGCTCCATGTAAAATTGCTTTTATCTGCATCGTGTTAGCCTGGACTGGAAGCCGACGCCATCATAATAGGGATATTTACTGACTAAAAAAAATATGATTCTAGTTAGTTCGTCTGTTAGATTATCGAAAAATATTGGATACGTATTTTTTGTTTTATCAAATCAATAATAATTGACGAAGTTAAAACGCGTCAAAGATTTGAGTGGGGGGTTGTGACGTCACTCACCGGCAATAAATGTCATACTAATGTCTTAGAAATTTTCAAATCACTGTATCGTCTTCATTGTTTGTTTACGTGAAAAAAGAAAAAATACGTGTCCAATATTTTTTGGAAATCTATCTGACGGACTAATTACATTTTTTTAGTTACCTAACTACCCTATTTTAAAAAGACCAGGCAGATGTACAATATTGACAGTTAATCGATAGACACTATGATAGCCACTGACATTTGAAAAGATACGCAATAGCCCTGCAGGTATCAACGTCAAAACGCAACCTACTACGTTTTGCGTAATCTTTTCGTCTCGTCCATGTTTCTGGAAAAAAGGAGCAAATTGAAATGTTGCAGAAAATAAAATGCTATTTTACGGAAATACACATAAAATATTGTTACATGCAGCATGAAGAATGCTGTAATCATTTTTATGTATCATTCACTCGTGACACTCTCGGTATCTTCGAAGTAATCACCACGATTGGATATGGTTTAAGAAACAGGTAGATTATTGAGATCTGCAAATAAAATTGCACATCTTGCGTATGAGTAAAAACATTGTGCTTTGTAATAATTATCATCTGCCTAGCCTTTGCTAAACAAAAATCTAAATTAGGGTGATGAATAATCGCTTTGCGAATAAGCACGTTTTGATCTTCAAAATTTACAAGACTGAACCCAACGAAGAACTGCAATGGTGGAAAAAAAAACTCCTCAGCATCTTTGTCGGACTCCACTTCCAGACGATCGAAAAACTGTAAAAAAACCAATTCATGTTGCAAAACAAACGCACTTTTTTAACCGATTTCCCAAAAAGGAAGTTCTCAATTCGATTGGTTTTTTTTTTTATGTATGTACTTACATCGATTACGCTGAGATTTATGATGATCCGATTTTACGTGATTCTTTTTTAGTTTGATGCGAAATAGTTGCCATTTGGTCTTATATTTAACTAGCTGACCCATGCAACTTCGTCTGCGTCACATAATATAGCTTATAACAAAATGTCAACATAAATTGAGTTAAATCGTAACAAACAAAAAATCGTATCTTTCCTCTTTATAATATTAGTTTAGATTATATTAAAGTGTGAATTACTATTGGTATCTCTTACTGTTAAATATACAGTAACACCTTGTAAACATTATGGTGCAGTAAATATTTTGAATATGAATTTCTCCGGAGTCCCCGGAGGCCAGAATCCCCACTAACCTACCGCACCGGACCGAATGACTGCCGCGCGCTTAATTATTTTGTCGCGCGGATATTTTTACATTGCGATATCTTCTAAGATATTTGTTTAAACTGTATAGAGTAAAGGGCACAAATATTCTATATTAAATTTCTGTGCTAACAAACACATTTATTTAGATATAGATTAATACCATATGGGTTAAATAAGCTTCGAAAAATATCATTCTATTTAACCTAACATTTTAATAGTAAAAAATGGTTACAGTGAGTCAATCTTAAAAGATAGACATATGCTGTCGCGGACTTTTTTTTAGAACTTTTAAAGAGGAACAATTCTTTTATACATGGTATTTGCGTAACTTAAACCGTTTTCGCAGCGCACGCAACGGAAGCTCTCAAAAAGGAATATCTTTCCCGTTTTTGCAACATTTTTCATTTATGCTCCGCTCCTATTGGTCGTAGCGTGATGTTATATAGCCTAAAGCCTTCCTCGATAAATGGACTATCCGACACAAAAAGAGTTTTTCTATTCCAACCAGTAGTCCCAGAGTTTACCGCGTTCAAACAAACAAACAAACAAACAAACAAACAAACTCTTCAGCTTTATAATATTAGTATAGATATAGTTTGGCCCAGTACCTAGCTACTTTTCATTTTATGAAGATTTTTCGTTTACAGTGTGTTCGCGAATAACTTCGTCGTTTATGAACCAATTTTGATGATTATTTCTTTATTAGAAAGGAGATATTTCAAGGTTACCATGTTGCCATGATATGGAAACCAGGACCTGGTGATGGAATTCCGGAGAAATCGAGGGCAACCATTGATATAAAAACTAAAGATACGGTCGTCAAATGTTTCGATAAAATACCCCCTCACATTCTTCAACTGAATGAGACGCAATTTTAAATCCTGTATAAAAATCATGACTGTGAAGTTATTGTAAAGGCTGCAGAAGATTGTAAAAGTATCTTTGCATTGTATAGATTCAATTTCTTAATATTATATAATTGCATGGCACATGTGTGAGTACTATGTACTATAAAGCCACTTTTTACATTTAGTTACATTTTAGTGACGTTGCCCTGGCGGCTGAGAGAATGTCATGCTCACTCAAATGTCTCGCTGATGGTGGCGCGTGTGTCGGATCATTTAGTTCCCTTCAAAATGGTTGAGTTGAATGGTGCTGATCCATGCGTCATGTTCGTGAACGGGCGCTGTCAGTGGAGACTGGTCATATCTTAGTTGCCATGGTTTATATATATATATATTTTTTTAAATTTGTTTATTATATCTTTTTACTCCGGACGCTCTTAACTTGCACGTCTTGCTACATAGTTCTCACATATTATACCATCTCAACATGAATGATGTAATGTACCAAGATTTTTTTGTAAAAATATTCTGGTTTAAAAGAGTGTCCATGGAGTTTCTTGCCCGTTCTTCTCCATAGTGATCTACGTTAGGGAATGGGCAACTACAGTGCTTTCACAAGTTATTATGCCTTGTGACTGTGACTGTAGCTTAGGAGTGCAATGCGTCGTCCCGGGGGTTGCTGCGTCGAGTTGCGCGTCGCCGGATGTCTGCGGCGGCGAGTGCTGTGGGTGCAGGGTTGCGCGGCGGCGCGTGCCGTGGCGATGGGTGCGCGGGGCTCCGGGTCGCGGGGCGGCGGTTGCGCGTTGCGGCGTGCATTCGTTGTTCCGTGATTTGGAGTCTCGTGCATTCGTTGTTGCGGTGTGCGTCGCTGCGTGCTTTCGTGCTCGCAGTGTTCGTTGTTGCGGGCATTCGGCGGCGTGTGGCTCGGCGTGGTGGCTTTCGGGATGACGTATTGCACTCGTAGTTTAGTTTTGTTTTATGAATTGTTCTTCTGACATTCAAAAATGCCTGTAATGGTTTAATTGAAATAAATGCTTTGAGTTTGAGTTTGTCCGAACATTTGCTCGACGCGTTCGCCGTACAGAGAATTGGTGTAGTCTGCCCGTTAACGTAACCTTGTATAAGCGGCGCGGCGTGTCATTTTCGAGGTTTATAGAACATAAATAAAGCTTTTAATAAAATTTACGACCGCACCCGAAGAGAGCCGATCGTGGACTAGTTCACTTCGGCTTAGGAAAGACCTTATTGGGACCACGTTTGTGGCGTCATTTTAACATGCCGTCTGCCCAGTCCTTACGCAGTAATATATAAGTCAATGAGGGCAACCCTCAATTTTTATAGACACGTGTTGCGTGTTTCGTGCTTTCTCCAAAGTTTGGACTCGAGACCTGTGACATGGCTGCCCGATGGTCACACGGCACACCACATTGTATGAATGAATACCAGTATTTTACTTAGAGCGACTGCCTATCTAACTTCTGCAAGTCAACAACCCCAGACAGACAGAAAAATAAATATTTGAAATGCCAACCAATATTATTAACGACTGCCATTTAAAGTATTTGTTAACTCCTCGATAATGTAATTATGAATAACTCTCTTGATTATAAAATAGTTATCTAATCAACTAATGTCTTCTTAAAACTATAAAGTTATCTTTAATTAAAGCGGAAACATAATAAGTAATAGTTGCTCGTAGAAAAACAACAGATAACATGTTTTTTTCTTAAATAATAATCTATCTAGGTTTGACCTGTTAGATGTTATGTATATCTGTGGCAAAAATGGGTCTGATTGCCTATCTGATGAATTCTGATGTAATCAGTTGTCGTGGTATGGGCATGTAATGCGGAGGAATGAGAAAAGTTTTTAGTATGAATGTGGATGGATATAAGAGTAGAGGAAGACCAAAGAAACGATGTATGGGCTGTGTAAAGGATTATTGGCAAGAAAGAAGGTGTCTTATGAGATAAATCGGGATAAGGGCAAGTGAATGATGAATACCTACCTATTCCGTTTATTTGTAACTAGCCGATGTCCACGGCTTTGCCCGTGTCAAATTATGAACCACTCTATGGTGAAAACAGCATGAAAATCGGTGCATTCGTTTTTGAGTTTATTGCGAACAGACAGACAGACAGACGACTTTGTTTTTTATAATATGTAGTGATAGTGATTACCTACTTCATTCTATGGTGGTTTCTGGAAATAAAATTAAATATATTGGGTCGAATGGATAACCTCTTTTATTTTTAGGTCGGTTAATGTAGAGCAACTTTCGCATCATCTCAAACAATTTAATTACAACTAGATGTAAAAAGGGAAGGTCCTTAGTTCCCCACACACACGATTTGTTTTTGTTTTTGCTGTGAATTTCTGAATTTTGCTCTAGTCGAATATAGTTGGCAAATTACGCAATACATTGACTATTCTTAAGCAACGGTCATAAAGGGAAAATAAATACCTACAATAGGTACATGATGAATACATAACCTCACTTTTCTTTTCACCGCGAACGCCATCGGGTATAAATACTTAAATCGCGCCAAAAATTATGGGACCAGCAAGTTTCTTTTACTTTCTGAACGAAACTCGTTTTAAAAAGCGAAGTTGGTCCACCGTATTAAGTACTTACTAATTTTGGTCAATGGGCGATCAATGGATACGCCTTGTAATTTTTTTGTTTACCCGCCGGTGAAACTTTATGATTTCATTTTTTTTTTGGGCATTTTGAAAATGGGTAGGCCTTTTTGGGAGGGAAAGATTGTTTTTTTATTTTTGTATTCTGTTAGAGATCATGTTGTCTTTATATTATGATAGTTTTTTTTTTCGTTAAAATATTTTACCGATTGGTACAGTCAGCACCAGAAATATGTGATAATGGAATAGGTCGTTATAGTAAAAGGTATTCCAATTTAATAATAAAATATTACGCTCTTGTCAATACATTTTATTGTGCTACATTATTACTTAATATTATTTGTTGTTTTGAACCATTACGTTAATAAATATATTTAACCTTACCCAATGTATGTTACGTTATAACTGTTTTAAAAATTGCGTTAAAATGTATAATGACTTTAATGTATAATTTATTATTGTTTATGATAGGTACACTTCCCTATTAATTCTGAGGTCAACCATCTATGTAAGAGCATACCAAAAGTATTTTGAAAACAATAGATATTGGATTAGTATAAAACCTACTGTATTGTTTGTACATACCACCGAGTTTATTTGTTTTCTTAGGAATTTGATTGACAGCAATGAATAAATTAATAGTAATTTCTATGAACCGGTGACTTAGTAAATATAATATTTAAAATCATTAGAATTATCTGTAAATAATATTACTCATCATGTTCTAGGGAGTCTAAAATGGCCATGAAATTCTTTAAATGAATTATATGAATTTTAACACAATTGGGATGTTTACTGACTAAAAAAAATATGATTCTAATTAGTCCGTCTGTTAGATTATCGTAAAATATTGGATACGTATTTTTTGTTTTATCAAATCAATCAACATTGACTAAGATAAAACACGTCAAAGATTTGAGTGGGGGGTTGTGACGTCACTCACCGGTAAAAAATGTCATAATAATGTCTTAGAATATGACGTCACACGACTTTTCAAAGCACTGTATCGTCTTCATTGTTTGTGTACGTGAAAAAAGAAAAAAATACGTGTCCAATACTTTCTGGAAATCTATCTGACGGACTAATTAGATTTTTTTAGTTAACCACCCTATTCATATTACGATTCTATTAAGGTCTGCTAAAGTGGACCCCCAGGCCTTGTCCCATTCCACTTGGGGTAGGGACAATACGTTTTCTTCTTCTATTCTCTGTCAGACGTCACATCAGTACTCTTTTCTCTTTCATATCATTCCTCACACAATCCATCCATCTTTTCTTTGGCCTGCCTTCCAGAAAAAAATGTAGTATGTTAGGAACATTTTTTTTTTTTTGGGGGTTGGGAAATCATCAAATAACCCACTCTTGGGCAGAGCGAAAGGGAAGTGTCAGACTTCTACTGACTAAAAACCACCCATGTTCCTTCTTAGCCCTTCATGTCGAGGCCGCGGTATCTCTTAGTTAGTTTAGTTTAGTTTAACTGGGCTTTTGTCCGCACTTAGCCTCTTGATTGGGCCATTGTGCGTGTCGTTCAAAGAATACCTACACCTTCACTGTTTCTCCATTCGGTGAGGTGTTCTCTCTCGCGGTATCTCTTGCAAACAACCCGCAGCGCTGAGGGGTTCAGCTTTACCCTTACATCATAGCTATGTTATTAAGTACCAATCCATTCAAAGGCTTGATATCAGGAAATGACGCCTAGCACTAGATAAACAGAAAACAGTAGGTATCATTGATTCATCTGTCACGGACATACAGACGTTATCAAGCAGATAAAATTACTAGCAGTACCTACAATAATAATTCATTGTCTGTATTTCCAATTAATGCGAGTGATTGAAATTGATACGGGCTCTGTTTATTGCAGTTGAGCGTTGATAAATGAATGATTTGAAAATGACTACTGGAAAATAAACATGTCTGTTTTTTTTTTTTCGGCGGGTGGAAAATCATCGAAGAACCCCTCCCGCTCTTGGGCAGAGCGAAAGGGAGTGTCAGACTTCTACTGACTTAAAACCACCTATGTTCCTTCTTAGCCCTTGCGCCGAGGCCGCGGTATCTCTTGCGAACAACCCGCAGCCCCGATGGGAAGAAACATGTCTTCGCAAACATCATCATAATCTTCCTGCTCTTATCCCTTTCTATTTGGGGTCGGCGCAACACGTTTTCTTTTACAAAAAGGTATTTTTCAATTTAAAGTAAGTGTGTCTTACCGTCGTCGTACCTAACCGTGTCTTGCCATCGTAAGAGGCAGGTCCAAGAAATGCTGGCGTGACGATCTGGACTCATTCGGAGAAGTCAATCAGCTAACAATCTTGGGAGAAGCCTTTGCCCAGCAATGGAAAAGCGTGGAATGATTAAAAAAAAATATCTGACGCAAACATACATTTTTTAAATTGAAAAATACTTTTCTTGTGGCCTATTTAAAAATAAATGGTTTGAATTTGAGTTATGCTCTTTTGTATTCGCAAAAAAAAATTGTATTAATTTTATTGTTAGTTGGTACAGTCAGCGACAAAAATAGTGGTCGTTTGGCTTAGTCATTTATTTGCATCTAAAACACATACAAATTACATTGGACAATTTAAAACGAAACGAATGTAAATTAAATGGATTAATGAAAAATGAATGAATTTCAATGTTCGGTACTTTACTTATTTCTAGTTACTTTACTAAAAAATAAAGTGGTTTGTTTTGCCAATACACAGATTTAGACTGATGGCTTGGCTTGTTGTTTTATTTTTACAACAAAAAAAAGTTAAAAATGGAATTTTGTATCATTCATTTTTGATATAAGTTGATGTCGTTTCATGTCCTTTAAAAGTTGTTTCCTTTCATTAACGTCACTGAAAACCTTAAATTAGTAAGTACTTACCTCAATTATTTTGTCATCGTCAAGATGGTACCAATTATTTGTAAATGGTATTTAGGTACCTACCATACCTACCTACTTACGACCGTTTTTTTACTAAAAGTTGTTTTGTAATGGAAATTTTGTGTTTTTTATTAACCCAAGATTTCAACTCGTGTCCTATGAGTTTATTTAATTAAAGTGGTTTTTTTTTTAAATCAATACAATAATATTTACGTAAATGACGATTGTTTTATATGGAAAGTATTTTTTTGCTTCTTAACTCAAGTGTTGGTCACAAAAAACAGTATTTACTCGCAACCGATGGGCCTACATGAGTATATAATACAGGGTGTAAATCAACCCATCACACAGCCGTCAACCAAGCATTCTGTACATCAAACTAAGTACCCCTGTGCAAAATTTTTTGCTGGGAATCGACTTTTTTTTTTGGAGTCAAAAATCACATTTTACGGTAAAACTCAAAGTAGCACTCTTAAAACATTGTGCTAGTGGATGCTTTGAATAGTAAAGGGGACATGGAGGTAATTTAAGTAAAGTTATAACTTGAAAAACTAGTATTTACAAAAACAGCTGCAAAATTTGGAACTTTGACCCCCAATAACTCCGTAACTAGGGGGTTCCCAGGTATGGTCCAGAACAAAAAAAATATCGCAGTGGTGGGGAGAACAAGTGCCCTTCGATTGCGTTAACACGTTCACTGCGGGACTGAAACTAGCGTTTTTTTGTTTGGTGCGTTAGTGGGCCGATTGGCCTGTTACTTAAACTCTCCGCCCCTGCGTTAAGGGGCTCTTAGACCTAGTAAGGTATCGTTGGATATAAATGACTATCCCTTTGTGAAACTTTTGAATTTTTGATACCTACTTATCAATATCGCTAGTAGACGAGTTAGCTGTCACAGTGTTCACCTCGCCCCCGGATCCCGCTATTTATTCAAGAGATATAATGTAAAAATAAGTATAAGGTCTTATGACCTGAAACCGCACTGAATAAGGGGTTTAATCGAGGGATTATTAGTGATGTGAAATAAGTTATCGATACTTTGTTTATAATATCATTTATTAAAAAATTACAAATGGGTTTTGTAGAAACATAATAGACAGTACCCTTTCTTACATTCTACACAGAACGATTAAATTTTTTTAACTTTTTTATTTGCCTCTCGGCTGCTGAGTGTAACTCGCAGCGTTAAGTAGCATCCAGCACACATTCTCCTTTTGTCGCCGTTTTTCTGGAAGGTGTGTTTCGTCTTCAGGACAACATCGTGTTGAAGATCTGAAAGAATAATGTGATTTTAGGCGATTGCATTCTACAAGTAATAGTCTTTTAATATGTTATTATGCTAACGATACACTCTGTATAGCATTCCAATAACAACAACAATTAAATAATAAAAAGTACTTTTTAATTTTGAGAATTGAGAATTACCAGTACTAGGACTAACGTAAATTGAGCCTCCTTCTTGATTCAAGAGTTGCACTTATCGAGTTTTAGGAGTTTTTTCTAAATCACTTTTCATAGTAGTAACATTCGTGGTATCTTGAGTATATTTGCGTTTTTTAGGAGCGGTAATAAAAATTGTGCTTGCTGTTCCTCTACTTACGTGGTTTGATTTGAGCTCTCGGGTGGTTTTCGACTCGTCCCTTGATCGAGGATTGGTGTCATTAATATCAGAGCTATTTTGCTGAGAGCCATTATTTTTTTGTCTTCATAAAATCTTTACTCCACTTCGACTTATCCTCATTAGAATTTTCACTTTCACTATTTTCTGTTTGCTGAAACGATAATTCTAGCATTTTTCGACATCGTTTATTTATCTGAGGCATTATTACAGTAATTAACAACACATAAACACACACTGACACTCAAATATTATGAATTATGCACTATCGTAATGTACGTGCGCTCCCGCTAATTATGTCACAACACTAGTCGGAAGTAAAAAATGCAATCACCCAGATCAGTGCGGGAGGGGGCAGAAAGACCTTGTAGTCTATGACGGGCCTTTCGACCCTTTCTCCGCAAGGAATAGAAAAAAATATCAATCAGTGCGTTATCGGGCCGGAAAACCTTAGCAAAGTTTTATTACCTTACCGAGTTGACTTTAAGGTCCTAAACTCAAACCTATACTTGTCTCTTTCGTACATTCAGAAATACTCATGCTACGGCTGCCGCACCAGAGTAAAGTACAGCGTTTCTCACCTCCGCACGGAGTGAGAGCACATGCATCGGGTTTTTAGACCTTATATCGCAGTGAACGTGTTAAGGGTACTTTTACACCCTATATAACCAAATGTGTAAACGTGGACGGATCTAATGACCGATTTAGCAGATATTAACGTGATTCATAAATAAGCACGTTCAAATTCTTAAAATGTCTCATTTTTAAAAGGTCACCGACTCAGTTAATACTACAAATTGTCTCATTGTGACGATTACATGAATTAAGACCCCAACATAGTTATTTTTATTCTTTTCTTAGCCTAATTTGTCCCACAGCCTTGCAACTCCCCCATAGCCTTCGACTCTTCACTCTGTGCACTTTTCTGTTCCCAGTTTGCCACAAACGTTATTTTTCATAATAGGGGATCGGACATCAATAAAAAACTAATTAGTCCGTCAGATAGATTTCCAAAAAATATTGATCACATATTTTTTCTTTTTTCACATAAACAAAAAATGAAGACGATACAGTACTTCGAAAACTAACTAACTAACTGACGAACTAATTAGAATCATATTTTTTCGACTCGGTCATCGGACTGAGTCATAAATTATAAAAAAAGTCTTTCTTACAAACAGCAATATCCAAACACGGTCAAATGTAGAGAAAAGCGGTTTCTTTTTAATTTTTTTTTTTCTTTTTTAATTATTATAAGAACGAAGTTCTTAATAACTAATTACAATCTAGCCTAAAAAGACTAATAAGTAATTTAAATCTGACTTATTATGTTACATTATAGATTATGTTAAAACTCAGAATAGTGTCCATATTTATGCACATATACACAAGTCCTTAGCACTTTCTTAGAATCTGATATAATTATAAAAACACCATGTTCATGTGTTATATAAATAGCACAACATTGTTACTATTATTCACTCACTTTGCACTTATACTACACTAATTCAAATGGTTTAGTTCTTTTAAGTCTACGCACTATGTCTGTGTTGTCTAGCAGCTGAATTGCCTCAACATTCACGTGTCGATGGAGTCTGTGTTCGTGGGCTTCAGCAAATTTTTGAATGATGGAGGTGACGACTTCCATGTCAAGGTCACGGTGGAGGTCATCGTTTCTTATGTACCAGGGTGCATTCACTGCAGCCCTGAGTACTTTATTTTGGAACTGTTGAATTATTTTGACGTTGGTTGGTTTAGTACAGCCCCAAAGTTGGATACCATACGTCCAAATTGGCATCAGAATATGCTTGTATATTATCAACTTATTATGTATTGATAGACAGGATTTCCTTCCAAGTAACCAATACAATACGTTTATAACGTATTTCGAGTTCCTGTCTTTTCTTTTTGACATGAGCTTTCCAACGCAACTTAGCGTCGAGTCTTTTTAAATTGCCGATTTAAAATGACATGTGGTGTTGAATGGTGTACTGAAAACGTGGTATTTGTTTGCGTCTCGATGTTAAAGAAAACAAATAAGAAATCATTCAAAGAGTAATCGCCACGCCACACTATGTTTGTTATTTACTGACGCTATCTACAATTTTAGACATTGAACTACCAACAAGTAGTGTTTACGGTAATTATTGATCTATCAGTAGACAAACAAAGATAAAGGATACTACAAATAGTGATAAAGATTATCACAAAATCAATAACACAAGGGCCTTGGTTAGTTCAATGTCTGTCTCACCAATTATCTTAAGAAAACAAAATCGTAAATGATAAAATTGTTCACACACACTTCCTCAGAAAATGTCTACTCCGTGGTGTTCACTAAGACCACTTGTTACAACCGTTGAGTTCAGGGGGTCTAAAATGGCCAATTTAGCAGATCAGATTCGTAAAATGTCACAGACGCAGTTACTATTATACAGGGTGGTGCCGACCATACGACAATAAATGAAACCACTGGTAGTTCTATTTCATAGGAACATTATTAAACTATCAAATAAATCTTAACAGCAAAAAAATAAAAAAAAAACAATAAAACTAAGTAGCATAAAACTGCCGCCAGGCAAGGACAGAATAACGTACGAATACCTGAAGTACGGAGGAAAGCCTGTGTTAAAGCAACTCAAATTGCTTTTCAATAAAGTGTTGTTTGAGGGTGAAGTACCAGATACATGGAAGAATGCGGTTGTGATACTTCTACATAAAAAAAGGGGATATAACCAAACTTGAAAATTACCGACCAATTTCTCTACTAAGCCATGTGTATAAGCTTTTCACTAAAGTGATCACCCTACGCTTGACCAATAGACTGGATTCTGTCCAGCCAGTGGAACAGGCGGGCTTTCGATGTGGCTTTTCGACTATTGATCATATTCACACTGTCAGGCAAGTTGTAGAGAAGTGTACTGAATATAATCGACCTTTGGTAGTAGCCTTTATAGACTACGAAAAAGCGTTTGATTCGGTGGAACACTGGGCCGTTATACAATCTCTGCAGAGATGCCAGGTCGACACGAGATATGTGGAAGCGATCAAAGCAGTCTACCAAAGTGCAACGCTACAAGTGAAACTCCACGACCTCACTGAGCCGGTTCCGGTCGTGAGAGGAGTTAGGCAAGGGGACACTATTTCGCCAAAACTATTTACCTCATGTTTGGAAGACATTTTTAAGCTTCTTGACTGGGCAGACAGAGGTATCAACATCAATGGTGAGCGCCTTACTCATCTCCGATTTGCGGATGACATAGTTGTTTTTGCGGAAAACCTGGACGACCTATCAGGTATGATCAGAGAGCTTTATGATGCATCAGTGATTGTTGGGCTAAAGATGGACACATCGAAAACTAAAATAATGTGCAACAATTCCGACATAGATCACATTACTGTGCAGGGGCATGCCATAGAAAGAGTCGAGGAATATGTCTACTTGGGACAAACCTTGAACCTTGCCAAATTTGGACAGAATAGCGAGATTGAGCGCCGCATCCGCTTAGGCTGGGGAGCTTTTGGCAAACTGTCCGAAGTGTTCAAGAGCACAAGCATTCCCATTAACCTCAAGCGTCGGACCTTTGAACAATGCATCCTGCCAGTTATGGTCTACGGAGCCGAGTCATGGACGCTGACAAAGCAGGTGATACACAAGCTCCAAGTCACCCAAAGAGCCATGGAACGGGCTATGTTAGGCATCTCTCTACGTGATCGAATCAGAAACACAGAGATCCGGAAGAGAACGAAATTCGTCGACATAGCCCATGTGATCGCTAGCAGAAAGTGGAAGTGGGCGGGCCATATATGCCGTAGACAGGACAACAGGTGGGGTAATCGGGTGCTTGAGTGGAGGCCTAGAGTAGGTCATAGAAATGTAGGCAGGCAACCGATGCGTTGGACCGACGACCTTGTTGGAGTGGCCGGAAAAGACTGGATGCGAAAGGCGCAAAACCGGGAAGAATGGCGTGCATTAGGAGAGACCTACACTCAGCATTGGGTAGTGACAGGTTGAAGAAGAGAGCATAAAACTGTAAACGAAATACATTAAAATTTATAAACAAATATTGGTTTACTAACCTTTGGAATTATTTGCACCGATTAACGTGTGGAAATACAATGTAACAAACGAATTTGGCAAAGACATTAGGTAGTTCATTGTCGTATCGTCGTCACCACGACGGTGTTAGCATTTTTTGAAAGTTTAAAAATGTTCCTATGAACTAGAACCACCAGTGGTTTCACTTATTGTCGTATTGTCGGTCCATTTTACGCTTTTTAACGCAATTCATATTATTTTCCTATTATGATCTATTTTCCTAAATGGTCACAGACGCAGTTACTACATTAACTACATATCGTGAAAGGTCTATTTTACGCTTTTTAACGCACATTTTAAACAACAAAACACAAAACTGTCAATAAGTAGAAAAAAACTCGAAAGTAACACATCTTGTCCCCACTGCGTTACGCCGCGGCCGAGACCTTTGAGTGCTACATTTTTATTCGTTGTTGAGTTTTTGTATGTCACAAACTATTTTTAAAAACAAAAGCATACCAACACAAAACATCATCATTCTCCTGCCCTTATCCCAATTTATTTGGGGTCGGCGCAACATGTCTTCTTCTTCCATACTTCTCTATTTCTCGTCATGTCAGCAGTCACCTCCTTTCTAGCCATATCATCCTTCACACAGTCCATCCATCGTTTCTTTGGTCTTCCTCTACTCTTATAGCCATCTACATTCATACTCAACATTTTTCTCACAACATTTTCTTCATTCCTTCGCATCACATGTCATGTCCATACCATACCAACACAAAACATCGCTATCTAATTTTAAAATACAAAAAAAATCGTAAAGCGGTTCACAGAATACGATACATCTACCTACCAAGTTTCAACTGTGTAGTCATTAATAGTTTCCGAATAAAATGGATGTGACATACGGACGGAGAGACAGACATGACGAATCTGTAAAAGTTCCGGTTTTTGCCATTCAGCTAGGAAACCCTAAAAAGGTGATACACCTGACATTCTATAACTTCTGTAATCGTGAATGGGTAAGGCCGAGGTGAACCTTCACAACACTCACATTTCGCCATAGTGGTTGAGCCTATTAACACTAATGTACTGAACCGATTTTGACAAAATTTTGCTGAGACAACTTACTTAGTGCCTCACTTTACTACTTTGTTCTGTCTACAAGAACAAAGTATGACACTAGCACTTAAGTGAAAACACGAGAGGTGACCTCAGAATTAAATGCAGTAGTTTTGCAAGCCTCATAAAAAGGACATAATTACAAATCAAATAACATTCAGAAATGATATTTAGAAATTTTAAAATTAATAGCCATCATACCATCTGAGTAAACAATTAATTATTTATCAGTGTTCTACTGAATTCTTATGCATAAATAATTAGGTACATAATTGAAAAAAATGTGTTTTTTTGTTTCTTGGAACAATCATCACTTATTTTTGGTACCGAGTATACCTACTTCAGTTAAATCAATGTTTACTTATACGGTTTTTTTCAACAGAGATACACGAACTAACACGAACGAAAGTACGCAAACTAATTTTGGAACACGATATGTGTTTTTTAAGTACTGGCGTACCGGCTTAAAAATTAAAAATCCATCCGTGCGAGGGTGGATTTTTATTTTTTTAAGTTATAATAAATATGGCCTATTTATTAGATGTTAGTTACTTAGGGATAATACAGCATTCTCATAGTACGCTCGTCATGTTGCTGCGACAAATAAATATTCTTTCTTTTTTCTTTCTTCTTTCATTCTAATCGTGAAAGAAGTTTTAAAATCGGTCCAGTGGTTTTTGAGTTTATTTGTAAAAAATAAAAATACAAACATATAAATCTTTCCTCTTTATAATATTAGTGTGTCTTTATAATAATATCCGTCGAGTAACTAAAAAATATCATCAAAAACAATATAAAAAATATTTTAATTTTAAATGGATACGCAACGACTGGATGTAGAAGTAGGTCGTGCGTGGTTAAACTTCTCCATAAAGAAGTACATACTTAGTAGATAAATCTAAGTAGCAAGTTCATCATCTTTCTGCCCTTATCCCCCCTGTCATTTGGGGTCGGCGCAACACATTTTTTTCTTCCATTCTGCCCTGTTAGTCGTCACGCTACCATTTATTCCTTTTTCCTTCACATCACTCCTCACACATTCCATCCAGATGGATTTCTCTGGTCTTCCTCTCCCTCTCCATCCATCCACATTTATATTCATTACTTTTTTAGTCACATGGGATTCATCCCTCCTCATCACATGCCCACGACCTTCGATTGCCTTTTATCTTTTCTGTAACTCTTATACTCGTTCCTTACTTTATCCATTCTTGTCACACCACACATCCACCTCAACATTCTCATCTCCGCAACTTGCAACCTTTTTTTATTAGGAAATCCATTCTGTAAGTTCTGTAACACTTTTGTCTGTAACTGTACCGTTGATGAAGTCTTCATAAAAGACTATATCTCCATCAACACCATCTATTAAAATAAAATAAGTATATTTGCATAGCACAGAACGAAGATTTAATTCAATAGATTGTTTGAGTCGCTCGACCGCTTCAATTTCGTTCATTGACAATGACATTAGAATCCTAGAGTTGTGAGTCGAGCTATACAATTGCAGAAATATGTGTGTACTGACTGGGCTCATTGCAGATACTAATCTGCACGTTTGTGACTTCCTAGTACCTCTTACAATTCTAATAAAATGTAATTAGTCCGTCAGATAGATTTCAAAAAAATAATAGACACATATTTTTTCTTTTTTCACATAAACAAAAATGAAGACGATACAGTGCTTCGAAAAGTCGTGTCAAGTCGTGTGACGTCACAAAGTTAGTACTGTTTTAACCACAAAGTGACGTTACAAGCCGCCACTCATGAACTTTGACACATTTTATTTTCGTAAATTTTTATTAATTAGATAAAACAAAAAACATGTATCCAATATTTTTCGATAATCTAACAGAAGGACTAATTAGATTTTTTTTGGTGAAATACCCTATTGGCAAGTTTAGCCTACAATTAGGTTTTCTTACAGCAAATATAATTTCAATTGCAAGTTTTGCAGAAATGGATAAACCTATAAAACTAGTATTAAACATTCCATTATATCAAATTTAATTCATAAATTAACATGTTTAATTGTTTTCTGAACTACCAATCCTACCAAAAATCTGAGTTATCGTGCTTTCTCGTTCCCTCATACTACTCGTAAAATCTTTATGTATTGTTTCATGTACGATATTTGTGTTCTTTCTTACTCTTCTCATTTTTAGCAATATATCACGCGACTTATTTGCTGGGAGGACATCTATGGTTTAAATCTTAGAGTTGGAGTGACAATGACCGCGATATGTAACAATGAAAAATAATTATAAGGTAAATACCGACTTATTATGCTGACTACAATAATAATGACAGAATTTTTTTTGCATAACCTAACATCACGCTTGTATTGACTAAGGAGGTAGACAGCTAGTTCCTAGTTCTTTTCAGGGTACTTATATCATTTTGTGATAAATATACAGTGTGTTAGGTTAAACGAGGGACATTTTGTAGGAGGGTATTCAGTATTCGATTCTCGTCTCAAATATGTAAAAAAACTATAACCTTAATTTGTGAATTGTCTCTAGGATCTCACTTTATTAGACGTTCCTTTTTCTATACTGTCCTACATCAGTTTTAAAATATCAATGAAAAATGTATAATACCTAAAAGTCATTGACCCGCGCACATTTTCTGTGAGACTTTTTCGGAATATTTTTAATAACAGACAGTACCATACTGTTATTCGAAAGAGATACCGCGGCCCGGGACACAAAGGGCTAAGAAGAAGGTACATGGGTGGTTTTAGTCAAGAAGTCTGACACTCCATTCCGCTCCACCCAGCGCGATCATTTGACGATTTCTCGCATTCCAAAAAAAAGTTGTTTCAAAAGTCCGTTTACACCTGGTATATAATATTGGGTACAAGGTGTAAAAGTTCCCTTTACGAAACAGTCAACCAAGCATTCTGTAGTACATCAAACTAAACGCAACAAACAATATAATTATTATCTTGAAAAACGACTTTATGTGTAAAATTTACGTTTTACGGTAAAACTTAAGATGAATGCGACAAGGTAGGCAAGAATGCCTTTTTCATCAAATAGTCACTCAAGCAAGAGATAAATGAACTGAGACGGTTGTATTGGTGATTTTAATCATTATTACTCAGTAAATAAACATTTGTTACTACTGCGAATCCTATTTTATTTAACATACGACTTGACACTGGCTGGCAAATTGCAAAAAACGTAAGCAAATTCGAATTTCGCGGGCTACCTTGTCGTATCAAACACTTAAAACATTGTGCAGATGTCATTGGATAGTCGGTACAGGGTCATGGAAGTATAAAGTTACTAGCGGACGTCACGCGGTTTCACCAGCGTAGTTCCCGTTCCCGTGAGAATACATGGATAAAAAGTAGCCTATGTCACCCGGGGATAGTGTAGCTTCCCAACGGTGTAAGAATTTTTGAAATCGGTCCAGGAGTTTCGGAGCCTATTCGTTACAAACAAACAAACAAATCTTTCCTCTTTATAATATTAGTGTAGATAACATTTTTAACACAAACTTGTTTTTTGAACGGTTTTAAAACTTGGGACTTGGACCATAACCTGAAGGTTCTCCGGTATTAGTCCAAAACAAAAAAGTATCGCAATGACGGAAAAAACAAGTACACCTACCTCTCGGTTTTGTTAGAAATTTTTGCAACTGGACCTGAGATGGTGCTGTGACGGACGACGTAAAACAGTTTTGTAGTACACAACAGTTTTGTAATAATGCATAGAGAAAGGCCGAGAGGTTCAAAGATTAAATACAGGGTAACTGGTACTCGACGTATTCCTTGGAGGACGCTATAGTAGGATTAAAATACAACATATAAATATAAAGCTATTTTCGTAATGTAGGCCATGACGTGTAAAATCATCAAATAACCCCTCCCGCTCTTGGGCAGAGCGAAAGGGAGTATCAGACTTCTACTGACTAAAAACCACCCATGTTCCTTCTTAGCCCTGCATGTCGAGGCCGCGGTATCTCTTGCGAACAAGCCGCAGCCCCGACGGGATGACTTTGTATTACGTTTTTAAATACTTTTTTAAACAGATCATAATACAAGGATGTTTTCTAGTAATTTGTACATCTGGCTGACGTAATATTTTATTTTGCGCCATACAATTTTTTTGAAGTACTTAATGAAATAGAAATCGTTTTTAATTTAGTTCAGGTACAGTAGTAAATCTGGAAAAATCTTACTAACACAAAAACTATTGAATTTCGGGGCAACATTTAGTGGCTTAATTTATTACATTTTAACCCTACTATGGTGACCTGCAAATACCCAATCTTTCGGAGTATAAGTACAGCTGTGTTGTTACGTTTTTATTTTGATTTTATTACTAGAAACACACTCAATATTTGAACGCACACAACATTTTAAGAACAGTTCATCGCAATTCGCAAGTAACTTTACAATCTATCGCTCACAGAGTGGTTGGCCTCGACGGGCTGACGGCCTGTGTGGTTGTTCAACCTAACCTAGTAACCTTAATGACCCCCAGAGTTGAAGGTCACACCACCCTTCTTGTATAATCAGTTTATAAATGCTGAGAAACTCGTGGTTAAAGAATAGCTGACACACGGGTCGATCTGCAGGTCAAGCCTTGCTTGCCTACGTCAGTCCGTGGATGGGTGACCGCCCATTACATACCGAGTTTCCTCCGTGCCTCGGAAAGCACGTTAAGCTGTTAGTCCCGGCTAACATTTATAGTTCTTTGACAGTCGTTACACGTACCTAGTCAGTGGCTCGAAAGTCTGACAACCAGTTCTACCAAGTTATATCGTAATAGTGAGTACTGAAGGTTGTGGAGGTCAGATAGGCAGTCGCTCCATGTAAAATAATGGTATTCAGCTGCATCCATTTAGACTAGAAGCCGACCTCAATCCATTTATCCTGACAAACTTGTATTTAGTAGGATGCTTAGAATAAAAGTTGTTAGATACATATCTAACGTCTTCTTCAACAAAAATAAATCCGAACAGAGTACAATACAAACATAACATCACGCCTGTAATCCCCGAAGGGTTAGGCAGAGGTGTACCTAATAATACACCCACATTTCGCCAGTTAAGTTTAAGTCCCATGTAATAGGGGGCGAGCCTATTGCCATCAACCGGGCACAAATCCAGACTCCGCAGCTGCTACTAACCCACTGAGGAACAAAATACAATAATACGACGACAAATAATGAAAGTCCGTCGGTCGGTGCATCGTGAACTTAAATGTTGCCATTGAAATAACTTAAACAAACCGGATTTTTGGAAACAACTTACTTGCTCCAGTTATCGTTTTCACCTTCGTCCGAAAACTAGGGTTGTCAACATCGATTTACTTATTTAAAAATTAAATTAAAAATGGTCGTTTTCTAATTGCGTCAAATTCAAGGAGGTAACTATACTAATGATCCTCGACCCGAATCAATTATAAAATAAAATAAAGTTAATATTATTTTTAGTAAGAAATCGGTAAGTGTGAACCACCCGTGTTAAAACGCCTGTCTGATTCTTGCCCTATAACCGCGCTTTCACACACACAAACAACAGCAAAAGATTATTTGATATTTTTTTTATTCCTTACACCACAATGTGGGGGTATTCTGAAATACTGATAAACTAATCAAAATATAATAAAAAATATTTATTCAGCAGAAAAAAAGAAGGGATTAAAATAATTTTGGCGAGAATGCAAAACTGCAGCTTGTATAATTTTCGCAGCGTGTTGGAAGGAAATAACTGGAAGGATATAGGAGAGGCGTTGGCCCAGTAGTGGGACATTCTGGGCTAATACAAAAAAAAACTTGATTCGACCTCTGGAAGTGAAGGAAGACTTTGGAAGCCAAGACTCTCTTTGACCTCAGACTCCAGGCTAGCTAGGGCCTGTATTTAGACCGGGGCTGTTTAAAAGAGATGAAAACAAACAATGGCCCTGGAACACAACGCGCTAAGAAGGAACTTGGGTGGGTTTCAGTTAGTATAAGTCTGACACTCCCTGCCGCTGCCCAGAGCGCGTGGCCTGGATTACCCATCCGCAAAAAAAGAAATCGACTGATTTAAACTTTAATCAGAGTAGATTTACCACTGTACTGTAGTTTATTGAACTCCTATCACGACAAATCAATCACCTCTCATCAAGTTAACTGTAGGCTGTGCCATTTGAAGACCGGTTTCTTTATTAACTGTTAGTCTTAAAAAAATTGAAATAACCCACTGGTAATAACAACCACTAATAGAACCGAACTTCGTTAAATTGCAATGATTTCGAGAGGCCCATCTCCATGAGTACACACATAATAGTTTTTGTAATACGTTTCTTATATCTTTGTAAGTATTATATTGGAACTCGTTTGTCGCAAGCGCGACTTCTGAGCCTGAGGTCCTGGGTTCGAATCCCATACCATGCATAGTGTTATTGGGGTTTCTCATCAGGAATTTCTCGGGGACAGACATGTAGTATGAACTAGTATGAAAATGAGCCTAATTTATGGCAATAGACCCGCCCCCTACTTTATGGGGCTTAAAACATAACTGGCAAAATGTGGGTGTACTATTAGGTACACACCTCTGTGTAATCGAATCCAAAAAATGTCAGTGGCTATCATAATGTCCATCAATTAACTGTCAAATGGTTCGCTTTTGTTATTCGATGGACACTATGATTGCCACTGACATGTAAAAGGATACGCAATAGCCCTGCAGAGATGATAGGGTTATGTTAGGGTATCTAAAAATATACCTTAAAGTAGGATTTACTTTTTTACACATAAATACCCTATTACTATCTAAAAGACAAAAAGGCAGACAGCAAAAAAAAGTTTATCCCTCAAAACAAACCGACTTGTCATTTAATGTTTTTGACATTTGACACACACGCACATCCGCGGAAGCGCCCTGCGCCGTCTTACGATCAGGTCACGTGTCCTCCTGACGCGAGTTTAACAGTTTTTACCCATCTCAAAAAAATGCACAAGGCCGCTAAAGAAGTTTTCACTTAAAAAAAAATTGTGACAGAAACTTTAATTTTATTTTTGTTTTCTGACAACCCTAACCAAAACCATATCAGACGAAAAAATAGTAATAAAGGAGTAAGGTAAAAGGTACCCTGTTTAATTTTAAGGTAACCGTTGTATGGATATTTATGTACAGGGGCGGATCCAGGATTGTTTTTTGGGGGGGGCACAACATTTAGTCTAGTCTTATTTTTTCTCCGCCTCCGAAAAATTTGAACCAGGTGTCATTCGATTCGGAATAGCGAGTACTTGTATTTTTTTTTTATTAAAGAGCACTTTCCCAGAGGGTTGAAAGTTGGTACGGCCGAAAACGGGGACCTAGATTTGCGTAAGCAATGCCCATTTCCGACTTTTCATGAACTCTTTATTATTATTATTCCCTTTATTTATTTGTAAACAAACTTTATACATTTTGAAATATTTCTTATAAAAACAATAAAAAAAACATTTAAAAATATAAAAAATTGTAGCCCACCGATATCGGGAACAGGGTCCAAGCTACCGGCGGTCAGGGCTCCAAAGAAAGGAACCTCCTAACGATACGAGCCGTGTCCAGGAGTACCGCTTTCTGCATCAAGCCCTTGATCCAGCCGCCTAACGAGAGCCTCCTCAGGTGTTGGTCGAGGCTTTTGGCAATTAAGCCATTGGCTGTAACGACTATCGGCACAATGATCGCCGAGTCCACATCCCACATGTCGACAACCTCGCGAGCCAAGTCAAGATATTTGATTTGCTTATCTTTTTCGGCTTTCACGAGGTTCTCGTCATGCGGGACGGTTATGTCAACAATCATTGCGCGCCGCTCTGATCGATCCACCACCACTATATCAGGCTTATTAGCTATAATAGTCCTGTCAGTGATGATGGATTGATCCCAGTACAGTGTGATACTGCCATTTTCGAGAACTGGGTCGGACACATACCTGTAGTACGGCACTTCCGATTCCACAAGGTTGTATTTTAGAGCAAGTTGCTGATGGATTATTATTATTATTATTATAGCTAGCCTATGTTGTCCCACTGCTGAGCAAAGGCCTCCCTCCATTCTTTCCAACGGTCACGATTCTGTGCAACGTCTCTCCAATTTCAAGGAAGACATCCAGTTCGTCCCGCCATCTCCTTCGTGGTCTGCCACGACCTCGTGTAACTGTTTCAGGGCACCATTCCTGAGCTTTACGGGCCCACAGCTCGTGCGGCATGCGACAGACATGTCCTGCCCAGTCCCATTTAAGTGTGGCAGCTTTTTGAGCCACGTCAACAATTTGCGTTTTGGAGCGCAGTGTAGTGTTTCGAACCCGATCGGTTAATTTTACTTTAAACTTTTTTTTAAACTTATTAAATATGAAGAATTATTGAAAAATTTACTTGTAAACTTAGGTAAATTGTTGTAACAAATCGTTTTTTTTTTAATGTTGTTCAACAGGATTACAGGACTATCTTTTGAGACCTTTTTAAAATAGCTTTAGTTATTTATCAATTATCGCACTTGCAATTTTCATGTTCAAGTAGGGAAAGATTTAACTAATGCCATTGTTTTTTTATATAATATATATATCAATGACTAATGCATAATTCACAGAAAAATCGCGATAAAAATTGTTTGACCGCGGATTTTTGTTCATTCATCTATTGAGATAGAATACTGTTTTTTTTTGAACTCTTAACTTTCATATTTAATCAGTTGAAATAGTATTTAATCATGAAAGGTCGAGAGTAAACGAAACTTACGTAAGCCAGAGTCTCGGTTTTCAGTCGTACCAAAAAGCACATGTTGACTAGACTACATGTCATTGTGCCCCCCACCTCCAGAACAAAAAAATATTCGAGCCAGAAAGAATTACACTCATGTTCTTTCTGTTTTTTCATTCATATTATAGTTTAACAACTCTGATTATTTGATTTGGCTATAAGTCTATAGGTCTGTGATGGAAACTCCATAACCGTCTAGGGGGGGCACGTGCCCCCGTGCCCACCCTCTGGATCCGCCCTTGATTATGTATAATATGACGCACTGACAATGACCTAAGATGTATTCGTCATAATACAAGTTGCAGTTTTTCATCCGCGTCTTTCAGGAGGTTAAATTGTCACAATATAAATTACGGTACCAAGTCAATAATTAATACAAAACAACTGTGTTAGTCTCAAAACGGTAAAGTAAAACATTGTGAGGAAATCGGCATGTCTTAGAGAGCGCATACACTGCTACTATCGACGTCGTCCGATGACGCCCGAAAACGGACGATCAACTGACGAGTCCGAACGTGTTTGGATTTTTTGTCAGTTTTACCGGCTGTACTCTGTAGTTGCACAGTTCAGACTTCATAAGTTCCACCGACAACGGCCGTTATCGTCTGCAGTGTCTTCAGTTGAACGTCCGAGTTACTCGTCCGAGTAGTTCTGTCCGCCATCGGCCGACAAAATCGATTTTAGTGTACGCGTACCGTTAGAACCAAAAAAATCCCTCCACTAAAAAAAAAACCTCTACTATAGAGAGTGAGTTTCTGTATTCCACCGTAACTTCTCCGTACCGTAAATTACAAGTAATTTTCTGAAAGATAAGTAAAATCACACAAAAATCCGCGCTTAGATGATGATGACAAGCAAAAAGAAGACGACCGGAACCAAAAACCCATCAATTTAAACCCAATGGCATTGCATCAACAGACGTAACACAAACAAATGTAAAGATGATTGTCTAAATTGGCTCGTTGCATATAAAATTTGGGCCAATTTCTTATTGGGGTCAGCCTAATAAGTATCGGCGCTTGATATGCATATAAATTGGCAGTATTTAAGAGTTAATAGGTTCCCATGGTTGTGTCGTAATGAGGAGGTGGCGTTTGGCAATGATGCATTGCGATTTTATTTATATATGATAAGTATTATACTATACTAGTAAACTGTTGCCCGCGACTATCGTACGTGTGAAATTATTATTAAAACAAGTTACTTCCCCATTCGTATTTTGCAAACAATTTCGAGTGTTTTTGCACGAAACTATTGTTTCGTGCAAAAACACTGGAAATTGTTCATATCAATCAAAATCAAAAATTATTTATTGAAATTTGGCTGAATTATAGCACTTTGTGAACGAAATCTTAATCCTAAATTAGCCGGAACACACAGAAAGAGAATAATTATATAAAAAAGTTTTTTATTTAAAATTCCGTTTTTTTATGCTTTATTAAAAAGCTGTTGTGAAATTACTCACAGGTACTTCAATTTTATTAGTCAAATATTGTATAAAATAACTATTATATTTTACACATGAAAACTACTTCACCGTCCTAATTCGGTGAGCGTCAAAAATGATCAAAACTCGTCAAAACTACTGTTGACTGATTTCAGTCAAATCGGTCCACAATTGACGGAGATATGCGCGGACATACATAAAAAAAATACATACACACGTATAGAAAACCTCCTCTTTTTTGGAAGTCGGTTAAAAACAGACCCTTCACGATGCCGTCAAGTCAACCAAGCATTCTGTACATCAAACTAAGCTGCGCAAAAATGATTGCTGAAAAACAAGTTTTTTTGTCGTGAAAAATCACTGTTGACGGTAGCGCTCAAAAACTCAAACCACAGTTAATTTGTGCCACATAACAGTGCTGTAATACATATAAAATGTTTATCTATAAAGTTGTGACATTTTAAAGCAGCAACGTGACAAATGCAGGTTTTAAATGTGTCAAATAATGAAATAGTGTCAAATTTTATCTTACTTTTTGAAATCGTTTTTTTTTTAACCGACTTCAAAAAAGGAGGAGGTTATATGTTCGTGTGTATGTATTTTTTTTTTTTTTTTTATGTATGTTACCTGATTTCTCCTCCATTTGTGAACCGATTCTCAAAATTCTTTTTTTATTTGAAAGAGTATACTCCTGAGGTGGTCCCATTTAAATTTGGTGAAGATCTGATCCTGATCTTCGGAGATATACAATAGAACTCTTCAAAAATAGACGGCAAATCTGTCGTGATTGCTGCAATCGCTTGGATGTTTATTGTTTATACAACATCATGACGTAACATCACGCCTGTATGATCTGAGGGGGTACGCAGATGTGTACACCCAGATTTGGACAGTAAGATATTATGTAATGTTCATGTTAATGTTGGAGATAAATAAAACCTATTATTTGTTTGGGAACAACTAAAAATGGAAAAATAAAAAACTTTTTGGCAAAAAATAAAACCGACTTAAAAAACACCAAAAAGTGAAAAATAAACTTCTGAAGAAAAATCAGCTTCTGAAGTCGGTGGCAAAAAAACGAAATCAAACAAACAAATGTCACCGACTTCAGAAGCTGATTTTTCTTCAGAAGTTTATTTTTTGACTTGATAAAAATAGATCGTTTCAGGAAATGAGTGTAAGCGTGTTATTTTAAACAATCATTGTATAAAGTCATGATAAGGTCAAAGATAGTTCAACGGTCTCTAGCATAATAGGTACATTTATTTTGTTATCACTAACACGCTATCACATGACCCCTTATTCTTGTTAGATGAAAGTAATTAACTTACATACAATGTTTTTATTATGTTTGTAATGCTATGTTCACATTTTTCAGACATTTCAAAGAATTTTATTTATTGTGCCTTTTTTTTTTGGGGGTTGGGAAATCATGAAATGGCTCCTCCCGCCCTGAGGGGCCCTGGGGAGGAGCCCGCGGTAGGGAGTGTCAGACTTCTACTGACTAAAAACCACCCATGTTCCTTCCTAGCCCTTGTGCCGAAGCCGCGGTATCTCTTTTGAACAACCCGCAGCGCCGACGGGCGTCAGCCCTTGCGGGCCCCTTCCATGTTGCTGACATCTCTGAGCCGCGCGTGGAACACGAACGAGCCGTCGACACGGCCTGTCGTCGTCATAAGACGGACGGACGGCGAGCTAGCACATTACTCACCGTCCACAGGCCCGCGTATACGGTGGCCGGAAGCCACCTCGTGGCCCCCAACGCCCGTAGCGTCTCTCGCGGCGGTTGGGACTAGAGGTTCTCACCCTCTCACGTTCCGCCACCTCTTTCGCTAGCATCATTGCTTCGCAAAACGAAGGCGACTGCGTCCATTCCCTCTCGCCCCGGACCATGGCTTGTACCAGGGCCGGGCGCGAGAGGTGGCCGTCGCCGGTCGACGCTACGAGAACACAGCGGGGCTCCGCCCAAGCAGCAGACCTCCACGGTGTGCTCCACCGTGTCCTGCGGTCGATCCTCGCAATGGTAGCATCCGGGCGTTTCCTCCCGCCTGATTCGGTGCAGGTACCTCCCGAAACAACCGTGTCCGGTGAGGACCTGCGTCAGACCTGCCTTTCAAGCCACTCTATTTATTGAGCCTTTTTTTATGGTGGGTGGAAAATCATCAAATAACCCCTCCCGCTCTTGGGCAGAGCGGAAGGGAGTGTCAGACTTCTACTGACTAAAACTCACCCATGTTCCTTCTTAGCCCTTCATGTCGAGGCCGCGGTATCTCTTGCGAACAACCCGCAGCCCCGACGGGCTATTAATTGAGCCTTCATTTGAGCCCCTAGCACATAGCGTATTTGAAATCTCTTTCGATCAGCTATGTTTTCCTTCATCGTTTTTGAGAGCAGTGGTGATGAAATATACGATTTAAAACTTGACACAAATGTAGACACAGCTTTTGGTATGTTTTTTCCGGTATAATTTTTAATTGAAGATTTTTGACCTCATTGAGAGCGACGTTACTGGCAGAAACTAGATTATAACATCATTTTTTATCAGCATAAATGCGCTTATCAGTCGTCGTGTAGTAATAGCTTAGCTTTTTCCCAACTACTCGAATGTTGAGGTCGGCTTCCACTTTAACTGAGTGTACCTGAATACATGGAGCGACTGCTTATCTGATCTCCACAACCCAGTCATTACTGGGTAATACAATACTCCTTGGTAAGACTGGTTGTCCGACTGTCGGGTCACTGACTACCGATTCAAAATTAAAGGGGCTACCCTAGGGTAACCCCGTCGGGGCTGCGGGTCCCGTCGGGGCTGCGGGTTGTTCGCAAGAGATACCGCGGCCTCGACATGAAGGGCTAAGAAGGAACATAGGTGGTTTTTAGTCAGTAGAAGTCTGACACTCCCTTTCGCTCTGCCCAAGAGCGGGAGGGGCTATTCGATGATTTTTACACCCGCTAAAAAAAAGGGGCTGCCCTAAGTTGATGGTAATACGGAACCTTTCTAGCGCGAGTTCGACTCGCACTTGGCGGTTTTCGTCATAGGTTTACTCTTGACCCCAATCATGTCCTAGGACAAAATTATTATTATATAATATTAAATCTTTAATTAAATTAAGTCTTCTGGGCGGCTGTATTCATGTATCCACACGAGCACCTTTCCTTTTGTTTTGTAATATATCAATGGCGGGAAGTAAACAATAGACTATAGAACTACCATAGACCACTTGTCTTGTCATAAAGTGCAGCTGTCAATTATGTAAAGACTATAATTATTGAGAAATATAAATAAAACTGAGATTCTTAATGAAAACTTCAATGAAATAGTTATTGTATCTTTAACGCACGTGCTGTTACACAAAGGTACTTTTAACGTAGAATAAAGTAATTGCCTCGTGTGGAGACAGTGCAATGTCCCCACTGCTGGGACATATGCCTACTCTATATGAGAGGGAGTGGTCTGTAATCTTCTTTCTTACATACCGAGCTTCCTTCATACCTCTGAAAACGAGAGAGGAGCCTTAAGGCTCCTCTCTCGAAAAAGCTTAAAAACAGCGTGCAGATGAAGCAGTTTTTCACCGGCACTTACAGAGAAATTACATCTGAGAAAAATTGTTAGTAATCTACATGATATGACACGTAATTTGGTTTAGCCATAATTTTTGTATCGGTATCACATAATAAGAAAAAAAATCCACAAAATCACCTCCAAATCGTTGAATGGAACCACTTTACTCCTTCATTTTTTAACAAAATAATATAAAAAAAATATCTACTGCTTTGAAATACAAAGGAAAATAATTTGGTTTTGTTACTTTTTGAAAACATGTATTATTTTAATTATAATAAATGAAAAATGCGTCCGTTTAAAGTCCGTATCTACGACCGAGAGGGGTAGTTTGTATGCACAAGGTCATTGGCGTGAATACAAGCCTTAAGCAGCCCAGTACTAACTAGGTTGTGGAGAGCAGATAGGCAGTTGCTTTATGTAATAAACTGGTATTCAGCTGCATCCAGTGAGACTGGAAGTCGACTCTAATATTAATAGGGTGTAAAAGTACCCTTAACGCAAACGAAGGGCACTTGTTCTCCCCACCACTGCGATTATTTTTTTGTTCTAGACCATACCTGGGAACCCCCTAGTTCCGGAGATATTGGGGGTCAAATTTCCAAATTTTTCACAGCTGTTTTTAAATACTAGTTTTTCAGGTTATAACTTTACTTAAATTACCTCCATGACCCGTTTACTATTCAAAGCATCCACTAGCACAATGTTTTAACAGTGCTACATTGAGATTTACCGTAAAATGTGATTTTTACCCAAAAAAAAAGTCGTTTCCCAGCAAAAATTTTTGCGTAGGGGTACTTACTTAGTTTGATGTACAGAATGCTTGGTTGACGGCTGTGTGATGGGTTGATTTACACCCTGTATAACTGGCGAAACCTACCCGTGTACTAAACAAATGTAATCCCCGAATAGTTATGCAAAGGTATTGCCAACCCTTTAGGGATAGCATAAGTGGTTGTTGATAATATTATGTTGTTCTTATTAATATAAAAGCTGTTATTAAGTCATAGTTGCGATGTTGTTTTTACTTGATCCGATGTGAACGGACCGGTCAATACCGTTCGTTTTGCTATACAAGTTAGAAACAGTAGTTTCACTGCCGACTCCTTCGACCAACAACGCTGAGCCAGTGGATTCAAACCAGCCCCTAAATAAATAATATGTCTGAGAGCCATCCTGTGTCTCTGCTACCCTCCCCAGATACGCCCTAAGCCGAGGTCCGTACCCCACAGGGAGTGCCCTCAGTGCGCTGTGACTTTTTTTTTGTTTTAAAAACGTTGCCCTACACTAGGAATTTCTCCTGTATCGTGGGTGCGTTTACAAACATTTAAACTCACATACACAAACACACCCAGACCCGCAACAACTATCCGTAGATCATGCAAATATTTGTTGCGTGCGGGTTCGAACCCGCGACACACAGCGCAGCAGTCCAATCGCTCAGCCACTCAAATTGACCAACCGTCAACTCGTCAACTTAGTCTATAAGTTTCCATAACCTGGCTGGAGGCCTTACACTCACGGCATAGCAAGGCAGTTAAGCAGAAGCCAGCCTCATAGGTTGCCCTTCGAGATGCTATGCAGAAAAAAAAAAACATTTTATACCACTAGCGCTTCTGAAGGTGTGACCAGCAGTCTTATTTATTAAGTTACTAGCTGTTACCGCTGTTACCTACTAAAGTCCATTTCACGAAAGAAGTCCCGCAGACGCAGCGCTGTATGTCGCGCGACATAATGTTGTTTCACAACTTTTGGCATCGTAAATAAACCTTATAACGCACTAATCCAATAATAAACTCACAAAATATCTACCACAACAAACGCACCTTGATAACATCAACAAACGACAACATGGCCGATCTGTTAAATTTAGTTCCACAATTGTCCGCGGGACTTCTTCCGTGAAATGGACTCTACGTTGTATATTATTGGCATTATGATATGACGTATGGTCTGTTTGAAGTTGTCACTCAATTGTTTTGCCTTCCCGGAACCTCTCCAGTAACACTTGAGCTTATGGTACGGTATTAAAGTTCAAATTGACTTTTAAGTATTATTACGAATCGTTTGTAGAGTTTAGAAAAGTGTTGTTTGTAGACATTTTCAGGCAATTTTTGAAATTTTTCACTGCGTAAAAACCATCCTCTTACTTCTAGGAATATTCTAAAAAAAGAATTAGTGAAATCGGTTTGGCTGTTCTCGAGATTTGCGCTTAGCAACACATTAATTTTTATATTAAAGAGATGGTGTGATTGGTTAAACGAATATGACGGCACGGTTGGCGTAGTGGCTGAGAGATTGGACTGCTGCGCTGCGTGTCGCGGGTTCGATCTCCGCACGGAACAAATATTTGTATGGCCTACAGATAGTTGTTTCGGGTCTGGGTGTGTTTGTGTATGTCAGTTTAAATGTTTGTGAACGCACCCACGATACAGGAGAAATTCCTAGTGTGGGGCAATATTTAAAAAAAAAAAAAAAAAAATATATGTATATATAACTTTGGCATTTTGTATTTTAAGGCTCAGATCTCAAACTGAAATAGGTTACCCTTATAGAATAATTTTCGTCAGTCTGTCTGTCAAGATCATTTTTCTCAGGAACGCGTAAAGGTATATTGTGTATTACTGGAGCTTAAGGTTTATTTGAGCTGTGAAAAAATCAACCCTTGTAAGTCAACGCGACCGAAAGATATATATGTGATCGTTTGCGTCGCATATTTTGCGATTTCATAAGGTACCTACCTAATCAAAACCTGAAAGGCTGCTCCCGTTTACCTAGAATCATGAATTTTGGTGAGAAGCAGTGACTAAAAGCATAATTATGTAAAGGACAAATCTGAAAAAATGTAGTATAATAAAATAATAAAGGTAGTATAGTAAGAAAAAATTTAGTATAAATGAATAATAATAATAATAACAAAAAAATACTTTGTGCTTCGTGGGACCCTCGATATTAGACCTCATTTTTTTTGGCAACTTGATTATATTCGCTAACGTCGTGCTGAGTAAGACTTCTGCCAAATACCGGTCTTGATGAATAAACATAGTCGTTACAAGGCCAACTCAAAGTTTCGATAGAATATTGCAAAACCGATAAATATAATGTATCGATTATACTTTATATTATTTAGCTTTATCCAGCAGCTCTTTGTATGACAAAATGAATATTAACTCATTTATTCAAAACTAACGATCCGCCCCGGCTTGGCACGGGCGCATTGTACAAACCTTCCTTTTGAATCACTCTGTTTATTGCTGAAAACTGAAAAAGATCTAAGCTATTGAGCTATTTTGGATTATACTAAGTATGTACACAAGATACGCGGAGAAACCTAAGCTAGGGTGAGCAAAGTTGGTCACTTACTGAAGAAGAACAGAAGCCCAATCTCAAGATTTGCCAGCGAGCAATGGAGCGCAGCATAATGGTGCGAAGCGTACAGTCGCCTGCAAAATTGCATGGATACCTTTGTGTATTTTTCATTTCTTGCTTCACACGATTTTAGTGCTGAATAGGGATGTTTACTGACTATAAAAAATATGATTCTAATTAGTCCGTCTGTTAGATTATCGAAAAATATTGAATACGTATTTTTTGTTTTATCAAATCAATAAAAATTGACGAAGATAAAACGCGTCAAAGATTTGAGTGGGGGATCGTGACGTCACTCACCGGTAAAAAATGGCAAACTAATGTCTTAGAATATGACGTCACACGAGTTTTCAAAGCACTGTATCGTCTTCATTGTTTGTTTACGTGATAAAAGAAAAAATACGTGTTCGATATTTTTTGAAAATCTATCTGAATGACTAATTAGATTTTTTTAGTTAACTACCCTATTGTCCATACATTTTTGCAGGTGACACAACACCCGGTGTTCTATAACTCGGGTTACAGAAGTTGTAGAATACAGTTAACCTAAAGTTGGAGTGGGCTGGTTACACAGTGGGAATACATCGTCAAATTACCCCTCCCGCTCTCGGGCAGAGCGAAAGGGATTGTCCGACTTCTACCGACTAAAAACCGCCCATGTTTCTTTTTAGCCTTTCATGTCGAGGCCGCGGTATCTCTTGCGAACAACCCGCAGCCCCGACGGGACCCGCAGCCCCGACGGGGACCCGCAGCCCCGACGGGCACTTGTTGTCCCCGTCATTTCGATTTATTAATGGGACGATATTGAAGGTCAAAGATTCAAACTTTTCTATATCAATTTTTAAATATAATTTTTAAGGTTGTAACCCATGTATTCCATGACCCGTTTACTTTCAAAGCATCAATCACCACAATGTTTTGAGTGCTTTAAATTGAGTTTGTGAAACGTAATTTTTCACAACATAAAAGGTTGTTTCCCAGCAATAATTTTTGCGTAGAGTTACTAAGTTTGATGTACAGAATCAGGGTCATCTTATTCACTGGGCATACTGGGCACGTGTCCAGGGCCACACGACCCAGAGAGGCCCCAAGTTCCTGTAGCTATCAAAGCTAAAGTTTGTCAAAATATACCTTGCTTATCCCAGGAAGTACCCCATACTAAAATTTTCCAGCTCACTCCACTCGTTTTTGCATTCTACAAGGGCCCTATTATTCTGAAATGCCCAGAGCCTCCATTTGGTTAAAGACGGCCCTGTACAGAATAATTGGTTGACAGCGACGTGAAGGGTCCGTTAACACACTGTAATCTGGGCTAGGCAAATAGCCGCAGAGGAGCTCGTGGCTTAATAAGAACTGCCACTCGGGTCGATCTTTAGGTAAAGCTGTTCTTGCCTAGGTCGGTCTGTGGATGGGTGACCGCCCAACATTCCGAGTTTCCTCCGTGCCTCGGAAAGCACGTTAAGCTGTTGCTCCCGGCTGCCATATATAGATCTTTGGCAGTCGTTACAGGTAGTCAGTGACCTGAAATTCTGACATCCAGTCTTACCAAAGAGGTATCATATTACCTAGTATTAACTGGGTTGTGGAGGTCCGATAGGCAGTCGCTCCAAGTAAAATACTGGTATTCAGCTGCATCCGGTTAGACTGGAAGCCGACCCTAACATAGTTGGGAAAAGGCTAGGCAGATGATGAGTCTGGGCTAGGCAAATGATCATGCAAGGGAGCCGAATACACAAAAAGTTTCCCGGACGTAATTAAAGCATTGCGTCTTTTAAAGGCTGTATTTTTGGCCCCCATTCGAGTTTTTTGGGTCGATAACTCAAATGTCCAACCAGGACGTAGCAACCCGAACAGCTCCATAATAATAACATATATAATCGATGTATTATTAATAATCGTTTCCTGATGTTTCTATCATTATGTTTTTGCAAAATGCAAACCACAAGTGGTTTATTTTTAATCAATTTTCAATCTTTTTATACGGAAACTACAGATAGGTTATTATCGTACTGGGATTAGCCAAAACTACTCTTTAACATCATAATTTACTAGTATATCTAAGCTTTATTTAAAAGGTCGGATGATCAGGAAGCGAAAATTAATAATACTAAGATATTTGTTTAAACTATGTAGGGTGTAAAAGTACCCTTAACGCAAACGAAGGGCACTTGTTCTCCGCATCACTGCGATAATTTTTTTGTTCTAGACCATACCTGGGAACCTCCTAGTTACGGAGATATTGGGGGTCAAAGTTCCAAATTTTTCACAGCTGTTTTTGTAAATACTAGTTTTTCAGGTTATAACTTTACTTAAATTACCTCCATGACCCGTTTACTATTCAAAGCATCCAATAGCGCAATGTTTTAAGAGTGCTACATTGAGTTTTACCGTAAAATGTGATTTTTGACCCCAAAAAAAAAATCGTTTCCCAGCAAAAATTTTTGCGTAGGGGTGTGTGATGGGTTGATTTACACCCTGTATAAAAACATGAACGTTGTTAACTTATTTATAAAACACATCCCTCGGAAATGATATATGAGTAAATAATTTCATATTATGTAAATACATTAATTAAGTATATTTAATTAAAATATTGACAAATGAGCATCGTCGTAATCGCACGTAAGCAACAATATTTTACATAGGATTATACTTGACAAGCTGTCGCCGCGTCGTCGTTTTGAAATTGTATCAAAATAATGATTTTCGACCCGAATCAATTATAAAATGGGTAGGATTTTTTATAAGTAGAATCAGAAATCGGTAACCATACGATAGGTACCTACTGGGACTAACAAATTCAACCAAAATGACCCCCAAATCAAAAAATAATACATTCATTTCAATTTGAATGTTTAATTTTTTTCTTATTTTAATTTTGAATGAATTTTAACTTTTATCTTATTAAATGTCGATTTTGATTTTAATGCAAATTTTTATTATGATGGTGATTTATTTTAATTTGGTTTTAATATTAATCGATTTTATTCCTTATACTGATTTAACTTCAATGTTAATTTTATTTTATTCTAATAGGGTAGTTGACTGACTAAAAAAATATATGTTTCTGTTTATTCCGTCTGTTAGATCATCGAAAAATATTGGACACGTGTTTTTTAAGTAATCAAATTAATAAAAATAGAGGAAAATAAAACGTGTCGAAGACCGAAGATCGTGAGTCTGGTGCTGGTGACGTCACTGTCTGGTAAAAATGTACCAAACTGTGACGTCGCGCGACTTTTCGAAGCACTGTATCGTCTTCATTTATTGTTTACGTGAAAAAAGAAAAAATACGTGTCCAATATTCTTTGGAAATCTATCTGACGGACTAATTAGATTTTTTGACTACCCTATTACACTGTATAGAATAAGTTATCTGAATGAATTGATTTTTTTTTTATTATTGTTACTGCCTCGTTGGTTTACTGGTCACAAGCGCGACTGCTAAGCATGAGGTTCTGAGTTCAATTCCCGGGTCAGGTAAATTTTTATTGGGTGTCACATCAGGAAATTCTCAGCAGCAGCCACGGAGGCTGAACTTGTGCCCGGTTGACAGCAATAGGCTCACCCCTATTACATGAAACTTAAACATAACTGGCGAAATGTGTGTACTATTAAGTACACCTCTGCCTAACCCTTCGGGGATTACAGGCGTGATGGTATGATTAACCCCGAAACTAGCACATGACCCTACCAAACAACGGGGGCTCTGGAACATAGCCAAGAAGCTATGGGCCTGCAGAAAGGAGGGTAAATCAATAAGGTTCATAGCAGTTCATCTCTGGATAGCAACAGTACTGTTTTTCCGTAAAGTTCAATGGTTCACACCACTCAAGTGAGCGCACGCAATTCGAAATCAAACTCGTTTGTTTTTAAATAAATTATCGCGGTTTCACAACGTGATACCGTTCGAACTCCTGAAACTTCAAGACTGACCAGGGTAAGACAGAACTTATATTAAAATATCTTACTTCCATTTTTGAATTGGGTTCTGTTACCAAATTCGTTTTGTGTTTTTTGTACGGATCTCTAATTTTAATTTTAAAATAAAAGTAGCTTTAGTTTGACCTCATAACATCAGCTATCTACCAGTAGAAGTCCCGTCAAAATCAGTCTAGCCGTTTTGGAGATTAGCCGGAACAAACAGACTGAGAGATAAAAATTAGATAGGTTTGTTGAAATGCCATATGACAAATAGAAACTTATCTATAACATATAAATTGTTATAGATAAGTTTCTATTTGTCATATGGCATCATATGACAAATAGAAACTTATCTATAACAATTTTATTTATTTGTATAGAGAAGTAACATAATTGTTGGCAGTATTCTAAATAACTGGCTTTTATAAACGGGGTAAATAAAAACGCATGGATGAATCTCGCCTATCGACGACTTACTCGCTTTGTTTTGCTTTAAAAAAACGTTGCCCCACACTAGGAATATCTCCTGTACCGTGGGTGCGTTCACAAACATTTAAACTCAAATACACAAATACCCAGACCCGAAACAACTATCTGTAGGCCATACAAATATTTGTTCCGTCCCGGGATCGAACCCGCGACACGCAGCGTAGCAGTCCAATCGCTCAGCCACTACTTACTCGAAAGAAACCAATGACGCGCGTTCGTTTCGCTTCATGCAAGTCCTGCCACGACTGATGTCAACAATGAGGGATTAATGTTGCCAAGTTTTCGATCACGGAATAAAATAGTAACCAATGCATCTTCTACTTAAGTGCAGCCAATCTGTCCCCGTTTTCACTAACGCTTCGATTCGATTTGGATTCGAAAAGTCATAATGTGTAGTATATCTCACTCGGTTTCGTAATGTCAGAAAAAGATTGACATAATTATACTTGTCGAATCGAAGCATTTATAAATATAGGGCCTGATCACATCATCATCATCTTCCTGCCCTTGTCCCATTCTATTTGGGGTCGGCGCAACACGTTTTCTTCTTCCATTCTTCCCTGTTACACGTCAAGGTGGCATTTACTCCTTTCTCATTCATATTATTCCTCACACAATCCATCCATCTTTTCTTTGGCCTTCCTCTCCCTCTCCATCCATCAATATTTATATCCATCACTTTTTTAGTCACATGCGTTTCATCCCTCCTCATTACATGACCATACCAAGATAAACGACTTCCTTTCAATTTTTCTGTAACAGGTGCCACTTTCAAACTTTCTCTAATATACTCATTCCTTACTTTATCCATTCTTGTCACTCCGCACATCCATCTCAACATTCTCATCTCCGCTACATGCAATCGTTTTTCATCCATCTTTTTCAAACTCTGATCCATACAGTACGACAAGTCTAATCACGGACTCACACACGGATCACAATTTGATTAAAAATAAAGCAATCAAAAAACAAAATCCGTGTTTTTTTTAAACAGAACTTTATTATTTTGTTCATTACTATCACAGAATAGAAACTTTCTGTTCTGTGATTACTATTATGTACATCATTAAGTATGGAAATGAGGTACTAATAACAGGGCGTCAAAACATATAATGTCACGTTCTTATCTTTAATTTTTTTTCTTTACAGAACACAAAATGTCTTCGGAAAAGATTCTTCACGAAGACAACGGGTCTTCATCAAGCTCCCTAAGATCTGATGACAGTGATTCAACACCAGGAAGTGCTTCTGACTCACTAAATAGTTTATACCACCATAAGACCACAGAAGATACTTGTGTGGAAAACTGTATAGAGAAGACGCAATGTGAGGGAAATAAGAAGAGAGGGACTTGTTGCAGTAAGTTGACTAATTCATTTTAAGGAGTATTTAAGTAAGCAACAATAATTGCTACGGTGAAAACTTACGGTTCTTTTCACTAGCTACCTAACCTTCGTCGGATCGACGAAAATTCATGTGCGTTCAAGCTTTATACAAATGAAAAGACACCGCTGAATAACTTAAAGCAACACGGCTTTAAATTATTCAAATAATAATTGTTCGACGTAGCCTGTCTCTTGTTGGCTTCCCCTCAAAGTCGGCCTAAGCCAAGGTCCGAACCGCACAGGGGACGCACTTAGCTGGCGGCCATTTTACTATAAGTATATCTTAATTTATAAACCCTGGCTGTAACATTTGTCACCACAGAATAGTCCGGTTGAGCACTACGATTTCGATACCTTGAATCGTAGAACTAGAGGGAAAAAAAATCCCACTAGTTCTATCGTAGGACTGTGCAGTAGAACTAGTGGGAATGATCCAATTTTGCAGCATTATCGAGTTGAACTACGAGTGGCTCAAAGTAAAAAAAAAAACCGATCAAGTGCGAGTCGGACTCGCACACCGAGGGTTCAGTACCTACAAACAAAGTTTAAAATTATTAAAAATGTGGCGACAGCGACATCTATCGCAACACATGCGAACTAAATTGGCAAATCCTACATCGCGCTATCTACTTTATCCGCGACGTTAGCCTATATAGAAAAATCCCGATTTACATATTATGTCGGGCAGTTAGCCCACCAGACACAACACCCGTCTGGTCGGAGGATCCTCCCTTTTCTATGGGGAATGAGGAACTTTACACCCTGTTCCTCATACTCCCCAAACTGGTGACCCCAACGTGATTTGATGTAACTAAAAATTTACGGTTTTCTTCCTTTATCTGTGCTATAAGACGTTGCTTCGTACCAAATTTCAAGATTCTGAGTTCACGGGAAGTACCCTGTTGGTTTTGATTCTCTTGCGAGTGTCGAAAATTTGCGATACGGCATAAACGGCTGTATCTTTTGATTGCGTTGGCTTAGAAGTTTGATTTTTTCACAGCTTTAAGGGACAGTAGACTTAAGTATTTGATATAAATTTTAGCTTGATACCTCCACGCGTTCCTGAGAAAAAGGGTCTTGACAGATAGACGGACGGACGGACAACAAAGTGATCCTATAAGGGTTCCGTTTTTTCCTTTCGAGGTATGGAACCCTACAAATGATAATTCGCGTTTGCTAGCGCCAAAACCGCAATGTGGCAATTATATTTACATCTTTCTTGTAACTAGTAAATCATAAAAGGACATCCTTAAGAAATATGTATTCTTTATATTGTTACTTAACACTAAATGCATGTCAAACCATAAAAGAAAACAAAAACCATAAACAAATTTTACCTCCAATCTTCCTTGTTGCATCTTCGGCAGTCAATAGACAAACTAAATTCTATTTTTAATCTATGCATTGACAAAGACATCGTTCGGCCTAGTTACGATCTTTGACAATGTGTGTCCTAGGGTTTCAATTACATATTTAGTGTTGCCATCATGTTTTGCATACTAAAGAAGATGGCAGAGATAGAATCGTGTGTAAAATTTCGGGTTCCGTATGTCTGAATACAGTTTCTGTGCTATATTTGGGGCCACAATGACCGATCCCATGTATCTCGCATCCAGCGGGTTCCCAGAATCTTCACCAGGTCATCAGACCTAGTGGGAGGCTTTCCAACGCAACTTCTTCCGTAAATAGTCATAAAGTGGCCGTTTATAGTATTGATTAAACTGTGACCATTTTAGCATAGTGACTATAAAAGTAGCGCTTCTAAACTTATTTTCATCCTGATTCCTGAGGTAGGTATATATATTAGCACAGAGTTTTATTAAAGGGTATTCCGTGTTGTATCTGGGTTGTGACGTGTGTATGGCCGTTAGATAGGCAGTCGATCCAAGTCAAATACTGGTTCTGAGCTGCATCCGGATAAGCGAGCCCTTTTTTCTTTTTTTTGGCGGGTGGAAAATCATCAAACAACCCCTCTCGCGGAGTGTCAGACTTCTACTGAGTAAAAACCATCCATGTTCCTTCTTAGCCCTTCATGTCCAGGCCGCGGTATCTCTTGCGAACAACCCGCAGCCCCGTACACCCAATTTGAGGAAAGACTTCCCAACTCAGGCAGATGATGATTCATTTAAACACAGAACCCAAAAAAGTAACCACTAAACATTAAACCGCTCCCAAACTTGTCTGTTATTCAAATTCATTCCCTAACACAAAGCCATAAGGATCATACATACCTTGAAAAACAGCTTCCCATACTAAGCAAATACAGTTTGGCCAAGTACTGCCTACGTCACGTCAATTCTTCTAAAGGTGTTACCACGTCATGAGTGTGACGTAACGCGTGGTTTAAAAGGATATTGAGGTCAGGATACTATTAATCTTTATTGATTAGCTTCTAAGGAAAATCGCGGTCGTCCTAACAAAAAGTTTTACAGAAGGATTGGTTAATACCGCAAGTGAAAAATACGTACAAATAGATGCGTTTGCTATTTTGCATCGCATGTCGGTGCAGGTACTTACCTTCCGGTACGAAGCAACCGTGTCCGGTGAGGACCTGCATCATACGGAAGGTGAGGGTGTCATGGCTCCTCTCCAGCCACTCCTCAAAGAGGCGAAATACCGCGGCCTTTTTTTTTTATTGTGTGTGGAAAATCATCAAATAACCCCTCCCGCTCTAGGGCAAAGCGAAAAGGAGACTTCTACTGACTAAAATCACCCATGTTCCTTCTTAGCCCTTCATGTCGAGGCCGCGGTATCTCTTGCGAACAACTTGAGGCGAGCGTGGAACACGAACGCGCCGTCGACACGGCCTGTCGTCGTACGGACGGACGGCGACCTTACCCATCACTCACCGTCCACAGGCCCGCGTCTACGGTGGCCGGAAGCCATTACGTGGCCAAATACCGCGGCCTCGGACACAAAGAGCTAGGAAGGAACATGGGTGATTTTTAATCAGTAGAAGTCTGACATTCCTACCGCAGCTGCCCAGAGCGGGAGGAGTCATTTGATGATTTCCTACATCCAAAAAAAGGGTTTGGTTCAAGTGGAAACGCTCGCACACATTAAAGACATGCTTTACGTACAGCGAGTGCAAAAGTACAAGTTTTTAAGAGAGACAGCTGCGATTGTCTATATAAATGTATAAAATATCCTTTTTTTTTCTCTAGAGCATTTTTTTTCATAAAATCAATGAAGCAACTAATAAGCAAAGAAAATTATGAGAAAATCCAATATTGACAAAAAAGGTGCCCTATTTTACGCCGTGATTAGAATACTATCAGTTAAATGATCATTTTTACATGTCACTTCTTTTGTTCTTGAGGGCAATTTGTTCTTTTGTTCTTGAGCGTAGTGACATGTAAAAATAAATCTTATTAGAATGCTTGAAAATTCTGTTTTAAACGTGAAAAAATCTGCTCTACTCTCCGAGCCGGTCGGTGTGAACCCGGACCCGGACCCTTATACAAGTGTCGCACGACAAAATTATACCTACCACTGCAGGGACCGGACAACCCCGCTTAAGAGTTAAGCCTTTGGACAGGGTAACCCGTACATGGGGTAACTCATATCGCAGTGTTACCTTTTGTTCGAGTTACATCCTCGAAACCCAGCGAAATGGTTAACACCTTATTTTTATTTTTTTGGGCGGGTGGAAAATCATCAAATAACCCCTCCCGCTCTTGGGCAGAGCGAAAGGGAGTGTCAGACTTCTACTGACTAAAAACCACCCATGTTCCTTCTTAGCCCTTCATGTCGAGGCCGCGGTATCTCTTGCGAACAACTCGCAGCCCTGACGGGCTAAATGGTTAACACCTTCATGACAATGACTTAAGCCTTTGAAGAGGTTACCTTCTCGAAAAGCTTTTTTTCGTGTTACCCTGGATTACAAGTTTCGTGTTACCAGTCGTGAGGGCGCTTGCACTCGCTGTACGTTGGTCTATGTGTAGTGCTCATTTGATCGTGGTATCGGACCTTACCTTCTGTACTTATCGGTCGTTCGTCTAGGCTTGTAATGGGATGGGTGGCATTAACATACAATAGTGTACTAGATTTGAATCAGCTGTCAGTTGTGTGTGGATGACCTAATGTAAAATGGTTTCGTAACCTTGAACTCAACTTTGATATAGTTGTGACAGGTCATGAATTTTAGTTTAAAACATCACGCCTGGAATCCCCGAAGGGTTAGGCAGAGGTGTACACATTTGTAAACCCACTTTACGCAAAGTTCTGTGCAAGTCTGATATGATGAGGGGCGAGCCTATTAATAAATAAATAATAATAATCAATTTATTTTCAGGCATCTAAGGCCCATAGAAAAATACCTTACAGACTAACATAAATATGATAAAATATTATTTCTGTTAGTTAATAGAGCCTTGAAACTATTTATGTTAGTAACACTTCACTAGCGCACTAAGCCACTGTGCGTCTTGTGGCCATATATGCCGGGCACAAATCCTGACTCCGTGGCTGCTACTGAGAAATTCCTGATTGAAAAACCCAATAACACTTTTGCCCGAACCGGGAATTGAACCCAGAACCTTAGGCATAGCAGCCACTACTAATGAGGGGCAACCACTACTAACGAGGCAGTTTAATTTATAGTCGAGACACGGAGGAAACTCAGTTTGTTCGCAACAAACCGAGTTTCCTCCGTGTCTCGACTGTCACTTGTAGCTCTTTGACAGCCGTTACAGGTAGTCAGGGGGCCGAATGTCTGACAACCAGTCATAACAAGGTCTTAGCAAGTCGTATTACCTACCCAGTGCTAACCGGGTTGTGGAGGTCTGGTAAGCACAGTCGCTCCGTGTAAGATTCAAATTCAAGTTCATTTATTTTGTGAACACAGGGTACAGCAGATGTTATAATAAATAAGACCCGAGCCGAGTCCCGCCAAAAGGCATACAAAATATACATGGTGGTTTGTTCCATCACAATAATCAAAATAATAAAACATGCTTACATTAGAAAAGATAATTAATAAAATATAAAATTATGAAAAGTACACGAAATGCAAAATATAAATAGTAATGTCACAAATTCATCAGAAATAATTACATAACATTAAAACAGATTCGAATATAATACATAGGCTGCACTAAAAGTATCGGGAATGGAATATTTTCACTGTTCCTGTCATATTAAAATCTTTTTAATTGAAAACTCCTTGGTTTTAAAAATCGAATACCATTTATTTATTTAAAAAAGATTCTCGGTCTTGTCACAAGGTTTAGTCAAACTTGTTTAGTCGTTGAGAAAATGGAATTGATTTGAGAAAATTCAAGAGCGATGATTTATCATGACTTTCGAAGTGGTTTAACACAAAAACTGTGTTGACCGGATGATTTCTGCATTTGGTGATGAAGCCCCATCCAAAACCACAATTTATCGATGGTTTGCTGAATTTCAACGTGGACGTGTCAAGCTCAGTGATGAGTCACCCAAGAAAACGTTGATGCTGTGCGTAAGCTGATTGAGGAAGATCGACATGTGACATACCGCGAAATTCAGGCAACTTTAGACATTGGCATAAGTCAAATACAAATAATCTTGCATGAACAATTAGGTGTAAAAAAGTTGTTTTCCCGATGGATACCGCATTCGCTCTGTGAAGAGCAAAAAGCGGCTCGCGTTACTTGGTGCGTCAGAACTCTCGAAAGATTCCACGCAGGATTCTCATGCTGTATACAACATCGTATCAGGTGACGAATCCTGGATATACGCGTACGAACCCGAATGTGCATCTGGATTGAGGGCCCATTTTTTTAAACCTTGCCAAACGAAATAAGACTCATAGGGAAATTACTTAAAAATAGTTAAAACTTAAAGCATAGGGCCACGAATTTCTTAAACGTGAATTAAAAATGTTATGATTAAATAACTTGGGCCCTCAATCCAGACGCGTGCATAAAGTGACATAGCCTAAATCTCAGTAAGTCCTATCTTTGGGTTCATAATTTTTATTCAGGAATTTAGTTAAGAATTTCTTAAAGATTTTAAGAAATTCCCAAATCTGTAGAATGTGACATTACAGATTTATGGCGGTATTTCTAGGGCCCTCAGTTCAAATGTGTCTGTACTGAGGAATCTGCAAAACATGGATTTATCTGAAGAAATACATAAATGCGACTTTAACATGTTTTACTTAGATACTTAGGTGAATTAGTTAAAAAGAAATAATGACGGAAAAGTTCATTGTTACGTAGTAAATGAAAGTCAAATTTTACTAAAACGTCTGAACTGAGAGCCCAACATTTTCGGCTTTATTGACTAGGCTCAACCTCATAGATTAACGCAAATTAGAATAAGATTTTTAACTATTCTTTAATTAAATTTTAACATATCGTCCGTTCTTCTTAATATCATACTTAAAGAGAAAATTGATTTTCTATTTTTATATAAGAGAAAAATTTGTAGGGTGACCATAATGATCATAGTTAGTACCGGTACATTTTCAAGATTGATCTAAAAAGATCTGACAGTTTAAAATAAAACAATTAAAACCTAAGCATTATTTAATGATTTTCGTGATTTCGGATATCTTCAATGATATCTTAAAAAACTTTTTTGCAAAAAACAACCGACGTCAAAAACATAAAAAAAATGAGAAACACATAATCGATAAACACAAATAAGTGAAAAATTAAAAATATTAAAAAAAAAATATTTAAAAAATCAGCTTTTGAAGTTGGTGACATATTTTGTTTGTTTGATTTCCGTTTATTGCCACCGACTTCAGGCGCTGTTTTTTCTTGTGAAGTTTATTTTTAATTTTTTTGTTTTTCACTTTTTGTGTTCTTCGATTTTGTGTTTTTCACTTTTTTATGTTTTTGAAGTCGGTTTTTTTTTCCTTTTTTAGTTGTAATATATAAGGAGCTCGTGGCTTAATAAGAACTGCCACTCGGGTCGATCTTTAGGTAAAGCTGTGCTTGCCTAGGTCGGTCTGTGGATGGGTGACCGCCCGACATACCGAGTTTCCTCCGTGCCTCGGAAAGCACGTTAAGCTGTTGGTCCCGGCTGCCATATATAGATCTTTGGCAGTCGTTACAGGTAGTCAGTGACCTGAAAGTCTGACAACCAGTCTTACCAAAGGGTATCGTATTACCTAGTATTAACTGGGTTGTGGAGGTCAGATAGGCAGTCGCTCCATGTAAAATACTGGTATTTAGCTGCATCCGGTTAGACTGGAAGCCGACCCCAACATAGTTGGGAAAAGGCTAGGCAGATGATGATGAGTTGTAATATCCTATACAAATATTTACTATGCATTGAACATTCAAACTAGAAACCAAGCCCTTAAACTTCAAGATTTCCTTATTATTGCTTTCAACTCCTAATCGTTGAGGAGAGTACCTTCCATAACCAGCTCACTCACTCAATCATCAGATCCTGATACGGTCCACAATTGACGGAGATATGCGCGGATGTATAAAAAAATTCATACACATGAATAGAGAACCTTCTCCTTTTTGGAAGTCGGTTAAAAATTACCCCAAATCTCCCTTCGTAACTGACCAAGAACCAAGAACTCTTATGTAATTATTATCATGCACAAAAATAAATGAAATCAATTATTTATTATTGAATAAAAGTCTTTATTGAAAAATAAACAAATACGCTACGTAGTGCCGACCACACAAAATTAATTTTTTCTTCCATTTTATTTCTGGTTAACTCATACACATGACAATGTCACAAAATATATTGTCATGTAAAATATCTAACCACATTAATTACAATTGCTTTGTGTAGGTAAAATCTACTAAGTGATTTCAAAGGAAATTTTCTTAACAAGTGAAAATACGTAAATACAAATAAACGAAAAAGTCAATACATGAAAAACAGACTAAGATCATATTCCTAATTTTTAGAATGTCGTAACTGCTGGATATTTTTAATTTTAAAAACACTTTTTTTGGGTCGTATTGTAAGCACAAAATGTAGATTTGACCGAAAACACGCAATATCATAGCCGACAATAAAACTCGTCGTAGGACTATGAGACCTAGACCAAACGACGCAGATAAATCTGGCGGTTTGAATGGTATATAGGGTGTAAAAGTACCCTTAACGCAAACGAAAGGCACTTGTTCTCCCCACCACTGCGATCATTTTTTTGTTCTAGATCATACGTGGGAACCCCCCTAGTTACGGAGATATTGAACAATTAATTAATTATGTATTCCCAATTTTTCACAGCTGTTCTGCAACTAGGCCCATAATAGAACCTTAAGGACAATAAGGACTAATATCATATTATAAAAAATAGTAATACAAATAAAGAAAACAAAATTGTAAACTGTAGGTACATATATAATACGTTTAGCTGCAAATATTACGACTTTTCGACTGCGCTTTGCAAAATGTACTGGTACTAACTATGATCATTATGGTCACCCTACAAATTTTTCCCTTATAAAAAGTATAAAATCAATTTTCTCTTTAAGTATGATATTAAGAAGAACGGACGATATGTTAAAATTTAATTAAAGAATAGTTAAAAATCTTATTCTAATTTGCGTTAATCTATGAGGTTGAGCCTAGTCAATAAAGCCGAAAATGTTGGGCTCTCAGTTCAGACGTTTTAGTAAATTTTGACTTTCATTTACTACGTAACAATGAACTTTTCCGTCATTATTTCTTTTTAACTAATTCACCTAAGTATCTAAGTAAAACATGTTAAAGTCGCATTTATGTATTTCTTCAGATAAATCCATGTTTTGCAGATTCCTCAGTACAGACACATTTGAACTGAGGGCCCTAGAAATACCGCCATAAATCTGTAATGTCACATTCTACAGATTTGGGAATTTCTTAAAATCTTTAAGAAATTCTTAACTAAATTCCTGAATAAAAATTATGAACCCAAAGATAGGACTTACTGAGATTTAGGCTATGTCACTTTATGCACGCGTCTGGATTGAGGGCCCAAGTTATTTAATCATAACATTTTTAATTCACGTTTAAGAAATTCGTGGCCCTATGCTTTAAGTTTTAACTATTTTTAAGTAATTTCCCTATGAGTCTTATTTCGTTTGGCAAGGTTTAAAAAAATGGGCCCTCAATCCAGATGCACATCGAACCCGAAACAAAAAACCAGTCACGAGTTTGGGTGTTCGAAAATGAGTTAAAGCCAACAAAAATTGTTCGTCCACGGAGTGTTGCAAAAAAAATGGTGGCCATGTTTGTCTCCAAAACCGGCCATGTTACGACTATTCCTCTTGAAGGACAAACAACGGTTAATGCAGAATGGTATGCTAGCATTTGTTTGCCACAGGTCTTTTTTGAACTCCGTAAAGAGAACTGCAACCGCCGCATCATCCTCCATCACGACAATGCGAATTCTCACACCGCGCACAGAACAAAAGAGTTTTTAGAGCAAGAAAACATAGAATTATTAGACCATTCGCCGTACAGCCCCGACCGAAGCCCTAATGATTTCTATACTTTCCCTAAAATAAAGAATAAATGGCGTGGACAGAGATTTTCATCACCTGAAGAAGCTGTGGACGCCTACAAAACGGCCATTTTGGAGACCCCAACTTCCGAATGGAATGGTTGCTTCAATGATTGGTTCCATCGTATGGAAAAATGTGTCAAATTTCGCGGAGAATACTTCGAAAAGCAATAAATACATTTTTAAATAGTAATGTTGTGTCACTTCCTTGATTCCCGAAATTTTCAGTGCCGCCCTCGTAATGTCACAAATAAATCAATACAGTAATAATCACATAACATAAAAACAGATTCGAAAAGATAAAGATACTGAGATACTAGTATTCAGCTGCATCCGTTTAGATTGGAAGCCAACCACAGGGAAAAGGCTAGGCAGATGAAGATTTCAATAAAAGATTAGAAGATACGACCAATGAATTATGTATCTGTATAATTCTCTCATCGTCAAGGGCCTGCCGAGGTCATTCCACTCTATAAACACATCATTATGAATAAAGAATTGACAGTTACACAACTGAAATAATATTATAGTTACTAGGTTTTGCCCGCGGCTTCGCCCGCAAGGAGTTCTATTCTTAATTATCCTACGGGATCATACTACTGGGATAAAAAGTATCCTGTGTTAATCCAAGTTATAAACTATCTGTGTGCCAAATGTCATCCAAATCCGATCAGTACTTTTTGTAAAAGAGTAACAAACATTCATCCTCACAAACTTTCGCATTTATAATATAAATAGGAAGTAGGATTATTACATTCTTCTTTGGTCTAGTGGTCGCCAGCGCAGCTCCTGAGTAATTCTTTTTTGGACAAGCCCACCACACTATTCGCAAACCACTGCAACTCCTGTGCGCCAGAATTAACAGTGGTGACCACCAGAAAAGCGCCAAGACAATGAAGCTATTTTAAGCTGTCTTGGATCCCGCAACGAAATGAATCAAGAAATAATAGCGGAGAAGTGGGAAAAAGTCCTGAGCATATGTGTCTTGCGTTTGACTCCCTAGCACAGCCACGGATTTGTACCCGGTCGAAGGGTATAGGCTCGCCTCCTATTGCTAAAGACTTAAACATCACTGGCAACATGTGAGTGTATAATAAGTATCATCATAATCATGCACAACCTGAATTCACCCTATAAAGGGTGTAAAAGTACCCTTAACGCAAACGAAGGGCATTTGTTCTCCCCACCACTGCCGTCATTTTTTTGTTCTAGACCATACCTGGGAACCTCCGAGTTCCGGAGATATTGGGGGTCAAAGTTACAAATTTTTCACAGCTGTTTTTGTAAACACTAGTATTTCAGGTTTTAACTTTACTTAAACTACCTCCATGACCCGTTTACTATTCAAAGCATCCACTAGCACAATGTTTTAAGAGTGCTACTTTGAGTTTTACCGTAAAATGTGATTTTTGACCCAAAAAAAAAAAGTCATTTCCCAGCAAATTTTTTTGCGTAGGGGTACTTGGTTTGATGTACAGAATGCTTGGTTGTCGGCTCAGCCGTCAACCAAGCATTTTGCACATAAAAATAAGCAACAATTTTTGCTGGGAAACGACTTTTTTTGGGGTCAAAAATCACTGTAAAACTCAATGTAGCACTCTTAAAACATTGTGCTAGTGCATGCTTTGAATATTAAACGGGTCATGAAGGAGGTAATTTAATAAAAGTTATAACCTGAAAAAGTAGTATTTACAAAAACAGCTGTGAAAAATTTGGAACTTTGACCCCCAATATCTCCATAACTAGGAGGTTCCCAGGTATGGTCTAGAACAAAAAAAATGATCGCAGTGGTGGAGAGAACAAGTGCCCTTTTTTTTTTTTTGGGGGGGTGGGAAATCATCAAATAACCCCTCCCGCTCTTGGGCAGAGCGAAAGGGAGTGTCAGACTTCTACTGACTAAAAACCACCCATGTTCCTTCTTAGCCCTTCATGTCGAGGCCGCGGTATCCCTTGCGAACAACCCGCAGCCTCGACAGGAGAACAAGTGCCCTTCGTTTGCGTTAAGGGTACTTTTACACCCTATATAGGTATAGGCCTTTCTTTTCTAGTGCCAATCTCGACAGTCTTCTGCCAGCCTCATCCAGGTTTTCTCCCGATGGTAGCTATTAGGAGGGAAGATAGCCTTTGCCTAACACTTTGGGGATCACAGGAACGATGTTATTTCACCAAAACCAAATTTAATTAAGATACTAGCCAGCTATCTTTAGCTAAAACCTTTATGATTTAAGAGTCAGTAATTAATCACATTCGGTTAAGAAACATTTCCTTTGCGTGACCGTGAAAATCTGATGTGAGGTAAAAATTAAGAAATACTTCTTAATTCATTCAAATTTCAAGGGAAATTGCAAATTAAGCTATCTTAACATAAATTCTGATCACATTTACATAGAGAAGTAAATATTTACATAATATTGACATCTGTAATCGTAGATAAATAATAACAGGTGGATCTTCAGGATAAGCCGCGTATGCATAAGAAAGTTCGTGGATGGCAGACCATACGTCATCTTCTTCTTTTTATTAGCGTGTCGATGGCAAACGAAATTGGGCACTTGTCAGAAAAAATCGAATTAGTCCGTCAGATAGTTTTCCAAAAAATATTGGACACATTTTTTCATTTTTCACGTTAACGAAAAATAAAGACGATAATATAGTGCTTCGAAAACTCGTATTTCGTCACATTTCAGTACATTTTTCATTGAAAAGTGACGCACAAGCCCCCACTCAATCATCTCAAAAAAAATTAACAAACAATAGGACACGTAGGTCAAGACATTACGTTACTTACCATGTTTCCTTCGTGCTTCGAAAAGCACGTTAAGCCTGTTTCCTTCGTGCTTCGGAAAGCACGTTAAGCCTGATTCCTTCGTGCTTCGGAAAGCACGTTAAGCCGGTGATTGTAATTTGTAGATGTTTGACAGGTGGTCTGTGTAGCCCGAAAGTCTGACAATCAGTCTTGCCAAGACATATCCAGTATTATCCAATTCTAACTGGGTTGTGCTTAACTTGACAGGCGGTCGTTGCTTGTATAATACTTGTATCAGCTGCATCCGAATATTGAACAAGGCTGGGCTTAAGAAACCAAGGCCGTCCGAAACGCATTGGGTTGACGATATCGTCCAAATCGCGTGAAACAGATGGAGGATGCAAGGATGAGAAGAATGGCAGAAGAAAGAGGAGGCCTAAATCCAACAGTGGGTGATTCCAGGCTAAAATGATGATGAGCTGCATCCAGTTAGACAGAAAGCCGACCACAACACAGATGAGATCACAACTGTAATCTCCGTGCTATAGGGGAGAAACCGTTCAGCTATTTTTTCATACGAGTAATTAGCCCAAGGCACTTGCATCTGCCATGCCCATAATTTACCAATCCACATAGCCATGTTTTTAAGTTTGAAAATGCGATTGCTTTGTTTCCTCCAAATGTTATGCAAAACATTTAGGTTTAAATTCGCAAAAAAGAACCAATTGCAGGCGCGCCTGAATCTCGTCGTCTTCGAATCGACGCCTCCTGGGGAAACATGTCGAATATAAGTTTGGGTGCATAAATAATCCAGGCTGTAATGTTTCCACTGCTAGGACTCAACAACGTAATTTCGATAGGCATACGGTCCATTACCGACCTCAGTAAGCTAGCTTTCAGTTGAAGGAAGATCAACCCTTGTGGCTGTTAAAATTTAACTATGAACCCGAAGCAGAATCACTATTTCTACATACCTGCAATAAAAATTAACTGCCTAAAAATTATTTTTTGAAAAAAAAACATGTTATCTGTATAAATAACAGTTAAAATTAGCATTTAACTAATAACTTAATTACACAGGATTTCTTTATTTACCTTCTTGAGTTCTTGACCAACGTTCACGAAATTACTGGCGAAATTAACCGGAACCGATCATTAACGAACGTAAAACGGTTCCGTATAACAATTAAATTAGTACCTTCTTACCTAAGGACGTTTAACATCTTTAATTTTGCAGCGAATTTTGCATGTTGAAGGCCATACGCTTATATTAAGAAGATGTATTTTTTGGCCCTGTGGGTTACTATGACGCGACGTTCTAAAGCCCTGATCATTGTTATCACCAGCCTATAATGTTCCCACTGCAGGGACTCAGGCCTCCTCTCTAGGAGAGGGATGGGCTATAATCCACCACGCGGTCCCAGTGCGGGTTGGTTGATATCACATGTCTTCAATTTTTTTGGTTCTAAGACATGTCGGTTTCCTTACGATGTTTTCCTTCACCATTTTGAGAGCAGTGGTGATGTAATAAATTACAAAAGTAATGTGCCTGCCTGTGTTCGAAACCACGACTTACTGTTCGTAAGTCGGGGCTACCACCATTGGGCCACCAGACTGCTCGTTTTACCTAGTTGCTGAAAAAAAGGAAATGACAAGGACGTGTCTCAATAGACAAATTATTGCTCAAGAGGCATTATTCGGGAAGCCAAAAGGCGAACTCATTTGTATGGAGATTCGCACCACCATGTTCCCTTTTAAAAGCGACTACTGTCTATAAATCCCCTGTTATTTATAAATTTCCAACGGAACCGGATAAGTAAAGAAGTGATAGTTTTAAATGCAGTTTTTTGTTTGCGATTATTTTGCAACTTGCATTACTCCGCAAGGTTGCTGCACAAAATAATATATATGCAAAAAAAACGTACTAACTTACATACGATTATGAAATATAATTAATCTATTGGCAGTTGACCTCGGTACAATTTCAGTAGCGTCATTCGCTAAACTAAATTATCATTTCGAAATTCGAACGGTGATTTTGTGAATCCGTGATGTTTTACTTTAAAAACAAATGGGTGTGCTTTCGAATTGTCTATGCTCAAGGGCCACTGTAAGTTTCATTATGTCACATGTAAGTTTCATTAGAGTAGGTATAGGTATGTAATTTAATGTTAGGTAAAGGTATGTTTTTATTAGAATGTAAGTTTCATTAGAGTTTAAGTATGTAATTTAATGATGTAAGTGTGTATAAAAATTAACTAAAATTATGATTCTAAAATATTAACTTTAGTATCAATTATGTAAATATTCGTATGCCGCGTCTAGCGGTGGATATGTCAAGAACCATACCATTTCTGTAACAACTTTGTGAATACCGTATCCTACGAATAAATGTCTTTGTCTTTGTCTTTGTCACTTATTGTTCCTGCCGAGGCTGCGAGTTGTGCGAAACACATACCGCGGCCCCGGACACAAAAGGCTAAGAAGGAACATGGGTGGTGGAAGACACTCCCTTCCACTCTGCCTAGAGCGGGGGGAGTTTTTTGATGTTTCCCAACGGCATAATAAAAAAAGGGTCTATTTTTGTTTACATAACACCTAAGGGGTGTAAAAGTATCCTTTTTCGAAGTCGAAAGGCACTTGTTCTTCCCGTTACTGCGATATTTTTTTTGTTCTAGGCCATGGGAACCTTCTGGTTACGGAGATATTGGGGGTCCAAGTTACAAATTTTTCACAGCTGTTTTTTTAATACTAGTTTTTCAGGAAATAACTTTATTTAAATTACTTTCATGACCCGTTTATTATTCGAAACATTCATTAGCACAATGTTACATTGATTTTCACCGTGAAAAGTGATTTTGAACCCCAAAAAAAAAATCGTTTCCCAGCAATAATTTTTGCGTGGGGGTACTTAGTTTGATGTACATAATGCCTGGTTAACGACATCGTAAAGGGTCCGTTTGCACCCTGTATGATTGCCCCTTTTGACTGCCCCGATGCACATTGGGGATAGAGCCAATTTTTTGTTTAAAACCACCTAGAGATCGCAAAAATAAACCAAATCAAAAACAAACTAAGATGAAGAAGTTCAAGGCTAATTTAAAACCCTTCCATTTGAAATTCATATCATCACGCTCGTATTTCGTAACGGTGTATAGCAAGAGTCCTATTTGATGAATAGATTGGCTACAATCCATATGGAGACTACGTGTTTGATATAGATAACATAACAATACGCCTGTAATCCCCGAAAGGTTAGGCAGAGATGTACCCCCACATTTCGCGAGTTATGTTTAAGTCCCATGTAATAGAGGGTGAGCCTATTGCCATCAACCGGGCACAAACCAGACTCCGTGGCTACTACTGAGAAATTCTTGATGGAAAAACTTAATATGACTTTGCCCGACCCGGGATTCGAAACTAGGACCTTATGCTAGGCAGTAGCGATTGCGAGCACTAGCTAGATCCAGTCATCATTTGTCTGTCTTTTCCTAACTATGTTGAGGTAGGCTTAGACAAAGGTACAGATTATTTACTTTTTTTTTTGTTTGTTTCAGGTCCCGTAGTCCAGTGCGTTTGGGGTATCCTGCTGATACTCCTGTCAATAGGAAGCTTCATATTCACTCCTTTAGACTTTATGCTTCTCGAGAAACTGAATATGCGACCAGGTGAGTTTAAAGGCTGCTCTCTCGAAAAAGCTTAAAAACAGCGTGCAGATGAAGCAGCTTTTCACCGGTACTTACAGAGAAATTACATCTGAGAAAAATTGTTAGTAATCTACATGATATGATAGTAATTTGGTTTAGCCATAATTTTTCTATCGGTATCACATAATTAGAAAAAAAACCACAAAATCACCCACAAATAGTTGAGTCAAAACCATTTTACTCCTTCATTTTTTATCAAAACAATATAAAAAAAATATCTACTGCTTTGCAATACAAAGGAAAATAATTTGGTTTTGTTACTTTTTTAAAACATGTATATTTTTAACTATACTTAATGAATAAAAAATGCGTCCGTTTAAAGTGCGTGTCACCAAAACCGTCAAACTCACGAAATCAGTCATACAGTAATAATACCGGCATTGAGTCAGGAAGTTACATAAATAATTATACTTTCGTTACGATGTCGCTTGCAAGTTTAAGGTCACCGGCAGTGTGTCTAGGTCAGCCATTCAAGTGAGGTCGGTTTAAAATGTTGCTTAAAGGACGATTCTGGGCTGAGATTAAGAAGATTGTCACTGTCATGCAATTTATGAATTAAAAAGTATTATTTTACTTGTACCTTCAGCCAGCAGCACAAACGACGGTACTTAGAGATGTTTAATGATTGCTTAAGCCGTCACTTAATAAAGATTTGACATATTTTTATATGACAAAACTGTCAAAACCTTTAATAAGTGATGGCCTAAGTAATCATTAAAGCTCTCTGAGTGTGGCAGAAAGACGTGTATGGTATACACTTAGCAACGTTTAGAAGCAATTTTCGACTACTGTATTGTCTGATTTTATTTTCAGGTTATGTATCGAAACTACTACATATTTTGGAACACGTCATATCTCAAAGTTGCAATCGTTGTTTCACGTGAAATTTTGGTTTTAACTTTGCCAAGTGTACCTTCACAAATAGTAATGAATCGTGTCACAGATAGCCACTGTAACAAGTATGGCAAAAAAGCTGCTGAATTAAGGAATACAATAAATAACTGCCCCTTGGTAAAGACTGGCTGGTTGGCTGGTTGATTGGTTGGTTGACTGGCATGGTAAGAGCAGTGGTGGTCCAGTAGGGGCTGCCCCGTCATACGAGCAGTAATTCGAGGGTTCGAACCCAGGCAGGCGCATTACTTTGTGTAATTTACGAAGGAACACATCGTGATTAAACTGGCATATCCTAGAACCAAAGAAGACAATCATGTGACATAACCATCTCGCACTGGGCCCGCGTGGTGGATTATAATTATAGGGCGTAAAAGTACCCTCAACGCAAACGAAGGGCACTTGTTCTCCCCAACACTGCGATAATTATTTTGTTCTACTAGACCATACCTGGGAACCTCCTAGTTACTGAGATATTGGGGGTCAAAGTTCCAATTTTTTTTACAGCTATTTTTGTAAATACTAGTTTTTCAGGTTATAACTTTACTTAAATTAGCTCCATGACCCATTTACTATTCAAAGCATCCACTAGCACAATGTTTTAAGAGTGCTACTTTGAGTTTCACCGTAAAATATGATTTTTGACCCCAAAACAAAAGTTCGTTTCCCAGCAAAAATTTTTGCGCAGGAGTACTTAGTTTGATGTACAGAATGCTTGGTTGACGGCTGTGTGATGGGTTGATTTACACCCTGTATATATGTACTGGTATGCACCTGTTTATGTATTATGTTTACAAAATGGTTTTATCCTTATTGTTATTTATTTTTTTGTACTCTACCACAGTACTGTCCTATTTGACCCAAAGGTTGACTGGTAGAGAATGCCTTGTGGCATTAAGTCCGGCTATATACCACGTTTGTGCATGAAGTTTAAATAAATAAATATAGGCTGATTATGAAGACTGGTTGACAATAATATTGGTATGACATGATATTGTTAATGAATATCTACATAATCAAATATGTTCCAAGTGTGTCCGTTATAAAGCTTCCTATATTATTATTTGGTCAGTCAACATAAAACTTATCGTGTCTATATTTACCGTGTCAATATTGAAGTTTGTTTAGAGTGTTTGTTTAACGGCGGTGAACTTGGTTTTAAGGTATTCGCACATTAAAACCAAGTTCGCCGGCCGTGGCGTCGCACATCCCGTCGGGGCTGCGAGTTGTTCGAAAGAGATACCGCGGCCTCAGCACAAAGGGCTAAGAAGGAACATAGGTGGTTTTTAGTCAGTAGAAGTCTGACACTCCCTGCTCCGCCCAGAGCGGGAGGAGTCATTTGACGATTTCTCACACCCAAAAAAAAAAGGTATTCGCACATTACAGACTCGACGACGGCAAGTCGACTCACAGTAACACCCGGTCCACAATGACCACGATTGACAGTCGCTACAGGTAGTAAGTGAACTGAAAGTCTGACAACCAGTTTTACCAAAGGTTATTGTATTACCTAGTATTAACTGGGTTGTGAAGGTCAGATAGGCAGTCGCTCCATATAAAATACTGGTATTCTGCTGTTTTTGTTTAGACTGGAAGCCGACCCCAACATAATTGGGAAATGACTAGGCAGATGAAGATGATAACGCCGATGTGGCAAGGGATTTATAGGTGATCAATAAGATAATTTTCCATTTGCAAATTATTCCATTTAGTGACTATTTGATGAAAAAGGCATTCAAGGAAGTTATTTTCATGAACTGAGAGGGTTGTATTGGTGATTTTTATCATCATGCTATCATCACTACATCACTACATAGTATAAAACAAAATCGCTTTCTCTGACCCTATATCCCTATGTATGCTTAAATCTTTAAAACAACGCAACAGATATTGAAGCGGTTTTTTTTAATAGATAGAGTGATTCAAGAGGAAGATTTTAGTATATAATTTTACCGACATCCACGCGGGTGAAGCCGCGGGCATCAGCTAGTTATATTACAAAGTAAAGTCGCATTTGTTACGGGCGCGAATCCTATATTTTTTTTAACTTAGGTCCTGTACAACTTGACATTGACCTGCAAATCGCAAAAACGTAAGAAAATTTGAATTTTGCGAGCTATCTTGTCATTCACGGACATTTACCTACACAGTCGGGAAAAAACACGTATGAATATCACATTTCACTGAGTCGACGTTTAAGTACGTCGTGCTATCATGTGCGAGTACCTTTATGCTCAATGTTTATGGTCAAATTAATTTGCGTTTGATTTCTGGCACGAGCGTGAGTTTAAGTTATGTTTTAATCAACTAGTTTTATCCCGTGTCTTCACAAGTATTATTAGATTATAATGTTCCCACTACTGGGACCCAGGCCTCTTCTCTGTGAGAGAGAGTGGGCAATAATTTACCACGCGGACCCAGTAAGTACGAGTTGGTTCATCCTGTGTTTTCTTTCGAAATTATTTCGGGGAAACGACTTCTTTTTGGGGTTAATATATTTATTTATTATTCACAAAATCCACAGCTTTTTGAAATTTTATCTTGAAAATATAAACTTATCCTAGGTACCGCCAATTAAGGAATTACAATTTAATAGCTATACATTATATTGCTAACTGCCCCACTCGGAGAGCTTTAATGATTACTTAGGCCATCACTTAGTAAAGGTTTTGACAGTTTTGTCATACAAAAATATGTCAAACCTTTACTAAGTGACGGCTTAAGTAATCATTAAATATCTCTGAGTACCGCAGTAAGAGTACCTACCTATCTGATGATTTCCCACCTCCCCAAAAAAAAGGGGGGGGGGTCTATACAATAAACGCGATTTTTGTGCCATTTTGGTACGGAACCCTACATGTGTGAGTCCGACTCGCACTTCGCCAGTTTACATAACATTTCACGGTAGAGTCAATGTAACACACACAACCCAAATATTGTGTTAATAGGTGCATTGAATAGTGCAGTGCAGGGGTCACGGAAGTATTTAAATTAATGTTTTATATCATTAAATACTTGTATGAAAACGTGTGAAATAGTTTGAACTTGGACTTTCAATATATCCGTCACAGAACAGATAAAAGAGGTTTGTTTTGTTGATTTATCTGTTCTGTGATATCCGTAACTAGAAGGTCCACACTCCACAGGTATGGTCCAGAACGAAATAAATATTGCAATGACGGGGAGGTGAAGTTACTTTGAGCTTCGTAAAGGGTCTTTTTTCACCCTTTATCACCAAACCATGGTCACATCACATCATGGTCTACACATTTCTCTCTCACATCATAACAGGCAGGCAACCTTGTTCCACACACGGCTCATTATAGGGATTTCCCCTTTCTATCTCATCCATCAGGGCTATTTTTATTGAATTTCCGTTCTAACAATCGTATTTATTTAGATTAATAATTGAGTCGGGGGTGTAATACATTTTTAATTTATACTTGTTAATGTATAAATTTCATAATTCAATACACCCATTGGCACAATGTTTTGAGTGAGCCTTGAGTTTAAATACCGTAAAACGTGATTTTTCACCCCAAAAAAAAAAAGTTGTATCCAAAAAACAATTTTTGCATTGGTTTACTTAGTTTGATGAACAGAATGCTTGATTGTCGGTTTCGTGAAAGGTACGATTATCATCCACCAACGATCAGGCGATAGTGTGACATAAGTTGAAGGAGAACAAAAACACAAACATGGGTAAACAATGTTGACCTTGAACCAGTTTGGCGAATATTGAACCGAGTTTGGCGCCAAAGGCACACTGACCGATCTTACTCAGGCTGTTGGACTACCAAAGCTCCTTGTACAGTCGAACAAGATCAACAACAACAACAAGATCTTCATAATTCTAGAACACTGAAAATATTGATTGCAATTATGTTTTATAAAGTGTTTCGCATTAAGCGACTGATGTCAGACTCTGTATCCTTTGACATAAGTCTCTAACTGCGGTACTCAGAGATACTTAATGATTACTTAAGCTATACTTTTGTATGACAAAACTGTCAAAACCTTTACTAAGTGATGGCCTAAGTTATCATTAAAGCTCTCTGAGTGCGGCATTAAGTGTATCTGTATAATCATAAAAGTAAATACAAGTTAGCTAGCTGTTTACTGATTAGCTTGTTCTCTTTGGCTCCACCAGATTACCGTTAGTGGTCTTGATTTTGAGGTTTGAATCCTAAATGATAGTGATTTTAATGTATCGTATTTTTGTTCGCAGGTATGCCACCATACGAGTGGTGGTCAGACCCCCCCGATGAGGTCAAGCTGAGGGCCTACGTGTTCAACGTAACGAATCATGAGAGATTCATGCAGGGTCTTGATGACAAGCTCAATGTTGAAGAGATTGGACCCGTGGTTTATTTGTGAGTATTGTTTTCTTACCGGAAGACATTGTGTTGGAGAAGGCCTCCCACTAAGTGGACCGATTACCTGGTGAAGGTTGCGGGAATATGCTGGATGCGAGACGCACGGGACCGGTCTATATGTGGCGACACTTGGGGGAGGCCTATGTCCAGCAGTGGACGTCTTTCGACTGAAATGATGATGATGATTCTTTTCTTTATTTTTAACTAGTGGACGTCACGCAGTTTCACCCGCGTAGTTCCCGTTCCCCTGGGAATACAGGGAAATAAAGTAGCCTATTTCACCCGCGGATAGTGTAGCTTCGCAACGGTGAAAGAATTTTTGAAATCGGTCCAGTAGTTTCGGAGCCTATTCGTTACAAACAAACAAATCTTTCCTCTTTATAATATAAGTGTAGACTAGCCGATGCCCGCGGCTTCACCCGCATGGATGTCGGTCAAATTATATACTAAAACCTTCCTGGAGATACTCTATCCATTGGTAAAAACAGCATGAAAATCGGTGCAGCAGTTTTTGAGTTTATTGCGAACAAACAGACAGACGCGGCGAAGGACTTTGTTTTATTAACAGACTTCCAAAAAGGAGGAAGCTCTCTTTAATATATTGTAGTGAAGGCGTTTGTGAAACTAATAGAACCCAGAGGTGATGGTAGACCGCATTCTCCAAAAAAAAATAAAGAAAGATGCGTAACAAACGGCATTGCCAAGACCCTGACCTCGCCCAATCTTCGACCTTGGAGTGCCAATAACTGCAGACAAACAACCAAGATTTAAAGAGCGTGTAATTATCCAAATGATATGTAATTTTATTATCGTTAGGCAGCGTGACAGCATGGTTTGATGGGCTGCTGTCATTGTTAGGGTTCCGTACTTCAAAAGGAAAAACGGTACCCTTGTAGGATCACTCGTGTGTCTGGCTGGCCGACCATTCCCCCTTTATCTCCGAAACTACTGAGCCTAAAATTCTGAAAAAAATACAGAAATTAGTTCAAAACCTGAAGTCTATGGTGCTAAAATAACATGGAAGATCTCTCAATATCTACTACAATGGTAAGGAACCCTTTTTTTTAGCGGGTGGAAACACATGAAATAACCCCTCCCGCTTTTGGGCAGAGCGAAAGGGAGTGTCAGACTTCTACCGACTAAAAACCACCCATGTTCCTTCTTAGCCCTTTATGTCGAGGCCGCGGTATCTCTTGCGAACAACCCGCAGCCCCGACGGGTATTTTATAGGCCTTAAAGGTGACTTTCGAAATGTGGGTGCTCTTCAATCATCAAATAACCCCTCCCGCTGGAGGGATTATTTGATGATTTTCCACCCGCCAAAAAAAAAAAAGGGCCCATATAATATGGGTGAGAGTCTACAGCCATCAACCTGGCACAATTCAAGACTCCGTGGAATTATTGTTGGCAAAACCCAATAACATTTTGCCCGACCTGAAAATCGTAACCAGGATCGTAATCGTAGACCAACGAACTAGTTATTTGAAGGATCTGTCTACCAAATATTATAGGATGATGAGGATTGAGTGATCGCTCCGTTATTGACGGGTGCGAATTACAATAATTATTCCTATTCGTCCGGCTTTCCCCGGATTTGTCCTAGTTTAGAGGGCGTCCGGGGAGCGTCCGGGGGGGCTTCATTTATAGTCCGGGTTTTACACACACACACACATACATAAAAACAATACAATATAAAAATAAAACAATTTGTAACTTACTGTAATAATTTTCTGTTAATGATAAAAGAAGACTAAAGGAGAATGACCAAAAGCAGTACCAAGAAGTCTCATGGTTCAAGATCTTCTTTCATTTTTCTTTAAAAAAAAAAACGTTGCCCCACACTAGGAATTTCTCCTGTATCGTGGGTGCGTTTACAAACATTGAAACTAACATAGGTACACAAACACACCCAGATCAAAATATTATAGTAATTATTTTCATATTTTTTTAACGACATCATGGATTTGAATTTTACAATGGGGTTTTTTTTTTAATAGTTTCCCCACACTAGTAATTTCTTCTGTATCGTGGGTGCGTTTCATCATTTCAGTCAAAAGACGTCCACTGCTGGACATAGGCCTCCCCCAGGTGTCGCCAATTTAACCGGTCCCGTTCGTCTCGCGCGGGTTCTATTTCGATCCCCGCACGGAACAAATATTTGTATGGCCCACTATCCAGTACTGACTGGGTGGTGAAGGTCAGATTGGTAACTCCATGTAAAATACTGGTAGGTACCTATTAACTGCATCCGCTTAGACAAAAAAGTAATGGTTTTTTTTTTTTTTTTTTAATATTTTAACAGCAAAAAAGCATGTAATATTGAATATATCACGGCTACGTCAAAAAGGCACAATTCAGCAAACTGCCGAGCAGCTAGTACCCGTCGCTGATTTTCAACTGGACCTAAAACCAGTGACTGACCCCCTATATTGAAATTTTGTACCGGTAATTTATAAAAACTCGGGTGGTTCCGTACATGTAGTCCGAGTAGATATTAAACTTTTCTAAGAATCATCTGATTTAGAAGCAAATTACCGATGTGTTTCCATATGAATCGTTTCAGAAATGTTGATGGTAACCGTTTGTGCATCATCCTCTTTGCCCTTTATTGTTTTGTTTAGGAAACGTATCTATAGGTCGTAGACTGCATTAAAAATAAGCAGAAACATTTGGTATTCCCGTGGCACTACTTCCTTGTTTTTTGTTTAGAGTTTGAATAAATTACGAGTTTTGATGCGATTAGGACGATGGTGCAGCGTGAGCTATGATATAAGTAAAAAAAAAAGATGGCAATTTTATTTGGCATAGTTGTTACTTTTGGCAAAGTTAAAATTCCAAAAATTCGCATAATTTCAATTAGCATAATCTTTATTTAGAGCGACAATTATTTAGTACAATTTCATGAGGACAGAATTTCATTTGGAAAAAATACAAAATGTAAAATTTTGTATCTTAAAATTAAATATTGTCTTAAAAATATATTATTATTATGTTGTTCACTGCTACAAACGTCTGACCTACCTTCTTTTTTTTTTGGGTGGGTAGTCAAAGTCTTCATAATTATGACTCCTCCCGCTCTGGGAGGACCAGGGCCTGCAGTCTCTACAAAGATAGCGATCGCTTTACGACAAAATTCGGTCGATAAGTGATTTAAGGTGCGGATTTAAGGTGGACGTGAGCCGGACGCGACCCGCCGGTATTAGCTACCAACTTAAATCCGCATCGTTATAGCTTTGCGACCGAATTTTGTCGTAAAGCGATCGCTATCTTTGTAGAGACTGCAGGCCCTGAAGAGAGCATCAGATTTCTACCGACTAAAAACCACCCATGTTCCTTCTTAGCCCTTTTTGTCCGGAGTCGTGGTATCTTTATCGAACAACCCGCAGCCCCGGCGGGGTCATAAAGTGTAATTTAACCCCACGAATGTGCTGTATATTGCCTATATAGCCTAGAATACAGCTTAGTTATTACTGGTAACTAAGCCAGCAATGTTCGTACATCGCTCAAGAGTTAGAAAGCGATTTAACGCTTTCCATGGCTCACTATCCTAAAGCCATTGAACATAACGATCATTAAGGCTTGTATTCACGCCAATGACCTTGTGCATACAAACTACCTCTCTCGGTCGTAGATACGGACTCTAAACGGACGCGTTTTTCATTTATTATAATTAAAATAATACATGTTTTTAAAAAGTAACAAAACCAAATTATTTTCCTTTGTATTTCAAAGCAGTAGATATTTTTTTTATATTATTTGGTTAAAAAATGAAGGAGTAAAATGGTTCCATTCAACGATTTGGAGGTGATTTTGTGGATTTTTTTTCTTCTATGTGATACCGATACAAAAATTGTGGCTATACCAAATTACGTGTCATATCATGTAGATTACTAAAAAAATTTCTCAGATGTAATTTCTCTGTAAGTGCCGATGAAAAACCGCTTCATCTGCACGCTGTTTTTAAGCCTTTTCGAGAGAGGACCCTTAAAGTTGCATCATCGACCTTAAACACTACCATCCGTAATCCGTTATGTTGTTCCTCGTAACAATCGGAGAACGTGACGTCATAGTACATCGTCTTTTATTTTTGTATGGAAAAAAGTTGTTTAGGTTTGATCACATTATCGTGGCAAAAAAGGAGGTGTCTCATGAGATAACGAGAAACAGAGAAGTATGGAAGAAGAATTCATGCTGCGCCGACCCCAAATGAATTGGGTTATGGGCAAGAGAGTGATGACGATGATGAGATTGATCACATGATCACATCACAATAGGGGATCGGACTTAGTAAAAAAAATATGATTCTAATTAGTCCGTCAGTTCGATTCGAGGGATGAAACGCATGTGACTAAAAAAGTGATGGATATAAATATTGATGGATGGAGAGGGAGAGGAAGGCCAAAGAAAAGATGGATGGATTGTGTGAGGAATGATATGAATGAGAAAGGAATAAATGCCACCTTGACGTGTAACAGGGAAGAATGGAAGAAGAAAACGTGTTGCGCCGACCCCAAATAGAATGGGATAAGGGCAGGAAGATGATGATGATAGTCCGTCAGTTCGATTATCGAAAAATATTGGATAAGTACATGTTTTTTGGTTTATCAAATTAATGACGAAGATAAAACGCGTCAAAGATCAGGAGTGGGAGGTTGTGACGTCATTTGTAGGTAAAAAATGTACTAACATGTGACGTTTTGGAGGAGTTCACGAGTTTTCGAAGCACTGTATCGTCTTCATTATTTGTTTATGTGAAAAAAATAAAAAAATGTGTTCAATATTTTTTGGAAATCTATCTGACGGACTAATTAGTTTTTTTTTTGTCCAATCCCCTATTCAATTCTGTTTGATGTCATTTAGTCCAATCAACCAAAATAAGCATAAAAAAGTTGGTTAAATAACAATAACTCGCATAGAGCTCAAAATTGATGGGACTTCTATACCATACGGAATTTTTTACATTACCTGTGTATTAACCGGCCTTTTTCTATAATTCCAGAGAGAAACTCCTCCATTCGAACGTGTATTTCAACGAGAATAGCACAATGACGTACACAGCGAAGAGGTTTCCTATCTTCCTGCCTGAACTCAACACTATCGATTTGAACGCTACTATCATAGTCCCAAATGTTGGAGTTTTGGTAAGTAAACATTAATTATCCATACTTATAAATGCTTCGGTTTGTCCGTGGTTTTGTGACCACATACAGAGTTTCCTCCGTGCCTCAGAAAGCACTTTAAACCGTTGGTCCCGGCATCATTTGTAGTAGATCTTTGACAGTCGTTACAGCTAGTCAGTGGCCCAAAATCTGACAACCAGTCTTACCAAAGGGTATACTCAAGTACCTACTAACTTTGGAGGTCAGATAGGCAGACGCTAACGCGATTTTATCGATTTTTAAATTGAACCCTAAAGGCATTTTGACATCATGTTGATGATCTTGCGATCTTGGCGCCGTTCATTTGTTTAAAAAATACTTTTTTTTAATTTATGGTTGCACGAGGACGTTTGTTTTAGTAGTGAGTAATTTAATGAGTGTTTTGGCGGTTAATAATGTACTTACATAAGGTTATAACAACGAGATTATCGTGCATTACTTTATTGGTCATTTCCGCGTAGTAAATATTTACATTAACAATAACTAATTCTATTCCGCGGGTTAAAAATCGACACGGCCTGTCGTCGTCATAAGACGGACGGACGGCGAGCTAGCCCATCACTCACCGTCCACAGGCCCGCGTTTACGGTGGCCGGAAGCCATCACGTGGCCCCAGACGCCCGGAGTGCCTCCCGGTACCTACCTACCTACAATGAAGCTATATCATCGTAAAGTTAGGTCAATAAAATAGAAACAAAAAAACCCCAAATAACCGACGTACCTACACTAATAACAATAGTAGTATACATAGACAAAATGGGTATCTTTTACTTCTGATAGCGAAAACAAAAAAAATGTGATCAAGTTTACGTGAAATAGCTGTAAATATTAATAATTTAGGTCATAATCTACTATAAAAAAATATGTACCGAGCTTACCACTTACCACTTCCATGGACGAAAAATATTCACGTATCAATGAAAGTGACATCCATGGAAAGGATATTTTTTTGGTTCAATTACGGCAAACTAACCTGAAAAATCTCGTCTAGTTGCAACCTATTTCGGCAATCGTAATTTGACCATCAAACCTACAAAACCAGCAAAACCAATGTTTTAACATTATATAGGGTGTAAAAGTACCCTTAACGCAAACGAAGGCCATATTTTGTTCTCCCCACCACTGCGATCATTTTTTTGTTCTAGACCATACCTGGGAACCTCCTGGTTACGGAGATATTGGGGGTCAAAGTTCCAAATTTTTCACAGCTGTTTTTGTAAATACTAGTATTTCAGGTTTTAACTTTACTTAAATTACCTCCATGACCCGTTTACTATTCAAAGCATCCAATAGCATAATGTTTTAAGAGTGCTACATTGAGTTTTACCGTAAAATGTGATTTTTGACCCCAAAAAAAAAAAGTCATTTCCCAGCAAAAATTTTTGCTTAGGGGTACTTAGTTTGATGTACAGAATGCTTGGTTGACGGATGCGTGAAGGGTTCGTTTACAGCCTGTAGCCAAACAACCTCAGTAGTGACCACGTATGCTTGACGAGTTTTAATTAGGAAATTTTATTGTTTTTTCATGACAAACGTAATTCAGCCAGTAAGAAATTCACATCTGATAATGGTTATGACAACTGACAAGTGACGGGTTGTCAATGCTCACATAAATTCCGTTATACATCGTTTTTTTTCTCAGTAAAAAGTTATTGTGACTTTCGTCCATGGAAGTGACCAAAATTTAAGTCACATATTAGGTTTATTGTTCTCTTTCTTAACAATTGGATATTAAGTTATAAGCTGATATGGGTAAGTATGTATTACAGTTTAGGATAATATCCTTATATTTTAGAAATATCATGCCAAAAATTGGGCAAAAAAATTATATTTCTAAAAATTTGCTTCAGTCACATCCACGGAAAAGACATTTTCACGATTATTTTTAATATTATTATTATTTAAAATAATGTGATCAATAAAATGATGTCTATTTTCATGTAGTCTTCACCAGATATGGTAGCACTACCTTGATGGATATATATCAAGTCCAAGTCCCTTTGTTATTAAAGAAAAAAATCTCTGTCACAGATAATTTTACTGAAAATGAGAAATACCCAAATAACAAAATATTAAAAAAACCTGGAAAAAGATTAGTTATAGCCGTTTAAATGTCGATTTAAGTTTTTACTAATCTGTTTTTAATTTAAATGGTGTCTTTTTGATACGATAAAAAAGTTTAGCCAATATTTATCACATTAACACTAGAACCGGGTTATTTGCTATGTTTTTTATTTATATTAAGTTTCTAATGTTATGGCGCTGCGCGCTGTTGCGCCATGATTTTGGATAAACAAAGACAAATAAAGAATCATTTTCAAGTGTTAATGAAAATCTTATAGCCCATGTCAGTTTAAAACTAATATCAAGGTAAAAGCTCCCCCCGTCGGGGCTGCGGCTCCCGTTGGTGCTGCGGGTTGTTCGCAAGAGATACCGCGGCCTCAGACACAAAGGGCTAAGAAGGAACATGGGTGGTTTTTAGTCAGTACAAGTCTTACACTCCCTTTCGCTCTGCCCAAGAACTGGAGGGGTTATTTGATGATTTTCCACACGCCAAAAAAAAAAAGGGGAAAGCTCCAGGATAGCCCGTGAAATCCGAATTTTCACGTTTTTTGCATTTTGCCGGTCAGTGTCTGGTTGTATGTTAAATAAAATAGGATTCGCGACTCTAACAAATGTGACTTTACTGAGTAATAATGATTAAAATCATCAATACAACCCTCTCAGTTCATATTGACGGCACGGTTGGCGCAGTGGCTAAGCGATTGGACTGCTGCGCTGCATGTCGCGGGTTCGATCCCCGCACGGTACAAATATTTGTATGGCCTGCAGATAGGTTTCGAGTCTGGGTATTTGTGTATGTGACATGTTTGTGAACGCACCCACGATACAGGAAAAAAATCTAGTGTGGGACAACGTTTTAATAAAAAAAAAATGTAGGTAGGTACTACAATAGTCACTCAAGAGGATTTTATTCATGATTTTAATTATTGTATCTCTATTTATATACGTACACAATACTACCTTTTTATCTTTATTTATTAGAGAGGGTTTGTTCAAATAGCGAACATGTCACCCTCATAGAACACTTTACACGTAAAACTTACAATCTACCCTTAATTCCTAAATTGTAATTTGTATATTATTCTAGCAGTTTTAGACGTTCGAAAGGCTAGAATCGTATTGCATGCTCCTAATTCCAAAATATTTATATTAAATTGGTATTGAATCAATTTTCTTTCAGCCTCATTCCGGACACACTCCACTATAATATGGGTAACATCTTCGACCTTATCGCATTCCGTGCAGTTTGGAGATGTTACTTTGCATATCAATGCAGCAAAACTATTCAATGGGATATATCCGGAGCGAAGTCTCAAACTAGTCACAATTTCTTGCCTACTCATATCGGCATTATCAAACCATGGATAGTCGTCTGCATCGTGCGATACCAAATACCTTTGATCAATGACTTCTCGTCGAAATATTCCTTCCAAATATCGTAACATTTCAATCAGTCCAGTACCTAAGGTTTATAGCCCAGCACGCTTCTTTGGCAAAATTATCAACTTTTTCGTTTTCTTTAATGCCGATATGAGAAGGCAACCATTGTAGAACAACATTTTTGTCTTTATATCTAAATCTACTAATATGATCTATGATTTGGTATGCTACCGGATAACCACTAGAATTTCTTATACACTTCAGCAAGCGGACTACCTTAGCGCATCCATCTCACAGACCTCTAATCAATGAGCTGTGACGCTGGTCTAATGGTCGCAAACGCGACTGCTGAGGATGACGGTCGAGTATAGTGTTGTTGGGTTTTTATCAGGAATTTAGGTCTATAATCAACCCGTCGGGGCTGCGATCCCGTCGGGGCTGCGGGTCCCGTCGGTACTGCGGGTCCCGTCGGGGCTGCAGGTTGTTCGCAAGAGATACCGCGGCCTCGACATGAAGGGCCAAGAAGGAACATGGGTGGTTTTTAGTCAGTAGAAGTCTGACACTCCCTTTCGCTCTGCCCAAGAGCGGGAGGGGTTATTTGATGATTTTCCACCCGCCATAAAAAAAAGGTCTATAATCAATGTGTTATTCGAAAGACATTATCATAACCATAACCAATGCATTTACAAAATGTTATTAACCATAAAACATCAGTACTTACTTAACCTATGCTAATAATGCCAAGGACTCAAAAACAATTTAAATAATAATAGAAACAAAGGTTTTACGACGATTATATTTCATTGATGTTCCTAATCAAAATGGTGGTTTTACGTTTCCGTGTAATAAAATTGTTATTTGAATTGTTTTAAATGTTTTACGATGATGTATAAGTACTTAACGATGATGTATAAGTACCAAAATAAGTACAGACGCCACGCCAGTGAAAATTAAAGAAATACAGTGTGCCTAGGATTTTTGTAGATTATAAGTTTCGCAGATAGTACCTGCTAACGCTAGCTTATCGAACTACCCGAAACTGAGATCTTTTTCCAATCACCCTTTTTTTTTGGCGGGTGGAAAATCATCAAATAACCCCTTCCACTCTTGGGCAGAGCGCAAGGGAGTGTCAGACTTTTCTGACTAAAAACCATCATTCCTCATCTTCCTTTGGCCAATCCCTCAATCCATTTGTAGTATCCACTAGTAGCAGACCTAATCGGTTGATTTTACAATTAAGTAAGTATCAATAATCACAGGCTCACACCAGACCACCAAGCCTCACTTCCAACTTCCCGCCATCATGTAACTGACAGATGTCATAAGTGACAGCTCACCTAACTACTTGTGGTTGTGAGACAGTGTTTACATATCTATTAAATAGATATACACTACACCATTCATCTTTTATTTGGCCTTTCTCTCCCTCTGTCGTTACAAAGTACTATTCATCTTAACAGATTTTATTTATTCCAGGGCATCTTCTCCTACCTTCACGATGCGAACTACTGGGTGAAGACTGTCTTGCGATCCCTGGTGAACATGTACAGTCCAGAACCGTTCGTCAAGAAGACGATTTACGAATACCTGTGGAACTTCACCGATCCTGTGCTGGACATGTCCAAGAGTCTGGCGCCTGGATTAGTGCCTGTTAATAATGCTGGGATGTTGGATAGGGTGAGTCCAGTTCTCTAGTTATACTAAGCAAGTGTACGGACTATCAATCCTTGACGATTTCCGATATTCGCAATGTATTCCTATTACAGGAGTTACTTGGGGCAGGTTAATCAAAATCGACGATGCAAAGATGGTTGACAGACTTTATGCAGCGTGTTTCAGAAATAGGGGATCGGACTGAGTCATTAAAATATGATTCTAATTAGTCCGTCAGTTAGATTATCGAAAAATATTGGATACGTGTTTTTTGTTTTATCAAATTAATAAAAATTGACGAAGATAAAACGCGTCAAAGATCATGAGTGGGGGGTTGTGACGTCATTTGTAGGTAAAAAATGTACTGCCATGTGAAGTTTTCGAGGAGTTCACAAGTTTTCGAAGCACTGTATCGTCTTAATTTTTCGTTTATGTGAAAAAAGAAAAAATATGTGATCAATATTTTTTTGAAATCTATCTGACGGACTAATTAGTTTTTTTTTGTCCGATCCCCTATTTGTGGTGGTGGTGGACCACGTATTACTGACTATCAAACTTGCGGACAACATCATAATTTTGAAAAAATAATCAGTTACCTACGTTTGGATTGCAATTTATCACAAATTTGATTTTGCCCAGTGATTGTGTAGATCAAAAAGCTGTATGTGGTCAGACTGGACATCGAATATCGATATCCCGACGAGTCGTAGTACTCAGCGTTTTCCTCCGCGTTTATTATGCACACAGCGAAACTGTCTGTTCCCTCCCACATTTAACCCGTCTGCTTTCAAAGCAAGACTGAACAAGCATCTTCTGGGCATGCTCGGTCCATCATAGACCCCCTTCATTGCTTTCCATCAAGCGTGATTGAGGTCAAGAGCAGGCCCTCTATGAAAAAAAAATAGTCAGAAAAGGCTAGGCAAATGAGTGATAATATCTATGAAAAATATTACAATGAGGTGTAATTATGTTTCCAGGTGTACTCCGACTTCACAGACGAGATGACTGTCAAGATAGGTCCCCAGTGGGGCCACAAGGAGTTCTTCCAGATCGATCGTTTTAGAGGTCAACCACAGCTGCCTGGATTTGATTCTGAGGTAAATATCACAATCTATATTCTCTTGCCAACCCGCACAGGGCCCGCGTGTTGGATTATAGCCCATCCCTCTCCTAGAGAGGAGGCCTGAGTCCCTGCAGTGGGAAAATTATAGGCTGATGATGATGTTCTCTTCGCCCATGGTATCCTTTGTATATTATGTTACTGTTAGTTAACTGCCCCGTTGGTGTTCCGGTCGCAAGCGTGACTGCTGATCGTGGGATTTTGATGTTTAGTCTTGCCAAGAGGTATCGTGTCATCAACTGCATCCATACACTACAACGACACTCCAACACAGTTCAGAAAAGAACGGTCCGTGCGTCTCGCATCCAGCGGATTCCCGCAACCTTCACCGGATCATCGGCCCACCTAGTGGGAGGCCCTCCAACGCAACGTCTTCTGGTTCGCGGTCGCCACTCCAGAACTTTTCGGGCCCATCGGCCATTCGTTCTGCGAGCAATGTGCCCTGCCCATTGCCACTTAAGCCCTGCGATTCTTCGGGCTTCGTCGGTAACCTTGGTAACATACATAATCCAAATTATACATTTTCCAGGTATGTCCAGACCGTATCTTCGGTTCCACTGAAGGTGTGATGTACGCACAGCGGCTGACTAAACAAGATGTACTGAAATACTGGAGGAAGACTGTTTGCAAGGTGATGCCGCTTTATTTTGATAGTAAGTTGAGTTCATCTCCTTTTTTTTCTTAGCCTGCTCTGTCTCACTCCTGGGCAAAGGTCTCTCTTCTTCCATTTTACCTAGTTATGAAGAATCCTGCTGGCACACAGACCTCTTCACACCAGTTTCGTACAAAGTCATGTCCAATTGTTCATTAGAAAGTAAATGACTGCAGTAGCAGAACACTGAGTAGAAACTGCTTCTAAACGATATACGTTACGGTAAATTGTTAAAAAAAACATGTCCACGTGTCAAAAATAAACTTGTAAATCTAAATTGAGTTGGTGTTCTGATATACGACAACTGCTGTCAACTTCACTAGAAGTTCCCGTTCCTGTGGGAATACAGGGATAAAAAGTCTATGTCACCCAGGGATAGTGTAGCTTCCCAACGGTGAAAGAATTTTTGAAATCGGTGCAGTAGTTACGGAGCCTATTCGTTACAAACAAACAAACAAATCTTTCGTCTTTATAATATTAGTGTAGGTATCTAATCATTCTCCTGCCCGTATCCCAATTTTGTCTTGTAGCATATGATTAACCAAAATTCTTTGTCTTTACAGGCGAGCTGACGATGCACAATGTCCCGCTCTACCGCTACAACCTGTCAGAAAGTGTCTTCGACCGCGTCAAAAACGGGACTGACTGTTACGACACCGAGCCGAGCCTTCTGCCAGGACTGAGCGACGCATCGAAGTGCTACTTTGGTAAGAATATATAAATTGCATTTATGAGAAGAGGTTTCAGGGGATACTTAACAGAAATTAGTCTGATAATTAATATTGACAGTTTCTTCGTCAGTTAAACACACTTTTACATTAAAATAGTTCGGAAATAATTATGTATTTCGCGGACAATATCGGCGCAGGGCGTCACACGACTTGCGCGGGAGGATGACAGAATCACGTACGTGTACCTTGCGCGAAAGCAGCGGACTAGCCACAGAGTACATTTGTATATAGGGTATAGAGTCGTCACTCATGTCATTTTGCGGAATGTATGGCGTGTGGCGCCATCTGGTGCTTTGTGCAAGGTACTTTCGCACTAGGCACTTTTAGTACTTGTACGATTTTTAAAAAAATGGCATTGTGATTGTAAATTAAATAAAACGAAATAGATAATACAAAAATCTGTTTTATTTTTTACTTTTCTGCCATTGTCACTTTCGACTTTGAAGATTTTATATTTCCTTATTCAATGCAACCACCTCACGATTAAACAAAGTAGTCCTCTTCAATTTACCTGTAACAAATATTTTTAATTTATCATCCAGTCATTTTATTATGTACTTATAAGACCAAAATTAACTAATCATAATATATTGGTTGTAATATTAAATGCACTTACGTGTTTTGCTGCAGGCACAACATCTTTTCATAGGCATGGTCGACAATTCAATTCACAAAGCAAAACAGTGAGTCCAAATTGTTAGCCACAGGTCAGTCGATGATAGCGGTATAGCCGGATAAAAATTTACAAAACATAAGAAAAGAATTATTATTTAAAGAATCCATTCACCTCAAAAGTAAATACGGATTGGAAAACAAACAGTCAAATGTCAATGTCAATAACACGTTCCATTCCCAGATGAATCACTGTAACTGAAATTTATTTCAATAAATAATTAACATTTTCTGTTATTAGTAGTTATTTTATTATCAATTTTTTGTAAATTAACTACAAAATTTAAAAGTTTTTTTTTTGTCTGCTTTTCTTTGAGAAGTTTTTTTTCTGCCAAAGATAATGGAAATACGTGTCTGCATCATCTGCGTGAAAAGAAATAAACACATGACAACGATAGTGTGTTGTAGCCATAACAAAAAAAAACCAGTAATACCAGTGTAATAAAAATATTTATATTTTAATGTTTAAGTAGCGCCATCTATTGATCTGTGCAAAGAAACTTTTTGACGATTCTATCAGGTTCTTCTAAGTTATGACACCATGGGACTAGCGAGGCGACGCCACGCGCCGCGCGGTAAAGAAAGAAAAACAGTCATTCGTTGTATGTATCGGAACGACACGCGACCGCGGGACGCTCTGATTGGCCGACTCGTAGGAGTCGTAGGTCTCTGGGTTGCTACAGATTTATTTTTAGTAGATATGAATTTCCTAACTTACGGTATTCAGATGTTCCCCTGTAGTCACAAACACTTCGATTCGATGTCGATTCCACAAGTCGTGTCTATCTTTTTTTGGCATTACGATAATGAGCTAGATAGACATACAACTTTCCGAATCGAAATGAAATCGAAGTGTTTGTGAATAAGGGGCCTGGTTACTCACCAAGTCTCAGAAGTTCTTCCTTGGAGTTTGCCAAAGGGTAATAAAAAGCAGTGAAAAAGACAAGACAGGATAAGAAACACCACGCTGTGTTCCAAAACGAGCATAATTGAGGTTGTTAAGATGGTTGCTATGCTTAAATAGGATTAGGTGGGAAACATCAGCCAAGATAACCGCTGGGAAAAGTCCCCACACGATGGTTTCCGGAAGACGGACGGCATCGCCGAGGCTGGCCGAGAAAGAGGTGTCGAGACTACTTGGATACGTACCAAGAGAGCTGAAATTTGAGGAAAAATCTGAATGAGGCTGGCACAGGACCGTGGATATTGGCACGCTAAAAGAAAGTATCGAGTTTTTAAAGTAGAAAATCATTTGAAACTTTTATTTTCAGACTTCCCAATGGTGGTGTCCTACCCGCATTTCTACGCGGGTGATGTGCCGAAAGACCACTATGTGACCGGTCTCAAACCAGACAGGCTCAAACACAACTCTTACGTTATTTTGGAACCAGTAAGTAAACAACCAGAGCAGTGGTGGCTCAGTGGTAGCGGCCCCGACTTACGAACAGTAAGGCGTGGGTTCGAACCCAGTCAGGAGCATTACTTTGTGTAATTTATTTCGTCACCACTGCTCTCAAAACGGTAAAGGAAAACATCGTGAGGAAACCGGCATGTCTTAGAACCAAAAAAATCGAAGATGTGACATCTACCAATCCGAACTGGGCCCGCGTGGTGGATTATAGCCCATCTCTCTCCCAGAGGGAAGGCCTGAGTCCCTGCAGTGGGAACATTATAGGCTGATGATGAAGTAAACAATATTTATAGCCTGAAAGTTTGATAAGCAGTCGTACCAAAAGACATATCGTGTTAACTGGGTTATGGAGGTCCGGTAGGCATTTTTTTCATGTAAAATACTACTATTTAGCTACATTCGGTTAGATAGAAAGCTGACCCGAACGGTAGTTGTGACAAAGGCAGGTGGATGATCAGCAGGGCTATTGCGTATCTATTTAAATGTCAGTGGCTATCATAGTGTCCATCGATTAACTGTCAAATGGTTCCATTTTGTACCAAACCATAACCATTTGACAGTTAATCGATGGACACTATGATGGCCACTGACATTTAAAAAGATACGCAATAGCCCTGCTGAGGTGACAAAACGAGTAGCCTAATATGACTGGTTATCTGACTTTCAAACTTTTATCTACCCGTAACATCTGTCAAAAATCTACGAATGACAGTCGCAACCTGTCATGAATGCAGCCTAGCCTGTCAATAATTATGTAAGTGTTTATTTCTACCTCTAATAAATAATAATTATGTATTTCTTCTCCTACAGTACACCGGGACGCCGTTCGAAGCTGTAGCCAGAATGCAGAGCAACCTTAGAATCCATGATTTAACAGGATTTGATGAGAAGTTTACTAAGTTGTCCAATAGAATGATACCATTGTTCTGGGCTGAATATGTAAGTATCAGAGGTGGGATAAAGTTTAGTCCGATTTCAAAACCTGCGAGCTAGTTTGCTAGTTTTGTTTCAAACTTTATTTCGACGTAGGTAAAGATATTTATAGGAAAACCTCCATTAGAAACAAGTCGAAAATGTCAATTTTGTAATAAGATCTTTATGTATTTGGAGTAAAGTTTAAATGTCATAAACGGGCCCAAATAAGGCAAATCTTTCCAAAATCCCAACGTTCCAGTTAATTTACTTTTGACAACAGCAACTTTAAAACAGCCGTATTACTACGTAAATTAAGATCACTATCATTCTGACAGTGGTGTAAACGTTCAAGTATTACGTAACGAATTTGGGGGGGGGGTATTGTAATACGTTACGATGGGTTACAGGGGAGGGGGGTTTTTTATCCTTCAGAACGGTTGCGTAGAGCGTATTTTTAAACGTTTTCTTTTCTCAAAATTCCAAATTTTAGGTAAACATGGTTACTTGGTGGTTACGTAACGTTTTACTTGAGGGGAGAGGGGTACAGAAAAACGTTACGGCGCGTTACATGGGGGGGGGGTAAAAAACTTCAAAAATTGCGTTACGTAATACTTGAACGCTCCCAAAGTCAGAAATGAAATGTCTGTACAGTACGGCCACTTTAAGTGCACAGTTCGAGGTGGCGCTGCTTGCAAAGAATATATGCATTGATATATAAAACCTGGTATATTTAATTTAGTTCCGCGTTTTCCCACCTGAACAGACAAGCTGGTTGAAGTGTAGGTCCTGTACCTATTTTACTAACTGCCATTTTTTTTACAGCATCAAGAAGGATTACCATCACACATACGAATGGCCATTTTCTTCACCAGAGTGATTCTACCACCACTATCAACAGTAATATCAACGACAATGATCCTTCTTGGCATTTACTTACTAACTAAACTTATATACAGAAATAATTTAGAGAATGATAGCCTAAAATCTATACTATTAATTAAAAGTAAAAATGCAACTAAAAATAAAATACTATCCTTTGAAAAAGAATCGTTTTTGAAGGCCAGTTAGCTATTTTTAGACATTACTATGATGTATGTCTTTGAGTCGATATTTTTTGTATAAGGATGTATTAACGCGTGGACAAAATCGGAACTAATTCCGCTGTCTTGTATTGTGAACAGCAATCGACCGCCAAAACATTATTTTACCTTTGTAAATGAGTTTACAAAAAACGTGGCTTGTCTCACAAAACTCAATTGGTAATTATTATAGTAGACAAAAATTAGATTTAATTAAAGCTACAGCAAAGATTAGTTTTATAACGATTTATTTATAATAGAGAATGTAAGGTCTGACCATTGCAAAAGTTAACATTAAGTAAAAAATAAACTGAGTTAGCCTTTTATACTATATGATATAACTGTAAATCCAATTGCGCTAGGTAAAGTTCTAAGCATCGCATAATTGTCTGGAAATTTGTTAATGTAATTTTATATTAATTCAAAATAACTTGTCCTCGCTGGTCTAGCACTTTCATGCCATCTACAATGAGCTCTGACAGGCCTTACCAATACATTTTTGCCGTAGGTACAAACAGTTTTGTACTTTTGCGATAACCTGAAAAGACCCTAGGCACACTGTATTTTTTTTATTATTTCGACTCAAGACATGCAAATCTTTTTTTTATAGGGGAAAAAGGTTTACAATGTAAATAAAGACTGAATATAATAATTTTCATGACATGGCCAAAGTATATGCGGAATTTTAAATAAATTGAGATGTTAGTACTAATGTTAAACTTTTTCTCTTCTTATTATCTACCTCAACAATGAATCAGGCGAGCTGGTAATGGGAGTTTGTGGACAAGACTCTGACAGACAATTACTTCAGTATTGTAAAACACGTGCGAGTCGGACTCGCGCACATGAAGGGTTCCGTACCAATAATACGGCAAAAAAATCACGTTTGTTGTATGAGAGCCCCCTTTTTTTTGGCGTGTGGAAAGTCATCAAATAACCCCTCCCGCTCTTGGGTAGAGCGGAAGGGAGGGTCAGACTTCTACTGATTAAAAACCACCCATGTTCCTTCTTAGCCCTTGCGCCGAGACCGCGGTATCTCTTTCGAACAACCCGCAGCCCCGACGAGCCCCCCCTTAAATATTTATTTTATTTTGATCTTAGTTTAACTTGTTATAGCGGAAACAGAATACATAATTTGTGAAATTTTGCCTAGTGACAGACGGACGGACGGACAGCGAAGTCTTAGAGTCACGTTTTTACCGTTTTGGTACGGAACCCTAAAAATGTCCATACCAGTTCGACTGAATCTGAAAACAAGATTTTTTCATGTATCTCAGTGTAATAAAAAAATAAATGAAAAGAAAGCATAAAAAACGTAGAAATTAAATAACGGTCATCATAATATTTTTATAATTTGTTTTTTTTTAATGTTTGAGTTCGAATTTTTCTTTTCTTTAAAAATTATAATTACTTGAAAGTCATTTCACAATTAGATCTTAGCATCTTTAGAGTCTCAGCAAAAAAGTTGCTCTTGCTTCCAGCTGTCAAATTGGAAATATTAACTGTGAAAAGACTATAATTAGCCCAAGCTATATTTTTTTAAATGAAGCTTTTTCTATTGTATAGTTAAAGGGTGTAAGTTAATTAATTATAATAATTAAAAAATGCATTCGGGGTAGTTTGTAGCTGTGATTGTTCCTAATTTAAAATAGTAGCATCAATTTTGCTCACGGTAGCCTTAAGGTAGTTTTAAATAAACAAAACATTTATTAATAAAGTGTGTTTTATTTTTTGTCCTCATTTTATATTAAGTCATAATATGACTATATAATATGACGTCAGGCAGGTTACATATTATGTAACCTGCCTGACAGAAATCCAGACTCGGTGTTTGTAACTTCTTATGGAAAACACCAAAATAACACTGCCAGATCTTGAAATCCAATCAAATTACTCAGTAACATTAAATTGTGACCATAATATAATTAATAAAAACCGACCAAGTGCGAGTCGTTCTCGACACCGAGGGTTCCGTTTATAGCACAGATAAAGGAAAAAATGCGAAAAGCATAAAGAGCATTGAGTCACTTTGTAAGGACTAGTGGCGTCGTTTTTTTTTTGAGCGGCCACCAATAATTTTCATGTTACTTTGTTGTGCTATGTTAAGTCTACATATGTTCAATTAGTTTTGTCCTAAGTGATTTTGAAGCTGAGATATTTGCATTTGAAAAATTAAAAAATGCCGTCTTCAATTACTGTCCTGCGTAAATAAATCTTAGTTATGTTTCTAGAAGGTTGATATTAGAGCTGGCTTTACTGTTTTACGACCGTCTGTCAATGTGACGTTAGTATGTGACGGTCTTCAGGTCTTGGGAAATAATAATAACACATTATTATACTATTTTATTATAATATGACAAATAAAAACATATCTTTTAACTCTCTTTGTCCATTTCGTTCTCAATGTCATGTCGAATAATCAAAAAAAAAATCTGCCTGCGGAGTCAGATTATTTTAATATCTGCCCCATCCCATGGATGAGTAAACAATATTGTATGTAACTGGTGGTTTTCATTTTCTATCAATAAATTCAGAAGTCCGATATCAATCCAGAATGCAATGGAATCACGAGTAATTCCAATTACCAATGGACCCGGTAATGGGTCGACCCACTGGGACCACGGGTAATGAGTCATATAATAGACATTACATGCAAACAGCAGCCTAAGGTACGTTTCCCAATAATACAAGGGCAATGAAATATGTCTGTCTAGATGCTCGACGAACTACGAGAATGTACACGTAATAGGTATGTTTGTATACATGAATGTCCAATACGAATACCGCCATCACGATTTAGAATTCATCGGCAACAGGTACAAAATGGACTGTTAATTACATTCATATCTAATAAAACTAGTCTGGACCTACAGGATTCAGTTATGGGAGCCTGCTGTGATTTTGATATAAATATCATAAGCAAATTAGCAATGTTTCATTCGAAACAGTGACTTACACGAATATATTCTGTACATGCCAACAGTGAAGGATGAGATAAAGAAATTCGCAGGCAAATGCAAAACAAGACCGGACAATGTCCAATGTATTTAAATATTAACCGACTTTAAAAACACAAAAAAGTGAAAAACAAAAACATGAAATATAAACTTCAGAATCAGATTTTTCTTTAGAAGTTTATTTTATTATTTTAGCCAGTCGAACCACCTTAACAAATCGAACGACGTAAAATCCAAATCCGTTCATCGTTTTTTTTAGTTACGAATAGGGTTGTCATCTCAAAAATTTTGCAGCCAGGGCAAGACGCGTGAAAACCCCGGATTTTTAAGCCCAGAACTCGGACATGTCAACAGGTTTTTTTAAACATAGTCAGAGTAAAAAAAACGGCCAAGTGCGAGTCGGACTCGCGCACCGAGGGTTCCGTACAAACAAAGTTTAATTAAAATTATAAAAAAAAAAAAATTATATGATGTAACTAAAAATTTACGGTTTTCGCAATTTTTCCTTTATGTTGCTTCGTACCTTTCAAGATTCTGAGTTCACGGGAAGTAAGCCGTAGGTTTTGATTCCCCTGCGAATGTCGAAAATTTGCGGCATAAACGGCTTTATCTTTTGATTGCGTTGGCTTAGAAGTATCATTTTTTTACAGCTTTAAGGGACAGTAGACCTGAGTGTCATTACATATTATAAAACGCAGTCCTCCGCCGCGTCTGTCTGTCTGTCTGTTCGCGATAAACTCAAAAACTACAGCACCGATTTTCATGCTGTTTTCACCAATGGTACACAAGTAGATCTTGAGGAAGGTTTGAGCATATAATTTGACTAACATCCACGCGGGCGAAACTGCGGGCATCAGCTAGTTTGGTATAAATTTCAGCTTGATACCTCCACGCATTCCTGAGAAAAAGGGTCTTGAGAGACAGACAGACGGGCGGACGGACAACAAAGTGATTCTATAAGGGTTCCGTTTTTTCCTTTCGAGGTACAGAACCCTAAAAACAATTGAAAATGTCTTAAATCACCTTTTGATATAATCTCAGACCTATTTTTTTTTTTTGGGGTTGGGAAATCATCAAATAACCCCTCCCGCTCTTGGGCAGAGCGAAAGGGACTGGGTGTCAGACTTCTACTGACTAAAAACCACCCATGTTCCTTCCCAGCCCTTCATGTCGAGGCCGCGGTATCCCTTGCGAACAACCCGCAGCCTCGACAGGCTTTATTCTCAGACCTTAAATTAAATTTAGTCTTATCTATCATCAATAATCATAATTTTAAATGTACAAAACGGAGTATTATTACAGTTTGTTACATTTTTTTAAATTGTGATTGTTATTTTTTTAAACCCGGACTACAAATGAAGACCCGCCCGGACACTCCCTGGGGAAACCCGGACGGATGGCAACCATAGTTATGAAGGAACAAAGTAACGAACATTGTGGGATACAGATACAGTACAGACATTGAGATTGAACGACGGAGTTTCAATAGAAAAAGAGGCTGGATTATACTGCTCGCAAATGTGGCTGGAGTTTATAAAAAACTTCGGTCAAAGGTCGTCTCACAGAGTAGGTCGTACGGAAATATGTACCTACCTACTTTGTATTTTGGAGATACATAAAGCTCGTAATATGTGAATCTCTTTGTTTTAAACCTATTTTTTAGAAACATAATCTTCATACTTATCCGTTGTAATTTTGAAGATTAAAAACTTATTCTTTTAAAAACACTGCCCTTGTTTTTTGCCAACAGTACATTATAATTTATACCTAACTAGCTGTTCCCGGCATGCGTTGCAATGCCCTTTTTCCTACCTACTACCTGCCTGTGTACCAACTACCTACTACCTCCTACCCTAACTACCTACTACCCTACCTACCTACTACCCTACCTACCTACTACCCTACCTACCTACCTACTACCCTACCTACCTACCTACTACCCTACCTACCTACATAGTACCCTACCTACCTACTACCCGACCTACCTACTACCCTACCTACTTACCACCCTACCTACTACTCTACCGACTACCCTACCTACTCTACTATCCTACTTACTACCCTACCTACTACTCTACCTACTACCCAGCCTACCTACCTACCACTTTCTCACATTTTAAACCTTCCCTGGACTTCCACGAATAATTCAACACTATAATTAGCCAAATCGGTCCAGCCGTTCTCGAGTTTTAGCGAGATTAACGAACAGCTATTCATTTTTATATAATATAGCTGTACCCCGCGTGCGTTGCAATGCCCTTTTACCTACCTACGTACCAACTACCTACCACCTACCTATTACCTACCTACCTACATACTACTAATTTCTCACCTTCTCTGGACTGCCACAAATGTTTCAAAACCAAAATTAGACAAATCGGTCTAGCCGTTCTCTAGTTTTAGCGCGACTAACTAACAGCAATTAATTTTTATATTATACGCAAACACCATTTGAAAAATAGTTTTTCTATTGGGAAAGAAACAGTAATTATTTGTGATTATTGTGATTGAGATTGTGATAATGTCGTATGGTCTGTTTGAAGTTGTCATTCGTTGACTGAACAACTGAACGTCACTCAATTGTTTTGCCTTCCCGGAACCTCTCCACTAACACTTGAACTTTATGTTACGGTATTAAAGCTCAAATTGATTTTACGTTTTAGTTAGAAAACGTTTGTATGGGAAAAAGAAAAGGGCTGTTTTTAGGGCTTTTCCGGCTATTATTCGAATTTTTCTCGCCGTAAAAACCATCCTTGAACTTCAACGAACATTTAAAAAAAATCAGCCAAATCGGTCAAGCCGTTTTCATGCTATGTCGTGACAACGGAAAACGGGTTTCATTTTTATATATATAGAATAGAATATAGATGTTATGTACAATGTATGTGCCAACGATGAAACAAAACGTAAAATTTTGTAATGGTATTTGCACACTTTTTAATGTAGTTTTATTCATAGTTGTGGCGAATATAGATTTATTCTCTATTTGTACTATACAATTGCTCATTAGTACAACAAAAGTTAAATTTTAAACCAATAAAATAAAAGTTTGTTTGAATGGGTTTCTGACAGTAGCTGTCAGTGTCAATGTCAAACACCAAACAAAAGGCCGAACAAACACCCTGCCTTTGGCTTCCTGGGAATTCGCGGGTGTAAGCAAATTTTATTTTCTTTTCTTTCGTTGCCGCATTTTGTAGCTTTAGTTTATAAAAACATGTTACCCACTAAAATCTTTCCATCAATACAAAAACATTCTATTAAAACACACATGTATTGTCTAAACTTATAAATAAATTAGTTGAATTGCGTTAACAATGAATGCCAAGAAAAATAATGAATTGAGTAACGGTTGGAGATTGTGTCCTTCAAAAAGCTTTCCTGGCAAATTTTATTATTTCAATGTGATAAGTGGAGAAACCGCATGGAGCCTAAACCAAACTGATGTACGTATTTAAATTACCAAAAAATACCTGCAGATAAACACAAACATACCAACTTTTGACACAAGTACTTGAAATTGCTGTTTATAATGCGCACGCATGTCAAGGAAGAAGGTCCCAATGTTTTGACCGGCATTACGTGCGTAGTATTTATACTTTAATTTTTCCGCTATATTTTCGCTGGCATCAGTAAAATCTAGTATTTTAACAGTATAAAATGTTGTAAAGCTTCACGTTTCCGAAATATACTGTATTCGAATTCTAAACTTTCGATAGTAGGTATTAAACCACCAAGTCACGGTAGGTACAATTTTTGATTTCTGTAATCATTGATATTTTCATAAGTTTAGCTTTGTATTATACATATTGTAAATAATCAATGTTTTGCATTGTACCTTCAGTTGATCTCCCAGCTGTGCAATAATATTTATTTGGGTATCCATTTTTGGTGTAGCTAAGTATAAATGTATATATTATGTGAAAACAGACATGTATACATATCATAATTATCACCCACACTTTGTGGATATTGGTTCTAATCGCCGAGGTTCAAGGCCGCTTCACATAATAGGAAGTATCTTTGTCTTCTTCTTCCATACTTCTCTATTACTTGTCATCTCAGCAATCACCTCCTTTCTAGCCATATTATTATGATCCTTCACACAGTCCATCAATCGTTTTCAAAAGTGTATGTGTTGCATAAAATTTAACCATAATGCAACAGTATCATTGTTTCAGGCTAGGACATGCTAAACCATAAATTTTAATAACCATTATCATTCTCTTGCCCTTAGCCCAATTCATTTAGGGTTGGTGCAGCATGTCTTTTTCCATAATTCTCTATTACTTGTCATCTCAACTGAGACCGTGTTTCTGGTCTTCCTCTACTCTTACTTCCTCCTCCACATTCATACTCACAACTTTCCTCACATCATTTTCCTCTATCCTCCGCATGACATGCCCCAACTGATTACCACACAAGTTTTCAGTCACCAGGGCCATTTTCAGATTGCCTCTTATGTACTAATTTCTTATTTTATCCATTCCCGTAACACCACACATCCCCCTTAGCATTCTTATCTCAGCCACAGACATGACTTTATTGCAGCTATTAAACAAAACAATTTTGTTTTCAGACCAAGGACATAAAAAAAGAAACCAGCTTCCACAAAATAACAGACAATTCTCACGGTTATCCTGAACCAACTACGCTGCCAGACGATACTACACCTATATCCCATAATATTTTTGCCGACACCCAAAGACCTCAGTTTCTACCACAAATACCAAATACCCCCCAACTGCCAACGTTTGGCCAAGCCATTTTTCCAAGATATGCACCTAACGAACCATTAATTCCCAATATTGTTTGGACTTCAATACCATTCCCAATGTTCTGCCCGGAAAAAAAGCCAATGTATGACAAAGTCACACAAATATCTGATTCCGAGAGAATCGTTCACTCTACTAATGTACCATTAAGTGAACGCTTTACAAATTACGAGTCACCAGATCTTAATTCTACGCAAAATAAGATTGCTAATCCGTTACCAAAATATGAAACTTCAACTCCAAAAAATCCGTTTCTAGAATGCATTCCTGAATCTCAGAATTTGTTCCCAAAGCCACTGATTAAGGAATCAATATTAAATTTGGAACCGAAGTTACATAAGCCAAAAATTCCTATTGTTTTTAATTGTAATGAAAAACCAATCATAAGTGTTAGCAATAAAGTTGAAAGTGCTACATCAAGTACAGAGGTCCCTAAAGCTGTTCCGAAGGACCAAGTTTTGGAGAATCTAGAAACTGATGATTTGAGATTCCTCTTGCTGGCAAAGAGAAGATTAGAGACAACTGATGCTGCAGTTGAAAGTAAGTTATATATTTCAGAGCTCATTCACTCTCAGGTAGGCATTAGTAACCCTGAAACAGCCATAGAGGCAGACCTCATAGAAGATAAGACCACCTGGCCAAAACCAACAATCACTGGTCCTCATGAGTCCCTACATTTTATGAACTTGAGGGCCACTAATCAGCGGCGGCGACCTCTCGTGCCCGGCCCTGGTGCAAGCCATGGTCCGGGGCTGGAGGGAATGGGACGCCGTCGCCTCCTTCTCCTTCTGCGAAGCAGCGATGCTGGCAAAGGAAGTAGTGGAGCGTGAGTGGGAGAGAACTCCTCGTCCCAGCCGCCGCGGGAGACCCTCTGGGCGTCGGGGGCCACGAGATGGCTTCCGGCCACCGTTGTGGAGGTCAGACAGGCAGTTGCTCCATGTAAAATACTGGTGTTCAGCTGCATTGGGTTAACCTGGAAGCAGACCCCAACTTAGACTTAAATAAATGGTTGGGAAATGGCTTGGCAGATCATTATATTTGTTCCTGGAGCCCAAACTCTTCCTTTGCTAAACTCTTTGTACTTTTTTCAGAAAAGAAACCAAAGCCAAGTGAATCGAAACCTGTAACTCTCAAGAAAAAGGTAACATTTAATCTAAAGAATGAAACAGATGATGACAGCAGTTGTGACAAGAATGAAAAACAATTTATAGTTAGATCCATACTTCTTCTTTAATGTGTAGTTTGGCCTAACTTGGTGACGGAAGTTTTAATGCCGCCTGTAGGCAAAGGCCTTCTCTGTCGGGGCTGCGGGTTGTTCGAAAGAGATACCGCGGCCTCGACACAAAGGGCTAAGATGGAGCATGGGTGGTTTTTAGTCAGTAGAAGTCTGACAATCCTTAATGATTTCTAACATAACACATAACATCACGACTGTAATCCCCGAAGGGTTAGGCAGAGGTGTACCTAATAGTACACCCACATTTCGCCAGTTATGTTTAAGTCCCATATAATAGGGGGCGAGCCTATTGCCATCAACCGGGCACAAATCCAGACTCCGTAGCTGTTACTGATAAATTCCTGATGGAAAAAGCCAATAACACTTTGCCCGACCCGGGAATCGAACCCAGGAGCTCATGCTCAGCAGTCGCGCTTGCGACCACACACAACGAGGCAGTCTTAATGATTTCTCAACCTCAAAGAAAAAAAAAATAGGCAAAAGCCTTTCTGCTTACCATTTAACTCTGTCTATGGCTGTTGGGGCCCAATCCTAGTGTAGAGTGTGTGTGTGTATGTTTGTGTTGTGTGTTGAATTATTTTTTTATAAATTTGGTAGTGGCCTGACCTGTAAATGCGAATATATGTTTAATAGGGGATCGGACTGACTCAAAAAAAATATGACTGTTTAGTCCGTCAGTTATATTATCGAAAAATATTGGATACGTGTTTTTTAAAAATTTACGAAGATATATCGCGTCAAAGATCATGAGTGGGGGGGGGCTTGTGACATCACTTGGAGGTAAAAAATGTACTAACATGTGACGTCACACGAGTTTTCGAAGCACTGTATCGTCTTCATTTTTTGTTTACGTGAAAAAAGAAAAAAATATTTGTGTGTTGTGTAATATTTTTCGGAAATCTATCTGACGGACTAATTAGTTTTTTTTTGTCCGATCCCCTATTATATATCTTGTTTTTTATTTTCAGTCTTTGACAACAAACCAAACCGTGGTCTCTCCAACATCACCCAAAGATGAAAATACAACATTTTATGTGAAAGATATACCTAAGTCACCTCAACCACATGCCAACGACCAACCACCAACATTTCTACCAACTGCCGTCAACCAATCACCAAAAGCAATTAACCAGAGACCAATTGCCATGAACCAGCAACCAAGTTTTAAGAGTACAACTTGGTATGTTGTGGTTGATACTGATGTATTACTACTGGATTATGAGTTGATAGACAAGTTTGTACTATCGGGTAAGTGTTTGCTTATTGTAATGTTTAAATAGTTGAATGAATACTAAATGAATGAATGAATGAATGATTTATTTGCGGGAATATAGGTTTTTTACATGAGTTCTTGAAGTACATAATAAATTTGTTTCACTATATTCGGCATTTCAGCCATACAAATATTTAGATTTTACATGTTTCGGTTGTAGCATGCATTATACATTTATGAATTAGCCAAAGAAAAAACAAAAAAAATATGGATAATCATTTAAATTTCGATTATAATGCAATTATTTAATATAGGTAATACAATACTACTCATTCAAATAATAATAAATAATATAATGTCATGTCAATTGAAGTAATTAAATAATGTCAATTTTAGAATTAATTTTGCCGTGCCCTGACAGGGTCTACAGTCTAAAGTTTTACATATTTTATTATACTTGTAGCATGCAACATACAACATGTAGATTTAATTCAATACTGAGATTAATAAACAAGTACAGCATAATCCCGATTATCCGGTGTCCATTGTTCACGGCTATAATTACCGTAATTTTATATCCTATTGTCTAAATAACGTATATGAAACACTATCTATAATTAAAAGTTATTAATATTGTTTGATTTTACTTGGAAATCTATCATCCGGATTACCGATTATACGGATAATCGGGTTCCTACTGGGAGCGTTTTTTATGTAACGCAATTTTTGGAAAATTTTCCCCCGTATAAATTGCTACATTTATATACTAATAAACATTTAGTTTCCTGTACCAAACTACACGCTGGCATTTTGTTAATGCAGTCCTCAGCTCCATAACACCCTTGTCTACGGCTCCGACGTAAATTTTCCCTCGACTGCTGTAACTTTTCCCCACTTGTATCAAAATATCTTGGATTTGTACCAAGTTTTTGTAAAAATATATTGATGTAAAAGAGTGTCCATAGAGTTTCATGCCCATACTTTACGCAACTACATTATTTTCACAAGTTATTGTGGCTGTAGCTTCGTTTTATTTGTTTTTCTGACAGCCTTTTCTGAGTGCCTGTAATGGTCCAATTGAAATAAATACTTTTAATTTCAATGTACAATAGGGATGTTTCATGACTAAACAAAATATGATTATGTTTAGTCCGTCTGTTAGATTATCGATAAATATTGGATACGTGTTTTTTGTTTTATTAAATTAATTAAAATTGACGAAAATAAGATTTGTTGAAGATCATGAGTGGGGGCTCGTGACGTCGCTTTCTGATAAAAAAATTACCAAACTGACATCACACGACTTTTCGAAGCACTGTGTCTTCATTTATTATTTACGTGAATTAAGAAAAAAATATGTGTCCAAATTTTTTTGGAAATCTATCTGACGGACTAATTAGATTTTTATGCCAACTACTCTATTAACTAAATGTTCTAACCATTCCACCGATCTCTTTTCTAGATCCAAAATGCCGACTAGTAATACCTCACGCGGTCGCGGCCACCATAGAGGCGTTGTGTATGGGCAACTGTCACGGCCAACAGCGGGTCATCAACGCTCGGCAGCTGACAAGGAAACTGGCGGCGCCTCCACCGCATTATATAGGTAAGTCGCATTACACTCAGATATTGGAACGAAGTTCCTTATCGCGCGTTGCGAAAGGGGGCTATACGGAAAAAATTAAGACCAAAAGTTGTAACGACACTTTTTGCTATAGTTGTAAGCCGTGCGGCGTGCGCGTGTTTCTCTGTCTGTCTCCCTCTCTCTCTCTCTCATAGAAAGCAAGCCAGTTATTTTCAGAACTTCGTTCCATCCGGTTGTCCCTTGACACCTCTCAAGTTTTTCTTCCTACAGAGCAGTGGTAGCGGCCCCGACTTACGAACAGTAATTCGTGGGTTCGAACCCAGGCAGGCGCATTACTTTGTGTAATTTATTTCATCACCGCTGCTCCCAAAACGGTGAAGGAAAACATCGTGAGAAAACATGGCGTCTTCGAACCCAAAAATTCAAAGACATGTGACATCTACCAACCCGCACTGGGCCCGCGTGGTGGATTATAGCCCATGCCTCTCCTAGAGAGGAGGCCTGAGTCCTTGCAGTGGGAACATTATAGGCTGATGATGATGATGGCGATAGGTTTACTCCCTATTACATGGAGCTGATGGCGAAAAGTGGGTGTACTATTAAGGACACCTCTGCTTAACTCTTCGGGGATTACAGGCGTGATAATATTTTTATCAATACATATTAATAATTGTTGTTGTGTTTTTCCTACTCCTCCGCTATTTTTTTCTGATTAATTTCGTTGCGGGATCCAAGACAGTTAAATCGTTTCTCTGGGAGTTCGTCGAGCTTCATTGTCTCGGCGCTTTTCTTGTGGTCGCCACTGTTGATTCTGGCGCACAGAAGTAGCAGTGGGCATGGAATAGTGTGGCGGGCATGTCTTAAAAACTAAAATCTTGATATATATAGGGTGTAAAAGTACCCTTAACGCAAACGAAGGGCACTTGTTCTCCCCACCACTGCGATCATTTTTTTGTTCTAGACCATACCTGGGAACTTCCTAGTTACGGAGATATTGGGGGTCAAAGTTCCAAATTTTTCACAGCTGTTTTTGTAAATACTAGTTTTTCAGGTTTTAACTTTACTTAAATTACCTCCATGACCCGTTTACTATTCAAAGCATCCACTAGCACAATGTTTTAAGAGTGCTACTTTGAGTTTTATCGTAAAATGTGATATTTGACCCCAAAAAAAAAAGTCATTTCCCAGCAAAAATTTTCGCGTAGGGGTACTTAGATTGATGTACAGAATGCTTGGTTGACGGGTGTGTGATGGGTTGATTTACAGCCTGTATAATTCTACTGTACATGTGTATATCACTGAACTCCTTCTAAACGGCTAGACCGATTTGGATGAAACTTTCTGGAGATATTTCAATGGGTTCGTGGATGGCTTGAAAGCACAATTGGACCCGGTAGGTGGGGCTGCTGTCCGGGCAGGACGCCGTCTGCCAAGTCCGCTAGTTCATTGTCTCAGCGCTTTTCTTGTGGTCGCCACTGTTGATCCTGGCTTACAGGAGTTACAGTGGTTTGGGAATAGTGTGGCGGGCTTGTCCCATAAAAAAAGTTCCGCTAGTCACTACATATCACTATCACTACATAGTACAAAACAAAGTCGCTGTCGCTGTCTGTCCGTCCCTATGTATGCTTAAATCTTAAAACTACGCAACGGATTTTGAAGCGGTTTCTTTTAGTAGATAGAGCGATTCAAGAGGAAGGTTTTAGTATATAATTTGACCGACATCCACGCGGGTGAAGCCGCGGGCATCAGCTAGTTAAATATAATTTTGTTTTTTAATAATCAAATTTTGTCCACAGCCGAACCTCGAACTCAATACAACGGTAACCTAGAGGTTACTACTGATAGTATTGTCCACTGCTGCATGAAAGCTGCTAATAAAAACTATTATGTGGTAAGTAGCTGTTTGTTGCCTAGGTCGGTCTGTGGATGGGTGACCGCCCGACATACCGAGTTTCCTCCGTGCCTCGGAAAGCACGTTAAGCTGTTGGTCCCGGCTGCCATATCTAGATCTTTGGCAGTTGTTACAGGTAGTCAGTGACCTGAAATTCTGACATCCAGTCTTACCAAAGAGTATCGTATTACCTAGTATTAACTGGGTTGTGGAGGTCAGATAGCCAGTCGCTCCATGTAAAATACTGGTATACAGCTGCATCCGGTTAGACTGGAAGCAGACCCTAACATAGTTGGGAAAAGGCTAGGCTGATGATGAGCTGTTTGTGGTTTTGTTTTTTAATACCTTTTTCTTCAAATAGTCACTCAAGGATGTAATGGTCCCGGCTGCGGGTTGTTCGCAAGAGATACCGCAGCCTCGACGTGAAGGGCTAAGAAGGAACATGGGTGGTTTTTAGTCAGTAGAAGTCTGATACTCCCTTTTGGTCTGCCCAAGAGCGAGAGAGGTTATTTGATTATATTAGGTATCCCTGCCTAACCCTTCGGGGATTACAGGCGTGATGTTAAATTAGTAACTTTCTTTTTCAGGTCCTAATAACGAATGACCCCCACCTTCAACTTAAAGCGTCGTTACAAAACATACCGTCTTACAAATTAAACGATATAAAATATGGGGTCGATATCAAACCTCATACTACATCAGAACCTAAAAATATCCAAATAAACAACTCGAATCATGACATGAACACCAACAATCAATTTCATAACAATTTAATTCAATTCAGCAACTTACAAATTACACAGGAAATTAATTCTCAAGAGAAAACTTTGAAGATGACTCCGAGAATTGATGTACAGGAAAAGAATCAATATGACAAGAATTTTGGTTTGTTTGAATTTAAGAGTCCAGTCAATAAACAACTGTTTTTAAGTGACAGCGAGTCGAATGATAGCGCTAGTGATAAATTGATAAATATTACTAAACAGAAATATATGAAAAATATCGAAAATGATATGACAAGACCCCATAGTGATGGTCTTTCGGATATTAGTAGTGAAGTCTCATGTATAAATTTAAAAGGTAAAAATGTGTCTAAACCTCAAAATTCGGGCCCGTTTCTACCTGGTAAATTTGAAAATCAGAACCAAAATCCTGTCTCCGTTTTTAGCACAAACAATGTCAGAAAGACAATTCCTAATGAAAAAGTTTTGACACAAAATCTCGACTTGAATGAATTTCAGAAAGATTCCTTGGAGTATAATTTTGAAAGCACAGAAAAAGTTTTCTGCTCTATACCGATTACAAATTTAAAACTATTTCAACCTAATTCGAAACCATTTACTTTAACATCACGACAAGAGTTATTAGGGGCTACCAGAGACAACAAAACCTTAAACCCTTCACAGTCACGAATAAAAAAACTCATCGAAACCATAGATTCGACAACAAAAACCCAATTTGAAAATACCCCAAAAACTGTAGACAGCACAGGAACATTTAAAATACCTAAACTTTTACCTATCAAGAATGCAACACGGAATACGTCCGTTCAAGCCGAAAGTCCGACAGCGAATGACCAAATCGGGACCCGAACGACCATAGATTCTATAGAAGAGGGTGTAAAGAGGTTCCGTATAAAAAGTAAGAATATGATGGTGAAGATAAAGACAAGGACTGATGAATGGATATGCTGTTATATGCAAATCATGGAAGAAGCTTTGGTTAAAATTTTAGAGGTATGACTATACTATACATTTTTTTAAATTTAGATTTTAACGCTATAGGGGTAAAAATTTGTGAATAAAAGCTGTGAGTGATGGGCTAGCTCGCCGTCCGTCCATCTTATGACGACGACAGGCCGTGTCGACGGCGCATTCATGTTCCACGCGCGACTTAAAGAGATGTCAGCAACATGCAAGAGTCAACGCCTGCGGGTTGTTCGAAAGTGATACCGCGGCCTCGGCACAAGGGCTAAGAAGGAACATGGGTGGTTTTTAGTCAGTAGAAGTCTGAGACTCTACCGCTCTGCCCAAAGCGGGAGGAGTCATTTGATGATTACCCACTCTCTCTGCTTAACCCCTTAGGAATTACTAGTGTGATGTTATTAATATTTCTAATAAAATATTTTATTTACAGAAAAACACTGTCTGTATGAAAAATACTGCAGCGCCATTAACGTTGAAAGACACATTGAATTGTATTAAAATGTTGTATGACAGTCATACAAAAATAAGAGAAATCGCGAATAAACTATCAGAATTGCTTGACAAGTGTATGATTTGTGTTCAAGGTAAGAACATTCTAGACTACTAAAAGTATTCAGACTAATTTGTCATTTACTAAAGTAAAAGATTCCATCCATTCCATCTTTATACAGGGTGTAAACGAACCCTTCACGCATCCGTCAACCAAGCATTCTGTACATCAAACTAAGTACCCCTACGCAAAAATTTTTGATGGGAAACGATTTTTTTTTTTTGGGTCAAAAATCAAATTTTACGGTAAAACTCAATGTAGCACTGTTAAAACATTGTGCTAGTGGATGCATTGACTAGTAAACGGGTCATGGAGGTAATTTAAGTAAAGTTATAACCTGAAAAACTAGTATTTACAAAAACAGCTGTGAAAAATTTGGAACTTTGAACCCCAATATCTCCGTAACTAAGAGGTTCACAGGTATGGTCTAGACTCTAGAACAAAAAAATGATTGCAGTGATGGGGAGAACAAATGCCTTTCGTTTGCGTTAAGGGTACTTTAACACCCTATATATGTATTAGTATGTACCATTTATGTAGGTATATTAATTTATGTTAACAAAATAGTATTTTCCAAATTTATTTATATTTGTACTCTACCACAGTGCTGTCCTTTTTGACCCTAAGGTTGACTGGTAGAGAATGCCTTGTGGCATTAAGTCCGCCTATATAACGGACCCTTAACGCAAACGAAGGGCATTTGTTCTCCCCACCGCTGCGATCATTTTTTTCTTCTAGACCATACCTGGGAACCTCCTAGTTGCGGAGATATTGGGGGTCAAAGTTCCAAATTTTTCACAGCTGTTTTTGGAAAATACTAGTTTTTCAGGTTATAACTTTACTTAAATTACCTCCATGACCCGTTTACTATTCAAAGCATCCACTAGCACAATGTTTTAAGAGTGCTACTTTGAGTTTTACCGTAAAATGTGATTTTTGACCCCAACAAAAAAAGTCGTTTCCCAGCAAAAATTTTTGCCTAGGGGTACTTAGTTTGATGTACAGAATGCTTGGTTGACGGCTGTGTGATGGGTAGATTTACACCCTGTATATTAGTATGTACCATTTATATAGGTATATTAATTTATGTTAACAAAGTAGTATTCTCCAAATTTATTTATATTTGAACTCTACCACAGTGCTGTCCTATTTGACCCTAAGGTTGACTGGTAGAGAATGCCTTGTGGCATTAAGTCCGCCTATATACCACGTTTGTGCATGTTTAACTAAATAAAAGAAGTTTCACAACGCAACACTCTCTGAGCTAGTTTTCTAATTTTACCAAAAAGTAGAACTAAGGTTTGCAAAAAACAACACTTGTGCGGTCTCATCAACCGTACATTTATTTTGCGAACGCAGCAACCTACTTTGATGTCAGGCGTCACAAATATTACGCTATAATTGGCTACTTGACTACTGTTAAAAATTCACGAAAATGTTATGTTATTTCAAAGAACTAACAGAAATAACACGATGTGTGAAAAAAGTAATAAAATCGATCAAAAAATGGCTTAGTTTTACCTGATTTTAAATGACGTGCTAGACAAAGACAGCACTACAAAAAAGTGACGTCATATTTCATACCGCCATAGTTGCGTAGTACAAATGGCCGTTTCGTGCGACAAGGATAGAACCACCAAAAACTTCTAAAGCATGTTGCCATACAGAGCCCATTTTCCGTGTGGAAAATCATCAAATAACCCCTCCCGCTCTTGGGCAGAGCGAAAGGGAGTGTCAGACTTCTACTGACTAAAAACCACCCAAGTTCCTTCTTAGCCCTTAATGTCGAGGCCGCGGTATCTCTGGACTGGCTATACTTTCTAGTTTCACTAGATAAGTTATCCGGGACTTAACCGGGGTTCAAACAGTCCATGGTAATTTTCTGAAAAAAGTGTAATTTATTTTTCAGGTAAAATAAAGTTGTCTATAGCACCGGAAGTTTTTATGATAATATTTGGATATGGTGTCCTGCTACTTCTATCTTTAAAGGTAATTTATGTTTATTCATTCAAAATTGTGTAACATCAAGTTATGTGACGCGCAAAAATTATTACTAATAATATGCAGTGATAGTGACAAATCGGGATGGATGATATGGCGACAGGTCGCTGGAACAGCTTGCGACCCACGGATGCCCCTCAAGTTAAAGTGGAAAATATACAAGTCCGTGATTAGACCTGTCGTACTGTATAGATCAGAATTCTGGGCTGTGAAGAAGATGGAAGTAAAAATTTCGAACTCCACAATATGTGATATATAAATCCATTTAAGAGTTATGAGGGAACAAAGAAACAAACATACAATTCAAACACATAATCCTCATTTGGGCTTCGCCGCTCGGTAGACATACCTGTAGTGACAAGAATTCATCCATGGGTTGGATATTATTTCTTCCAGTAAACAGACGGTTTTAACATGCGGAGACTTATTTATTTTCCAGATCATTCTCCCAGAAAACGAAGAACTGAAGGAGGCTCTGTTACTCCTGAGCGGCTTGCAGGCCAGCATGGAGAGTAACCTTAAAGAAGAAGACCCAGAACTTGTGAAATCTCCTTCTGTAGGTTGCGCAGAAGTTGACCAAGATCAGGAAGACATTCGACCTCCGTGTGAGTATTATCTTCAGGGTGTAAGGGATCCCGTCGGGGCTGCGGGTTGTTTGCAAGAGATACCGCGGCCTCGACATGAAGGGCTAAGAAGGAACATGGGTGGTTTTTAGTCAGTAGAAGTCTGACACTCCCTTCCGCTCTGCCCAAGAGCGGGAGGGGTTATTTGATGATTTTCCACCCACCATAAAAAAAAAAAGTGTAAGGGACCCCGTCGGGGCTGCGGGTTGTTCGCAAGAGATACCGCGGCCTCGACATGAAGGGCTAAGAAGGAACATGGGTGGTTTTTAGTCAGTAGAAGTCTGACACTCCCTTTCGCTCTGCCCAGAGCGGTAGGGGTTATTTGATGATTTCCCACCCCCACAAAAAAAAAATGGTGTAAGGGACTGGCTCGCCGTCCGATCAGCATAGCTATTCACAAACAACCGAATCCAATATATCGAGCGAGCGAGATAGACATACGTCTATCTCGCTCGAACATGGGCGGGTTTTAGTCAGTACAAGACTGACACTCCCTTCCGCTCCGCCAAAAGCGGAGAAAAAAGGTGTAAGCGACAGCCCTCCGCAAACTAACAGGGTGCAATCACATTGCACTAATTGCACCGGAATTTTTCTCCGCAGAATTTTCATTTTCTTCCATCGTTTTTTCAATGTAAATTACGTTTATTTCAATGTAAAATACGCAGCACTCCATCGCTTAGAAGCAGTTTTCGCGTACTGTATTGATTTAATTTTCAAGTTACGTAACGAAGCAAATATTTTGGAACCCATAATTATTATAATAACATAGGCCATATCACAAAGTTGCAATCGTTATATCGCGAGAAATTCACGTTTGAACTTTGCCAAGGGTATACATAATTATTGTTCGTGATTGTACATGATAAATAAAGAATATTCTATTGCAGAGTACTTGAAACATAACCTCTGCCTAACTCTTATAAGAAAAACAGTTGTGATGTTAATTTAATATCTTTTCAGTCATGAAAAAGAGATCATACGTGTTAGAGTATCTAAAGAAACATTATAAAGACTGGGAAAATTACAACGAAGATGATGACGATCGCTATAAACATATGATTGAAAATGTAAGTACCTTTGTAATTTATTACTAACGCCTAGGTTAGGAGCTCGTGGCTTAATAAGAACTGCCACTCGGGTCGATCTTTAGGTAAAGCTGTGCTCACCTAGGTCGGTCTGTGGATGGGTGACCACCCGACATACCGAGTTTCCTCCGTGCCTCGGAAAGCACGTTAAGCTGTTGGTCCCGGCTGCCACATATAGATCTTTGGCAGTCGTTACAGGTAGTCAGTGACCTGAAATTCTGACATCCAGTCTTACCAAAGAGTATCGTATTACCTAGTATTAACTGGGTTGTGGAGGTCAGATAGGCAGTCGCTCCATGTAAAATACTGGTACTCAGCTGCATCCGGTTAGACTGGAAGCCGACCCTAACATAGTTGGGAAAAGGCTAGGCAGATGATGATGCCTAGGTTCGTCTGTGGATGGGTGACCACCCATTACATACCTAGTTTCCTCCGTACCTCGGAAAGCACGTTAAGCTGTAGGTCCCGATAGATCTTTGGCAGTCGTTATAGGTAGTCAGTGTCCTGAAAGTCTGACAAACAGTGTTACCAAAGTGTATCGAATTACCTAGTATTAACTGGGTTGTGGAGGTCAGATAGGCAGTCGCTCCATGTAATATACTGGAATTCAGCTGCATCCGGTTAGACCTGAAGCTGATCCTAACAATAGGGTAGTTAACAAAAAAAATGTAATTAGTCAGTCAGATAGATTTCCAAAAAATATTGGACACGTATTTTTTCTTTTTTCACGTAAACAAACAATGAAGACGTCAGACGTCATATTCTAAGACATTAGTATGAAATTTTTTACCGGTGATTGACGTCACGACCCGACTCAAATCTTGGACGCGTTTTATCTTCGTCAATTTTTGTTGATTTGATAAAACAAAAAATACGTATCCAATATTTTTCGATAATCTAACAGACGGTCTAATTAGAACCATATTTTTTTTAGTCAGGAAACATCTCTATTATGTTGCGATCAGCTTCAGGTCTAACCGGCTAGGCAGATGATGATGACAGAAAACTCAATATCTAGAAGAGACCTGAATATAAAATCTAGATTCCTAGGTTTGTGCCGTGTGCGAAGAGAAATAGGTCGATCGATCCATTAGATGTTACTGAAAGGGACTGAGATGAAATTCTAGTTCTATTAGTGAGTGATAGAGCTCTTTATCCAATGGCGCTTCAATATAACATTGTGCTCGTATTTTCCGAATAATAACAGCCGCTCGGGTCGATCTTTAGCTTAAGCTCCGCTTGCCTAGGATACTCTGAGGATGGGAGCTTGGTAATAGCAAAAGATAGGTCTATAACTAGCAGTAGGTGAAGTCGGGCTTTGTATGATGAGCAGTGATCGGATATACGGATGCATATTTACCTAAAGTTCATTTTTGGTTAGGAAATTATGGAAGCGGCTTCTTAAATTTTTTTTTTTTTTAATATAGATCCCGGGATTCTAGAAAATTCGGGAATGCAAAACTATAGTATGTAACATGGTGAGGAAACGTCGTCTTTAGCATGTGGTATTTATTATTTAAAAAAAAACAGGGGGATTACATTGTTATTCATGTGTATTTACTTGAAGTTAATTTTAAGCTCCCCATCAATTTATGACTATGTTGAATGTAACAGGAATAGTACCTTGGTATTTATTGTATTTTCTTTTTAATTAACACCTACGTGTACGAAAAAAATACAATTATACTTTATTGCACATAAGCACGATACAAAACATATTAAGTACTATAAATATCCTTTATTGAAGTGTACAAAGGTGAGTAAAAGATATCTTCCAACCAGCCCTACTGATATCCTCATTGGGCGTAAATATTACCTCATTTACTACAACTTTAATCACTATATCACTGTGCTTTGGTCATTGTTGATTCCGAAATCCCGGGTATTTTTTGGTACAAAAGTGCATTTCACCTACACTTTAGGTAAATATGCATCCGAATATCCGATCACTGATGATAAGGTAAGAATTGTTCAAGTTAATCTTTTTCTTATTGTTTCTTACATTTCAGCATACAGACTTCAAAGTAGTAAGAACTTGCGGGAAAAATCTAAGTCTGTTAAAATTAGACAGAAAAAAAACTATGTCCATGAGCAAAAATACTACAGAAAATGATAAAGGCAAAGATGGTCCAAAACTAATAAGATTACTTGAAAACAATCAAATTCTTAAACCACACACAATAGTTACTAATCAAACTTTAAATAATGAAACAAAGACTAAATTACTAGGTCTTGATAATAATCAAAAAAAAACTGAATTAAAAGATATAACGACTGATAAAGAAGACAATGTCCCTTTGAAGGAATTTACTGAAAATAGAGAGAAGAAAATAAATACAGAATCAAATGCTAAAGAAGGTTTGAACCATACTTCTCAAGAGAACAGTATTCTAGAAGAAGATAGGCCGAAAATCGTAAGGAATATTGGAAAGATAGATGGATTCGAGAAGAAACATGTCCGAGAACCACTTGATTTAGATCTGTTAGACTATTCTGAAATCTATGAACCGTCAATCAACGAAGTAGATTTTGACGTAATTTCCGAAAAAAATAAAAAATCTGAAGAAGTAACTAATGTGGACGAAAATAATTTTGGTTTAACGGATATTGTTTGTACAATAGACGATTTTTATATAACACCGTCTGTTAGCACCGAATCTAAAATTACAGAAAATTCTAATAATAAAATGGAGAACATTACTAGTGGTAATCATAATAGACATGTTCAAGACAAAAATAGTAATGAAATTACTATAAGTGAAACGTACACTGAAAAGGACAGTTTAATCGATAATGATAATTCTAAAATGAACATGGACAATTCTAAAACACGAATAGACAATTCCGATAGTCATACTTCTGAAAAAGCGGTTGAAAATGTTACGGACGGCAGTGCTAATGACTCTGGCATTGAAAATGAAAGTACTTTCGCCCATTCAATGATCAAGATATTTCTACATGAATTGAGTACTGCATTGACGGCGACTAAATCATTTGTGTAAGTATTTTTCACAGTTTTATTACAATAACATAACATTTAGGCAACTTTGGCCCATAAATACACCGTGGTTATTTTCCTGCGGCTAAACAACTTGCCATAAGGAGTACTTTCGAAGCATGGAATAAAAGTAAATTAAAAAAATCGAACAGTAGGTCGTGGGTTCGAACCCAGGCAGGCACATTACTTTGTGTAATTTATATCATCACCGCTGCTCTCAAAACGGTGAAAGAAAACATCGTGAGGAAACTGGCATGTCTTAGAACATAAATCAAACGAATAATAAATTCAAAAGCATAGAACATAGCAACTTATCAGTCGGAACCCATTAACATATAGACCGTCTTAAATCGTCACAATAATGGGTCCCGACTGTTTAAGTCGCAATGTTTCTTTTGAATTTATTATTCGTTTGATTTGTGTATTATTTATTTAAATATTTTCAGTACTAATTCCATTGAAGAAATCAATGAAACTCAAATATCTGAAAGGAGGCTGGCTGTTCTACATAATCAAGCAACCAAAGTTTTGGCAGACATTGTGGCTATAATAGAACACTTAAAAGGGTAAGTGTTACTTTATTCTCTCAAAAAGTGAAAAATAAACTTCAAAAGAAAAATCAGCTTCTGAAGTCGGTGACATTTGTTTTTGCCTCCGACTTCAGAAGCTGATTTTTCTTCTGAAGTTTATTTTTCACTTTTTGATGTTTTGGAAGTCGGTCGTTTCTTTTTTTGCAAAAAAGTTTATTTTTATAGTTTAGTTTACTTGTATTATCCTATACAAATATTTACTATGCATTTAACATTCAACCAAAAAATCTAACCCTTAACCTTCAAGATTAAACACGTTATAAGTGCCTATGAAATTTGAGGGTTACCCTAGATTTCTCTGGGATCCTATTACCAGGTCCTGGTTTCGATATCATGGTGCAACCCTTGAAATATCTCCTTTCCAATAAAAAAAGAATCATCAAAATTGGTTCACAAACGACGGAGTTATTAGCGAACACACATAAACGAAAAATGTTCATAAATTTAAAAAAAAGTTCATAAAATGAAAAGTACTGGGCTGAAATCTGGGTAAACTATTATTACCTCTGCTTATGTCTTCGAGGACTATGGAGTGATGTTATGTTATTATTAGAGAATTCCTCAGCCGAAAGGGCAGAAATATCGCATTTCGTGGTGACGTAGCGAGTGGAAGGGGCGATGTTAAGCCAGCGCACGCACAGAGCGCGAACTTCTCGGAAGCTCGGATAGGACGGACGTACATTGAGACTTTTTTTTTGGGGGGGGTGGGAAATTATCAAATAACCCCTCCCGCTCTTGGGCAGAGCGAAAGGGAGTGTCAGACTTCTACTGAATAAAAACCACCCATGTTCCTTCTTAGCTCTTGTGCCGAGGCCGCGGTATCTCTTTCGAACAACCCGCAGCCCCGACGGGGTATATTGAGACCTGTAGTTATAGTTGTCGGTTTCTTAATGTTTTTATAACTGTGTTGGTTTTGTGATTTGCTATTTAAAAATAAATAGTTCTTGGTTACTTAGTCGTTTCTTTTTTAAAAATTAAATGAGCTTTTATTCATAAGATTATGTTATTTCAGTATAATTATAAGGGAGGCACCAGACGACACACCATTAAAGAGGTTATTGCGACAAGCGGGCGTTGAAGCGGCCAAAGACAAGAGAGTAACACTTTATAGGTAAGGTTACACATTTTTACTCTCAAATAATATATTTCATTATCATAGCCTGCTTCCGTGGTCGAGTGGTTTAGGCGTTTGCCTTGTGACCCGGGGTCGTAGGTTCGATTCCTACGGGAAGCATACTTTGTAAAGTTGTTTCCAGTTTGGCTATGACATTGCAGGCTTGAATCACCTGATTGTCTGATAAAAAGATGATTCCGTGCTTCAGAAAGCACGTACAGTACCCGGCGATAAATATTCATCGACCTTTAGAAAGAGTCGTATTTTATACAAAGAATTATCAAAAAAAGCAAATCATAATTGTTTTAACAGCTCCTAATACTGTATAAGCCGGTGGTCCCGAACGTTAAATGGTGATCGTCAAAACATTTCAGAGGCCCTTTTTTTGGAGGTTGGGAAATCAACAAATTACTCCTCCCACTCTGGGCAAAGCGGTAGGGAGTGTCAGAGTTCTACTAACTAAAAACCACCCATGTTCCTTCTTAGCCCTTCATGTCGAGGCCGCGGTATCTCTTGCGAACATAGAGTATTAAACCACTAGAGAGCGTGTAAGCCGATTTCTTCTAAGTACACAACTCACTACCGCGGGTCGGGGGATGAGGAATAATACGCGGCTGCAATTGGTCAGTTCAAGGTCAAGTTGCGTAGGTATACCTAGGTAAGGATTGCCTTACTTGATTATGGGAAAATAGTCGATATCGATAAAATGGATTTTAATATTACAAAAAATTCTCAATAAAAATGACAAAATAATATTTAATTAAAATCAGTCAATTACAAAAAGAAAAACAAGTATCCTGATATTATCTTTCAGGCTCGCATTTGTTTTTAACAATCTATTTTTTTTTTTTTTGGGGTGTGGGAAATCATCAAATAACCCCTCCCGCTCTGGGCAGAGCGAAAGGGAGTGTCAGACTTCTACTGACTAAAAACCACCCATGTCCCTTCTTAGCCCTTGCGCCGAGGCTGCGGTATCTCTTTCGAACAACCCGCAGCCCCGACGGGCGTCGGCCCCTGCGGGGGGCCCGCTCCATGTTGCTGACATCTCTTTGAGGCGCGCGTGGAACACGAACGCGCCGTCGACACGGCCTGTCGTCGTCACAAGACGGACGGACGGCGAGCTAGCCCATCACTCACCGTCCACAGGCCCGCGTCTACGGTGGCCGGAAGCCATCACGTGGCCCCCGACGCCCGGAGTGCCTCCCGCGGTGGCTGGGACGAGAGGTTCTTTCCCTCTCACGTTCCGCCACCTCCTTCGCTAGCATCACTGCTTCGCAGAAGGAGGCGACGGCGTCCCATTCCTCCTCACTCCGGACCATGGCTTGCACCAGGGCCGGACGCGAGAAGTCGCCGCCGCCGATCGCCGCTACGAGAACACGGCGGGGTTCCGTTCCGCCCAAGCGAGGCAGACCTCCACGGTGTGCTCCACCGTGTCCTCCGGCCGATCCTCACAATGGTGACATCCGGGCGTTTCCTCCCGCCTGATTCGGTGCAGGTACCTCCCAAAACAACCGTGTCCGCTGAGTACCCGCGTCAGACGGAAGGTGAAGGCGCCGTGGCGCCTCTCCAGCCACTCCACAAAGAGGGGACTTACCGCCAGTATTATCTTGAAGCCTCAAGAGGCTTCAAGAGGCTTTTTACTAAAAGAATATAATTATTAGAAGATGATCTATGTGTCATTTCATTTTGCGTTTACGTGGAGTTAGGTCTACAATTTCCGGGTCTACTACTTCTTTCTTCCTTATTGTTGAACTCGGAAAAATATAAGTATTTTAAGTATTATAAAGAAGAAAATAAAAATGATGCGAGGTTTTATGAAACATTAACATTTAGAAGAATGTAAAAACTGAGAACTACCGCCATTTTTTAAAGTCGGTTAAAAGTAGATAATGACAGTATCTGAATTAAATAAAAAATATATTAAGTTTAATTTTATTTTTATCGATATAGAATTCTGCAATAAAAGGTAACAGCACAGATTTTTACGATAAAAATACAAAGGGAAAGAAAGGGACAAACATATTAGAATTGCCTAATGAAAGAAAGGGACTTTTCCAAAAGACATCAACGCGAGACTCATCTTTGTGCTCGTTCACCCAAACTACCATTTTAAATAGACCCCTGCGGTGGCTCATAATGTGATTAAAACAAAAATAATTTTCGTAATATTAACTTATTGATGAAAAGTTGTGCCATCCTTTTTGTAACTCGATGTCTTGGAATGTTTCCCACGCCACTTAACCGCGCATGAAGGCATTTTTACACGTTATAAATTGCATAAAAAATTATAACAATTGGGAATTATTTTGCGTGCACACAGGTCTAACACTTGGTCACAACTAAAACGGTTACTCATACCGTAGCCTATGCATAGGCGACAAAATACTAATAGTTTTCGAGCATCGGGGCACTGTATGCGCAGTCAAGTGGCTATATAGTCTTTGCTTGCGAACAACCCGCAGCCCCGACGGGATGTCAGAGGCCCTTGAGGCGGTTTAGAAACTCTGACACTAAGGTGTGTGGGGTCGTTAGACCTTACTGCCCACACGATAAGAAGAAGCTACGTGTATAGTTCGCGTCAAATAACTTTGCCCCTCTGAAGTTAGCCATTTGCAAAGATCGCGCAAGTGCAGTCACGTAGAAAATTATTTGAACAAAATAAATACATATTTTTAAAAGATAACATGGTTTCGTATAAATGTTGTATAATTTTTGACTGCTTTTTGACTTTTTGTTTGGTAATTTTGACTGCTGCGCAGCCACTCGTAGCCAACTTCAGAGGGGCACAGTTAGTTGACGCGAACAGTACTGCCCATTTCCATTTGAATTTCATAACGTTATTTTCAATATCGAAAACCTTTGTACTTCTTCGTCTTTGGTAATTTTAATGTTAATTATGTTTATTTTCAGACAAATAGTTATCAAGTGCCTGGAGCAGTGCCTAATCGTAGAAAGTGCCGTAAAAACCATAGTTTCAACCACCATAGGAGATTATGAAGCTCTTCCAATTATCGCTGAAACTTTCAATACAAGCCTAAAATATTTTAATATTTTTGAATAAGATAGGATAATAAAAGGTATTAAGTTTTACTTTAAAATGTACCAAAAAATTATTAAGAATTGAAAATGGATAAGTTGTTACTGAAAGTTAAAAATAACTATTGGTTAGTTTAACTATACTTTGTTGGTGTATTGGTTGCAAGCGTGACTTCCGAACACAGGAGTTTTCGTTCAATTCTCAGATCGGGCAGTGTTATTGGATTTTTCCATCAGGAAACTCTCAGTAGCACCCACGGAGTCAGGGTTTGTGCCTTGATGGCAGGCTCACCTCATTCATCTGCCAAGCCTTTTCCCAACTATGTTGGGGTCGGCTTCCAGTCTAACCATATGCAGCTGAATACCAGTATTTTCCATGGAGCGACTGCCTATCTGACCTCCACAACCCAGTTAATACTAGGTAATACGATACTCTTTGGTAAGACTGGATGTCAGAATTTCAGGTCACTGACTACCTGTAACGACTGCCAAAGATCTATATATGGCAGCCGGGACCAACAGCTTAACGTGCTTTCCGAAGCACGGAGGAAACTCGGTATGTCGGGTGGTCACCCATCCACAGACCGACCTAGGTAAGCACAAGTTTACCTAAAGATCGACCCGAGTGGCAGTTCTTATTAAGCCACGAGCTCCACCGCCTAATACATGGGACTTAAGCACAACTGGCGAAATGTGCGTGTACTATTAGGTACACCTCTACCTAACCCTTCGGGGATTACAGGCGTGATGTTATGTTAGTTTAGTTGTAGAATTGTCTTTTACAGTCAAAATATAATTTTGTAAGGAAAATTCGATTATTTTCTACTAAAATTAAGCGTATGACGATAATAGGATTACTGACTAAAAAAATATGATTTTAATTAGTCCGTCTGTTAGATTATCGAAAAATATTGGATACGTATTTTTTGTTTTATCAAATCAATAAAAATTGACGAAGATAAAACGCGTCAAAGATTTGAGTGGGGGGTCGTGACGTCACTCACCGGTAAGAAATGTCATACTAATATCTTAGAATATGACGTCACACGAGTTTTCAAAGCACTGTATCGTCTTCATTGTTTGTTTACGTGAAAAAAGGAAAAATACGTGTCCAACAACGTGGGTTTTTTGGAAATCTATCTGACGGACTAATTAGATTTTTTTTAGTTAACTACCCTATTTAAACATTTCTTCATCTGTGATTGAAAGATTTCATATTTCTGCCGTCCTTTCACTAGAAAGCAATTAAGTGCAAAAAGTAGTTTCCGAGTTAATGGCGAAAAATGCGCGAATCGTTATTTCTAAAAAATCAGATAACTTATTTGTAGTGCAGTAAAAGACCAAAAAAATATTGTCAAATTAGGCAGTTAAGGTATTTTAACGCATGTTTTGCGAAGAAGTGTGGGTTAGACGCTTTCAAGAGCTGGAATCATCATAAAGTCTAATATTAAACGGCCCGAAAAGATTTTATATCTCTGGAACTATTCATATTCTAGAAATATTTTAATTTCGAACTCAATCAAACTGTATCAAAAAGTAAATATTGTCCATTTGTCGGTCAACGGCTTTCTAGTGATAGGACGGCAGATTTTTAAGTTAGTAATTGCTTAATATAAAAATATATTTTTATATATGTGTGTGATCGATCTCGTAATGGTCAAACTACCTCAATTTTGAGTATAACTTGTAAGTGTATTATTGATTGCCTCGCTGGTCTAGTGGTCGCAAGCGCCACTGCTAAGCATGAGGTTCTGGGTTCGATTCCCGTGCAAAGTGTTTTCAGCAGGAATTTCTCAGTAGCAGCCTCGAAGTCTGGATTTGTGCCCGGTTGATGTCAATAGGCTAACCCCCTATTTTATTAAGTTTTAAATCTTAGTGAAATTTTAATTTACTGAAAGTTTTTCCTCTTGAATTGATTTAATTCCATTGAGTGACTATTTTATGAAAAAGGCATTCAAGGAAGAATTTGAACTGAGAGGGTTGTATTGGTGATTTTAATCATTATTACTTAAAGTCACATTGATTACGGTCGCAAATCCTATTTTATTTAACATTCAACCTGACACTGACTGGCAAATTGCAAAAAACGTGAGAAAATTTACATTTCGCGGGCTACGTTGGAGGTTCCACCTTAAGGTTGATGCGACAAGGTAGCCCGCGAAATTCAAATTTTCTAACGTTTTTTGCAATTTCCCGGTCAGTGTCAAGTCGTATGTTAAACAAAATGGGATTCGCGGCAATAACAAATGATTATTTACTGAGTAATAATGATTAAAATCACAAATACAACCGTCTTAGTTCATAAAGGTCGCTTGAGTGACTATTTGATGAAAACGGCATTCTTGAGACCTTTATGAACTGAGGCGGTTTTATTTGTGATTTAAATCACGTAAGAAAATTCGAACTTCGCGGGCTACCTTGTCGCCTTCACCTTAACGCATTATGCGGCCACGAAATCGACTTGTCGCATGACCGGTCGCTATCTCGAACAAAACTGTTCGAGATTTCCTTTCTCCGGCCAAATTTTCTTCCTAGCTTTATTTTATGGCCGCGCAGTGACATTAGTCATATTAATTTACTTGGCAAATTATCTTACGTTTAAAAAAATATTCTCTTCTTAATATTTCTATTTAAAAAAATAGGAACTTTTATAAGTATAACATAAATGTTTTCACATAAGTATAGTCGAACTCCAAATTATACCATTAAATTCAATAAAAGCTTTCAGTAAATTAAAATTTCACTAAGATTAAACAAAAATCTTAATAAAATATACGCATTACGTGCGCAAATCATATTTTATTCAACATAAACCCTGACACTGACCGGCAAATTGCAAAAAACGTAAGAAAATCCGAATTTCGCGGGCTACCTCTGAGGTTCCACTTTAACAGCGGTACTCAGAGATATTTAATGATTACTTAAGCCGTCACTTAGTAAAGATTTGACATACTTTTGTATGACAAAACTGTCAAAACCTTTACTAAGTGATCGCCTAAGTAATCATTAAAGCTCTCTGAGTGCGGCAGTTAGTCACTTATTTTTACTCTGTAAGTATACACTGTGTACAATATCAGATATCATAAAAATAATATAAAACTTTGACATCTAAAGAATCTAAACATCAATTAAATGGGATTTAAACATAACTGGCGAAATGTGGGTCTACTATTTGGTACACCTCTGCCTAATCTTTCGGGGATTACAGGCGTGATGTTATGTATATATATTTTAGGATAAGTATAAATGTCACGTGTCAATAAGTTCTGTGAACTATTTGATTAGAAGCTCAAATTCTCTATTATTTTGTGTAAAAAATTCATATATTTTCTTTATTTTATATTATTTAAGTTAAGTTTATATATGGTAAGATTTTGACGATTCTAAATCAGAGGTATATATTCTGAAAAAATTACGTCGATAGTGGCAACGTCCGGCAATTTCACTGTCAAACGATTATTATTTTACAAGCTTTGTATCTTTTAAGAAATCCTTATTAGAGACCATCTTTTAATCACATAAAGATTTTAGGCTACTTTCGTAGCTTCCCCTTGGTGAGGTTTTAGACCCCTCCGAGGGTTCTCTCAGCGTGTCCTGTATTTTTTATTATGTAAAAGATATATCACACGAAAAATACTCGTGACTTTCACCCCACCCTGCGGGGTGGAAGAGTCACGTTCTTATTTCTTAACTCCCAACAAATAAAAATAATTCACAAATAATAATAATAATAGTAATTTCACGTGATTAAAATGCGACCCGAAAATCTTAAAACGTTTGACAGTGAAACTGTCAAGTCCTGTCACTCTGGTGGCAATCTGCGGTCTATGGACCTAAAAAACGGCCATACATTACTATTATTATTGTAAGCTAAAACATGGTTTTTATTCCTGTATTGTTAATTTTTTATGTTTAAAATGTTTATTTGAAAGTTTTGTTTATAAACCGTTCATTTAATAAAAAGTGATTGAATTATGAACTGTGTTTTTATTTTTGACTTCTTATACGTACAGACGCTACCACATCAAGCTACTACCTTTTTTTTAAATTGATTTCTAACTTTATTACAAAGGCAGTTACGGGTAGCTTCATGTACTGGCGTCTGTTCATCTGCCATTCATTCATAAGCTGTGGGTCAAAATAACGTGTGGGTAATCATCAAATAAGCCCCTCCCGCTCTTGAGCAGAGCGGAAGGGAAGTGTCAGACTTTTACTGACTAAAAACCACCCATGTTCCTTCTTAGCCCTTGCGCCGAGGCCGCGGTATCTCTTTCGAACAACCCGCGACCCCGACGGGCGTCTGCCATGTTGGTGACATCTCTTTGACGTGCGCGTGGAACACGAACGCGCCGTCGACACGGCCTGTCGTCGTCATAAGATATACGGACGGCGAGTTAGCCTATTACTCACCGTCTACGGTGGCCGGAAGCCGTCACGTGGCCACTTTCTGGAACCCTGACAACAAGCCAGCAGGGCTATTGCGTATCTTTTTAAATGTCGGTAGCTATCGTAGTGTCCATCGATTAACTCTGTCAAATGGTTGGAACCATTTGACAGAGTTAATCGATGGACACTATGATGGCCACTGACATTTAACCTTTCGTATGCCGTGTAATACAATTAAAAAGCCATTGTGTCTCGCGTGGATCTACGTTCGGTAAAAAAAGATACGCAATAGCCCTGCACAGATGAGCTCGTAGATGGCGGGAAGAGCTGGACAATACCAACGACCAGTTCACTATAGGCAGTAGCTCTGGAGCAAAACCACTGCAAGTCATGGGGAGAGGTCTTAACGCAACAGAGGGATGACGTGGGGTCAGTATTATGTTACTTTGAGTTTTCCTCAAACTGGTCAACCCTTTTTATAAAGGATGGCTCCTATTTTCTGTTGGCGGGGTTTAAAGTAACCTAACACGAAGGGTATGGCGGGATATTCAGTGAGCGTAGCGACTGAACAAAGACCCGCTGTCCCCCTGGAATCTAACCTGTCCGAGTGGGGGGAAAGTTGTTTTCAATTTATGTTGCGCACATTTACAGCAGATTAGGCACTAATTATTCGTTCCACTCATGTCACTCTAGGAGCAACTTTCCTGCTGGGGTAACGCACATTGTTTTCAATATTAACAGTAGTAGGTAGGTTGTCGGTTTCTTTAAGGTTAATTGATTTTAGTTGAATAAACCGTAGATGAATTCTCCCTTTTATGGATTTCGTTCATTATTATGATCAGCCATCTATGTCCCACTGCAAGGCAAAGGCCTTGCTTCTCTCTTTCCAGTGCTGTTATTCGCCAATCCCTGAGAAAAGAGTCGAGTTCATCCCGCAATCTCCTAGGCCTGCCGTGTTGCCGTTTACTGCTGTTTGGGACCCATTGTGTGGTTGCTCTAGCCCATAGCCCCTCCGGCATGCGACAGATGTGGCCAGACCAGCCCCATTTGAGTTTTGGAACGCAGTATCGAGTTTCTTCTTATACGGCCAGTAAGCTTAACTCCGAGAATACTACGCTCCATTGCACGCTGGCAGACCCAAAGTGACTTTTGACACTTGGTGAGTGACCATGTCTGCGCTCCACAGGCGAGGGTAGGAAGAATGCACGTGTCCATAAGTTTTAATTCTCTTCAGGGAGAGGAGTTCCCTTCATTATTTGTTGCAAAAATCAGTGAAAAGATCTTATGTTTTGACAAACTACTGTCACATATTACAATATCTAAATGTTTTCTAACTAATCTCGAGATACCTATATCCGTAAAATAGTTAGAATAATACATTTAGATAATAAAATAAATAACTGCTATAGCAAATTAAATAAAAATGCTTATTATATTCTTAATGTACGTAGTACTTTATTTAAATACTTTGATTACAGTTGATACCAGAATTAAAAGTTTTAAATGCATTATTATTAGCATAATTCGCTAGAATCGGAACGGATAGCCTGCGTATACCGGATACTGTCAGGTATTTCAATATTCGTCACACAACATCCTAGCCTAGGCTTTTCCCAACTGAGTAGTGGTCGGCTTCCAGTCTAACCGGATGCAGCTGTATACCAGTATCTTACATGGAGCGACCTATCTGACCTCCACAACTCAGTACTGAATACGGTACCTCTTGGTAATCTGACAGCTGTCAAATTTTTGGGCCACTGACCACCTGTAACGACTGTCAAAGGTCTACAAATGGCGTGCTTTCCGCGGCACGGAGGTAACTCTGTATGCATTGGACGCCTGCGCGGCTTAGCCTTGAAAGTGCGCCTGTTTTATATTTAGACACGATCTGCTCATTTTATTTTAGTATTTCAAATACTGAAAGATCTGACAGGGTTCAGTCTCCGCACGAACCAATTTGGGCCGATCCATAAATCGTAATTATAACAATCATTGTTTTTCTAATAGGTATACTTGATTACTCTATTTGCGATTATTATTATATTTTTAACAATGGCAATACGAAGTATGCAATGGCTGGCAATACTAAGAAATGATTTTGTACGACTGAAAGATTTGTATCTATGGTCATGAATAAAGATTATTAAAAAAAAAATTTTGTTGACAAGATGGCGTAAGTACTAATGCGAAGTATTTAGACAATACAAAGAAATACAAAATAGGCACATTGAGATAATAATAAAAAATATATTAGGTAATTTCGTCAAAATATAGGATAAAAATAAATAAGCTAAAGATATTTCGCAGCAACATAAGTAAAATACACGCACTCTTTCTGTCACGTAGAGAGAAGACTTTGTTTACAAAGTATTTTAGAGTGATTATCAAAACCTAAAAGGATGAATTGTGAAACTTCTGACCGCGTTTTTGCTAGCCTGTAAATGGTTTAACCTTTTGAGCCCCCGAGTGTTAACGAATACACACCCTCATACACAAAACAAAATTGCAACATTTAGTAAAATATCACTCGTAATATCATTATTTTAATTTAATTTGACACTATTTCGTATTATACTACCATTAAACAGCCCAAAAAAAAATACATTATCTTGTCGGCTATATCCGACCGTGGCGCTCAAAAGGTTAATTTAAGTAAATGCTTTGACTTTCATAAAAATAAGCATAAATGTATTAACGTCAGCAGAGTTTGGGTGCCTTGCAAATGATTTCCGCAGATTGATGGGCCTTACAAATCCTAAACATAAATAAAAATCTACAATAATACAAAGAAATGGAATCATTAACTACATCTAAATTTAAAACTAACCAACTGCTGCCAATAAAAGTTGCGCCACATCTTCTCTAGGGGATCGGGCAGCTAACTTCATAGTAACACCTCCGCCAGCAACCGCAAGCCGAGCCCTAACCAGCACGGGTGCTCCGCCTCTAAAAATACCAACTCCCCTGATGTCCTTTACTGCATCACCTACTACTGCACCTTTCGGAAGGCCTAGATGTTCGCAAACGGCTCTAGCAGCTTCGTTGATGTCATTTTGAGAGAGGACGAACGTATCACTCGCTGCAGGAGTATCCTGTGCACGCTGCCAGGTCTGTTCCCAATCATCGGAACCTGCTCTTGCACGAATTTGATCAGAACAACCCATTTCGAACTCCTCCAAAGGATACGAATCGGCATAGCCTTCACCGGGGTCCGGAATTCCTGTATTGGGATCGCAATCCCGTACTACGAATTCTAGTGTTGCTCCGAATGTGCCTAAGCTGTCTATAAAAGCGCAAGGGTACTCGATTATCACAAACACGCTGTCAGGTTTATCGTAAGCTAGTTTTTGGCAAGGGACAATGGATTTGATTTCGTATTCTGGTGGGACATCTAACCTGACATGCACTTGCTCTAAAAGCTGGTCGCTCAGAGTATTAACGCATTCGAATTGTAAAATGACATGGCGAGCATAAACATGCTTTAGAAGACGAACTCTATACTCTGTTTCCGCTTCCGTCAAATCAACAGGAGCATTCGTTTTGAAGACTGGCCCAAGGCGCTCAATACCAGGGATTTTGGCTAACTGTTCCGCATAAATTTCTTCAATAGACATTTGAACTGGTTTCCGAACTTCAATTTCGACTATAGCCTCTTTGCTTTCCTTCCTCTCTTCTTCGGCGGGGACTGTCAAAATGTTGAATGGGTCATCTGGCGTTGTTGCTAAATGGTCGCGTAAAGCCTTCTCGAGTAGAACAGGGTTCGGTTTGGGTACGTTTACAATGTAATCATTGATAAGTTGCTGATCTCCGGTGTCTAAGATCGCACTGTAGTATATAGCTCTGTCTCTCACTTCGTCTTCTTCATCTAGTTGGCAGCGAGCGAGTAAAACCCTGATATTTGGCAGCAGTTCTGGTCTTTGGGCCCCAAATTGAGCGACAGCAGACACAGCAGCCGCCCGAACCGGCCCAGACTCCAAAATCACTCTGTTGTAAATGAACCTTATGTATCTCGAAGGTTGACGCGATTTGGGACCTTCACGTCCTAGTAAATGCAGGATACGCACAGCCAAAGCCGTGTGCTCGCAATCTTCGATAAACTCGCAGAGATGAGCGAGCCCTGTCTCTTTCGCCTCAGCGTTTTCTTCCACCAAAGCGATGATGGCATCTGCTATAGCTGCCTTGTATTCTAGACCACCTTCATCGCGCAGCATTCCTGCCAAAAAGGCAGCTAATGATTGATGTTTCCTCGGGAATTTCGTACACAACCTCCTTATAGCCCGAACCACGACAATTTTGAATTCATCTGAAATCTCGGACACGAAACTCGATATTTGTTTCATTAATCTATCGACTGAGCTTTCAGCTCCCGTCGCAAGTAAAGTAGTCACCGCCAAAGTAGCTACAGAGCGATTTGGGTCAGAAATCAAATTCTCCAAGTCAACCGCGCAGGCTGCAACAGCAGTTGGATGTTTAGCGGTCAGTCTAGCAAGGGTCCTGGCCCCAGCAAGTCTTAGAGACGCTTTCGAAGACCCACAGAATAGCTGCAATACTGAAACGGCTGGAGCCAAATCTCTAGCTGTCTTCCGAAGGTTGACGATAGCGTGAGCGGCTTCATATATGACCATTTCGGACTTATGGCGGAGACAGCACTCGATGAACTCTATGTAAGGTTGTGCGGCATCAGAATCGTCGTCTTCGACGAGTTGGGCAGCCAAACGGATTAGCAGGCAGAGGGCGTAGGGTGATTTCAGTGGAGCCCTAGCTAGCCGGGTCACCAATTTGACGGTGGAGAGTTTGTCGTTTTTTCTGGAGCCTGCAACGACGCCAAGTGCGTGGTAGGAGACCATTGCATTGTCCGAACTGATGGCTTCCTGGAAAATGAGAAAAGTATTTTATAGTAAACTTGAATAGATCTAGTGTTTTCGAGTCTCAGGCTAAATATCCGACGCGGCTAGAACGATTTTGACGGGTTTTTTACTGGCACATAGCTGGTGTTATAGGAAGTAACTAAGGCTACTTTTATTTCCCGTCGGGGCTGCGGGTTGTTAGAAAGAGATACCGCAACCTCGGAACAAAGGGCTAAGAAGGAACATGGGTGGTTTTGGTCAGTAGAAGTCTAACACTCCCTTTCGCTCTGCCCAGAGCGGGAGGAGTCACTTGATGATTTCCAACTTTCCAAAAATAAAAGAAAGGGCTACTTTTATTTGCGGGCAACAGTTAATTGGTCAGTTAATTATGGTAGCAAGGTATCATGGATTTTTCATTAGATAATAGGGTAGTTGACTGACTAAAAAAAATATGATTCTCTTTAGTACGTCTGTTAGATTATCGAAAAATATTGAATAGGTACGTGTTTTTTAATTTATCAAATTAATAAAAATTTACGAAAATAAAACGTGTCAAAGATCGTGAGTGGGGGCTGGTGACGTCACTTTCTGGTATAAAATGTACCAAACTGTGACGTCGAAGCACCGTATCGTCTTCATTTATTGTTTACGTGAAAAAAGAAAAAATACGTGTCCAATATTTTTAGAAATCTATCTGACAGATTCATTAGATTTTTTTAGTCAAATACCCTATTCTTATATACGTAGAGGGTGTAAAAGTACCATTAACGCAAACGAAAGGCACTTGTTCTTGGGATACTGCGGCCTCGACATGAAGGGCTAAGAAGGAACATGGTTGGTTTTTAGTCAGTAGAAGTCTGACACTCCCTTTCGCTCTGCCCAAGAGCGAGAGGGGTTATTTGATGATTTCCCACCCACCAAAAAAAAAAAAAAAAAAAGGGCACTTGTTCTCCTCACCACTGCGATATTTTTTTTGTTCTAGACCATACCTGGAAACCTCCTAGTTACGGAGATATTGGGGGTCAAAGTTCAAAAATGTTTCAGTTCAGCTGTTTTTGTAAATACTAGTTTTTCAGGTTATAACTTTACTTAAATTACCTACATGACCCGTTTACTATTCAAAGCATTCACTAGCACAATGTTTTAACAGTGCTACATTGAGTTTTACCGTAAAATGTGATTTTTGACCCAAAAAAAAAGTCGTTTCCCAGCATAAATTTTTGCGTAGGGGTACTTAGTTTGATGTACAGAATGCTTGGTTGACGGCTGTGTGATGGGTTGATTTACACCCTGTATAGTCCACTGCTTGTGTAATACTGTAATGAGTAGATACATATTATTCCTATCAATTTGAGGGAAGTGTGTATCCTGTATAACAATAGATTATTTTCATTCATAAAAATATATTATTAAAATAACTGCCGCATTGGTCTAGTAGTTGCTAGCGCGACTGCTGAGGTCCTGGGTTTGAATCCCTTTTTGGGCAATATGTTATTGGGTTTATCCATCAGGAATTTCTCAGTAGCAGCCACGGAGTCTGGATTTGTACCGGGGTGATGGCAATAGGCTCGCCCCTATTACAAAGGACTCAAAATGAACTGGTGAAATAAGGATATAGTATTAGGTACCTACACCTCTGCCTAATCCTCCAGGGATTACAGGGGTCATGTTATGTTTAAAAAAAAACCGGTGCATGTCGGACCACGCACAATGTAGGGTTCCGCAGTTGCCCATCAAGATATTATGTGAACTTCCTAAACTGATTAACCACCCTGCCTACCTGCCTCCGAACGATGTTTTATTGTAAAAATAAAACAAAGTTACATTTGCAGTTTTTAGACTTGTACTTGTATAAAATATTTTCCTATGTGTGGATAGGAAAATATTTTATACAAGTACATTTTATAAGTTTTTTTTTCGACTATTACTCGTAAACTTGTGAAGCCTACTTAGCTGTGATAGTTGTCCTTTTAATTTCGTTATATTTGCTACTACCATGAACTTTTTCACACGCGCAAACACCTGTATAGTTGGTTTAGGTAGCCACACTTGAGTCTAACAAAAATTTGCACTTTATAGCTTAATATTTCACAAACGAATACCTTGATCCAAAAAGTGTTTGAGCAACCTCACAATCTTTTTCAAAGACCTATTCAACGACATCCCACACTACGGGCTTTGCAAAAAAAAAAATCATACCCACTTTTATGTGTATTGGAGAATGGAGAATTGGAGATTATTTTAGCATTTTGTCGGCGTAACTCATTTGTATATTCATGCCAAATTACAGCTTTCTAGTACTAAGAGTCTTTCTGCGGTACCTACTCAGAGATATTTAATGATTACGCGACAGAGGCGGACGGACAGACTGAAACAGACAGACAGACAGCCATGGCGAAACTATAAGGGGGAACCCTTATAGTTTCGTTTTGTTGACTACGGACCCCTAAAAATGAAAACTGTTTGACTTATGTTATATATATTAGGTTATAGTTGATTTAGTTTCAGGTAATAAAAGATATTAATCTCAGTATAGATACTATAATATGAAATTAAATTTGGGTTTGTATTTATGAAACCTAAAACTTTGCAAATGTTGTTGTTGAGTGTGTGGATAAATTATTGTAGTAGATAAAATAAGTTATTAATGATTCAAGCACTCATAATAAATCATTATCAGATTATTGAGACACACATTTTAAATTGATAAAATGTGTTATGTGATATAAATCAAAAATATAAAAAAGATAAGCATGTACTGCCGAGTTTACTGACGGTCTACCACTTATGCCCTACATAATAAAGATGAAAAATAGTTAACTCTGTTCAGTTACTATATAAGTGTCAATTATGCATTTCCTCTGTCTGACTAGCTTGTTAGTCTAGCTAGCTAGATGGCTTATGTATTTAAACAACTACAGTATTTTGCAACATTTTTCAAAGTTTTCCAACATTTTTCATCAACATTTCCTGACTAAGCCTTTTTACCTCAGTACTAAAGTTGAAAGTTTAAACAGGTGTTTCATTTCTTTTTTTATAGCAGTTTGGCAATGCAACACTGATGATTTATTTTACAGAACTATTTAAAATTGCTGTAATTGCTGTTCAAGAAAATATTATTTATCATAACATAACATCACGCCTGTAATCCCCGAAGGGTTAGGCAGAGGTGTACCTATTAGTACACCCACATTTCGCCAGTTATGTTTAAGTCCCATGTAATAGGGGGCAATTATTTATCATGTTCATTCAAATTGTGATATTGTATTGCCAGTTGTCATTTTTAGTTTTTAATTAGCCTGTTTTGTGTTACTTCTGGGGACCCCTCCTAGAGCTCTTTTCCTGTGCCACCTCAAACAAATAATTAAAGCTTGTAAAAAACTATTAACCACAATTAAATGTAGTAACTATCAGACCACTTGTTATTGCACTATTTTTCAATTAATTACCTTCGGCATTGGTTGTACACAATTTTATAGTATCTCTTTAGACCTTGAAGTGCTATTTTAATCAGTCGTAAAATAACTAATCAGTCACAATTAATACAATGTAATGGATACAATAAACACAGGAGAAATTGAATTAAAAAATGATGTAATGGGATGAAAATAAACCCTACAATTAATCATAAAAAGTAAAAGTGAAACACATGTTTTTTTTTAAATACGTTGCCCCACACTAGGATTTTCTCCTGTAATGTGGGTGCGTTTACAAACATTTTAACTCACAAACACAAGTTAAAAAATTATTATGTAGCAGGAGTATGATTTACTACATAATTATAATATAAACACACCATTATGAGAAGTAGAAGGGATAGGGAATGTCTTTCCCTAAGACTTGGACAGTCATCATCTTCATCCGCCTAGACTATTCCCAACTATGTTGGGGTTGGCTTCCAGTCTTACCGGATGCAGCTGCATACCAGTATTTAACATGGAGCAACTGCCTATCTGGCTAATACAATACTCTTTGGTAAGACTGGTTGTCAAACTTTCAGGCCCCTGACTACCTGTAATTACTGCTAAAGATGCAGCCAGTATAAAAAAAAAACAATTATACAAACCTGAGCCTCATTAGCCCAACGACGGACCAAATCAGGGGCAGTCGACGACAAATGCAACGCAGACACCAGAGCGGCAGAACTGACTGCAGGATTCTTGTCAACAATGGCTTGTTTCATATACCTCTCGATAGCTTGCAGCATCGTACTGTCAGTGATACTGCAGAGAGCTCGTATAGCAGCCGCACGGTATAAATCCTCCTTGCCAGTCATGTCTTTGGTCAGCGAAGAAGTCACAATGATAACATCTTGGGCGAGCGTACTCAATTCCTTGATGCAAAGATAGACCATCCGCCGTAACATCACATCTTTCGACTGAAACAGCTTCGTAGTTGCGAAAAACGCTTCTGTAGCTTCTTGGGTAGTAAACTTCTGGTCTCCTTGGTTCAGTAAATACAGAATTTTCGTCAAAATTAAGCAACATTTTCGTGGATTCACTGGGGACTGGTTGAAGTATCTAGCTTCTTGTAGGATGATAGTTTTGTCTAGGTTCTGGTAAGGATTACCGCCACTGTCTTCCTCCTCTTTTTTATCGCGTTTGAAGCTCATTTTGAGCTTATTTGGGCTTCCCAGAAGGAAATTATAGGGTGCCGACGAATGCAGTTTACACGTCACTTCAAGTCGATGAAACGATTTAATGTCATTGTCAAAATAATGCGTTTCGTTGTTCCTATTCGGAACATTTTCTAATAAGTGAATTGACGTTTACAGCAAGCCAATAAAAATATTTAATTTTCTTTAATTTAATGTTATAATTATTGTTGCAGTTAGTACATTATACCTCATACATCAATGATTGCAGTACGATATTATTTTTTATCTGTCACACATCTGCAGACATGCAAAATGAAACAACCCACCTCAAATTTCTGTTAGAAATGAGAAAGAAGAGACCCTATTATTTGATCTGAGGAAGAGACTGAGGCTTGACCCGAAGTCTCCAATTGAGGTTAACGACGGATTGTAGTCCTCCAAACCAAAGAGGTCCGAGCCCGAACTGCTTCTTTTACTGTAAACAGTTTAACATTTTATAAACTGACTCCGCAGCTTCACTTACTTGCTTCAGTGATATTTATCGACGGCATGTAAAGCCTAGTCAGAGGCTAGCATGGGAGGTCTTATGCACTAACCACACATTAAGAAGACACCTGCCCTAATATTATTATACTCTTTGGAAGACACCTTCGCCTAGTGACGGATTTACACAGACACCTTCGCCTAGTGACGGATTTACCTACTAAGGGCCCTCGCCCAGTAAGCTCGCCGTCCGTCCGTCTTATGACGACGACAGGCCGTGACGACTGCGCGTTCGTGTTTCACGCGCGCCTCAAAGAGATGTCAGCAACATGGAAGGGGCCCGCAAGGGCCGACGCCTGTCGGGGCTGCGGGTTGTTCGCAAGAGATACCGCGGCGGATTAACCTTTCGTATGCCGTGTAATTAGACACAATTAAAAAGCCATTGTGTCTCGCGTAGATCTACCTTCCGGCATACAAAAGGTTAAGGGCTAAGAAGGGACATGGGTGGTTTTTATTCAGTAGAAGTCTGACACTCCCTTCCGTTAATTAATTTGTGCACCAAATTTATTTCATCACCGCTGCTCTCAAAACGGTGAAACATCGTGAGGAAACCGGCATGTCTTAGAACCAAAAAATTCGAAGATATGTGACAAGACGATTGGCGCAGTGGCTGAGCGCGATTAGACTGCTGCGCTGCGTGTCGCGGATTCGATCTCCGCGCAAGGAACAAAGATTTGTAGGGCCTACAGACAGTTGTTTCGGGTCTGGGTGTCTGTGAATGTGGGGCAACATAAAAAAAAAAACTACCAACCCTCATTGGGCTAGCGTGGTGAATTATAGCCCAATGCTCTCCTGGAGTCTGAGGAGGTCTGCAGTGGGAACATTATAGGCTGATGATGATGACCTATATTATGACTTTATGGGACAGTCGGTTTCGGCTTCCAGTCTTCCCATTAGAGTAAGACGTATGTTTTATCCAGTACTAATTGGGTTGTGGTCTGATACGCTTTCCCTCCATGCACTGGTATTCAGTTGCATCCGGTTAGACTGGTAGCCGATACCAATATAGTTAGGAACAGGCATGAGAAAAACCTTTTTGCTATATTCGGGTCAGTTTCCAGTCTCTAACCAGATGCAGCTGAATGCGCCAGTATTTTACATGGAGCGACTGCCTATCTGATCTTCACAACCCAGTCAGTACTGGGTAATACGATACCACTATAATAGGTTTTATTTATTTATTTAATAACAATGCATACTTTTACATAAATACATATCTGCCAAACTGCAAAGCAATTTGTCGGCAGTAGGTAAGACTGGATGTCAGACTTTCGGGTCACTCTCATTGTCAAATATCTACAAATAACTGGCGAGGTCAACGACATAACGTGCTTTCCGAGGCACGGAGGAAATTCACGCACGAATTCAGGCACGTAATGGGTGGTCACCCAGCTACAGACTCACCTAGGCAAGGGCGGCTTAACCCGAAGATTGACCAGAGGCTCTTATTACTTTTATATAGAGGAATTTAAATAAAACTCGTTATTTATATAAATATTTACACTTTATTCGTTTATCTCGTCGATGAGAACTTAATTCAATGTATTGCTGTATTTTAACGTTCACCAGTAACTATACCATTTTAAAGTCTGTGGAGTCTAGAAAATATTTTTAAACTTATCATAACAGGCTAACTGTCTCAGGGACTGCCTTAGAAACTGGTGGTCCCATAGCAAACGTTTTTGAATTGATTTTCACAAGTCCTAGTTTAAATCTCAACAATTGAATGAACACAAAACTATGTTTTTTTACATAACGTAACGTTATATAACATCACGCCTGTAATCCCCAAAAGGTTACGCAGAGGTGTAACTAAAAGCTGTGTATAGCTGTCTTTAAAGGAGAAGGTTCTCAATTCGTTGGATCTTTATTTTTTTTTAGCACTCAAAAATACTTAACAGACTTTAAAATCGTAACATCACACTAAAATTCATAGACAAAATGGCTTATACATAAGAAAAATACCCAAAAAATGCGCCATTTTGCTAGAACCAATTTAATTTTGACTACATAATAATTTCCTAAAGTATATTTTATATCTTTTCTGTCAAATACAGCAATTCACTATCAGAACCATGAAAATAATAGTATATACAATCGCATCAGTCGTTTATTAGAAAAAACCTTAGGATATACAGTTACGACGGGTTCAGAAAATAGATGTAAACAGAATTTACAAGTTCATAGAAATATCTACTTTAAAAATAAGGGAATTGAACTTGTTTTAGAATGACAGGTACTGTTGAAACCTGAATGCATTTATGTTAGGATTAAAATTGGGTTCTAGTGAGTAGAATTAGGGTACATATTCTTTTAACTTAGGAATTTATGAATTTTGGTAAAAGAAATACTGTTTAAATCTATTTTCTGTGAGAGGAATCGCCGCTATTTTATTTTTCTAAACTTATAAAAAAAGAACTAAAAATTAATTTCACTGTATGCACACAAAAATATAACAAAACGTTTTTTTAATTTAATTTTAAAAATATTGACAGACAGCCAGTTTTTGTAAAAAAAAATAATAATTTAGTAAATACCAAAAAATACGAATATTTACCGCGATAATAATTGATTTCAGAGAATTTTGTAAATATTTTTGCATGCATACATTTAAAGGGGAATTCATATGTTTGACGATTAAAGCAAGAATACATTATATATTGTAAAATTATTGTGTACAATTGATTACATTATGTCACCGTGTTATGGTGAACCTAGGTGTATGGCAATTTGGTGCCACTGTGAGACACAAAGTGTTACATTTTTGTTCAGTTTAGGCGTTTACTTACATCAATTTTGTTTTATATTGTGTGTACTTGTGGCATTTGCCAAATAAATTTACTTTTTTTTACGGATAATATAACAAAACAATGAAATCGCAAATGCTATGAAAATACTACAAGACAAATCTCGACGGAATATTATTTGAGCAAATAAAGAGTAAGGTTCTACTGATTTTAAAGCTCATTTTCTGTAGATTAAATTTTAATATACTTTAGAATTAGTCTATCATTAGCCTAGCTATATTTTGACTATGTGCTTGATCTATGGGTTTCTAGTTCGCAGTGGGAACGTAGAAGACAAATATACAACTAACAAATCATACAAATGTTACAGAAAATCAGACCTGCTCCCTATAACTATGGAAGCCAAAATGTGTTGAACACTTTCAGGGACAAGATCATAAGAATTCCCCTCCGACTAAATGTTAAAAATTATATTACAATATTATTTTTTGGCATTTATATGGTACAAAATTTACAAATTTCTGACCTGTACGAGAACAACCTCTTTTGAAAAAAAACTTTAGCATGATTCAAATGAAACCCAGACTCTTCGCAAAAAGACTGCAAGTTGAAGTGGCAATGGGCAGGTTACATCGCTTGAAGAACCGACAACCGATGGGGAAGGAAGGTTCTAGAGTGGCGACCACGAACCGGAAGCCGCTGCAATGGTAGGCCTCCCACCAGGTGGACCGACGATCGTGAGGGTCGCGGGCAACCGGTGGATGCAAACGGCAGGTTGCCGTTCTATGGGGGAGGTCTTTGTCCAGCAGTGGATGTCTTATGGCTGATGATGATGTAAGCTTAGAGATGAATGTGTCTTTGACGCCTACAGAGATAAAATTACCGAATGAACTGTAGTTTGTGTATTACTGATATAAATGTATTTAATTTATGGTCACAGTTCGAAGTTTAATATTTTTGTAAATTATAAAACATCATGACTAAAATGAGTGTAAAAAGACTCTTAGGACTCAATGTAACTAGAAGGTTCCTAAGTATGGTATAGAACAAAAAATGATCACAATGATGGGTAGGGTTAGTACCTTTTGGCTTCAAGGGTCTTTTTACACCCGTTATGTATTCCTAGGTTATATTAATTTTGTTTTAAAAAGTAGATATAATCTGCTGATTTTCTTATTGTTAAACATCCTAAAAACTGTGACCATTTATTGTCAAAACTATTTAATTTAAATATAGCAAACAGTGCAAAAACTTAAAAAAACGGTGCCGATACAATTTTGTTAGTATGCAACACTGAAAAACCCAGTGTCGCCAAACTAAAATTATATACTTTTAAAACGTAAAATACCTTTGGTCTACTCCAAAGCATAGTTAAAATATAGAATTCATTTTAAACTTGATCACTAACAAGTCTGTTCCACAGTCTTGCATTTTTCAATATTCTTGCATCCATTTTTCAAAAGTCTTGCTTCGTTAAAACTAACACAGCACTTTACTTAGCGTCTGTTTGATACACTTTACACAACTAGTTAATAAAAAAAAGTCTTGCATAATTGAATTATTCGAATTCACATCACTTAAACACTGTGTTTGGGTAATTTGCGCGATTTTTGCGTCACTTTTCACGAGTCTTGTTTCAGACTTCTTGCATTTTTTTACACAAGTCTTTCATTACGTGTCTTTTCACGAGTTTAGTATCACTTTTCAGAAGTCTTGCTTCACATTTCACGTTTCTTGCTTCACTCGTTCGTGTAGAAGATTAATTGGGGGTTGGAGTCGTCCGGTGACATTTCTAGTTGGACGTACTGTGGCGTTGTTCGCGCTGATTCGTAGGAATTGCCACCGTTACGTGATAGGGAATTTCTTGATCTGGAAATTGAAAGAATAGAACAATGAAAAGGTGTAAACAAATCTATACAAAAAAAAGACGTGTGGCACTCGGAGACTGCCGCGGTAAAGCTATTGCATAGCATTTTTTATCAACTTATGCAATACAACCAATGCCACCTAAAGGCGGGTTGCTGAACTAAAGAAACAAGCGTGATATTTCAAAAAGTCATTAAAAGTTATTTATCGAGTCTGGTATTTATCGATAGATGGAAAAACTAAAAAGTATCACCGCTGTGCCGGTCGGAGTGGGGGGTGTTAGGTTTTTTTCGTTACGGAATTTCTGGATTCGGTCCCCACGCTCAAGGCCCGCGATAGAAGCTATGCAATAGCTTAATAAATAAAATTGAAGTGTATGTGTTTGTGATTTCACAATATCAGGCTTTTACTGAATCATCAGCTGCCTAGCCTTTTCCCAACTATGTTGGGGTCGGCGAGCTAGAAGATGATGCCATCGGACCTGCACAACCCAGTTAATACGGGTATAAGAGTAGAGAAAGACCAAAGAAACGGTGGATAGTCTGTGTAAAGGATGGTGTGGCGGTGTCGATAGTGGTAGAAAGGAGGTCTCTGATGAGATGACGAGCAATAGAGAAGTATGAAAGAAGAAGGCATGCTGATCCGGTTTGACGCGACCCGTTTCAATGCAGTATTGTTTTAATATTATTGAGTGGTTAGGAGACGGAGCTATAGAGGACGTCTAGATCTCTTTCTCACTCTGTAATAATATTGAAACAATACTGCTTTAAAGGTAATGGTAGCCCTCGGGAACTCAAAACAAAATACTCACTTGGCTTTAGCGTGTGTAAGTATGTGTGACTTGAGGTTGGTGCTCTGTGCGAATTTCTTGTTGCAGCCGTCGAACGGACATACGTACGGACGGTCCCCTGTGTGTATGCGAACGTGGGTTCTGAAATATATAGAAAAATCGGTTAATTGAAATTATTAGTTTTTGCCTAAAACTCTGAATTCTGCACCAGGTTGACGGCAATAGGTATAATAAAATTACGCATTGATGGTGCTATGGGTTGTTCGAAAGAGATAACGCGGCCTCGACATACATAAAGGGCTAAGAAGTAACATGGGTGGATTTTAGTCAGTAGAAGTCTGACACTCCCTACCGCTCTGCCCAGAGTAGAAGGAGTCATTGACTGACTTTCCAACCCCAAAAAAAAAAATCGTGCTGGTGGTTGCCTCGTTACTGCAGCCCCTCGGCAAGTGAATGTAAATTGAATTTTGATTGTATTTGAGTCAATTCTATATCTCATACATAAGTTCACGCCCCTTCTCCCATGGGGGTAGGCAGATACCACATAACGCAGCCTGCTATGATCCTTACATACACCTTTTGTGTCGTCCACATTCATACATGCACGCCGCTTGCGAGAACAACGCTAGGTGCGTTTCCGTGTCCTTTCTGAAAACCTCACCAATAAGGTCAGGGTTTGTCTTATCGTTTTTGTGGAAAAGCCCATAGGCTACATTCAAAACGTTGCTGTGGGTTAATTTCCTTACTTACCGGAAGCAAAGTCGCGAGCCAAGCCTAGCTACGTTATAAAACAAGTAATTATAATCAACTTTTTTTTTTTTTGGGGGTTGGGAAATCATCAAATAACCCCTCCCGCTCTTGGGCAGAGCGGAAGGCAGTGTCAGACTTCTACTGACTAAAAACCACCCATATTCCCTCTTAGCCCTTCATGTCGAGGCCGCGGTATCTCTTGCGAACAACCCGCAGCCCCGGCGGGGATTATACTCACCTTAAGTTAAAGTCTAGTGAGAACCTCTTCCCGCATCCCTCGAAGGTACATTGGAACGGCTTCTCTCCCGTGTGGACTAGTTGGTGACGTTTTAACTTTGAACTTTCTACGAACGCTTTACCTGAAAAGAGTGGAAAAGAACAATGGTGTAACTTATTGAGTACAACATTTAATTTGACTACTTTTTTTTATGTTTTCCTTTTTTTGTTTCTTATAGCATCACATTGGATCTAATCTGTAATGTTGCTATAATTAGTGGTAAATAAATAAATAAGAAATAAACATATCAATTTTAAGTCGGAAGTACCAGGGTAGCAAGCAAAATCAAATTTTCCTAGATTTTTTGAATTTTGCTGGCAAGTTTCGGGCTGTATATTGAAAAGAAGTTTGATAACAAGTTGTCATCATCATCTGTGTTATCCCAATTGTCTTGGGTTCAGCATTCAGTCTAACCAGACACCGCTGAATATTAGTATTTTAAATAGAGCAACTATCTTACTTCAACAACCCAGTTAGTATTGGATAATTCGATACCTCCCTTTAGTAAGACTTTCGGGCCATTTAGTACCTGTAACGACTGCCGAAGATCTATAAGTAATAATCATCATCTGCCTAGCCTTTTCCCAACTATGTTGGGGTCGGCTTCCAGTCTAACCGGATGCAGCTGAATACCAGTATTTTACATGGAGCGACTGCCTATCTGACCTCCACAACCCAGTTAATACCAGGTAATACGATACTCTTTGGTAAGACTGGATGTCCGAATTGCAGGTCACTGACTACCTGTAACGACTGCCAAAGATCTATATATGGCAGCCGGGACCAACAGCTTAACGTGCTTTCCGAGGCACGGAGGAAACTCGGTATGTCGGGTGGTCACCCATCCACAGACTGACCTAGGCAAGCACAGCTTTACCTAAAGATCGACCCGAGTGTCAGTTCTTATTAAACCACGAGCTCCTCTATAAGTAATAATATAATAAGTAAATTGACAGTTGGAACTAACAGCTTAATGTGCTTTCCGAGGCACGAAGGAAACTTAGTATGTAAAAGGTGGGCTAACATAATAATAATTCTTTATTTCCAAAATTACAATTAGCATCACTATATCGAACACACTATATAAACCAAAACATACACAGACCAACCTACACAAGCGCGGCCTAACCTAAATATGGACCCGAGTGGCAGTTACTATTAAACCACAAGCTCTTCACACGAAGAAAGATATCATATAATACTATATTTTCCAGCAGTACTCACCACATTCAGCACAAACATGTACTCTCGGGCCGTGCGTGTGCAAGTGTTTCCTCATCGCCGAGTTGTCTCTGAACATTTTAGTGCAGCCTTTATGTGGACATGCTGAAATGGGTACAAAATATTAATCGCAATCAAGTTAAAATGGTGGGAAAGAGGTCTCTGTAAAAAAGGAGCTGGCTGTAGCGAATTCAGGCCCGCGAACGAGAATAGGATGCCGTCGCCTCCTTCTGCGAAGCAGTGATGCTAGCGAAGGAGGTGGCGGAACGTGAGAGGGAGAGAACCTCTCGTCCCAGCCGCCGCGGGAGGCGCTCCGGGCGTCGGGGGCCACGTGATGGCTTCTGGCCACCGTAGACGCGGGCCTGTGGACGGTGAGTGATGGGTAAGCTCGCCGTCCGTCCGTCTTATGACGACAACAGGCCGTGTCGACGGCGCGTTCGTGTTCCACGCGCGCCTCAAAGAGATGTCAGCAACATGGAAGGGGCCCGCAAGGGCCGACGCCTGTCGGGGCTGCGGGTTGTTCGCAAGAGATACCGCGGCCTCAACATAAAGGGCTAAGAAGGAACATGGGTGGTTTTTAGTCAGTAGACTTCTGACACTCCCTTTCGCTCTGCCCAACAGCGGGACTTATTTGATGATTTTCCACCAGCAAAAAAAGGCCGGCGAACGAAATTTCTGTAGTGAACACCTTTATCTTTACTTGTATTTAACATACCATAACATCACGCCTGTTATCTATAAAGGTTAAGGCAGAGGTTCCAAATAGTAGCCCCTTTTGTAAGTTATTTTTAAGTCCCATGTAATATTGTTATAACAACATGCGTGATATTTACACAAATCAATAAAATTGAAGTGTATGTTTATTAAAAAACAACAGTTTTTACTGAAATTCAAACACATCATAATTTAATTTTTGCGTCTTGTATCAGTCTGCCTGTACAGGCTAATTTCCAAAACGCCTGGACCGATTATGACGGAACTACTACTGATATTATAAGGAGTAGCAAAGGGTACTTTTATTTAGAAATGAGGATTCCGTGCAAAAATCAAAACCCTTGAAACAGTTAACACAATCCAATTCAAATAATTACGCATCTAAAGGTACAACAGGACAGCTAGTTACGATATATAAATTAATCTTACCTATTGTTCTATCTGAGGATTCAGGCATAGGTTTCTTTAGTCTAATTTTGTGTCCAGGTCGCGCGAACTCCGCTAACTGCTTGGGATCTGATAAATCTAAACCTGCAATTTAAATGACAGTTTAGATTAATTATTATTATTCATTTATTTTCAGAATAAAAAAAAAGCCATACATTGTTAGTAAATCTTACTTATAACTATGTTAGTATTATTATTATTTCAAGTCAATATTACTTATTTTAATTAAGAGGAGCTCGTGGCTTAATAAGAACTGCCACTTGGGTCGATCTTTAGGTAAAGCTGTGCCTAGGTCGGTCTGTGGATGGGTGACCACCCGACATACCGAGTTTCCTCCGTGCCTCGGAAAGCACGTTAAGCTGTTGGTCCCGGCTGCCATATATAGATCTTTGGCAGTCGTTACAGGTGACCTAAAATTCTGACATCGAGTCTTACCAAAGGGTATCGTATTACCTAGTATTAACTGGGTTGTGGAGGTCAGATAGGCAGTCGCTCCATGTAAAATACTGGTGCTCAGCTGCATCCGGTTAGACTGGAAGTCGACCCCAACATAGTTGGGAAAAGGCTAAGCAGATGATGATTACTTATTTTAATTCATTAATTTATTAAATTTATTTAACGTTATAAAGGACCCCTCCAGATCCGTGACCAGTATTCCAGTGCCTCACAACCAGACAGTCACCGCTGCCCAATATGGTATACAGAAGGCTGTTGGTGCTGCACACGCGGCGCATCAGGGAGGCCACTCTTTTCCGTACTATATACAGGGTGGTGCCGACAATACGACAATAAATGAAACCGCTGGTAGTTCTAGTTCATAGGAACATATATGGCAGCCGGGACCAACAGCGTGCTTTCCGAGGCACGGAGGAAACTCGGTATGTCGGGCGGTCACCCATCCACAGACCGACCTAGGCAATCACAGCTTTACCTAAAGATCGACCCGAGTGGTAGTTCTTATTAAGCCACAAGCTCCTCTAGCTGCTAATTAGCATGATAATAATAAATCTGCTTGACGGAAACCTCGTGAAAAGATTTTTTCATGAATATTATTTTGTATAGAAATATGTATGTATTGAAATGACTAAAGGAAATAAACCCTGTTTACATACCTGGCATTATAGCTTCGCTTCCTAATATGCTCTTTTTCCCCGTCATATACTCCGTGTAGTCAGGATCTGGCTCTGGGTTCGAGCCATCATCTGTCAATGAAAGCATATCTATTTTAATTAATATGGAGTGTATCTTCTTTTTAGCGTGTTGATGACAATTAGTCCAGTCATTTTAGGCATTTTAAACCCCAATCTGGGGAAAAATTCCTAGTGGGCTGAATTTTTCTATACACCTTTATTTCGGTGATATTATGAAGTTGTGAAAAATCGACATCGATATCGTGCCGGCTAAAAAAGTTACAAAGGTCACGAAAAACAGCTTTTTGCAAGTATTTCGCAACCTATTGCTCGGAGGTCAATAGAGGTCATAATAAAAATTGTTCCTCATAAAATTATCTACAAAAAATGATGAAACCTAAAATGACTGGACTAAATTGAGTACTTGACTATTTTTGTTTCACAAGTGATCTGGAAACAGTAAATAAAATAATAGGCAGATGTAAAAAAAACTTGTGTAATATCTTAAAAAATGGCTTAGTTTTTACCGATTTAAAATGACTTGTTAGACAAAGACAGCGCTATGAAGATGTGACGTTATAACTCATACCGCCATAGTTACGTAGGCGTAGTACCTATAATGGCCATTTTGCGCGACAAGGATAGAAAGTTTTTTTTATCGATGTTATTACTTTTTTAATACATCGTATTATTTCTGTTAGTTCTTTGAAATAACATAACATTTTCGTACATTTTTAACAGTAGCCAAGTACCCAATTAAAATTGAGTCAAACCAAAATTTGGCAATGAGTTTGGCACTTCCAGTAGCGTCCATCAGCTCCTATGATGTGCAAGTTACAGGACAGGCAGGACGAGACATCAAGTGTCCCATCATTGGGGCAACACCACATTCACACTCCAGGGTAGAGTCATCTCGGGCCTGTGGACGGTGAGTGATGGGTAAGCTCGCCGTCCGTCCGTCTTATGACCGACAGGCCGTGTCGACGGCGCGCGAGTGTTCCACGTGCGCCTCATAGAGATGTCACCAACATGGAAGGGGCCCGCAAGGGCCGACGCCTGTCGAGGCTGCGGGTTGTTCGCAAGAGTTACCGCGGCCTCGGCATTAAGGGCTAAGAAGGAACATGGGTGGTTTTTAGTCGGTAGAAGTCTGACACTCCCTTCCGTTCTGCCCAAGAGCGGGAGGGGTTATTTGATGATTTTCCACCACCATAAAAAAAGGTACCTTAACCTTTAACCGTAACCGCTTTCAGTCCCTGATTTAAAGACTTCCAGGTCAGTCTTGGCCACTAGTGTCATGATACTCACCGTCATCCTCGCCGGTAGCCCACATGGTGACAGAGAACTCGCCCTCCATGGTCTTGATCTGCACCTGCTTCTGTTCCCATCTTCTGGCTGGACCCCGAGAGGCTCCGTCCATAAGGCCTACTGGTACTTCTCCTGGAATTAGGGAATTAACATATTACCTATACTAATATTATAAAGAGGTAAAGTTTGTGAGTTTCTAGGAGGAAATCTTTGCATCTAATGAACTGATTTTGAAAATTCTTTGAGTAATGGGAAACTACATTATTTCCTAGTGTCATACTCGTAGGCTATGTTTAAATCGTTCCCGTGGGGTAATGTCCGATTAAAACCCGAGCGAAGCTGCAGACAAAAGTTATTATATCATTGAAATGCCGTAACTGTAGTTAAGTTGTGCGTAGATTGCCATACGCCTCTTTCAATTTTACCTATGACCTATCAAACTTTTGTAACAATATTCTGATTTAAAACCATTGATATAAAAATTAAAGATACGGTCGTCCGAACATTTGCTCGACGCGTTCGCCATACAGAGAATCGGTGTAGTCTGCTCGTTAATGTAACCTTGTATAAGCGGCGTGGTATTTTCGAGGTATAAAGAGCATAAATAAAGCTTTTATTAATAAAATTTACGACCGCACCCGAAGAGAGCCGATTGTGAACTAGTTCACTTCGGCTTAGGAAAGACCATATTGGGACCACGTTTGAGGCGTCATTTTAACATGCCGTCAGCCCAGTCCTTACGCAGTAGAGTCAATGGTTAAATCAGTATCTATGGAGTTTCTGGTCCGTTCTTCTCCATAGAAATCTACGCTTTGGAATGGGCAATCTTAATTATTTTCAGAGTTGTATGCGACCGGGACTGTAGCTACATTTCATTGTTGAGGAGCAACAGAAATATGCACTATATGAAAACAACTGTCTACCTATTACGGATCATGAGAAGAGGCTTAGTAATAGGGTCCCGTTGGTTACCCAACGACTACGGAATTGTATTAGACATATTTTAAAATTTAACTTACCGATGGGCATCAAATGCTGTATATTACTGGCTGTGTTGGTGACATTGGAGCGGGGTCTGCCGCGACCTCTTCTGAAACAAACCGGCAGATTGTTTCATCATCCTTGTAAACATTATACAGGGTCGAAGGGACATTGCCGTGACGCGCAAGCCATGAGTTTATGATGAACTGATAGATTTATACTCCAATTTTTAGTGTAATGCCTTTTGGTGTAGAAACAGTAGATTCCAGTCTATCGACAGTTGAAATCCATCGCGGTCAAAGTTCTCTACTGTCGAGAGCCCAGAATCTAGTGGTTCAGCTGTGTAAGAACCGAAAAAGTACCGCAAAAAGCTTTTTTTTCAGATCGGACGATACGAGTCAATACCGCGCAAAACGAGGCACTTTATTGCATGGCCATCACTTTGGGCTGCATAAAGTCGATCGCTAAACCGATCGTTGGTCGATAGCCAGAAGACTTGACTGTATGTACATGGGTCGATGTATTAATGTTCACATGAGTATTGATACATCGATTCGGTCAGGCAGGGGGCGAGTCGATTAAGCTTGTTTTACTAACACTAGTTATAAGTTATTGTACTACTAACAAATTGTATTACTGCTAATTTTATTTTATTATGTATTTTGTGATTTTTGTGCCTACTAACATAGCTTATAAGTTCCAAAATAAATAAATAAACAAATAAATAATTATTATTTATTATTATTAAAACTCTCCTTGTTCATTGCTAAGCCAATATGCTGAACTAACATAGATGGTCAAAATATAAAAGTAGGTAATTTCCTTCCCTAATGGCCAAAACAAATACCTGAAGCGCTATTGCGTATCTTTTTAAATGTCAGTGGCTATCATAGTGTCCATCAATTAACGGTCAAATGGTTATGGTTTGATACATAATGGAACCATTTGACAGTTGATTGATGGACACTATGATAGCCACTGACATTTAAAAAGATACCCAATAGCCCTGCAGAACCCAATACGCTGCAGCCCCTATTTTATGGCTCGTACATAATACGGATGTTTCCTAACTTAAAATAAATATGATTTTGTTTAGTCCGTCAATTAGATTATCGAGAATTATTGGATACGTGTTTATTGTTTTAACAAGTTAATAAAAAAAGATAAAACGCGTCAAAGATCATGAGTGGGGGCTTCAGACGTCACTTTCCGGTAAAAAATGTACTGAAATACCGAAGCTCTGTATCGTCTTCATTTTTTGTTTAAGTGAAAAAGAAATCAAAAGTCATTTATTCAAACTAGGCTGATAATCAACACTTTTCGCACGTCAAAATTTATAAACGCCCACTCTTCGACACTTCCTAGTGTTTTAGCTGTGAAGAAGTAGCGGCGGGACAAACTCCCCAGCAAAAAAAAAACAAGAAAAAATGTGTCCAATATTTTTTGGAAATCTATCGGACAGACGAATTAGATTTTTTTTTTGTCTATTAATATGTTAATGACTACCCATGAAAAAAATAAAAATAGGCCACAAAACATTACCTGCTCGTCGTAGGAGGTCCAGGATACAAAGGGTCGTAGTGTGTGTGTGGGTCAGGACTAGCATTCAGCACCTCTTCTCCAGATATACCGGGTAAGATCACCTCTTCACTGCCGACTGAAATTTTATAGTCTGTCGAAGCCGACGAGTTGAAGACGTTAGTTTGATGATTATGTTGGTGACATAAAATAAATTAAAACATAGAATAGGAGAAAGAGATAGATAGAGTTTGCACTTTGGGTATTTGGCCACACCACAGATACAGATAGACCTAGGTAACGCAAGTATCACGATCTGTATGAAAACCAAGTGTGCGTTTTGACTACCTATTATGACGTCACAAGCACTATTTAGTGATGGAAAATCGGAAAATCCTATCGATTCAAAGACACCGCCGCGTACGGCGCCCCCTTCGCCCAAACCCCCGCCTTGCACCAACGCCGACGTCCGACTAGCGCTATACACCGATGCAGACTGAGCGCGAAAGTGGCCACTTACGATTTTTGTACGTAAGCTAGGCACGCGAAGTGTTGCTCTTGTGTTATCTAGGTTTTTTTTTTATGGGACAACCCCGCCATACTATTCCCAAACCACTGTAACTCCTGTTAGCCAGAATCAACAGTGGCGACCACAAGAAAAGCGCCGAGACAATAAAGCTCGACGATGTCCCAGGGAAACGATTTAACTGTCTTGGATCCCGCAACGAAATTAATCAGAAAAGAATAGCGGAGGAGTAGAAAAAAAAATATATCAGCAGGAGACAGAACAGAACAAGGCCAATAAGCACACAGGGACGTATTATACAATTAGTATTGGCCCAGTTGCCTAGAACCACGGATATTATTGTCATTAATAATTACTGGGTCCTAAGTTATGAGCTGTTATACTTGATTCCAATAATACGTATGACAAAAATGCTTGAAAATTATTGTTATCTAGGTCTATCTATATCTGTGGGCCACACTTAATAATTTCTTGCAGTTTAATCCAATCAACGGTACACGTGGCTAAATAAAAGCTTACGTTGGTCCGTGGATGGCTGACAATCTATTACATGCCGAGTTTCCTCCGTGCCTCGGGAAGCACGTTAAGCCGTTGGTTCCGGCTGTCACTTGTGGATCTCTGACAGTTACAGGTAGTCATCATTCATCACATCTCATCACACTGCTGGACATAGGCCTCCCCCAGATGTCGCCACATTCTTCTTATCGTGTGGGCAGTAAGGTCTAACGACCCTACCTACATACCGTAGTGTCAGACTTGTTGTAGTTTGACGACCGCCATTTGGCGGAAGGGACCAACGGCTAATACGTGCCTTCCGAAGCACGGAACCATCTTTTCATCAGACAAGCAGGTGTTTCAAGCCTGCAATGTCCTAACCAAACTGGAAACCACTTTACAAAGTATGTTTCCCGTGGGAATCGAACCCACGACCACCGGGTCACAAGGCAAATGCCTAAACCACTCGACCGCGGAGGCCCACGTTGACCAGTCCCGTGCGTCTCGCATCCAGCGGTACAGGTAGTCAGTAGCCCGTAAGTCTTACAACCAGTCTGACCAAAGGGTATCTTACTACTTATTACTAACTGGGTTGTGGAGGTCTGAAAGCCGATCCCAACATAGTTTGGGAAAAGCTAGGCTAAGCAGATTAGGCCAGGCAGATGATTACAAGCCGCCATAAAGTTTATACCGCGTTTGTACCTGCTCAGATTGTCACCCGCAGCTATCTTCCGAGCCGCCATAGTTTGCACAGAATTCTCTGATACCAGGTTAGGCCCTAACCACACGATAAAGAAAGAAGAAGAATGGAGAAGAATTGAGAAGAAAAACAGTTGGGCCTAGAGTAAGTGGTGCCTCTGAGGTCCTCAATAGTTGTTTTGGATGCTTCAGAAACTCAACATAAATATGGGTTACGGTATGGATGATGATATGCTTACCTTCCTCAAGATGCTGCATACCAATAACTTGTTCTTCCACTTCTTCATACTGATCGTCTGTGATGTACTCCTCGTATTGACCTGTTTCTATCTCTTCATACTGAAAAAAAAGTATTTTTTTACTTAGAAAAGCTTGATAGTAGGTAATAAGAATGAATTAAAAATACAGAGATAATATTTATCATTGTTTTTAATTGGTTCTTTTAAATATGCTTATTTTAAGAGGGAGACGCCAGGGTACCTCAAAAAAATTAAAAAAAGTATCTCACGTTTTGCTATTTACCGACCGTGACATATACGGGTTTACAGAGTTTACAGGGTTTACAGAGTCCCTCTAAGTTTATTTATGAATCCCATAGAATAGGGTAGTTAACTAAAAAAATCTAATTAGTCCGTGAGATAGATTTCCAAAAAATATAGGACACGTATTTTTTCTTTTTTCACGTTAACAAACAATGAAGACGATACAGTGCTTTGAAAACTCGTGTGACGTCATATTCTCAAGACATTAGTGTGACATTTTTTACCGGTGAGTGACGTAACAACCGGGGGGTTGCACTCAAATCTTTGACGCGTTTTATCTTCGTCAATTTTTATTGATTTGATAAAACAAATAAAACTTATCCAATATTTTTCGATAATCTAACAGACGGACTAATTAGAATCATATTTTTTTAGTCAGTAAACATCCCTATTACTATTTCGTGAAATAGTCATTTATGTTACGGTCAAGAACCATATTACACTTTCTTTGTAAAAATAATACATTTATCTTATTTTTTAGGGGACGTACGAGTAACTCGATGGAAACGCGAACACGACAGCGACATTGCCGCTTTATGATTTTCTTGTGTTTTTTTTTTTTTTTAATTTAATTTAATGTATGTATGTTTGTTACTTTTACGCGCAAAAACTTCTGATCGGTTTTGGGTGACATTTACAACCTAGATTAACACAGGATGACAGTACGATGCCGTGGGACAGTTACCGAACGAACGTCGGCGAAGACGGTGGCATAAGCTAGTTATACGATGCGAAAAATTGTGAGGATGGATGGATATTTCTTACTCTTTCATGCAAAAAACTTCTGATCGCATTTGGATGTCATTTGGCACACAGTTTAGAACCTGGATCAACACATACCTTGACTCCAACCTGGTCATCTCCCTCCATCTCCACGATGGAGCCGTGAGTGCCTATCTCCACCTCGCACATGATCTCCTGGTTCATCATCTTCGCTGATGTCAACTGAAACAAAGAGGTTTATATGTTAAAAATAAATAATTGAAACTATTTCGTACTGACATATTTCCAGAAAAGGACTTAACCCATATTTAAATAGTTCATGCGCTAAAATACACTACGGAAAAAAATGCCTTTGGGTGACATGAAAGTAACAGAAAATAATAAAATTGAAGTGCCTGTTTGTAATGTCAAAATAACAGGTTTTTACTAAATGTATATGATTAAAACATATTTGTCTGTCTTTTCCAGCTAATTTCCAAAACGGCTGGACCGATTTTGCTTTCTTATGCATTCAGTAAAAAGCTGCTACATAATTTGAAATAACAAACAGACACTTAAATTTTATTTATTTGTGTAGATAAAAAGAAATTAATTGAAGATACACGTAGATTTTATCAATATTTACTACTGATAAAGTGTTGCTCTTTCTGTCTACAAGTACTATTGATACGGCGCGGCGAGACACAGCTGGTGGTCTAATTCCAAATACAGGTTCATAAAAAGGCCCCTATTGGCTGTTTATGAAAGCCTAATGAGAAACAGTTTCGTTTCAAAAGCTGCTTGTTATCGTAATATGCTGTTTTTGGTATGCTCGTAAAGATAACCAAATGTTTTGTTAAAAGAAGTCAGTTTCGGGTTGTGGTTTTGGGTTCGATTCCCACGGGAAGCATACTTTTTAAAGGTTGTTTCCAGTTTGGTTTGTTGTCAAGGACACTCCAGGCTTGAATCACCTGATTATCTGATAAAAAAATAATTTCGTGCTTAGGAAGGCACGTATAAGCCGGTGGTCCCAGCCGCCAAATGGCGGTCGTCAAACCATGTCAGAGGCCTTTGAGGCGGTTTAGAAACTCTGACACTAGGGTGTGTGGGTTCGTTAGACCTTACTGCCCACACGATAAGAAGAAGAAGATCAAACAAAGCTTTAATCAGATGCCTTCCATTTTTCCTTTGAAGTCGGCTTCCAGACTTCCAGTTCAACTGGATCCAGCTAGAATACCAGTATTTTACATGGAACGACTACCTATCTGACCTCCACAACCCAGATGAGTACTGGGTAATATGATACTGTTACAACTGTCCAAAATCTACTAAGGGACAGCCGGGACCAACAGCTTAACGTGCTTTCCGAGGCACGGAGGTAACCCAGCATGTGCGGCACGCGCGGCTTAACCTGATGGTTGATCCGAGCGGCTGTTTTTATCTAGCCACGAGCTGTTATCTATAAGTACGTCATCATCATCAGTCTATAATGTTCCAACTGCAGGGACTCAGGCCGCCTCTCTAGGCGAGGAATGGGCTATAAGCTATAATCCACCACGCGTGCCCAGTGTGGGTTGGGTTAGTTTGTACGTATCGAAGAATAATTATAAAACTAACCAGTAATAGCTGTTATTGTTCATTATGATGTAATTGTAAAATTACCGCATTTATGGTATAATTAAAAAAAAAAAAGGATGCTGTTTGCATGCAATTGCATCTAATTTAATTATTGTATCAAGTGAGAAAGAAAATTACTATCAGCCAACAGCTTATCATTCAAGTTGTGGGTCAATTGAAATGAAATGAGTGGTTCAAGGGCAAATAAGTTGACTTTCTTAATTAATGCAAAATATTATTATACTTTTTACACAAGAGGCTATAAGAGTGGAAAAAGAGTTGATTCCAGCTATCAATTGTACTGTCGGGGCTGTGGGTTGTTCGAAAGAGATACCGCAGCCCCAGGCACAAAGGGCTAAGAAGGAACATGGGTGGTTTTTAGTCAGTAGAAGTCTGACAGTCCCTTCCGGTTCACCCAGAGCGGGAGGAGTCATTAGAATATTTACCACACTCCAAAAAAAATCCAGCTACAATTGTATATCTTTGGCAGTTGTTACAGGGAGTCAGTTACCCAAAAGTCTGACAACCAGTCTTAACAAGGGATGTCATATTATCCAGAACTAACTGGATTGTGGAGGTCAGACAGGCAGTCGCTCCATGTAAAATACTGGTACTGGTGACTCTTGAGATGATGAGTAATAAAAAAGGGGTGCTAATTAAACAGGCTTACAATGAGAAATGATATTGTCTATGGTCGCTTGAATTATATTTTTTCGAGGACCCTAGTGTAGAAGCTACAAAGTGTAAAATGGTGATGAGATATAAATTCCATGGCTAAGTTAGTAAATTAGGTGGCTTAAGTATTAATAAGGACAATTTTAATTGTTGATCTTTACTAGACACTTTCTAAGAATATTTAGCTGGTCTTATATAAAAGACGAATTAGTTTATTAGAGGCCATCTCATTTTCTTGTGGCTTAGTTATAAAATGAGAAGTTTGATCACGTGGCCAATAACAAAATATGTGGCTCATCTTATTATTTCTCATAAAAAAAGAGTATGGATGAACTTCATACATCCAGCATGTCATGTCTTCAATCAATGAAGACATGCCCCGCACCAACCCTAAATAAATTAGAATGAAGACAGGAGAACGATGTAAAACATAACTAAAACATTGGGTACCCAACTTAGGTAAGGAAAACATGATAGAAAAGGGTATTTAATTATACAGCAGTGGATCAAACAACTTTATTATGATGATTAAATACATAAAACATCACGCCTGTGACCCCTGCAGAGTTAGGGGTGTGGCTGTACTACACCCATGTTTCAAGAAGTCCCATGTATTAGAGGGCGAGCCTATTGCCATCAACCGGGCACAATAGTAATAAATAATGATTTCTATTAAATGATAATGATGTATTGTTCTCATAACACAATCATTTTGATACTAATATTTGTCAGTGACTTTGCCTGTGTAGTCTATACAAATATTATAAAATTTGTTTGTTTGTATGTATTTAAGAGGTTTTCTCTAGAACTAAAGATCCAATTCTAAAAAAATATTTCCGTGGCAGAAACCTACATTATTCATGGGTGCTATAGGCTATAAATGATATTATATTATGTATATTAGCCTCACTATCAAAATTTTTGCGAACAAGGTCGCAGGCAAAGTGCTGGTTGGAAATATTGAGAAAGTACAACCAGAGAGAGAAGTAAAAAATATCCTAAATCTGTTATGTACTTCCTCAACCCAGAAAGCATGTCAAGCCATTGGTCCTGGCTATCATTTTGTAGGTCTTTGATAGTCTTTAAAGTTGCCAAAGTCTGGCACCCGGGTTTGTAATCCCCAGTACAAACTGAGTTGTTGAGGTAGAGAAAGAGATAGATACAGTCTCTCCATCTAGTTAGATTGGAACCACAACATAGTATGGAAAAGGCTAAGCTGACGATGATGTGGTTTCTCATAAAAGTATTAATATCATTTAAATCTATACAGTTATTAAGGTGTACAATGTAACAGACAGATAGTGATTCATTAATTTGCATTTGTAATATTAGGAAAGTACCGATTACTAATATTTAGGTACTTTGACTGATGTTATAAATGTATCATGATAAGTCATATATTATACCCATTATTGCTGATTTTTACTTGTGTTAAAATGATGGCCATGATTAGAACAGTCAGCAGGACCAATATGTATACATTTAGCAACGTTTAGAAGCAATTTTTAATATTTTCATGTTATGTAACAAAACTAATATTATGAAACCAATTTTATCATAAACTAGTTAATGCCCACGGCTTCGCCTGCGTGGATGTCGGAACTTGACTAATTATAGACTAAAACCTTCCTCGAGAACCACTCTATCCATTGATGAAAACAGCATGAAAATCGGTGCAGTAGTTTTTGAGTTTGTGGCGAACAGACAGACAGATGCGGCGGAGGATTTTGTTTTATATTATGTAGTAAATTTGCAAAGTGTATACATATTACTGCTTGCAACTGGCAATTTTTTTTGTGACAACAACTGAAACTGAAATAGATAATTGCTTATCGGCTGGGTTTTGTTTTATCTTGTTTTATTTTACTTTATTTTGTATTCTTTAGTAATAATTTAGTCTCAATACTGTGTCAAATAAGGAAAGTAGTGAGTCAGCCCCAATTCAAGTATTTTCAATTACTTACATACTGGGGCTGTCTCAACTCTTGCATATTATGTAACTTTTGTGACTCAATAAACATTTTATTTATTATTAAAGCAATAAATTAAATGAAAAAATGATGTATTGGATTCTTCAAAACCATTTAATGTTGGTACTGAAATAAAAGGATTTTAATTTTCAAGTAAAGGACCTACTTATCTACTAACCCTGGGTTTGTTATGTTTGCCACATATTAACCTCTTGAACGTCCGCTAACATTGCTTGAATGTCTTATGATCCACCGGGTGCTCATAAGGACGCTCGAGGACTTAAGAATAAATAATGTGGTAAAGTGATATTGTGTTACCATATTGCAAGCACAATTTTAACATTTTGTTTTTCCCAATTTTGCTTATTTTTATCTAAATGAATAAACTTAAACTTTAATGGAAATTGCCTCGATGGCCGATTGTATCTTAGGGTGTAAATGTAAAATATGTACTTTGACCTAATAAACATGTTGTTTCAGTGCAATACTACTTTTTTTTTAACCTTATTGTTTTGTAGAAATTGTGGTCATTGAAATCAAGTTATTTTTTAAATTAGTTCTTAGTTTTCTACATTCCTTTGGACAATATTCAGAATTAAACAAAAATAGTTTTTTAACTGACTAATTGTATTGAAACAATGTTTGTTGTTTTAAAAGTCAGACATTGTTTGAACAGACTGAATGACAGTATTATCAAGAAAACTGTACTTGTTTAGTACAGTTATCAAAGTATGGCTTAATTAACCTCTTTCTTCCTTAATTGTTTGATATTTATATTCCCATCACACTCAAAACGATTAAAAACAAGAATCTAATGAGGCAGAATACACACATACCTTTGCCTACATGATAAGAAAACAATAACTAGTCAGATTAAAAAAATATGGATTACAATGTATGTAAATAACAATTAATTATCATTTTATTCGTGCACAATTGATTTGTTTTCACAATTTATTTTTAGAACGTATCGTGCTACACATAAACAGTTGTGATTTTATGTAAATAGTATCAGAACGTCATCCGTTCGGGTACAAGTTTTAATGAGTATTCGTTGCCTCCCACAGAGAAAAATCCGTTTTTTAGCTTTTATTCTGCCGCATTATGGTGCATTGGAGTCAAACAACTATCACTCGGGGCAGGTGTGAGTCTACTGACGGCACAGCTCAACCGGCCGGGCCCGCGACCCGGACGATTTTTTAGATAATTATAAAATGACCACGCCAAACGCTACACACATTGATACCTTATAAAATGACCTTCATTCTGTCACCCTCAATTAATCGGCCAAACGCGTAATTGCATAGAAAATAGAAAACACTTGTTATGATACGTCAAAAAGTACTATGTTTCCGATAGAAATAATTTACCTGTATTTATCCAGTAACAAAAGCACCGACGGCCACCAGGAGACAAATATGGACAGATGCGTTGGCACGGAATTTTCCAACGTAATATTTATCGCAACTAGTGCCACAGTTTTCAGTGAAAAAAAGTTCGATATTTAGGCTCAAAAATATTTGAAATTTACGCGAAAATGTTTATAAAATATGTCCGACTAAACATGGCGTCCAAAGATGTCCGACCAAATTCAATATGGCGATGCAAAATGGACGCCCGTTCACCAGTCGCTCGTACTTGCAAACTCCACCGAGAAAGGAAAAGCAGCACAGCAACACTCACGTCATTTAGAAGAAAAAAAAGTTTTAACACATTAATGTTGCCATAGTCAAATATTCACCGTTATTGTTTCGGAATTAATTTAGAAAAAACAAACCATCTGAAAATTATAATACTATTTTTATTATACAGATGAAATATCAATTAAGATCTTACATAAGTCTCATTAGGAAATACAGCGTATGTTCATAAATAATCACAAAAGTTATTTCATGTTTACAAACAGAATTTATTAGCGCAACTGTCAAACTCTCTCCAATGCTGCCATCTATACAAGAAGTTTGACGTAACAGCACCATCTGACGGTGAAAATCTCATCTGCCATTTTCCGTTTTCCTCTTCCTGTGGTTATTTAATAGTTGAGCCTAGATATTTGCGCAGAATTCGCGATGGCTCTGAGATTATTAACTAAATTGAATGTGCGGCCTGAGCTCCGTGGTGTCGTAAACTTAAGTTCTGCAGCGGCACCTGCTACATTATCAGATTTCGATGTGCAGCATAAGACTCCAGTTGTGAGGAAACAGCATCTGGTTCCGAAGGCCCACTATGGAGGTCGTCACGCTGTTACCATGCTGCCTGGAGGAGGAATTGGCCCTGAGTGCATGGGCTACGTCCGGGACATTTTCAAGTAAGCATAACCTTTTTTGTGAGAACCGCACTGAACTGGTAAGGAAAGTATTCATAGATCAGCTGATGTCTCTTTTGATAATAATACGCAGTTGGTATCTTTTAAATAAAGTAATTGAATGTGTGGATACATTAAATTCATTTATATAACCTTGCTTAGGTTTTAGTATCAAGAAGTTATATTTATAAACATTAAAATAGCAACGGTTAAAATAGACAGGCATATGCAGCCATACCTGTCTATGATGCCTAAAATATATTTTTTGCTATGCCTTCTGTTTTGATGCAAGGTTAACTTAATAAAAATCTTAAAATAGTTAACACTCAGCCTTAACCGATGGGTTTAGTTAGATGCAGTTTTTTAACAATATCCCTTAAATATTTAGAAACTAAGCACTAAGTAAGGTCCGCCCCTAAAACGACCCACTGACCAGGTTCTTCTCTTTATAGGTTCTTCCTTCCGTAAAGTGTATAGAATATCACCAATTTTGTCAATGGAAAATACTGTAAGACCATGGTTTGTTAACAAATAAACCTCTTCAAATGTTGTGATTACTCATTATCACATGACTTAACAATTGAGGAAACTAACAATTGATCTAATATGGTCTCATTTATGTATAGAGATATGATATTATTTTTAGCAAGTCAAAGCAAATGTTTATTAAAAGGAAGTTTTAGTTTTTGTTCTGTCTTATTTTGGTTTAAAATAAAGTAAAAAGTATAGATAATACCACAATTACATTAATATTTAAATTATGACAACAGATATTTCTCGATGGCTTGTAAAGATTTGTCAGAAGCCCACAGGGGGGAATAAAATCTGTGACACTAACTGCCGCACTCAAAGAGTTTTAATGATTACTTAGGCCATCACTTAGTAAAGGTTTTGACAGTTTTGTCATATAAAAGTATGTCAAACCTTTACTAAGTGATGGCTAAAGTAATCATTAAATATCTCTGAGTACCGCAGTAAGTCAGGGACTTACCATGCAATAAAGAAAGATTGGTGCTTGAAGTAGAATACTATTTTGAATAAAAAAATAATCTTAAAACAGTGTTTAGTTCCCAAATTGTTTGTCAGCAAGAAAATTCAAAAAACCAGCAAAATTCCTTAAATTTACATAATAATAATATGTAATAAGTTGTTAATTTAACTTTAAAATTTTCCCAATTAACCTTGGAATGTAATGGTTTAGTGATAAAGTTGAAAATCGCATAATTTTTTTTTGCAAATTGTAGTAGCTTGACGTACATGTACATTAACATTATGGAATAAATTATCACAATTTTGGTGGAACCCGCAAGTCTATTGTGCAGTTAACAGATCAATACAGTGACATACAGACAGAAAAACCAACATTAATTAAGTCTCTTTTCTGTCTGTGTGACAGACGTGGTAATATGATAACTGAACGAGACACGTTTATTAAGATAAATTATCAATTTCTTCTTTAATTAATATGGCCTAAGACCAATTAGCATTAGTAAAGATCATAATTTGTGTAGATAACATTAATATAGCTATGCTATATGTTTGTCCTATCTGCCATTTGTAGATTTTTGACTGTCAATATGGGAGGTTAGGAGCCACACAGTCAAACTGCCAATTAACACAAGCAGCAATTTAACTTATTTATTTAGAAATACCCTTGTAAGCTTAGTTTATAAAACAACATGTGTATACCTTTTCCGGAGGATACCAGACAATTGCATTATACTCTAGTTTACCGCGCACAATGCACATATTCACTGTATGACAGCTTTATCACCTTGATACAATTTATTTATTTATTTATTTATTTATTAAGGAAAAACAAACAGTAACATATTACAGGTTAAAACAAGGCTTAAATACTAAAATATAATAAATATGTTACCCACTACGTTTTCCACAGATTACTTTAAACGATTAATAGCTAGAGAGACATTTATGTATATGATATAAACTAAAATAACAGTTACAATAAGTGATGCATAATATACGAAAAGTTACACAATAGGCCATACCCACACATTTCTATACCTACATATTACATCACAATGGTCGACTGCTGATCCTTAAGAGCTGCGTGGATTTGCTTCCTGAATACGTTTTTACTGAGGAATATTTTTTTTTTTTTTATTTATTTATTTAAACACACACACACTATCATTACAGGCTAACCTAATACAACAGTGTAGTTATAGTTATTTTTTACAAAATGAGACTTACAATTAACAATCGAGACTAAATTTACAAAATACGGCCCGTGTGAATTCACTCAGACTGCAATTGAAGCAGTCAATTTGTTGTGACACCATATTGAGTACACGCAGCGCGCGCGTCAGCGGCGCGTGCTGCAGCAGGTTTGTGCGAGCGGGCGGCACCCACAGCAGTGGCGGCCGCCTCCGTCGCCCCACGTACCCATCAGGTACACACAACCCAACCGTGCTTAGAACGCCTGGGTTGTGTATTTTACCACGCAAAATCTTAAATATGTAAGTGGCGAGAGCTACTTCCCTTCTTACTTCCAGTTTATAATATCCTACCATGCCCAGCACAAATAGAGTAGGGTATAGCAGAGGATACCCTGGATACACCCCATATAGCCTTAAGTATAGGAATCTTACAAACTTGTTCTGGACACGTTCTAACATTAGTTTATACTTGGCTTCATGTGGCGACCAGATGACAGCATTGCACTCCAAATGACTTTTTACCAGCGCTTCATACAACGATCTCAGAGCACTGATGTTCGTGAACTGGTTTCCTAGTCGTAAGACCAACCCTAAATTGCGGTATGCTTTTTTGCAAACATCCGTGGTATGCTTACGGAAATTTAAATCATTAGTAAAGCGCACGCCTAAGTCCTTAACCTCTGAGACACGTTGCATTCTGATTCCGTCCAAGCAATATTGATAATGCCTTGGGTCGCGGGCCCGGGAAAATGACAATACCGAACATTTGGCCACATTGAAATACAATTTATTGCTACGGCTCCACTCTACTACGCTATTTATATCCCGCTGCAGTATGTCATGATCAGCTTCCTGTCCTATTCTACGAATCAATGTTAAGTCATCCGCGAATAATAATGGTTTGGATTTACTGACTACTTTAGAAAGGTCGTTAGTTGTTACAATGAAGAGAAAGGGTCCTAAGTTACTGCCCTGACTGACTCCCGATCTCGTGAAATAAGGCTCAGAAAGCTGTCCACTGCAGTCGACATACTGACAACGGTCACGTAAATAGCAGGCGAAAAACGACAAAGTGTGAGGTGTAAAGCCTACACCAGCCAATTTGGCCAACAGGACGTCATTATCGACTGTGTCGAAAGCCTTCCTAAAATCGAAGTAAGCCACATCTACCTGTTGCCCCGCATCCACCGTCGGTACTATTTGTGACATAAGATCCAGTAAGTTGCCTGTTGTCCCCCGTGCAGGACGGAAACCATGCTGTGCGTCGGACAACACAGCGCTAATCTGTGGATAAAGGCTACCGTGAATGGTCGACTCAAACACTTTAGCTGGAGTGCATAATACCGCTACAGGTCTATAATCGCAGGGCGCTGAACCTCTACTAACTTTAGGCACGGGTACGACCCGGGTAAGTTTCCAGCGCTCAGGAAAGGTTGCGGTCCTGATACAGACGTTGAACAAGTGTAGCAACGGCTTGACCAACACCGCACGGCAATCCCTAAAAATGTACGCCGGTATACCATCCGGCCCTGCTGAGCGCTTAGGCAGCAAGCGTGCGAGCGCGCGCTGCACGTCAGCGGGGCCCACACTAGCAAGGTGCACCCGCGCACCCGGCGACGCGCCCGCCGCCTCGCCCGCGCTCGCCGCCGCCACACTCAGCACGGGAGGTTCCGGATTGTACACCGACTGAAAAAACTGAGCGAACTCATTGGCACATTCGGAATCCGATAATACCCGTCCATCCTTAATTAACTTCCGCTGATTCGAATCTCCTTTCTTAGACCTTATATACTCCCAAAACGCTCGCGGTTCCTTCGCCAAGTGCCCTTGCACGCGGATGCGGTACTGATCATGCGCCCGAGCCGTCTCAGTTTTCACTCTCGCCCTGTACCGTGCGAATTCCACATAATCACTACGTGATTTACTTAATTTATATTTTTTATGCAATAAATATTTAACTCTTATATCTCTAATAATATCAGCTGTATACCAAACTGGATAAACGTATCTCTTATTTAAGGAATTATTATGTTTACTTTTTGGAGGAACACACTTGTCAAAAACGTCATATACCTTTTTATAAAATAAATCTAAAACTATATCTGGGTCACATGAACCGTAAATCTCACTCCAATCTATGTTAGCTACCAAACCATACATTTGATTGAAGTCCGCTTTATTAAAATTCCAACATACACGATTTAACAATGATTGAGATTGTGAGTGTCGCGTACGCGGCGATGCGGGAGGGGTCTGTGGCGCGGGAGACGGCGGGGATGTCGATTAAGCTAAACTCATTGTTATAAGTCTCAACCAAGCGGTGAAGAGGTGAGCGCGAGCCGGCGTTGGATTTACAACAGCCGGTAGCAAACAAGCGCCGTGTGCGCACCTCACGTACATGTACTGTTCGAGGAACAAGGTAACATAGATACTTTACTAAGTCAAGACAATCGAATTTATTGCGGCATATATTAAACAATGTCATAACATCAAGGAGCATTCGTCTTGATTGCAAGGTTAGGAGATCGTATTTTCTAAGAAGTAAGCGGTATGAGAGTTTTTTCCGGAAACATCTGTAGTTTACAGCACGAAGGTACTTTCGTTGTACCAATTCCAAAGCTTCGTTATATTTTTTATATAGAGGGTTCCATATAGGTACCGCAAACTCTAAATGTGGTCTAATTATGGATTTGTATAAATGTAAATAGGTTGAGGGGCGACGAAATTCCCTAGATGCTCTCATTACAAAACCAAACATTTGGTAAGCCTTACTAATTATTGTATCTATGTGAACGTCTAGATGCAGCTTCGAATCCAGCTGAACCCCAAGATCACGAAGGAAAGTAACTTTATCTATTAATGTATTAGCAAGGCAGTAGTTAAATTCAGTTTTATTTTTCTTTTTGGTAAACGTTATAACGTGACATTTTGGAAGACTGAGATAAAGCTTGTTAGAGGAACAATAGTCAGAAAAACGGTCTAGATCTTGCTGGAAATCAATACAATCTTGCTTATTTGAAATATTTTTATAAACTTTTAAATCATCCGCATATAGAAGAAATTTGGAATGCTGAAAGCAGAATTTAATGTCATTAATGAACATAATAAATAATAATGGACCCAGAATGGAACCTTGGGGGACACCAGAAGTGACCTGAATAGAGCTGGATTCGAAGCCATCAATCACCACCTTCTGAGTTCTGTTGGTTATGTAAGATATAAACCACCGCAAAAGGTCGCCTCTGATTCCGTTATAAGCAATCTTACTCAGTAACAGTTCATGATCAATTTTATCGAAGGCTTTTTGAAAATCAGTATAAACCGCATCAATTTGCTGTCTATCGTCAATATATTCAAAGAGATTGGTTGTGAAAATAAGGAGATTACTAATACACGATCTGCCCTTGACAAAACCATGCTGCTCATTTATTAGCACACTGTGAACAACCGGATATACCTCGTTATGTACAAGCCTCTCGAAGAGCTTGGAAAAAGCAGATAGTATAGAGATAGGTCGATAATTCACTACATCATGCTTGGATCCACTTTTGTGAACAGGGACAATATTTGCTTGTTTCCACACATCTGGAAAGACACCACCAGATAAACATTTATTAAAAACAATAAATAAGGGATAACAAAGTGTATCACACGTATTTTTTAAGAAAACTGAGGGAATCCCATCCGGACCCGGACCCTTAGACGAATCGAGTGATTTTAATTCTCTACGTATTGCATCAAGAGAAAGATGCAGCTTAGACAAGTTGACATCATTATCTGCGCTGTTGGTGGGAGGTTTCCAAGAGTTGTGGTCAAAAGTTGAGGGCTCATATACGGAACGGAAGAATGTAGCAAATAAGTTACAAGAAGTGGTAGGGTCATTGGATGAGAGTTGATTGAAGTGAACCGTTGATGGGATTTTGTTTGTAGTTTTGCGACTGGCAACATATGTCCAAAAGGTCCTAATATTGTTAGCAACACTGTCCTCAACAGCGCTGATATAGTTATCATAGCATCTGTCAGCTACTTTTTTGAACCTAGTTCTGTTGATGGAAAATACCTCATAGTCTCTTAAATTTCCGAACTTCTTCCACCTAACCCAGGCACGAGTTTTACTTTTAAAAATGGTAATAAGAGATTTAGAGAACCAGTTTGGGTAATTCACATTTTTAAGTTTACAAAAAGGAGTGTGCATTCTTATAATTTCATAAATTTTTTCATAGAATGTTGAAACTGATTCTTCAGGTGTTAAGTTATCAAGTAAGAAACTCCAATTTACGTTACCCATATCGGTATTTATTTCTGTATATTTAGCTTTATGATAATTTAGTTTGTTAGTAGTAGAGAATTTAGACCTTGATACAATTAAGAGGAAGTTCTGATGATAAAACCTACCTTTACTCAATACCAGTATTTTACATGGAGGGAGCGACTGCCTAACCAACAGCTTAAGGTGCTTTCGGAGGCACGCAGAACAACCCACCAGATGTATTTAGGTTAAGCTTTCATAACCATTCCTTATTTCAAATACCAAAGTAATAATGTTAACCGATAACCTTTACAGGTATATTGGAGCCCCGATTGACTTTGAGGTTGTGGACATTGACCCCAATGTTGACAACGATGAGGATGTCAAGTATGCTATCACTACAATCAAGAGGAACGGTGTCTGTCTTAAGGTATGGCATTCTTTTTACTATTTTTGCTATGCACTTTTTTCTAAATTCACGATGTCTGCAATTACTTGCTCGATGAGCCAGGCCGATGGCTCGATGCCCATAGGGAGCACTCATTTAGTTCTCCCAGTTTGTAAGCCTTGGGTAGGGTCTTTAAATTCATTTGAGGTCACCACGAGAAAATAATTTATTGTTTCCGAGTTTGAGTTTCTTATAATTATCTTTTGAGTTTATCATTAACTCTGAAACGTGATATTTATTTAGGTAGGTGTTTATGAGCAGACAAATCGGTCTACTTTCTTTCTTGTTCGTTTTTGTCTTTGTCTGTTTAACATCCCGCTTTCAGTGTTAATGACAATGTTTGTCACGATGTTGGTTTAAACATTTTTTTTTTAAGTTTGTTTTTGCACCTACAGGGTAACATCGAGACAAAGAGTGAAGCCGCATACGTGACCTCCCGTAACGTGGCACTCCGTAACGAACTGGACATGTACGCTTATGTCATGCACTGCAAGTCCTTCCCCGGCATTACTACCAGGCATAAGGATATTGATATTCATATTGTCAGGTAAGACATTCTCGTGGCTTAATAAGAACTGCCACTCGGGTCTATCTTAAGGTTAAGCTGTGCTTGCCTAGGTCGGTCTGTGGATCGGTGACCGCCCGACAAACCGAGTTTCCTCCGTGCCTCGGAAAGCACGTTAAGCTGTTGGTCCCGGCTGCCATATATAGATCTTTGGCAGTCGTTACAGGTAGTCAGTGACCTGAAATTCTGACACCCAGTCTAACCAGAGAGTATCGTATTACCTAGTATTAACTGGGTTGTGGAGGTCAGATAGGCAGTCGCTCCGTGTAAAATACTGGTATTCAGCTGCATCCGGTTAGACTGGAAGCCGACCCTAACATAGTTGGGAAAAGGCTAGGCAGATGATGGTGAGGTAAGACATTTATTTATTAGTCTTCCTCTTGTTTATTTGGGGTCGTCTTGTCAGTACTTCAGTAGTCACCTTTTCAGGCTCAGTGTGGTAGAGTTGAAGTTCAGTGTTATAGGTGAGTTGATGAAAAACACAGACGTAAGTCGTAATGATCCACCGAACAACTGACCTTTTTTTCCATTTAAAACTCATCACATGTGCAATCTGATCTGCAAGAAACCATCTTGAAATAAAAAACAATCCATCAGAGTTAATCGGTTTGCTTTCTATCCCGGTAGAACTTTTCCGTTGTTGTGGTGATATACCCCAGTTTTTGACGGCAACGAGAGCGGTTTCGTGGACGAAACGAAGAAAGAAAAAGTATTTATTACGCTTGCACAGGACAAACAAAAATAACCGTACTGGTAATGGTGGTGGTGGTATAAGTTATTTCGAACACGAGGATTACCGAAGCGCATACATTTCCCAAATTAACTGTACCTTATTTCTTACGCCAGCGCATACGTTTTTAATATTAACTGTACCTTTATTTATTCGCCAGACAAAACACAGAAGGTGAATACGCCATGTTGGAGCACGAGTCAGTGCATGGAGTCATCGAGTCCATGAAGGTTGTGACTGCGAGCAACTCTGAAAGAGTCGCAAGGTTCGCGTTTGAATTCGCCAAGAAGAACAATAGGAAGAAGGTGAATATGACACTACCACTACATCAAGCTCTTAGCTTGCACGTCTTTCTACATCGTTCTCACGTTCTCAATAATATATTGATCCCAACATGAATCATGTATCCAGTATTTTACATGCAAGTTACTTCCAAACCCCATTCACTATTTATTTAAGAACAACCAACAAAGCACTAAAAATACATGTTAAGGTACTCATATCTATGTTATTAAATGTCTCCTTGTCAGACTGGTTGTCATGAATGATATAACCCGGATTTTGTAGTAATTTATTGATTTAAAAGAGTATCCATAGAGTTCTTTGCATAAAGAATATGCAAGGAACTCCATGGATACTCCTTCCATAAAGATCTACGCTTTAGAATGGGCAACTACAGTATTTTCACATGTTAATATGCCTTGTGACTGTGACTCAGGGGCGTAGCTACCGCCGTATCAATTATATGGGGCCCCCGAGTAACAAGAGCCCCTGATGAAAAAAAAAAAGAAAATCTTAAAAAAAAAAAAAATATTCTTGTTGATAAAACATAAAATGAAAATGTTACTTATCGCTGTTTAGAAATCAAATATTTCGATCGCTCTTTGATGAAGACTTCACCGATCGCGGTATAGGTAGGTAACCCTAATTTTCGAGCTCGCTTCGCTCGCTTGTCGATAAAGGCTTCACTTAAACCGCTTCAAAGATTTTCTAATCTTCTAGCGCTAAATTAAAAACTTAACCTATGAGAGCCATGATTGCAGTTAAACAGTTTTTGTCTCACTTAGTTCGTTCACACATTCTCTCATATAAAAAAAAAAGATTCGACGAATTGATAACCTTCTCTTTTTTGAAGTCGGTTAAAAATGAATGACAGCTTAAGCGATGCAAGTTAGGATGCTATTTATTGTCTTTGTTTTGCAAAAATGATTTGTGGTTTTCTCCACTTTTTGGACTTCATCGCATTCGGGTTCATAGGGCTTCCCAAAAAATAAATATACAGGGCTCTACTAACACTAGCTACGCCACTGCTGTGACTGTAGCTTTGCTTACAAACTTTCTTATATCATCATCATTATGTTCCTGCCCTTGCCCCATTCTACCTACTTGGCTTCGGCCCAAAGTCAAAGTATGTATTTGCAACACGTTTTCTTCTTCCATTTTCCCCTGTCAGACGCTATGGCGTCATATTTTACTCCTTTCTCTTTCATATCATTCCTCTCCCTCTCCATCCACAAACATTAATGTCCATCCCTTTTTTAGTCACATGCGTTTCATCCCTCCTCATTACGTCCATACCAAGATAGACTTCGATTTTCAAACTTCCTCTAATCTGCCCTAGTAACAGCAAATGCAGTAATCGACATTCTCACGATTTTGCGAGAATTCAATAGCGACACTTTAAGCTTATACGTAGAATTATTTTTGTTGTTTTGGGATGACTGGGACATAGTAGAATAGTAAGGAAAAATGCAGCATTTCGTGTGAAATTATTACTTAGCAGCGTTTTTCCAGAAACCGTAATTTTGCAAGCACTGCATTTACTGTTACTAGGGTAGTTAAATATACTCAGTCCTTACTTTATCCATTCTTGTCACTCCGCACATCCATCGCAACATTCTTATCACTACTAAATGCAAACTTTCTTATAATACCTTCTTCAAAATTCTCTCTCCTCGTTATAGGTGACAACAATCCACAAAGCGAACATCATGAAGATCTCGGACGGCCTGTTCTTGGAGACATCACGTCGCATCGCTAAGGAGTACCCTGACATTGAACATAACGACATGATCATTGACAACTGTTGTATGCAGCTTGTGTCTAAGTAAGTAGAAAATATCACCATTTTTACAATCTAAAATAACCGTTGTGTCATCAGCATACAAAACAGTCTTGGTCTATCGCTAATAATATCGATATTGAAAATCATCAAATAACCCCTCCCGCTCTTGGGCAGAGCGAAAGGGAGTGTCAGACTTGTACTGACTAAAAACCACCCATGTTTCTTCTTAGCCCTTTATGTCGAGGCCGCGATATCTCTTCCGAACAACCCGCAGCCCCGACGGGGCCCAAAAAGTCCTTAATAACATTTTTTTTTCATCCTTCCAGGCCCCATCAATTCGACGTGATGCTGATGACTAACCTCTACGGTTCCATCGTATCCAACCTGGTCTGCGGACTCATGGGAGGAGCAGGTCTTCACTCCGGCAGGAACTACGGAGACCACTATGCGGTCTTCGAACCTGGTACCAGGAATACTGGTAAGTCACTATTTTTCTACTTCTTTTTTTTGGTGGAGGGTGGGAAATCATCAAATGACTCCTCCCGCTCTGGGCATTGCGGTAGGGAGTGTCAGACTTCTACTGACTAAAAACCACCCATGTTCCTTCTTAGCCCTTTGTGTCAAGGCCGCGGTATCTCTTTCGAACAACCCGCAGCAGACCGTCTAACCTACAGATCAACCCGATTGGCTATTATTATTGAGCCACTAGCTTCCAAGATAGGGTAGTTAACAAAAAAAATCTAATTAGCCCGTCAGATAGATTACCAAAAAATATTGGACACGTATAACTTCTTTTTTCACGTAAACAAACAATGAAGACGATACTGTGCTTTGAACACTCGTGTGATGTCATATTCTCGTGTGACATTTTTACCGGTGAGTGACGTCACAAACCCCGCTCAAATCTTTGACGCATTTTATCTTCGTCAATTTTAGTGATTTTATAAAACAAAAAACACGTATCCAATATTTTTCGATAATCTAACGGACAGACTAATTAAATCATATTTTTTTTAGTCAGGAAACATCCCTATTCCTGGTCCTAAAACATTATTTCCCAAATTCCAGGTACTGCGATCGCGGGCAAGAACATAGCGAACCCTATTGCCATGATCAACGCCTCAGTTGACATGCTTGAGCATCTCGGACATCACTTCCACGCCGATCTGATCAGGTATTTTATCTATAAGCATAATCAGCTTTTATTGTTCCCACTGCTGGGACACAGACCTCCTTTCTATGAAAGGGAGTGGGATATGCCACCTCGCTGGCCCAGTGCGGATTGGTAGAGTAGATGTCACGATGTTATCTGTACATAATTACATTCCTATAAATAAAATTGGAGTGTCCATTTGTAATTTCAAAATAACAGCTTTTACAACACACCATCACACAACATTTATAGCAAAACCACTTTTTTTTTTAATGTTGTCGTGTCTGTTTGTTTGTTTCGGCTCATCTCCGAAACGGGTGGGCCGATTTTCATGGGACTTTTACTTGCAGCTGGCTGATGTTTTAAGGTCTAACATAGGCTAAGCTTAAATTTAGAAAAATAATTAGGGTTTGGTGAAAAAAAATTAAAACTCGTCAAATCTTGCAACTGAATTTTCTGTTGATTAACCAGTTCCCCCTAACCGTTAGTACAGAAATTTTGCACACGCCTTTTGTTCCGGTGACAATACATAATATTTATTTTTATTTAAGGAACGCCGTACACAAGTGCATCAATGAAGACCACATCATGACTCCGGATCTGGGAGGCACCGCTTCCTCATCTGATGTTATTAAAGCTATCATTGGTAATATGAAACATTGATTCTTTAAGAAGAGCACTGAGTTTTTTTGTAATATGCTGTGTTTTTAGAGGGCTTTAGTTAAGGGTAAAAATAATCAAAATATAGTATTATTTGAAATATTATTTAGTGATATTTTGTATGTCTTTTGTATATAAATAAATAAATTATTTAAGATCATGTCTCCTAATCTATAAGAGTAATTTCCAATTTTGAAGAATTGACAAAATATTGAGATTTTTTAAGAATATTGTATCGTATCTTTGATATCATATCGATAAAGAATATGGAACTTTATAAAATAATACACAAAGTTTTCGGAATAAAATCTTCTAAAATGAAACGAAGGACATATTATATGAAAATCGTCTCCGTTTTATGCTATGGACAAAGAAAGATATATCTATACAAATGATTAGGTTAAGCCTTTTAAAAATATCAGCATCTTACAGTAGAACATACTTATAATTTCAATTTTTTTAAATTAATTGGCACGTTTTAAATTGGCAATTTTTTTATTGATTTTATGCTTATCTTTTAATAAAGAATTGGAGCTTAAGGCACAGCTTATATAACTTTATTTTGCACCGCTTTCAAAATCACCAATATCATGAAAAACTTCATGAATATTTGTTTGCACTAATTTGTTTTGTAATTTTCATTTCATGGGATATCAAAATTAACTAACATAATATGTATTATCCTAATTGGCTTTACTTTAAAATGGGCGTATTTATTCATGTACACTTGTGAATGAACACTAACATGTATACAGGAATGAACTATTAAACGTGATTTTCACCTAATGTTATGATTGTTATCATATTATGTCGTTACGGACATAGAGAACTCATACTATTACGAAATAGGTGTTGTCTCAAAGTAGAAAACCGTTCTTTTACGAAAAAACGCATTTGAATTTTGCCAATTGTATACATATTAGTGCTCATAACCTGTACTTAGCTGCTTCAACAAAATTAGCATACTACCATCCCACAGCTGGGACACAGGCCTCCTCTCTGCAAGAGGGAACTTGGCTTGCTTCAATAGCAGATAGCCCGCGAAATAAAAAAATCGGCGGGCTACCTTAGCGCCTCACACCTTAAGTCTATATCCTGTAAATACTAAGCTTGCTAAGCCTTGCAATATCCGATTAAAGGATATATTGCTCAAAATTGCATTCCAAAAAACATAAAATTTAAAATTATATGCAAAATTCTACTTCTTAAGTGGAATTAATCTCTGCTCTGAAAGTATTATCCACTTGAAGTATTAAATGAATGTGAATTATACCAAAAAGTATACATTTATTAGTTATATATATATACAGATGCCAGCACATCAAGATACCCAAAAGTGTAATTTTTTTTTCAATCAACCTTGAATCGTATGCTTTAGCGATTAAAGTTGAAAATCTATGACGATGCATGAGACGATGCATCCTTCAGGAATTTCTCAGTAGCAGCCACGGAGTCTGGATTTGTTCCCAGTTGATTAGGGAGCGTTTAAGTATTAATTTATTTCAATGTCAGATTACAGAGATCCATAATGGTTAGGCACACGGTTATGGTAACGCATTTTTTAGACATTTTTGACTCCCTCTCCCCCATGTAACGCGCCGTAACTTTTTCTGTACCCCGCTCCCCCCTAGTAAAACGTTACGCAACCTCCAAGTGACCATTTTTGCTTAAAACTTTAAATTTTGTGGAATAATACAATTAAAAAATGCGTGAGAGAATCTCTCTCAAAAACGTAACGCGTAGTTCAAACCCCGCCCCCCCCCCCCCTCCAATTCGTTACGTAATACTTGAACGCTCCCTTAGGGTAGGCTCCCTATTACATGGGACTTAAACATAACTGGCGAAATTTGGGTGTACTAATAGGTACACCTCTGCCTAACCCTTCGGGGATTACAGGCGTGATGTTATGGTATGTTGAAAATCTGTCAAATAAAGACAGTAGTAGTTTGGTATGCTAGCGTCTGTATATAAGTATTATTTCGCTTCTCTCTTATATAATAAAAGCGAATAAAATTACAATGTTTCATGTTCGAATACATAACCCCCTTTTTTATAAGAAATCGGTTAAAATACCCGAAAGTATTACTCGTACGAACTTAGATAATGTTTTAGTTTATATTATTTATTGTAGTTACTATTATTGATTAATAAATTGGTTATTTTTATTTAGTTTTTTTTTTTTTTATAGACCTTTTTGTAGTTTAGTATACGCCAATGTTTGTGGTAACCGCGGTCATAGGATGCGGGAACGAGATAGCACGTCACTCAGTATTGCTTTTTTTAATTAATATTTCACTTTTGCACCTGTGGGAAAAGTTCATCAAACTTCTGGGCAAAGGCCATGATTTCCAATTAAAAAGTGGAGGTATAATTTGTTATGCCTACTTTGTGGCACTAATCTATCAAATTAATGGGCAGAGATTAAATAAAACTTTTTTTGATATCCCATATTATTTTTATATTGCATTTTTACCACACATTGTATGACTGCAAATTGTCACAAATCTTGGCGTTTAATGTTTGGAACCCTTTATATATACTTATATTTTAGTGCTGCCACCATACATATTATATCTACCACCAAGCAGAAATATTTTATTACGAAAAGAGTTCCCTGCAAAAATCTACGGAGAAACACAGCCATGCTTAGCTTAGCAGCATGACTAGGCTTCCCACTGCTGATACACAGGCCCAGCGAGTGGGCCGTAAACCACTACGCCGGCCCAGTTTTGGTTGGTAGTTTAGCAGAAGAATCGCATAGAGTACTCATCTGTGAATATGGGATCTTGTCTGCCACTCATACCTGTGACAGTCTGTTCAGTCACTTAAGTATAGCCTGCTTTTTATATTTTAACATAATATTAATTTATTATTGTGTTAGCATGCATATGTTGCCCTCCAAACCCGATTTTAGGCAAGACTAGTTTGTACTAGGCCAAACCGTTTGATCGTCTCAGGATACACAAACTCAAGCAAAGCAATTTATTACACTGCACCCAACCCGAATGTAGCGTTCGCCGGCCGCTGCCGCGGCACCGCTCGCTGCGCTCGCTCGACTCGCGCGTGATTTGTGATTGTGATGTACTCTAGTTTGGCCTAGGACAAACTTGTTTTGCCTCAAATCGGGTTTGTCCGGTAACATACTTACAGGGCGTAAAATAATAAACGCAAGTCCGCTTGTGTGGTGCCTCAGACCATCAAATTGAACAGCTTTTTATCCTAAAAAAATTGAAAGCTGTGCTGCTTTTTAATCGTTATTTTTTTTACTTACTAACTTATATTTAAGTTTTTTTACACTTGTACAAAATCATGATTTCATTGTGCTTTTTTCTAATTATTTAATTTATTTTAGTATAGTGCTTTATTAACCAGTGTTATTAACAAAAATGCACGCTGTATATAAAATGCTTACCACGGTATGTAGATTGATTTATTCAGTATGTAGCACTTTTCTGATTGTATTTACACCGAATACTCGAAACGGAATCTCCTTCAAAAAGCTCTTCAAAGTTTTTATAGGCTTGCTTACACCTGAAACCACTAAAATAAATACGTTTAACCCTTACACAAATCTGTTAAACTTCAAAACATCATAATTCTCCTGCCCATATCCCTATTTATTTGGGGTCGGCGCAGCATGTCTTCTTCTGTTTTACTTCAAACAATAAAAATAATTAGAACGATTTAAAAAAATATCAAAAAAGAAGATGACAGAAACAGAGTTTTGTTTTACAACATATATATTTGTTTGGCGTTAAACGCATAAGTTATTAGTTTTTGGTGTAAACGGGCCTTCGAATCGAGCGAATGAATGATCTTTTTTAATGTCTCGCTGTCCAAATCGAGTGTGGTTTGATTTTATCGAGTATTCGGATGCATGTAATATATTAAAACTAACCTAACAAAAATAAAATGCAAATTATTACAGTATTGCTATTTTATTTTTCAGATAACGTCGACCTTTACATGAAGAACAAGGTGTCCTTCCATTAAGTGATCTGTAAATTTAAAGAATCTTAGTTAAAATCATGTAAGATATTGCACATCAAGTTACCAAAAACTAAAAATGTTCAAAATCAACCTTGAATCTAATGATTTAGAGATAAAGTTGAAAATCTAATAAAGAAATTTGACGGATTGTAGTACACTATACTTTATACTCGTTAAATATTTTGTTGATGTTTTTGTTTTTCAAACTGAATTATTTATTATACTAATGTCCACTACAGTGTCTTAGGCTCTGTCTTCAAAATAAGTTAAAAGAAATAGTTTGAATAATTTTTTTTTTACTCTTTGCTTTTCGGCCGTGGTTATAAGTGTTGTGGCATTTATTTCCGGAAATTTTAACAGTACTTTTAAGTACTATGCTACATTAAAACAAGTTTAATTTGAATTTTAAGCCAAAATGGCTTCAAACAAATTAAATTGAACCCAAAGTAGGTACGCAACTAAATACTTATCTTGCTAACTTGTAACTTTCGAATACTTTTTATTATTTATTTTTACTTTAATTGAAGACCAAAGGTCAATTAAGTGTAATTACTTATGTATTATATAAAATTGATAAATAAATCAATAATTTTAAGTAGAATGTTTGTTGTTTGATTTTTTCCTTGGTATTTTTATTATGTGCGTGTGAACTGAGGGACCACACTGGGAATGTACGCGAAATAAAAATTCTAGAATTTAGTAGTAGGCTTATAACAATTGTAGAACGAATCCGGGGAATTTGTAAAGCAAATATATTAAAAACTACGACCCATAAAGAGTGGTCCCTCACTTCTCACAGACGATTAGCCAAATCTCGGAATCATCATCATCATATCAGCCCGGAATCACCCACTGCTGGGTATAGGCCTCCCCTTTCTTCCGCCACATGTCTCGATCCTGTGCGTCTCTCATCCAGGTGTTTCCCGCGACTTTGACGATGTCGTCAACCCAACGAGCTTTAGAACGGCCCTGGTTCCTATGGCCTAACCTTGGCCACCACTCGGTCAAAGCCTTGCTCCATCGGCCATCTCCGCGTCTAGCCAGATGTCCTGCCCAGGTCCACTTGAGGCGCACCGCCCGGTCCCCGACATCGTAGACTTTCGTCCGACGGCGGATTTCGGTGTTACGCACTCGATCTAATAGGGTTATGCCGAGCATGGCTCGCTCCATGGCCCTTTGTGCCACTCGTACTCGGTGGACAGTCTCTTTTGTGAGCGTCCACGTCTCGGCACCGTAGGTAATTGTTGGTAGAACACATTGAAAAAGGCGAGTTTTTAGGCACTGAGAGATCTTTTTGGACCGAAAAATATGTTCTAGTTTACCAAAAGCCGCCCAGCCGAGTTGTATTCTTCTAGAAGTCTCCTTAGTTGAATGATCCTTGTCAAAAGATAGAACATGTCCAAGATAAACATAATGGTCAAACATCTCCAGACGCTCGTTTCCAACTGTAACGGCTGAGACAGAGTCGTCTAGAATGCCTGACATCACCTTCGTCTTGGACATGTTCATTCTTAAGCCAACTTGTAGGGAAACATCAAAGAGTTGTTTCAGCATGCATTGGAGGTCTTGCAGGGATTCGGCAAACAACACGAGGTCATCCGCAAACCGAAGGTGCGACAAGTAGACACCATTTATGTTTACACCGCTTTGGTCCCATTTCAGTGTTTTCATCACGTCTTCCAGGGCAGCAGTGAAAAGTTTGGGCGAAATCCCAACCAGCAAAACAGTCTCAGAACTCGCACTTTTTAAGAGTAGTAGGCTCTTATATTTGTTTTAGAACATACCATCGATCCTATATTACTTTTAGACAAGCCGGTATGGCCTCAAGAATGCTCAGTCTCATAACCAAGTCTCATATATGTATATAAGAGCATTTACTAAGACTAGTTGCACTTGAGAAAAACTTGCTCTTATATGGGTATTTTCTAAGCTCATTTGATTTTATATTAGACTTGCTAAATGCTATTGTAAGATGTCAGACTAATATCAGCATAGCATAAGAGTACTGTGAGTACGTGCATTTCTGATCTTATTTGAAACTAATATAAGATCAATACCACTGGATAAGTATGATATTAGAGTGATTTTGGTTCAACATAATATTTACAATACAAAAGACAAGACCCATATAAGAGCGTTTGATCTTAGATGGATTTTGGGAATAACTAATTTTAATAGTTTTAAGAGTAATTTTGCTGGCCATATTTTATTTTAAGTTTTTAAATTTAATAGTAATAATGGATTACAAAAACTGGAAAAGATTTATGAAAACTGGTGGCTACAGGAGGAAAATTGTAAAGAAGTACAATGAAATGTTAAAAAGTCAAACAAATATACCGCTGCCAGGACAAAGTAGTGTTGAGAAAAATATCAGTGAGGGTTCTGCAGGTTTTGCTTTTTCGTTTTTCTCCTTATCGATTTAAGGTTTTAAGTAAAATTGCGAGGAACCCTAATTTATTCCAAAATGGAGTTATCTTTAGTATACCGAATGCTAATATTAGAGTAAACAATCTTACATTAGTTTAATAGTGCGCTTGTAAAATGCAGCTATACTAATGGCGACACTATCAACACAAATTAACAAATAAAATAATTAAACGAGAACAGGAAATACCTTATTTAACAAGGCGCATGAATTTTGAAGCGTAAAATGAGGTCTAATTAACAGTAAATAATAAATTCCAATACGATTACTTACCGTATAACTACTTTTACTTTTATACTAAAATGCCGTACCGCACAGTATAAACATTAACTTCGCGCAACTTTAATTTGTTTTCATTTAATTTCAAACCAACACTCACACGAACTTTTAAGTTGGATCTGACGAAAAATTCTCAAAATATTCTAAACTTAGACCAATATAATATAAGCCTATGCCAGGCTTACATGATACTTACGTAAAAGCAATATTAGCCTAAGTCGGCTTAAATTAATTTTGGCTAGATTTCAGTAAGTGCAAACAGCATTCAATTAGACTGATATTAGAACGATATTAAACTAAATACGCTTATAACTGGTGCCCAAACCCAGGCTTATATCATTATATACGAGTGATGTAAGAGCAACAAAACAGTAGTCTTGAGATTGTTGTAAGCCTAGTTTTTGCTGGTTGGGATGGTATCTCCTTGTCGCACTCCCCTTTTGATTGAAATTGGTGCGGTGAGTTCATGTAGTCTGACCTGCATTGTTGCCGCATCGTACAACTGTCTAAGAACATCGACATACCGAGTGTCGATCTGGCAGCGATGGAGAGCGTTAAACACGGCCCAGTGCTCGACACTGTCGAATGCCTTCTCGTAATCGACGAAAGCCAAACACAAAGGCCGGTTGTATTCTGCACTCTTTTCCATCATCTGCTTTACGGTATGGATTTGATCAATCGTGGAGAAACCCCTTCGGAAACCGGCTTGTTCAACGGGCTGGCAGTCGTCTAGTTGGTGGGTGAGCCGATTACATATGATTTTGGCAAACAGTTTATAAATATGAGAAAGGAGAGATATAGGACGGTAGTTGCCAAGGTTTGAATGGTCTCCTTTCTTATGGAGTAAAGTGACTGTCGCATTCTTCCAGGCATCTGGTGACTTGGCACTAAAGAGGACACCATTGAAAAGCTCTACGAGAACTTGTAGTACGGGTTGACCACCAGCACGCAGTAATTCAACCGTGATACCGTCCTCACCAGGTGTTCTGTCACTCTGCATTTCGGACAGCGCCTTTTCCACCTCGCAGAACAAGATATTCGGCAGACTTTCAGAGCCTATGTGATCTTTGGGTGGAGCTCTAGGGTCGTTACCTGATGACGTCGGTTCTGCAGACTTTGAAGCATAAAGCTCTTCGTAAAATCTCTCAACAATGCTTAATAATTGGTTACGATTTGTGACAATCTGACCGTCTTTAGATCTTAGTTTAAGAATTTGCTGTAAACCTGTATTTATTTTCTTCCGAAAGACTTTCGGTCCTCTATGTTGTTCTAATCTATCTTCTATATATATAAAAATGAAACCCGTTTTCCGTTGTCACGACTTGGCATGAAAACGGCTTGACCGATTTGGCTGATTTTTTTTTTTAAATGTTCGTTGAAGTTCAAGGATGGTTCTTACGGCGAGAAAATTTCGAATAATGGCCGGAAAAGCCCTAAAAACAGCCCTTTTCTTTTTCCCATACAAACGTTTTCTAACTAAAACGTAAAATCAATTTGAGCTTTAATACCGTACCTATAAAGTTCAAGTGTTAGTGGAGAGGTTCCGGGAAGGCAAAACAATTGAGTGACGTTCAGTTGTTCAGTCAACGAATGACAACTTCAAACAGACCATACGACATTATCACAATAATCACAAATAATCATTGAGGTATAATGTACTACGTACTAGAGGAGACGCCTCAACTCTATTTTTTGTAATACACGGTAGAGCTAGTGGACTCCAGCTCATTTAGTCTATGCCGAGCAGTTGCTGCGACGTGACACATTTGAGTGAAGTTTTCTTGTCTAAAATATGCTTACGTGTGCATTTAGATACTGTAGAAATAATTCAAAAAATATAATTAAAAATCAAGGGGTGACTTTTCACCAGTAATTATAACTATTATCTTTAAAACACACATACTTTAATTATATTTTTTGAATTACAATATTATGTCATCGCGGCGGCCATTTTTACGTGAATGTCAAAGAATAAAACATTTCATGCACAGACCTGAAACTATCGACGTATTCAATGCTTGACCACGAATCCTCTACATGTAAGTCAAAATTGATAACTTAGTAGGTTGTATAATATTTGCATATATTGTATCAAGACAATTAACAAAAAAGTTAAAATGTGAAGATTGCATTGATAATTTGACTATACTATAAACTTCCACATCACACATCTATCATACGTAATTTAATACGGTAAAGTGGTGGAAGTCTTACCTCGAAATATGATTTTAATTAAATGTCCGTAAATACTTATTTCCTAATAAAATGCTTTAGGGTGTCCTAAAGCATTTTATTAGGTATAATTATTAATAAATTCTAACTAAGGCAGATAATAGTTTAGAATCACCAACAACATTAAAATCAAGTAATACAACTTAATACTAAAAATTTAGTAACATACAAATTGTTTCTACAAACGTGTATACAAAAAACAGTGAAGGCTGGAATTTGTATAATTCCGTTGACAGATTAAATCTTCTTTTCTATTTTCACGTTTCATTCAATAAATGAGACAAGATTTAAATGTTTACAAACATAATATAACATTTATTTATTTCCAGACAACTTGGCCACATAGATCCACATTTCCATGTATGAAATCGGATATTATGTAAATTCCGTTTCAAAATATTTCAATTCTAATTCAGGCCAAATCAAATATAACGTTATTTAAATAACGTTGGATAATTCGATATCTTTCGAATTTTCTGGGTAAATCCAGGTATTTCGCGAATTCCCTGGAAGATTTATCAACATTTCGAAACGTCTCGCCTTTATTGCCCGAAGGGTCAGGCAGAAGAGTTTGGAAACCTTTATTTGGTACGTTCTGACCATTCTTGATGTTAATGACATCGGTCCGAGCGTATTTTTTTCACACAGGTTTCATTCTAGGTGTATTTTTCGACGTTACATTTTGTCCTGAAACACTAGAAATGCTTTTAAAGCACTTTCGTAAATTTCAATGATGTTGCAAGTTGAACAAAGGGAAATTAACTTGCACGCTTGTTTTTCCAATTCACTGGACATTGGCTTTAAAAAATAACAATGGGAAAAAAACTGCCAACGGTTCCTTCCCATTCTTGCGATTAATTCAAGTTTAATTCGCCATTTCAAGGTACACACAATTCTCGATAAAAAAGATAATTTAGATAACAGACCTTATGTTTTAGTACAGATCGAAGGAGTACCAGCCACTGGACTCTTAGACTCGGGTTCAGCCGATTTTTCAAATGGTGTTTGCGTATAACATAAAAATTAATTGCTGTTAGTTAGTCGCGCTAGAACTAGAGAACGGGTAGACCGATTTGTCTAATTTTGGTTTTGAAACATTTGTGGCAGTCCAGAGAAGGTGAGAAATTAGTATGTAGGTAGGTAGGTAATAGGTAGGTGGTAGGTAGTTGGTACGTAGCCAGGTAAAAGGGCATTGCAACGCACGCGGGGTACAGCTATATTATATAAAAATGAATAGCTGTTCGTTAGTCTCGCTAAAACTCGAGAACGGCTGGACCGATTTGGCTAATTATAGTGTTGAATTATTCGTGGAAGTCCAGGGAAGGTTTAAAAGGTGAGAAAGTGGTAGGTAGGTAGGCAGTGTAGTAGGTAGAGTAGTAGGTAGGGTAGTAAGTAGGATAGTAGAGTAGGTAGGGTAGTCGGTAGAGTAGTAGGTAGGGTAGTAAGTAGGTAGGGTAGTAAGTAGGTAGGGTAGTAGGTAGGTAGGGTAGTAGGTAGGTAGGGTAGTAGGTAGGTAGGTAGGGTAGTAGGTAGGTAGGGTAGTAGGTAGGGTGGTAGGTAGGTAGCGTAGTAGGTAGGTAGGGTGGTAGGTAGGGTAGTAGGTAGTAGGTAGGTAGGTAGTTGGTACACAGGCAGGTAGTAGGTAGGAAAAAGGGCATTGCAACGCATGCCGGGGAACAGCTAGTGTATCTTTAATAATGTTTGTGTTATGTTTGCGAGTGTCTCTTTTTATGGATTTACTTATTTGTCGATTAATTTCTTCCATCGCTCTTTGATTTTGTACGGTGTGTTGTTGCATGGATCTTCTTTGTTCCATAAGAGATAAGGTTGCAGGCGTAAGTTTACCTTCCTTTTTGCGCACTTTTCCAAGGTGTTTTTGGGTTGTTTCAGTTATGGCCTTGCATACCAAATCGTTGAGCTGATTGGCGTCTAGGTTCGATTCCTCCAGTCCCTGAAATCGGTTAGTCAATTCCAAGGTATAATGTTCTTGGAGTGAGAATATTTCCTGTTTCTCGTACTTAGGATTCGATCTTCGTATCATCTTTGATCGTTCCTTCTTTAGATCGAACCTATACTCCGCTCTGACTAGACGATGATCGCTTCCGGTCTTAAAGCGAGTGAGGACAGAGACATCTTTGACAACATGTTTGTGTGAGCTTATAATGTAGTCTACCTCGTTTTTGGTCTTTCCGTCTGGGCTTGCCCAAGTACATTTTCTCGAGAGTCTCTTTTTAAAGAATGAATTCATGGCGTACATATTCTTTTGCTCAAGAAAATTTACTAGTCTTTGCCCTCTTCTGTTACGCAGACCAAGGCCAAACTTACCCACAGAACTTTCATTCGTGAGCGGCTGGCCAACTCGTGCATTAAAATCTCCCATAATGGTGTAAAAATGTGATGGTGTATCGGTAAGGGCCTTTTCGATATCTTCATAGACAGTGTCTACCTCTTCATCCGGATGTTGAGAAGTGGGGGCGTACACTTGAACGATTTTAAGGGAGTATCGATCATTCAGTTTCAAGATAACAAAACAAACTCTTGGTGAGATGCTTTTGATATCTTGAACTGATGAGGCTATCGTTTTATTAATTAAGAATCCTACGCCACCGTATGAGGAATCTTCGTGACCTCTGAAGAAGAAAAGGTGACCTGACTGTAGCTTTAAAAGCTCTTCACCTTTTCGGCGTACCTCTGATAGGCCTATGAGATCCCACCTAATAGAGTCGGTCTCAACCTGAAATTCTAATAATCGTTCGTCCGTTCTTAGCGTCCTGGCGTTGTAACACGCCAGGGTCAGGGTCATCGGGGTGTGACAGCTGGGCGACATTCAGAGATTCTTAGCACCCTCTGCCCCGCCGTTACCAGAGCCGCTGTCGGAACTTGGAATAGCGGGGCTGCTGGGAACTGAGGGCCGGGGCTTTTTGGCAGTGTTCATATTTGAAAGGGGGGTGTATGGCCTTAAAACGCCACGCTGGCCAGTGCGTCTTGGCGAGTTTTCGTCATATCCTCGTTCGTCTGTCAGCAGGGGTACCACGTGCAGGTGAGGTTTGACTTGGGTAGCTGGATGTTATGCTACCCCATTTCCCCCCTCCGTCTCCACGAACTCTTTTTAACCAGCTTGGAGCGATACTTATTTCTCTCATAAACTAACGCCCTTTTTCCATAGGGCAATAGTAATAGTAGTATAGTATTCCCCGTCGGTTTAGTGGCCGCAAGCGCAAATGCCGAGCATGAGGGGCTAGGTTCGATTCCCAGGTGGGGCAAAGTGTTAACAAGAATTTATCAGTAGCAGCCGCGGAGTCAGGATTTGTGTACGGTTGATGGCAGCAGGCTCGCCCCTTATTATACATGGGGAATTACTAGCTGGGGTGTACTTCTTAGCGTCATCATCTGCCTAGCCTTTTCCCAACTAGGTTGGGGTCGGCTTCCAGTAACCGGATTCAGCTGAATACCAGTATTTTACATGGAGTGACTGCCTATCTGACCTCCACAACCCAGTTAACACTAGGTAATACGATACCCTTTGGTACGACTGGATGTCAGAATTTTAGGTCATTGACTACCTGTAACCAGCCATGGCAGCCGGGACCAACAGCTTAACGTGCTTTCCGAGGCACGGAGGAAACTCGGTATGTAATGGGCGGTCACCCATCCACAGACCAACCTAGGCAAGGGCAGCTTAACCTAAAGATCGATCCGAATGGCAGTTTAAATTGAGTCGGTCTAAAATTGGCGAGATGTTAGGTACTTACAGTGGCGTCCATCAGCTCTTGGGTGTACTGTTAGCAATGCAGACCTCTGGCTAAATCTTTGGGATTAACAGGTAATGTTATGTGACAGGCAAAAATAAAATAAAACACAAGTATATTGGGATATTAACGATATATTTCAGTACATTGTTCACACTGGACTTAGATATGACAACGAGAGCGCGATCATCGCATGTTGCATTACCGGCTTTAGGAGAGCAAATCATACCAAGTGCCCGGGTTTGTTGGGAGACGTCAACGAAAATGTAGTTAGGGGCGTCCAAATTATGTCATGGTTGACGTTACATAGTGTCCTTACTCGAGACTGATTACTGTCAATAGTGTCCTTTAGCGGGACCGTCTACTGTCAACAGTGCCCTTATTTGGGAGTGATTACTGTCAATAGTGTCCTTTAGCGGGACCGTCTACTGTCAACAGTGCCCTTATTTGGGAGTGATTACTGTCAATAGTGTCCTTTAGCGGGACCGACTACTGTAACAGTGCCCTTATTTGGGACTGATTACTCTCAATAGTGTCCTTTAGCGGGACCGACTACTGTAACAGTGCCCTTATTTGGGACTGATTACTCTCAATAGTGTCCTTTAGGCGAGACTGACTACTGTCAACAGTGTCCTTAATCGGAACCGACTACTAAAATAATGCCTTTCAAATAAAGGCATTACCTATTTTGACGACTTTTAGTAGATATTTGTGAGTGTTGCCAAATAATGCCCCAATCCAGGGGTCGTATCAATTAGTGCTACAATCTGAGTAATTTGATTTGTTTCATATCAATTTTACATTACATAGTATTCCCTAAACGGGGTGTTGTCAAAAATTACCCGGTATTGAAGGGTAATGAATATTAATATCAAATTTTTGCTTTATTCCAATACGTTCATTTTGTAATGGAATACGGATAAATTAATCCTTGAAATCATTTGATTTTTTTCTCATTTTTCTGTCAGAGTTAGGGCAAGGCTAAAGCCGGCACTGCTCACAAAAAAAAAACATTACAAACTATACACAATCATATACTTACAACTAAATTAAAAAACACATAGAAAATAAATGCGGTGAGAGATTTAGAGATTTTATTTCATCTGTGATTGCCGCCACCTTTCATTTTAGTTTGCTAACAAAATTGTATATTTTAGTCTTTGTTTAATAATTTTTAAAATGTGGAGAACTTCGCCATATTTTTTTTTTGTTACATATTATTGACATTGTATAAGTATTTGTCATGTCTATCAAAATATTAGTGTTTCTGTAAACAATTGTTGGTGGATCTAATAAATTAAATTAATACCTCATCAATTATAGTCCCAGGGTGTGAATATAATTCTACATGTGGCATCCCTAGGGTCACATCTCATATAAACCGTGTCTTTCATAACTATACGGTTTGAAATCGTTTGATCTCTAGATTTTTCTTGGCAAGCATATTCATTAAGATATTTTAAGATACAATTTTGATAGAAAACTTTCGTATACACTTCTTTTGTATTCGGCGTCTTGGAGATTCAGATTAATATCATACATAGATTGTTATTTCGTTTATTTTCTTACCATACGAATTCATTAGCAATAATAATTTAATAGATGAACCTTCATTGAACTTAATTCTCGCAAAAAATATTTACATCCCACATGAAAGAAAAGATACAAGTTTCAATATGAAAGAGCGAGACAATTCTTCGAGTTGATTTTAAAAGTTTACTTTCGTTCGATTTCTTAAATAAAAATAATCCATGTATGACATTTATCGACATAAAAATAAGCTGCAATTTTCAGATATGTCATGTTTGTAAATAATTCATTTTTAACAAATAATACTGACAAGTAAAATGCAAAATAATTCGATTGAGATTCAACAATAGTTCATTAATATTTATTTTAGGACAAGTTTCAAAAATGCATTTATTATTACTTTTTACAATTTCGAATCTTATATTTATTTTTTAAATGATCTAAAAAATATTTTGTCTTTTTTACATAGAGAATTTGTTATAGGATACCTATTTTTTTCTAAAATTGAAATACTGGTATTCAGCTGCACCCGGTTAGACTGGAAGCCGATCTCAACATAGTTGGGAAAAGGCAATGCAGGTGAAGATAAGTATATACATTTATAAATATTTTTTTGCAATTTTAAAAGTCATCCTAAAATAAAATTAATATCGTCAAAGAAAATAAGCAAAGCTTTAAAACATAATAGAGGTACATAGTTTTCCTAACAATTTAAAATCGAGATTTTTTTAAAGTTACCTATCGCGTTTTGGCAATTTCATTTTTTAATTTGATTTTAGCACCAAACTTTGGCGAAATTATTTTTTTTTAATACAAGCTCATATTAATGATACTGTGAAATGACAAAATTTGGGTAGGATTATAATATTTTTATAAAAATGCCTGATGGTTTATTCTTCTTATTTTCTAGATCTTGTGGTTAGTGCCTTAGTAGTTAGTGTGCTCGTGGCTTAATTAGAACTGCCACTCGGGTCGATCTTTAGGTAAAGCTGTCCTTGCCTAGGTCGGTCAGTGGATGGGTGACCGCCCGACATGCCGAGTTTCGTCCGTGCCTCGGAAAGTACGTTAAGCTGTTGGTCCCGGCTGCCATATATAGATCTTTGGCCAGTGACCTGAAATTCTGACATCCAGTCTTACCAAAGAGTATCGTATTACCTAGTATTAACTGGGTTGTGGAGGTCAGATAGGCAGTCGCTCCATGTAAAATACTGGTATTCAGCTGCATCCGGTTAGACTGGAAGCCGACCCCAACATAGTTGGGAAAAGGCTAGGCAGGTGATGTGGTTAGTGCCTTAGTGTCAGACTTCTTATGCTGTTAGTGAATGTAAGGATGTTTAAGCGATGTATCAGATTATTTTTTAGTTATTAGTCTTTGGCTATCTTAAATCTGGTCTGTCTGACCACCTGTACGTTGATTATTAGGAATGTCTTCTTCAATTAATGTTCTTATTCTATATTTTGGCAATATTGCCTTTATGTGGTAACGTCAACTCAAACTCGAAATTTGTAACCTTTCGCAAACTATTCTGTACTTGGTTGTACTATGACTGACCCATGGGTGGCAATATTATCCTTGAATGGCAATATCACCTTTGCCTGGCAATATCACCTTTGCATGGCAATATCACCTTTGCATAGCAATATCACCTTCGCATGGCAATATCACCTTTGCATGGTAATATCACCTTTGCATAGCAATATCACCTTCGCATGGCAATATCACCTTTGCATGGTAATATCACCTTTGTCTGGCAATATCACCTTTGAATGGCAATTTAACTCTTCAGTTGTGTTGATTGTGTTTTCTATCATTTCACAGTATTATTAATATTCACAAATGTATTATTTAATTTAATTAAAAGTCGAAATAAATAAGCTGGTCCTTGTAAGACTCATTTAATATTTTCGTTATTTTTTTTTTTACGATCCGAGTATTTTATTTATTTAAAATGTATTGATGGGACATAGAGTTCAGAGAGTAATAATACTTTTATTGTTATACCTGTGTTCACAAATAAAGCTAGATTGATTGATAAGCCTTTCAAAACTCCAGTAATAAATAACGAAAATATTAAAAGAAATCCTACAAAAGATTTGCATTAGAAAACAAATAAATAGAGAGAGAGACGATATACAGCCTAGCTGTATACGAAAAAGGAAACATAATTACCCCATTGAATGGGGCAATAATACATTGTAAATAAATCAGTCTATGTCAAACCTATTTAAATAATTTATTAAATTAATTACTGATAAAATGATAATGATTCGATATCACTTTTCATACATAGCGGTCTTTTTTTCTTTCTTTCCGTAGCGATCTTTCTTTTTCTTTCTTTCCTTAGCGGTAATAATGGTTTTAGGATGATATTGGGGCTGCCTCGATTGTGTAGCGCATTAGGAATGCTTGCTAAGGCTAGAACTGATTGTTTTAACCTTTTGAACGCTTGTCGGGTAGAGCCGACAAATATTAACGTGCCCAACAGGCCACCCTTTTTTTTAAACCAATGTTTTGATACGAATTTGTGTCAAATATAGTAGTGATGTTACAAGTGATATTTTATTTTAAAAATACGAGACGAAAAATAATTATTAATTGGTTAAAAGTTGGAATATTTTTTGTATGTATTTGCGCTGAATTTGTGGCTTGACTTGGGACGCCGATGCGTTTACGCTCTGGCGTTGAAGGTTAAAACAATAAGGTAGACGACAAAAAATCGAATTAGTCCGTCAGATAGATTTCCAAAAAATATTCGACAAATATTATTTTTCTTTTTTCACGTAACAAAAAAATTAAGACGATACAGTACTTCGAAAACTCGTGTGACGTCACATTGCAGTATATTTTTTACCGGAAAGTGACGTCACAAGCCGACTCATGATCTTTGACTCGTTTTATCTTCGTCAATTTTTAAAAAATTGATAAAACAAAAATCACGTGTCCAGTAATTTTCGATTATCTAACTGACGGACTAAACAGAATCATATTTTTTTGAGTCCGGCAACATTCCAATTGTGCGCAAACGTATAGCCTGCCTGATGCTTCAAGTGCGCGACAGTGTCAGCAGTATTTTGAATACCATTACATTACCGCTACGGAAAGAAAGAAAGAAAGACCGCTTACGGAACTATAGGAAGGTTTGATTGCCCCTCTTATGCGGTACTGGAACAGTATGTATACGGGTCCCACGCCAACTATTTTTAATTTTAGATAAGTTTTACTAATACAGTTGTCATTACTAACTTTTTGTGGATTTCGTTATGGTTTTTTCTATCTGAAATAAATCCTTAAAAAGTCCCAATAGAATGTATAGTACCCGGCGATAAATATGGCACATCGACCTTTGGAAAAATCAATGCCAATTTATTCGTTAATTAAGTTCTCATTTTGTATTTAGCTTGCCGTGAAACATTTTCGAACCGACCTAGCTTGCGGCAGTTATATATAAAAGCACAGCGGAAAAAGAGATGTCTCGAACAGTCATTTCGTATATAGTTTCTCCAAAAAAAAAAAAAAAATTATCTTTATTTCAGACATAATGTCCATAAAAAATACAAAAATACAAAGAAAATACAAAAAATACAAAGAGAGTTAGTAGGGTTGTTAGTAGTACACAGAAATAATATAAAATACTAAGTGAAAGGAAAAGGTCGATGTGCAATATTTATCGCCGGGTACTGTAGTAGGTTGAGAGTCAAACATCGCGTTTTTTTTAATTTTTTATCAAGTGTTGGTGAAAATAGTCATGGTAAGGGTCAAGTCGGTTTCTTGGGAACACTTCGGTGATCAGATTTGAGGAACTAATATCTAATTATCTTAATAAGAGTAAGTAGAACATCGGATACAATTATGTCTATTTACTAGGTTGAGATATAGACACCAAACACCAATTTAATCCTAAGCGTATATTTTGACAGTTACGGAGGTTGCTGCAGGGGACATACATACAGACAGACGAATCATTATCAGATTACCAGTAAAACTAAAAAAAAATATCATCACAAAAGAAACATTCGTCCATTTGGAATCGAATGCCAGCAATAACTATTGTCGAAACTTAAATTACTATAAAAACCGCTTAAAGGGTAAAATATCAAATAAAATGGCATCACAATCACAGATGTATGTAAAAACTTTAAATCTATCTTAGGAATCACATTTTTAATGATAATCATAATAATAAAATTATAAATAACGTACGAAATCACAGGTAAACAGATCTTTTTACTTAAAACTATTGGGAATCTAAAATGGCTGACCGGGCCTGTAAAATGCCGCTGGGCGACGTTTGGGTGGCGAACTTTTTCTTTGGCCGAGCAACATTTTAGGGCTCCGAAAGTCACTTCCATGGCATCTAACCTTTTTTCCCAACACACCTTATTTTTCCTAACTTGAACACTTTGACACTCCTCAGATGCCATAGAAATACTAATACTGGGCAGCTGCCTAGAAAGCTTATAATTTAAAATAAATATATTTAAAGAAATTAAATTATTAATAATAATAAAGTAATTACAGTCTACGCGTTTAAATTGTGACGACATAATATTAAAATTAAATAATTTGATAAAATCAGTACTGGAATAAAGCGGGTCGAAATAAAGTTCATACGATTCACGCACTTTTTTACCTAAATCTAAATCTAAGCTACATACACACATATCCGCACGCTCGATAAAAATTACGTGAAATTTAAAATTACGCAGATTTTGGAAAGAATTCCTTTTGGAATTTACGTCAAAATCACTAGTTATAATAAATAGATTATAGACTACTCGTGAAGTTTGATTATTTAATTCATTTGGCTCCATAATGCGCTTTTTCTTAATGGCGTTGGATATTTTTACGCGATACAACGTTTTAGAGTAAACATCAATTTTTTGAGCGCATTTAGTTGCGACACGAATACTACGCGTAACGCGCTTTTCAAAATCATTGAACGCGTACAATTTTACGCGATACACTGTTCTAGAGTTACCGAACATTTTTTGAGCGCAAAAATTACGCGAAACATTTTTAACGCGACTTCCATTAGAATTACTAAACACGTTAACAATTTCTACGCGACACGCCGTCTTAGAGTTACAATCAAAATTTCGAGCGCACGTTGTCGAAGCGCAAAAATTACTCGAACAATCTTTTTCGCGATTTTCTTTGACACCTTCACGCGTTTTTGTTTTAATACTACGACAAATTGAATATGATATAACCTTAGACATATATTCACTACTGACGATTATATGAAAACACTTCAAAAGTGTCAAGATTACTACTACGCATAGGGGAGTTACGAGGGGGGGTGTCGAGCGTGCGGTGACGGTTGGGGGGGCTAGAGGGGGGGAGAGGGGGGACAGCGAGAGTGGGGGGAGGGCGGGGGCCGCTTGTCCACTGTACTGACGTGCTCTTAATGGTTAAGGGCAATGATGCTTTTTGGGCTTCTTTAAGTTTTCCTCATCGGCTCCGGATTTCGGTACCTGTAATTTTTTTGGAGATAAATCAGTTGTTTGCTGGTAACTTATGTTAGACTTATTACTACATAGACTGTGTTAGCCTAGCTGGTAAGATAGCTTCGGGTTTCAGCCCCAGGATGAGCGAATTTTTAAACGACTAATACTGCTAAGCTCAAAAGCGGTATCCCAAATAAAACGTTTAAATGTGATTTTAATGGCATCGGATATCTTACATAAATACGCATTTAATGAAATAAACCAAATAGCAGTATCTATCACAAAAAAAATGTAATATGCTAAAAAAAAAACAATCCGTAATGTGTTTACCTACCAAACTACATTACATTTACAAAACTTCAATTTTCTCAAATAGTTTCATCTCTTTACCTCGAGATACCGTTTTTGCCTTTAGCACGGCAGTCTGTATAGCTAACCCAGAAAAGCTTTGCGCTTCGTATAAGTTCGTGTTACCGAAGTTTTCGATATTACATACCTCAGTGTACCTCTCGCCCTTCAGCGATACGATCTTGTTGTCGCGATAGCGCACCATCTTCTTGGGCTCCATCTTAGGAGCCAGCGGCTTATGCTCCTTCGTCACAGCGTTCTTGTCCACGTAGGAGTAACTGGAAGGCGGGGAACCGTAGGTAATGGTGGGGCAGAAAGATTAGCAACTGAATGCTATGTTCAAAATTAAAATTAATTCATCAAACTCGCCAATGTAAATAAAGCTACGTCTATCCGGCTCGAAGGACCAGCTACGTCTATCCGGCTCGAAGGACCAGTGTAAGCTTAGGGTGGAATAGTAAATTTGACTGCAGTAATAGGCTCTAGTTTTAACATTAAAAGGTTGTAGCCTTTTGGGAACAAACTTTTGCAACTTATGAAGTTGTTAATGTGCTTATTCTGCGTCTTATTCGATTAAATAGGTTTGGCGTTTGATATAGGGTGGGGTGGCAGCTTTCTATTTTTATATTGCAAAATGGGCCTGTTCTTGATCTCGATTACGCTTGATGATAAGCAATAAATGAGCACTTTGCTTTGAAGGCAAGTTTATAGTACACATATTGCGGTGTGTATAGTAGCGATACCGAAGAGAGTGTAACACTCACCGAGAAATGATCCTGTTCTTGAGCTCCGTATCATTGCAGAGCGGCTGGCGCGCCGCGGTGTGTAGTGCGGCCGCTGACAGCGACTGTCCTTGCTCGCGACGGTGTAACAGCGTCGCGGCGGCGCGCTCTACGTCTCCGTGAGCGATTGAGACGCAGTGCTTGATCTGGAGATGTAGAAATTGTCAATTTTAATTTACATCCTTTAAATTCAAGGGATGCTTCAGGTTGTCGTCCTATGGGGGACACCTTTGTCCATGATGATGGTGAAATGCATTCTTTATCATTCTAAAAAGGCCTGAAAAGCCTTCAAGAAACTGGTTGTCGAGGTTGACGTGGTCCGCTCAGTAAAGTAGACAGATCGAGGAGAGTCCATTAAACTGTTAATGATACAGAAGTTTAGCTGTAGATTCTTTTCACAAACAATGGCCATCCTTTTATCTCGCGTTGTATCACCAGCTATTGGAGAAGAGGTTGCCAAAAAACACCAGGTCCTTTCCCAAGTATTCTGGGGTTAGCATCCATTCTTGAGGTCACATCGTTGCACGTTCCAGACGACCCCAACATATTTAGGAAAGAGCTAAGTTTATGATGACGATCTGCACCTCCTGTGTATCGTAGGGCACAGGGCACTACCTTGACGAACCCCAAGGTCTCAAGCCACTTACCTCCATAGCGCAAGTATTAGGAAACATCTCAGCGAGCGCCTGGCATTGCTCAGCATGCACATCTTCCTCCAGCAACGGACGACGGTTGCCCTCAACGCTCTCCGAAGATTCAGAGTTGGAATGAGACCTGAAGACAATGAAAGAGAGATGAAGGTTTTGTGGCTAAATTCAACCTTTGTGGATCGTCTTTTTTTGGGATAATCCAGCCTCACTATTCTCAACCCATTGCAACTCTTGTGCGCCAGAATCAACCGTGGCGACCACCAGAAAAGCGCCGATACAATGAAGGTCGATGAAGTCCCAGAGAAACAATTTAACTGTCTTGGATCTCATAACTAAATTAATCTATTATAAGTACTCGATTAACTCATTAACAGCCCATTTTGGAACGAAAAGGGCAAATTATCCTGATTTGATCAATCCATCAACCGCCGCGTAGTCAGTACGCGTAGAATTTTCACGGAAGCTCAGACATATTTATTTTCAAGGTAACTATAGATTTATAGACATGTGACATCTACCAACCCACACTGGACCCGCGTGGTGGATCAAAGCCAGTGAGCTTTGGGGCGGGGAGTTTCCCTGTCATCGAGAGGAGGTCATAAGTCCCAAAAGTGGGAACATTCTAGGCTGATGATGATGATAGATTTATATGAAACTCACCGGCTGCTGTTCTTAGCCACGGGAGGCAGCATCTCGCTGAGATTCTGCAGAGTGAGGCTCAGTCTATCGCTGCTAGCTGAATCATCTGCAAGAAAAACTTGACGGTTATTAAAAGTTCGATAAAAAAAAAAACTTGAGAGGTGTCAAGGAACACCCCGATGGAACGAAGTTATTGTTATTATTTAAAAAAAAAAAAAAAAAAAAAATGTAGAAATGAAAATATCTGGCTCGCTTTCTATAAGAGAGAGAGACAGACAGAGAAACATGCGACGCCGCACAGCTTACTATAGCAAAAAGTGTCGTGACAACTTTTCGTAAGAATTTTTTCCGTCTAGCCCCCTTTCACAACGCGCAATAAGGAACTTCGTTCCAACACTAGCTTTGCATTTTACATGGAGTGACTGCCTATCTGACTTCCACAACCCATTTCGTATAAACGGTATGTGCCGTACTGATCCATACATTTGTTACTGGCGCCCACCGCGCCGCTCTTGCGATTCGGTCGGCAAATTTCGCCGGCCGCCGCTACACGAATGCGAGGCCCCGCCCGCTTCCCCCCGCATTACCTTAGCTCGCCCGGCAAGTGTCAGTACGGTTAGCATCTATGTTACCGATACGCGCGTCGATAATTTGGCTAGTTTTCTGTTGTTGTTATATTGTTTTTGGACATTATTATTACGTTTTGATTATTCATACGTCATCAATGCCAAGCGTCAAGTTAATGTGACCGAGTTGTATGATCGTTAATATTTTAGTATGATCATTTCTATACATTTGTTTTAGTCACCGGAGCTTCGCCGTTCGCGATTTTTCGCTGAAGCAAATGTTAGTGTCCAGGCTGTTACGCATACTACTATCTGAGTAGAGGGCGGTAGTAGACCACGACCTTGACCTTGGACAACCTAACAAGACTGCGCGACCAGTGAAATGAACTTAGTCTCCACGTTCAGTAGTCGTACTTGCATCCAAAGAGGCCATCAACATTAATTCATCTTGTCATGTTTTAAACATACAACATAACATCACGCCTTTCTTTTTTGTTTTGGGGAGTGGAAAATCGTCAAATAATCATCACGCTCTTGGGCAGAGCGAAAGGGAGTGTCAGACTTCTACTGACAAAAAACCACCCATGTTCCTTCTTAGCCATTTATGTCGAGGCCGCGGTATCTCTTGCGGACAACCCGCAGCCCCGACGGGATAACATCACGCCTGTAATCCCGAAAGGTTAGGCAGACATTTCGCCAGTTACGTTTAAGTCTCATGTACTCGTAATACGGGGCGAGCCTACTGCCATCAACTGGGCACAAATCCAGGCTCCGTGGGTGCTACTGACAAGTTTATGATGGAAAAACCCAATAACACTTTGCCCGACCTGGGTATCGAACCCAGGAACCCTCTTTAAAATAACTACAAAACACTGTTATTAAACAATCAGTGAAAGCATTAATTACTTACCAGGATTAGAAGCGGAATCCGAATCTTCCCTCGGATTCAGCTCAGCCTCCAACTCCAGAACCCAGGTGCAGACCAGCCCAGCATCGATGAGTTTAAATTGCGGCACATAAGCCGCCATCATCTCAATGAAACCTGTTGAAGAAGATGGGAGATTTTGAGTTAAGTAGTCGAGAAAGATCTTTTTGTTTGGGACAAGCTCGTCACACTATTCCCAATCTACTGGAAGCTGAAAGCCAGAATCAACATGGGCCACCATCAAAAAAGTACCGAGACAATGAAGTTTGACGAAGTCCTAAAGAAGTAACTTTACTTTTTTTGGGACAAGCCCACCACACTATCCCAAACCACTGCAAGTCCTGAAGGTCAGAATCAACAGTGGCGACCACCAGTATACCGCCGAGGCAATGAAGCTCGACGAAGTCCCAGAGAAACTCTTATCTGTCTTGGATCCCTCAACGAAATTATCCAGAAAAGAATAGCGGAGGAGTACGAAAAAGATCTATTGGACTTGAGTATACTACGAGACAATCCTAGTGTTACTCGTGGTGTATAAAACGCGAGAATGTTTTTTTTTAAGAATCCGAGGACGCTCGGAGCAGAGAGATGTGCAGACCGTATCAGCCAATCACATTCGTTGAAATCCATATCGTCTCTCTCGTCTGTTATGATTGGTTAAATCTGCGCACTCAGCCACGCTAGCTTGCGGGTGCTTGTGGGTGCGGTCGCTTTAGACCCTGTTCACAACGGCGTCGATCCGAACGATATATTGCTGTATAGTTTTAAGATTAAGTAATTATTTACGAAACTGGATTTCATTTTAGCCGTGTGATCGCCAAAGAACCGCCAAATGTGGAAAGATTTGGAAGAGACCTACAACCAGGATTGGGTGGCCAAAGGATGAAGAAGAAGAAGTATGATCGTGGAGATGTTAGCGAGTAATCTATCAACTGTGTACCATCAAATGTCGTGCAAGACAGCACCACGCCGCGCGTCCTGTCTACAGACGCCACCACATCAAGTTACCATAATCTGTCAAACATTTAATAAATTTTTAATTTTCTCGCTAAATAGTCCGGTCAATTTAGACGTCCAAGGTTACACTAATTCCCACCCGGCTGAAAATTAGTAGGATTGTTCAAAACACCATTATAAATTTAATGTAAAAAGTCCTCATCGATCCGATACCAGGAAAAAAAAATCGAGGTCAAAGGTCACAAAAACGGGTTTTTCACGATTTTCAGCAAAGCGGTAAGTTTTATCATAAAAATAGCTGAGACAAAATTATAGATCAGATAATAATCTATTAAAATGTCTCAACACTTTTATTTTTAAAGGCCACCGTTTTTGAGATATAATAATTCAAAAAGTTGAAAGAGTTGTAATCTAAGCACTTAGTTTATATACGTGGTGTACTTATAGACGATTACAACTCTTTAATTTTTTTGAATCGATATCTCAAAAATAGTGGCTTTTAGAAATAAAAGTGTTCAAACATTTTTATAGATTATTAACTGATCTATAATTTTGTCTCTGCAAATTTTATGATAAAACTTACCGTTTTGCTGAAAATCGCGAAAAACCTGTTTTTGTGACCTTTGACCTCGAATAACTTTTTTTTCCAGGTGTCGGATCGATAAGAACTTTTTATATTTCATTTACAATGGTGTTTTGAACAATCCTACCAATTTTCAGCCGGGTGGGAATTAGTGAAACTTTACCCCTATTTTCTGGTCTAATTTGGCCGGACTATTTGTCAGTTTCTGGTAGTTTGATGTGCTAGCGTCTGTAGGTACTTACATCCGCTTAAGAAGAGCACCTTAATATGAATAGCAGTAGTCTCCATTGGTAGCGACCCCAAATAAAACTTAAATCTGATATTGCGTCGAATTTTCGACAAAGCTTTTGTGAACACGTGGCGTTTGCAAAACGTCCCATTATGTGCCGTCAACGAGACCACTGGTCTCTTTAGAAATCAAACTAGGTCACCAAACACGTTTTAACACGTCTTTTGACAATTAGCTATGAACCCTTCAAACCGGAGCACAGTACACTTCAACCAACTTATCTGGGCATACGGAAAAACACAGAACTAAAATAAATGTACTAAGTTTGACATAACGATGCATATTGAACTGCATACTTATAGTTGTCATACTGGTATGAGGTACAATAGGCTTTACTTGGTGATTTAAATGGTTATGTGGTTATTTAGGAGCACAGACAAAGTTGCAACTAACGGCGCCATGACTAAGCCAAGTCAGAGGGTTCACGGGCGGCATAAACACTCTGACACTAGATTAGGCGCTAACCTCCTCCTGAAAATGTCTTCAAGAAGGAGGCACCAGGGTCGCCCAAGAAATTCTAAGTTTGAAACATTCCAAAGGATAAAATTTAGTTAATTATAATAATACAACCCGTATTAATGATTATAATATATTATTTATAATTCATACGTGATACGATTGCTTCAACATTCAACCTGACATTGACTTGCAAAATTGCAAAAAACGCTATCATATACAATCGGCGAACCACTTAGTTCTCCCCCAAAACCCCAAAAGAACCAGGTAGGTGGATGTTAGACCTCTCCGGTTGAGCGGCTTCCTAAAGAGTTTCAAGAACACTCTAGAATACCGTTTCAATGCAATTTCTATTTATAAGAAGGTCGATAATGGCCCTTACGCTGACCTTATTTGGTTCAGCCAATAGGGCGTTAATAATAAAGGACGAAGGGCCCCGCTGTAGCACACGATGACCCTCGAATGTTCTCGAATCTAAATATAAAGTCCATGCTTTGGACGCCGTAATTATCAATTCTTTTTAGCGTCAAACGTTCTGGTAGACGTATATTGTATAGTCGATCATAAAGTTGCGGTTAACACCGACCTTGAATTGCCCTATCGAAGCTCGAAGTTGCAATAGTATATAGAAGCTTTAAAAACTTGCTTGACTAATAAATAATAATATATCTCATGGGTCCTTGTTATTTACTTATATCCCTGCCCAAGCCAGAAAGGTAAGCCTTAAATACGGTATTTCACCAAAAAAATCTAATTAGTCCGTCAGATAGATTTTCAAAAAATAATAAACATATTTTTTCTTTTTTCACGTAAACACAAGATGAAGACGATACAGTGCTTCGAAAAGTCGTGTCAAGTCGTGTGACGTCACAAGGTTAATACTTTTTTACCCACAAAGTGGCGTCACAAGCCCCCACTCATGATCTTTGACACGTTTTATTTTCGTTATTTTTATTAATTTGATAAAACAAAAAACACGTACCTATCCAATATTTTTCGATAATCTTACAGACGGACTAATTATATTTTTTTGATGAAATACCCTATTGGTTCGTGGACCACCCATTACATACCGTGTTTCCTTCGTGCTTCGAAAAGGACAATAAGTATGTATCAATTTACTTTTTCTAAAGCATGTTATTCTTTAGATATTTTGTACTCTATCACAATGTTGTCTTATTTAACCCTAAGGTTGACTGGTAGAGAATGCCTTGTGGCATCAAGTCCGCCTTTGTACCACTATTCTGCCCTGCAGCAAATGTAGTAATCGTCATTTTTTACGATTTTGCGTTTTTGTCAAAAATTACATCTTATGACTTTAAACATGCTTTAAACTATACGTAGAATTTTTTTTTTTTTTGGATGGCTTCATGGCTGAGAACTGTGAAATAGTAAAGAAAAATGCAGCATTTCGTGTGAAATTATTACTTAGGCCCGTTTTTCTCGAAAACGCCATTATGCAACTACTACAAGTAATTAAACAACATTTATGAAGCACAATTATTTGCACTACGGTAGCCATATGCTCCAAAATCACAACAACCCAAACCGATCGATTCGGCGCGACGGACAACCACAATTCAATTAGGTACCTATCGCATTTGATGTCTCTAATGCAAATGGGTTGTCTGACAAACTGACGTCCCTTTTGTGTGGAGACACAAACTAGGTGGGAACAGAAGTTGAACTATAATGAACGGGCAGAAACAAAAGCACTCATAGAGTTTTCATTACTAGAAAACTTTTTAAGAAAAAGTAAAATCGACTTCAAAAACACAAAAAAAGTGAAAAATCAACTTTAGAAGAAAAATCTGCTTCTGAAGTCGGTGACTTTTGTTTGTTTGATTTCGTTTTTTGCTACCGGCCGTCTTTTATTTTTCCATTTTTAGTGTTTGTAAATTGTTATATCATCAGGTCAACCGAATAGCCTGAAATAATACAACTATCGGTCCATAAGTCCTACTACGTATAATATTGAAAACAAAAAATTTCAACTCCTAACCGTTGAGGAGTTGTACCTTCCATCATCAGTGCATCCACATGAAATTATGATTATCGTCCGCAAATACTTGAACAGCTTTAGAAAATATACTAAAAAATTTGAGGGTTGCCCTCGATTTCCCTGGGATCTCATCATCAGATCCTGACTTGGTGACAGTGGGACCACCTCGGGAGTGTACTCTTTCGAATACAAAAACAAATTTTGAAAATCGGTCTACAATTGACGGAGATATCGGCGTACAAACATAAAAAAAATACCAATCGAATTGAGAAAAAGTCAGTGGCTATCATAGTGTCCATCGATTAACTGCCAAATGGTTATGGTTTGGTACAAAATGGAACCATTTGACAGTTAATCGATGGACACTCTAATAGCCACTGACTCTTAAAAAGATACGCAATAGCCCTGCTGGAGAGGTTGAGTGAGATTCGTCTACTCAGATCGACGACTCAGATTTTGTCCCGACTAGTACAACGTAGCGACCTGTACACCTGTCACTCGCTTCATGCAAATCCTGGATGGTGCAATTAGTTGTATACAACGGCCAGGAGAGTAGGTGTGGCATATTCTGTGTTGGGGCTCCACATCCGCATTGAGTCCGACATGGGTCGAAAAGCATCAAAAAGCCAGACATCTCCGAAAAAATCTGGCATTTATATGAGTTCCTGTAGATACGCAACTACGGGTCTACTCGTATAAATCCGTGAGTCGGTTTTCGCTCGTTGTGTGTGGTCTCCATCCATTGTTCGGTTCAAGGCCGTAAGTGCATATCCAAGGGGAGCGAATATTTAATAACAGTACCCGAGCGGTGATAAAGAGACAAACAGGCATGAGTGACTGCGTATTTGTACTGACGAAAATATGTTGTCGGATGAAATAAAAGATTTCAACTTTCAGAAGAGGAAGCGGCAAATAGAGATCTCAACAAGTAGGGTGCTAAAACACTTTTAACGAAGCCAAAAGGCACTTGTTCTTCCGTTAACTAAAAAAGTCGTTTCCCATCCCAAGTCCATCCAAATGACAAGGCCAGACAAAGATCTGATGCCCAAAATGGATGGTCCCAAAAAGCCAGACATGGCCGAACAAATCTGGCATACATTAAGAGTTCCTGTACAAACGCCCGAAGACTATAGGGCAATGTATGCGTGAGCCTGTTTTCGCCCGTTGTGTGAAACTGACCTTCTGTCTCTACCTATTGTGTGGTTCAGGGCCGTAAGTGCATATACAGGGGGAGTGAATATTAAATAACGATACCCGAACGGTGACAGGAGCATACAACATGGAGCTTTATAAAGAGACTGGTAAAATGGCATGAGTGACTTTGTATTGGCGAAATATTTATTTAAAAAAATATGTTGTCAGATGAAATAAAAGATTACAACTTTCAGAAGAGGGAGCGGCAAATACAACACAATGTACATTTACACGGTTGTGTACGGTTACATTTTTCAAGTCTTCTTATAGATCCCTAATTATTTCTGGAAGAAAATATAGCCTATGTTACTCGGCGAAGATGTAGCTTTCTAACGGTGAAAGAGTTTTCAAAATCGGTCAAGTAGTTTTTAAGTTAAATCGGTACAAACAAACAAACGAATCTTTCCTCTTTAAAATATTTGTTTAGATTAGATTCGATTAATAGTTAAAGCGGTTATTGTGAGTTATCCGTTGGGGATAGGCATAATATGCTATCCCGGTTTTTTATACATATTGATGTGCTCTTTAATATTGTAGTCCATTTTTTTGCGCTGTCACCAATACTTTGCGCAGCGCATGCGATGAAAGAAGTTTTTTTTAACAACGTGCACATTTAGCCAGTTATATTTAATTTTTAAGTCCCATGTATTATAATATAGTGCGAGTTGTATGTTCCAGACTTCAGACAATGTATTTGTAAACCTAATATGAATACATGACATCATTGCGAATATTATAATTTGAAACTGTCTGGGTCACAGGCAGGGGCAACAGGTTCGCCCATGCGCCGCCGGTCGCCCCTTCTTAAAAGTTTTTATTTTTATTTAAATTGCAATGGTTGTTTGAGGAGCTCCTGGCTTAAAAATAACTGCCACCCGGGTTGATTTTTAGATTAGGCCGTGTTTGCATAGGTTGGTCCATGCCATGGATGTTGACGTTAAGGTGCTGGTCCCGACTGCCATATACAGGGTGTAAGTAAATAAACCCATCACACAGCCGTCAACCAAGCATTCTGTACATCAAACTAAGTAGTAACCCTACGCATTTTTTTTTGCTGAGAAACGATTGTTTTTTTGGGTCAATAATCACATTTTACGGTGAAACTCAATGTAGCACTGTTAAAACATTGTGCTAGTGGATGCTTTGAACAGTAAACGGGTCATGGAGGTAATGTAAGTTATAACCTGAAAAACTAGTATTTACAAAAACAGCTGTGAAAAATTTGACCCCCAATATCTCCGTAACTAGGAGGTTCCCAGGTATGGTCTAGAACAAAAAAAAGATCGCAGTGGTGGGGAGAACAAGTGCCCTTCGTTTGCGTTAAGGGTACTTTTACACCCTATATAGATCTTTGGCAGTCGTTAAAGGAAGTCAGTGGCAACAAGACAACCAGTATTACCCAGGACTAACTGGATTGTGGAGGTCAGATAGACAGTCACTCCATGTAAAATACTAGTATTCAGCTGCATCCTGTTAGACTGGAAGCTAACCTCAATGTAGTTGGGAAAAGGCTAGGCAGATGATGAAATTGCAATGTTTGTGCCCGGTTGATGGCAATAGGCTCGCCCCCTATTACATGGGACTGGCGAAATGTGGGTGTACTATTAGGTACACCTCTGCCTAACCCTTCGGGGATTACAGGCGTGATGTTATGTTATGTGTTATGTTGTATGTACAGTCGCGGTCTTTTCCGCCTGCCCAGTTAAAAATTTTCCTGAAATTTTTATGAAAAAAAATGTTTAAATAATGGTCGTAAAAAATTTTCGCTTCGTAGAGCCTTTCTTACATACATACTTAACAAGATCGTGCCATAAAAGTTAAAAAAATATTTATACTTTGTTTATAACAATTTTTTTACTTAAACAAAAACTTAAAAATCCAAGTAATGTTGTTTAAGTAAAAAAATTGTTATAAACAAAGTATAAATATTTTTTTAACTTTTATGGCACGATCTTGTTAAGTATGTATTATTTAAACATTTTTTTTCACTTACAATTAAGACGGTCGTTCGAGAAAATTTCGTTAGTTAACAATTGTTTAACTTGTTGAAAAATTAACTTTAAGTAAAATTTCCAACGGGAATAAATTAATTATAGTGTTCAGAACACACCATAATTTTTTCAAACTTAAAAAAAAAATTCAATACCTTAAATAAATTAATTAATGTGCCGTACTCGCTTTTGACGCCACGCGCGCATCCTAAAAATGTCACGCGCAGACCTATTTTCAGCGTTAAATTAAAATTATAAATAATGGAGATAGAGTTCCGGGAGTTAGGAGTTTTTTATTGGAAATTTCCTCCTCTTTCAGAATCTTTTTTTGAAATTTCTTAAATATTAATAGTTTATTAAATATTGGCAAAAAACGAAATGCCATTTTCGTTTCATCTTTAATTGTTTATACCTAACTTTTGCAATTTTTTATGTGCTAATACACGCTTTTGGCACATTTTTCTAGACGTCATTCCGGATCCAATGAGCTATCGCACATAAATTTAAGAGCAGTATCTCTATTTTGTACCATTTTCAACTTGTCGACTAGACTATTGACCATTGCTCTGCTTACCTGACCTTTGATTGACTAAACGTTAACCTGTGCAATAATATTGGACTCCTGAGAACCTGTGTTAGAACATTTTGTGCATAATGTCTTCCAGAAATCTCATACACGAAGAACAAAATTAAATTATAATTTTGCATGGACAGGGATTTAACATCAGTCAAATCGCTGAGCTGAGTCCCAAAATAAAAAAAACAATATGAATCACGTTAAAATGTTTAAATTCTTAAAATGGACTTTATAGTCATAAACATAAAGTCCATTTTAAGAATTTTAAATTTTTAACGTGATTCATATTATGTTCTCCAAAAGCGGCTATTTTAGGCCCGCTGGCTAGATCAACGTTTCACCCCCCTAAAGCCCCATTATTTCAAATTTTATCGAAATCGTTAAAGCCGATTTAGAGAACACGCTTACAATTGCCTGTTAAATAGCATGGGATTTCATAAGATTCTTATAATAAATTTAAAATTACTCACAGAAATCATTGAGTTTTTAATTTACAATTACCAAACCAACACACACGCACCATTAGTAATGAAAGTCAAATTCAGTTTAAGTTTTTTTTCTAATAATGGCAGTTTGAAAATAACAATAACTCTCGTTCGGCGTGCGTCGGACTCGTCAGTGCGGTGGAACGGTATTGTATTTCATTCATTATTTCTATACAAAGGCGGGGCGGAGCTAGAGAGCGCTTCATGTTGTAAGTGCAAGCAAATATGAGCTTAGTGGTGGTCAGGCGGGAGTGTCCTCGATAGTACATAATATATGTCTTTATGGGTCAAATCTTGCAACGGAAGTTTAAATCAGTTCTCTCCAACCGACCGAGCTGAAGTTTTGCATACACGTTTATTTTGAATGACAATGCACGGCTAGCCGACGTCATTCTAAATCCAATATGGCGCACTCCCAATGATGGTAGACTAGTTATTTTTTAAACACTTCCTTGAACTGGGTATCAATTAAAAGCATCATCAACATCTGCCCGGCCTATTCCTAGTCTATGAATGGAAACGGCTTCTAGTCTTACCGGATGCAGCTCAATATACCAGTATTTTACATGGACCGACAGCCTACCGGTCCTTCACAACCCAGTGAATACTGGGTAATATCATACCCCTTTTTAAGACTGGTTGTCAGACACACGTACCAAGCTAGGCAAGCGTGGCTTAACCTAAAGATCGATCCAAGCGCTTTGTTTAGACACGGGTTGCTCAAAATACGAGTATAATATTACATTACATCAAAACGCCCTTAGACAAAGAGTTCTGTATGTACTTTACAACTAGAATTTCATCTCAGTTCCTTTCACAGCTAATGGATCGATCGACCTATTTCTCTTCGCACACGGCAACAGCTCCCTACATAGGAATCTAGATTTTATATTTAGGTCAAGATATTGAGTTTTCTATCATTCTTTGTGTTCAGTTGCAATAGATGACACCATTTGGAAGATGGGCATGGAATTTCTTAGATTTTCTTCACCATAACATTTTTTTTAAGGATGATTAATCATCAAATGACTCCTCCCGCACTGGGCGGAGTAAAAGGTAGTGGCAGACTCCTAATGACTAAACCCATGCGTGCTCTATAATTTTGCGTTCCAAGGCCTTATAATCGCCCCGTCGGGGCTGCGGATTGCTCGAAAGAGATACCACGGCCTCGGCGCAAGGGCTAAGAAGGAATATGGGTGGTTTTTAGTCTGTAGAAGTCTAACACTCCCTTCCGCTCTGCCCAAGAGTGGGAGGGGTTATTTGATGATTTTCCACCCGCCAAAAAAAAAAGGCCTTATAAGCGTTGTTATCTGCACCTCGTCTTGGAAGAGGACTTCTGGCCGCAGGGGGTGGTGTTCCGTCGCTTCCGCGGGCAAGTGCAAGTGCCACATGAACGCATGGACATAGTGTTCAAGTGAAGTGATACTAACATCGTTTTAAGGTGCCATCTACTATGGGGGCGGGGAGCTCTCGCGTCCGGCCCTGGTTCAAGCCATGGTCCAGGGCGAGAGGGAATGGGACGTCGTGGCCTCCTTAACCTCTCGTCCTAGCCGCCGCGGAGACGCTCCAGGCGTCGGCTGCCACGTGAAGGCTTCCGGCCACCGTAGGCGCGGACCTGTGGACGGTGAGTAATGGGCTTGCTCACCGTCCGTTCGACCTAAGACGATGACAAGCGTGTCGACGGCGTGTTCGTGTTCCACGCGCGCCTCAAAGAGATGTCAGCAACATTGCAGAGGCCTGCAAGGGCCCACGCCTGTGGTTTTTAGGTAGTAGAAGTCTGAAACTCCGTTCCACTCCGGCCAGAGCGGGAGGAGTCATTTGATGATTTCTTACCCTTCAAAAAAGAAAGGTTCCATCTACTAACACAAACTATATTATATCATATTATTATGTTAATTAGTCTGTAAGGAGCGTCTGGTAATATGCGTCTGTCTGTATGGTATTGATCGACGAACCAGTCACAAACTCACAACAGAACATGAAGAATATTTCACATTTCAATAAGCTTTCAAAAACGTAGATGACTCCCAGCGTTGCCATTGACAACGCGAATCAGAAGAGGGCTGCGCGACCCCCTGTACAGTCAACATCACAAAGGTTTAAAGCAGGTTTTAGGGTTTCGTAGCCGAACGGCAAAAAACGGAACCTTTTTAGATTCGTCATGTCTGTCTGTCCGTCCGTATGTCACAGACACTTTATTCGGAAACTGATAAGTCTACATAGTTGAAACTTGGTATGTAGGTGTATTCTGTAAACCGCTTTACGATTTATAGACAAAAAAAAGAAGATTTAGGGGGGCTTCCCATACATGGAAGTGAAACTAAAAAAAAACTTTTATCTTCAAACCTATTCGTGTGGGGTGTCTAAAGATAGATCTTTAAAAATGACATTGATGTTTCTGAAACCATTTTTTCCTCAAACTCAATCGTTTGATAGATATTTAACAATAAAACTTGTTAGATATTACTCGTTAGTTCGTTACTAACAACTTATAGAAGAGTAACGACTATTTTAAAGAATAATCTCCTGAAACATTAAAAATAATAGCTGGAGTCCTGTACAGCCCGCGCCAAACTTTGTGACCGCCCCGAAACTAGGCTCATTGCATTGCGCAGAACACAAAATCAGGGTATTAGCGGGACACACAAGAAAAATAAATGGACATATTATAATAAGTATTAAAATGTTAGAAAACGAAAATTGTTTGGTTGATTACGTATTGTCCACTCGACTGTACCATGCGCAAGTTCGGACTCGCGACTATATTCAAGGCGGTCACAAAGTTTGGCGAGGGCTGTACATTAAATTATTAAAACTCCGAAATGTTAAGCGACTTCTGTTGGTGGCCGTACAGCCGTCACAGGTACACTAGGTAGTGTACGTTAGTACACTAGGTACTACCTATACATTCAGCAACGTTTTGGAAGCAATTTTACTTACATCTGACTGTTCCTAAATTACCGTAGGCTGAACCAATTTTCGTTTTTCCTAAATCACTACATAGTATAAAACAAAGTCGCTTTCTCTGTCCCTATATCCCTATGTATGCTTAAATCTTTAAAACTACGCAACGGATTTTGAAGCGGTTTTTTTTAATAGATAGAGTGATTCAAGAGGAAGGTTTTAGTATATAATTTGACCGACATCCACGCGGGTGAAGCCGCGGGCATCAGCTAGTTATGCTAATATTTGAGTTTGGTCGGTTTCCTTTTAAACAAAACCCTATTTTTTGTCTTGTCTGTTTGTTCCGGCTAATCTCCGAAACCGCGGGATCGATTTTGATGGGACCTTTCGTGGCAGAACCGGCAGATAGCTGATTTTATAAGGTATAACATAGGTTACTATTATTTTAGAGAAAGAATTGGAAAACCCTTTTTTTTTGGGTTATTAGGAAATCATCAAATAATAACCCCTCCTGCTTTAGGATAGAGCGGAAGGGAGTGTCAGACTTCTACTGACTAAAAACCACCCTTGTTCCTTCTTAAACCTTGTGCCAAGGCCGCGGTATCTCTTTCGAAAAATCCCCAGCCCCGACGGGACCCGCAGCCCCGACGGGAATTAGAAAACCTTTGAAATTGGAAACCAAATCCGGGAATTAATATTTTTTTTTAATAATAATATCACGTGATTGAAGGTCGGGGCTAGTATAGCATAAAGTAGGTCATATCTTTAAGTTCCAAAAGTTATTTCACGAGAACTTTGCCCAGTGTTTAGAACATTATTGGTCGTAACTATACACCATCTCCATCCAATCCATATTTTTTGTTTTTGGTTTTTGATTTGAAATAATGGATATTGGATTTTATCTATTTCCTCTGCTTATTGTGGCAGGCAGGATGCAACTGTAATATTTTGAAGAACGTTGAAAAGTAGCGTCCAATTTTAATGTTTTCGTGTTTGTTTTTTTTTTTGCTGTTTGTTGTACTAGATGTAGTACATTACTTGTGAAAGAAAATAATTTATTATTTTTTATTATTTATTATTATTATTGAAATGGTGGAAAAGATAAAAAAAGAAATTTTCGTGTTTGTCTCTCTGGGCGTCTCAAAAAGCCAATTTAGCAGATCATAAATTATGAATTGCGTTAAAAAGCTTAAAATGGACCTTCTAATTTACGCTTTTTAACGTAATTCATATTCATCATCATCAATATTATCTTCCTGCCCCTATCTCATTTTATTTGGGGTCGGCGCAACACGTTTTCTTTTTCCATTCATACTTCTTTCTCTTTCATATCATTCCTCACATAATACATCTTTTCTTTGGCCTTCCTCCTTATTATGATCTGCTGAAGTGGCCATTTTAGACACCCTTTTTTTTTTGGGGGGGTGGGAAATCATGAAATAACCCCTCCCGCTCTTGGGCAGAGCGGAAGGGAGTGTCAGACTTCTACTGACTAAAAACCAGCCATGTTCCTTATCAGCCTTTGCGCCGAGGCCGCGGTATCTCTTTCGAGCAACCCGCAGCCCCGACGACGACGGAGAGAACAATTAATTTGGGATCGGCACAGCATGTCTTCCTCTTCCATACCTCTGTTTCTCGTCATCTCATGAGACACCTCCTTTCTTACCACATCATTCTTAACACAGTCCTTCATCTAACATTAAAAAAAACATACATAAATTCACGCCTTTGTCCCTTGCCTATCTGCATCAGAAACGATATAAAGCATCCCGTCGAGGCTGCGGGTTGTTCGAAAGAGATACCGCTTCTGCGCAAGGGCTAAGAAGGAACATAGGTGTTTTTTAGTCAGTAGAACTTTGACACTCCCTTCCGCTTTGCCCAAGAGCGGGAGGGGTTATTTGATGATTTTCCACCCGCCAAAAAAAATTAAAAAGCACCGGCTACGATACGTTCATATACCCCTTTTTCATTCATCATGTAATCGAAGCTGCTATGCGAAATGGGCGCTATACAAACTGAGTATTGGCGCAGTACGCATGTGCAAGGCCTGCAACGGGGTGTGTCCGATTAGCAAGTCGATATTCGCAGCCGGACAGGGCTGTCCGGTGAAATGATTTAATAGAGAAGCTTTGATGGACCACGTGCACTATGTTGGGGTCGGCTTCCAGTCTAACCGGATGCAGCTGAATAGCAGTATATTACATGGAGCGACTGCCTACCTGACCTCCACAGCCCAGTTAATACTAGGTAATTCGATACATTTTGGTAAGACTGGTTGTCAGACTTTCAGGTCACTGACTAACTGTAACGACTGCCAAAGATGCTGATATATGGCAGCCGGGACCAACAGCTTAACGTGCTTTCCGAGGCACGGAGAAAACTCGGTATGCAATGGGTGGTCACATCCACAGGCCAACCTAGGCAAGCATAGCTAAAGATCCGAGAGATCCGAGATCCGAGTGGCAGTTATTATTAAGCCACGAGCTCCTCCGCGTATTGCATAATTTGGTGCGATCACCAAATGTTCATTATCATTCTCTTGCCCTTATCCCAATTCATTTGAGGTCTGCGCAGCATCTTCTTCCTTGCTATATCATCAGATCGTTTCTTTGGTCACCAAATGATACGAAGGATAAAGGGCTAAATTGTAGTGTGACGGTTGTCAGAGAAGAATGGAAGAAAAATCTCGTGTTGCGCCGAAGTAATATGGATCAAGGGTAGGAATATGATGCTGCGGGTTGTTCGCAAGAGATACCGCGGCCTCGACATGGCTAAGAAGGCACATGAGTGGTTTTTAGTCAGTAGAAGTCTGACACTCCCTTCCGCTCTGCCCAAGAGCGGGAGGGGTGTTTATTTGATGTTTTTCCACCCGCCAAAAAAAAAAGGGTAGGAATATGAGGATGATTGAATCAATATTTCTACTTGTGGCATTCTTTTCTTACGTTGTTTTGCAATTTGTTTGTGTTGTGTGTTGTTTTCATCGAAATAAACACATGTATTTGCAGAATTATGTTAATAAAAACCTGCCTTAGTTTATATTAGTGTTCTAATGCCTCTAAAATGTTATTATTTCATTAAATTGTATAAATACGAGAAAAATGAACGTTGAGAGTATTATGAAAAACTGGAAAAGTACGATTCGGACGCGCACATGAAGGGTTCCGTATCAAAACGGCAAATACATCATCTGTAAAAGTGTCTAACTATCACGGTTCATGAGATACAGCCTGGTGACAGACGATCAGACAGACAGACAGACGAACAGACAGCGGAGTCATAATAATAGGGTCCCGAAATACCCTCTGGGTACGGAACCCTAATAAAAAAGTACAGGTGAGGTACATTTTATTGTGCTCAATCACCCCTTGTACTTTCGCCCAATTACATACAACGTATAAACGGAGGGTACGAACGCTACATCAAACTATGTACCTCAACGTAAAAATGATTGGAGCTCGATTTTTTGTTCTACGGTACATTTTACCGTAAATCACGTTTTACGGTAAAATGCAATGTAGCACACTCAAATCATTGTGCTGGTGGATGATTTGTCTACCTTGGGCCAACTGTTAAACTATGTAGATCTAACTTCGACAAAGAGGTCGCCCGAAGAATCCAACTCGGATTTCCCGAAGACGAAAAGATGTCGCGTAGTTTTCCGAACGCTGCCCGACATCTTTTCGTCTAAAATTCCGCAGTATCTTATGAAGAACCAGGGTCACCGACGTACCTCTCAGAATATGCAAGTTGAAGTGGCAATGGGCAGGCCACATCGCTCGAAGAACCGACAACCGATGGGGAAGGAAGGTTCTCCAGTGGCGACCACGAACCGGAAGACGCAGCGTGACAGCGAAGCCATCGTGAGAGTCACGGGCAACCGGTGGATGCAAACGGCAGGCTGTCGTTCTTTATGGCGTTCTATGGGGGAGGCCTTTGTACAGCCCGTCGGGGCTGCGACGTCACGGCATTACTTACTCCTTCATATCATTCCTCACATAATTCATCCATCTTTTCCTTGGCCTTCCTCTCCATCCATCAACATTAATATCCATCACTTTTTTAGTCACATGCGTTTCATACCTCCTCATTACAATGCAAGTCCATACCAAGACAGACGACTTCCTTTCAATTTTTCTGTAACAGGCGCCACTTTCAAACTTCCTCAAGTAATGAATTGCACAATACTGCATGAAATTATATGATATTCCGTACCATCGTAGTAGGGAAGTCCCCTTTTATTTGTATTATTCGTTGGTATAGCGTCAACAGAAATACACATTGAATACACATTTTATTAAGTGTTTGTTTAAAAGACAAAGCTATATTTGTGGTTTTTGAAACGTGCTATATCACAAAAATTGCTGACTACGTTTGATGATTTTTTTTAGTAGTACTGGGAGGCCTCCTTAAAGAATGTTTTATTTTTTTATTTATGTATACAAATCGTAATGCGGTTTACAGAATACATATTCCTATCAAGTTTAAACTGTGTAGTTCTAATAGTTTCGGAATAAAATGGCTGTGACTATACGGACGGACAGACAGACAAATGACGAATCTACATAATAAAAAATAGGGTTCCATTTTTACCCAAAAAACGGATGGATGAAGGAGGGTCCGGGGGATAATAGAAGAATAAAACGTGTTTCGCAGACCTCAAGTATCATGGGGTTAATGGGACAAGGGCAGAAAGATGAGGACTTCTAAAAATTGCATATTGCATAGTGCAATGTAAAAATATGGTGTTATTTATACTCGTTCAAACGTTTGTGCAGTCATTGGTGCAATTATCGGCAATATTAAACCATCAGAAATATTATCCAAGTATCGATATTGTGCATCTAAATTAATCTTTAAGAGGTCTTAGAAAAAATACATTGATTTAGCACAGAATAAGACACAGCAAGGTTGAAGGTAAAAGGTCGTAGTCTACCTAGATGGGAGGGCTAAATTCGCTCCCGTCGGGACTGCGGGTTGTTCGCAAGAGATACCGCGGCTTCGACATGAAGGGCTAAGAAGGAACATGGGTGGTTTTTAGTCAGTAGAAGTCTGACACTCCCTTCCGCTCTGCCCAAGAGCGGGAGGGGTTATTTGATGATTTTCCACCCACCATAAAAAAATAAATAAAAAAAAGGGCTATTTTCGCTCATCATCAAAATCAAAAGTCATTTATTCAAACTAGGCTGATAATCAGCACTTTTCGAACGGCAAAATTTACTTTACTTACTTACTTACAAGAGACAGTCCCCCAAAACGCACACCCTTCGACACTTCCTAGTGTTTTAGCTGGAAAGAAGAAGTGGCGGAACAAACTCCCCAGCAGCATCATCATCTGCCTAGCCTTCTTCTATCTTGGAGCCGGTTTCCAGTCTAACCGGATTCAGCTGAATACCAGTGTTTTACATGGAACGACTGGTGGCTTTCGGGTCACTGTCTACCTGTAACGGCTGTCGAAGATCTACAAATGGCAGCCGAGACAAATCAAAATCAGGCAGTAAGATAATTGACTACGGAACTGCATATTGCATTGTGCAATGTGAAAATATGGTGTAATTTATACTCGTTCAAACGTTTGTGCAGTCATTGCTGCAATTATGATCAGAAACATTATGCAATTATCGATATTGTGCAACTAAATTAATCTTCGAGGACCCGTCTTAATCACCACTTCTACCAACGAATTTTTGAGAAGAAAGAAAGAAAAAGCAAATACGTTTATTTAGCACCGACTGGTGGTAGCAAGTTTGACTGCTGCGGCTGAGGTCCTGGCTTCGATTGCCAGGTTGGCCAGTGTTATTGGGTTTTTCAATCAGGAATTTCTCAGTAGCAGCCACGGAGTCTGGATTTGTGCCCGGTTACTGGCAATAAACTCGCCTATCACATGGGACTTCAAAATAACCGGCAAATGGGGAAGTACTAATGAGTACACCTCTGCCTAACTCTTCGGGGATTACCGCGTGATGTTATGTTAAAACACAGCAAGGTTGAAAGTCGGCAACCGTCTGAAGGGTCGTGGTCCACTTAGATGAGCGGACTAAATTGGCTCATCGTTGGACTCAAAACTCCACAAGGACAAGAGTCGGTACAAGATGGCGAAACATTGTAAAACGGAAGGTAAATCACGTCGTCGGGGAAATCCCGACCCTCCAACGCGAGGAGGGAGGAGCGAAGAACACAATATATTTTGCAAGATACACACAGAGGATACATGGAAAGAAAAAAACAGAAATGTGTGCCTCAAACCTACGCCAAAAATAGCTAGTTAAGATAGTCATCATTTGCCTAGCCTCTTCCCAACTATTTTGGGGTCAGCTTCCAGTCTAACCGGATGCAGCTGAATACCAGTATTTTACATGGAGCGACTGCCTATCTGACCTCCACAACTCAGTTAATACTAGGTAATACGATACCCTTTGGTAAGACTGGTTGTCAGACTTTCAGGTCACTGACTACCTGTAACGACTGCCAAAGATCTATATATGGCAGCCGGGACCAACAGCTTAACGTGCTTTCCGAGGCACGGAGGAAACTCGGTATATAATGGGCGGTCACCCATCCAGAGACCAACCTAAGTAAGCGCGGCTTAACCTAAAGATCGACCCGAGCGGCAGTTATTATTAAGCCACGAGCACCTCATTTCTCGCTAGTTAAGATAGTGATGGATATTAATGTTGATGGATGGAGAGTGAGAGAAAAGCCAAAGAAAAGATGGATGGAGAGAAAGGAGTTAATGGTGCCATGACGACTGAAGAAGAAAACGTGTTGCGCCGACTCTAAATAGAATGGGAAACGGGCAGGAAGATGATGAAGAAAGCAAGACATTGCAGATCATTGCCATTCCGTTGACAATACTGAAATTACTCAATTGCCTATAATAACACAGGGCATCATCTGCCAAGTCTTTTTCTTCGAGCTTCTGACTATCCGTAATGAGTCTCAAAGACCATCGAACATTGCAGGGCCGACGCCTGTCGGGGCTGCGAGTTGTTCAAAAAATATACCGCGGCCCCACACACAAAGGAACATGGGTGGTTTCTAGTCAGTAGAAGTCTGACACTCCTTTCCGCTCCGCCCAGAGCGGGAGGATTCATTTGATGATTTCCCACTCTCCAAAAAAAAAAGACCATCGAACACATAGTTTTACATGGTTTCGAAACAAATTCAAAGTCACTTATTCAAATAAGGTTTAGAAAAAATATATGTTGTTTTTGAAATTCACACAGTCTCCCAAAACGCCCACCCTACATCACTTCGTGCTTCCTAGTGTTATATCAGGGGAGAAAAGGTACCGGAGCAAACCCCTCAGCATTTCGTAGACATGCAAGGGTTTTAGAATGTCATCTCTTCTTCTAAGCGTGTCGATGGCAAATCTTCATTAAATAAATTTGGCCCAAAATTTAGCTGTGTCATGAATAAGGACGATAGGGATCTACGATGGCAAGCGCCCTTCGACCCATGAAGACTTTGTTTTATCGATGGGAAATCATCAAATGACTCCTCTCACTCTGGGCGGAGCGGAAGGTCTCATACTCTTACTGACTAAAACCCAAAGAGATTTAAGATAGGTAATATTTGAATGTCTTAGCTAAAATCCATCCCTGTTCCTTCTTATGCCCTTTGTGTTCCAGGACCGCTGTAACTCTTTCGAATAAATTCTGGTCCAAGTGGGCTTCATCTATTGTGCTGACAACTCTTTGAGGCGCGCGTGGAACAACGCGCTGCCGACACGGGCCTGGTTCTGATCGGACGACGAGCCACCCAGCGCTCACCATCTGCACGTCCTCGCCTATAAGGTCGCCGGGAATCGCCCTGCCCGCGGTGTCTTTTCTGTTGCGGCGGGACCCATGAAGCCTACCAAGTTATCATCATTAGCCTATCCACTGCCGGGGATAGGCCTCTTCAATTGTACGCAACTGAGTTTGACTCTTGGCAACTCTTAACCTGACAGAGTGTCAGACTCTTCCTGACTAAAACCCATCCGTGTTCTTTCTGATGCGTTCCATGGCCGCGGTAACTCTTTCGGACAAATTCTGCAGGATTTCGCTACCCTGACAGGGAGGGTGTCCCACCTACGAACAGGTCTTCCTCTTTACTGGCGAGAATACTTAAACATAAGTCTCGCAAAAGCCAAGAAGTCTAGAACTAGTCCAATTCCGAAAGTGTTACGTATGCTAATATCGACCTATTCTATTTAAGTTTCCGTTATATTAACAGCCCCGAAATCAGGCCGATCTAGTGTTACCATATATCGGCAATCGGCATTCTGTGAACTTAAATAAAGCAAAGAAATCAACCTTTGGTTTTAAACTAGTGCCCATTTAAAATGCATAAACACCAGAGCATGCAACCAACCATAGCATTGAAATTAAGGCGGCCAAAGTGCTGCATAATTGATGAATGTTCTTGCATGTGTGTACAATGGCTACCATATGTGGTTAGACTATAATTATATAGGGGATGAACTTTAAAGGCCACAATCAACTATTTGAGGTTAAGGTCGCGAGTGTAATGCTCACAGACAGTCACAGAGTACTAACATAACATGATGCCTTCCCTAAAGGGTTACACAGAAGTGCCCTGGATGAGGCATACACAAGTGTGGACCTCAAGCAAAGAGAGGCCTATACCTAGCAGTGGGTGAAAGAGGGCTGTGAATGATGATGATGAACGGTATACCCACATTTCACTGGTTTAAGTCCCATTTAATAGGGAGCATGCCTATTGCCAACAAACAGGCAGAATTCGAGACTCTGTGGTTGCCACATTATGAAAAACCCTAATAACACCTGGGAATCCAAACCAGGACGTCATGGTTGGCAGTGGTGCTTGCGACCATTAGACACTTGAAACAACAGTAAACTTGAAAACATTTGAGCTCTTACAAGTAGATGGAAGATTGTAAGTAATCGCATGTTTTGGGAGAAATCACATGCAACTTTAGGGCAGCCAATTATTGCTCAATTCTGCTTTTATTTTAATAATGCAGTTCATTTCAAGGCCAAAAATGATATCCTAATAGGCTTGTCATCAATCTATAACTGTAATGTCTTTTGAAGACAAGCAACATGTGAATGTTGCACGTTTCTTGACGACGTTACAGTTCCAGCCCTGGTCCAGTGCTGATTTGTGGTAACCTACACTGGGCCATACTGGGACTGTTGATTACAACACTTGGCCCCTATTACATAGGACTTAAACATAACTAGCATAGTGTGGGTGTATCATCACTACATAGTATAAAACAAAGTCGCTTTCTCTGTCCCTATATCCATATGTATGCTTAAATCTTTACTACGCAACGGATTTTGATGTGGTTTTTTTTAATAGATAGAGTGATTCAAGAGGAAGGTTTTAGTATATAATTTGACCGACATCCACGCGGGTGAAGCCGCGGGCATCAGCTAGTTAAGTATGTGTCTGCCTAACCATTTGGTTTACAGGTGTTATGGTGTGTTATGATCATCACTGGGTCAATCGATTACAGAATTAACAGACAGACATATTCTTTAAGGCTTTGTTCTGGAAATCTCTTAACCATTTGAGAACTCAGGTTGGTTGCTAGAGAAATATAATCAACACAAACGCACACACACACGTCCCAAATACAAAGCAAGTGCGAAGCCCCTCTGCAGAATTTGTCTACATCCTCTCTTACCCATCCTGGCCAACAACCTGCACCTTCCAGGATATAAACGAAGCCAACGAAAAAACTGTGCAGGTGGCTATTTACTGGTGAAGTATTATTTGAGTTAATCAATATGCAAAGAAGAAGGACTTGGTTGTGCCACTTTTCCTTTGCATCCTCTTTGTCACAGGAGCCACAGACAGTCAACTACCAAGCCTGCATGAAGAAAGACGAGACAGTAGGCCACATGCTTATCCACTTCCTAGAGGTTGCCTCATACAGGGCAAAGTACTTTGGTAACCCAGGTCCTCTACGGGAGTAAGTTAGCAACACCAGGAAGCTGCACCAGCCTTTCTCAGGGAGTTAGGGAGGTTCGATTAATATTCCCACCCATATACCACCAAAGACCAGCTCTTTTACAATAAAAATAGTCCTCTGCATGTTTGGGGAGTATGTAATGTTTTTTTCATTCAAGAAATGCTGATTGTCAACCTAATTGCATAAATGACTTATGATTTTGATATATATTTAAACTCACACCCTTTTATAAAGGGTGGGGCAGATTTGGATACATATTTGTTAGTGTGAGTTTCAGTTTACTATGCATGTTTTTCTAATGAGTAAAAATCGTTATTTAAAACCTAGAGTTAAGCAGGAAACGTTAACAGAAACCTTCCGAAGTGGTTCCGATTCGGTGTCCTATGTGTATAAAATATAAACTGTATTTAAAATTATTATAATAACATGTTCGACATTTCAAAAATATATTAAAGCAAACAGATAAACATTATATTTAAAATATATTAAAATAAAGAAGTATTTAATATAAACCACACATTAAATCACTGTAATAGTCACCGCTACTATTCCTTTGTATAAATTATGAATGAATCTATGAAGGCGAGCGTGTTTTGTTTTGTGGCGTCGTAATCCGAATTTGAAAGATACAGTAGAGTTACGAAAAACAATGAATATTGAACAATATGATATGGGTTTGCACTTAGAATCCAGTAAGAATGCCTTTAATTGGGTCAAAAATATTGCTGGTGGATTAAAAATGGTAATTATGATCTTTAATATTATTTTAGAACGGTTTACTCACCTTCTACATCAAAGCAGGGGTCTTGGGACGCTTCCTCCAGGATCGAGATCACATAACTTAGAACAATATCATCAATGAGATTTAGATTCGCACTCGGAATGTGTTTGACGATAAATTGAAATAAACCCTCCTTGACCTGACCCTTTTGTTGGCGTATAGCACTCATTTTGATCTAAAACACCTTATTTTACAGAAAAACACTATGAATGTTAAGTATATTCAGAAGGAACGTTACGGGTGGCTACACAGCGTTAAAGTAGGTTTAATGTCCACCAAAACTGCCCCGATTAAGCTATAACACAATCTCTTTGTATCAATGAGGCAAAAAAAAATGTTTGATGAAAATTGCAGCCGTATTTTCACGGGGAAAATCTGGGATAGAACTGCGAAAATCAATACAAATGCAAGTTTTTTTTTATAAACAACTTTTTGTAGTTTTAAAGACGGGCACAAGCTCACTTTCATACAGCCAAAGTTAGTTATCAAGTCTTTTAAAGAATCTTTCTTTTTATTGGTTTTGTAATAGAAAATAAGATTATTTTACTAGCTATCTATAAATTAGTTTTCAATATATTTTTTTCGAGGATTACAATATAATTTAAAAGAAATTAACCAACATTAAATGAAAACCCATGTGACAGCTACAATTTCCGAACGAATTATCTGTCACTGTCACTTGACGAACCAAAATGTGGCGGGCTGTTTTGAATTGATTGGAATACAAATCGAAAATTTTGATTTTGAATTTTAATTTGAATACAAAAATCTAAAGCCATTTTCATCAACTTTATAAGGAGTAAGTACAAAGAAAATTAACTTTATCTAATTGGTTATTAAAGAATGTTACTGTTAGCTTGTGTCATCCACATCCACAATCTTTCCGATTCAGGGCCTATGCGGACCACACTGGTGGTTGGTTCTGTCCAGCTCATCCTGCCATCTCCTGCTAGGTCTACCTCATCGCCTTCTAGCTGTTAGGGCATCACAGGTGTTATGATTTGTGTTTTGGAGCGCAGCTGCCCTAATATTAAATATTATACTCTTTGGAGCGCAGTGTGGTGTTGCGTCTAAGGTCGGTTAGTTTAAAGTTGATGCTCCAGGGTAGCCCGCGAAATTCGAATTTTCTTCATATTACTTCCATGAGTGACTAACTGCGGTACTCAGAGATATTTAATGATTACTTAAGCCGTCACTTAGTAAAGATTTGGCATACTTTTGTATGACATAACTGTCAAAACCTTTACTAAGTGATGTCCTAAGTAATCATTAAAGCTCTCTGAGTGCGGCAGTAAGTATTTGACGAAAAAGGCATTCAAGGAAGTTATATAAACTGAGAGGGTTGTTAAGGTTGATGCGACAAGGTAGCCCACGAAAGTCGTTTTTTTTACATTTTTTGCAATTTACTGGTCAGTGTCAAGTCATATATTAAATAAAATAAGATTCGCGGCAGTAAGAAATGTCTATTTACAGAGTAAATCACCAATACAACCGTCTTAGTTCATATAAGCCTCTTGAGTGACTATTTGATGAAAAAGGCATTCTTGAGACTTATATGAACTGAGACGGTTGTTTTGGTGATTTTACCTTTTTTTTTTGATGACCTTGTCGCATCAACCGTAACGCCTAGACTGCGCTCCATTGCACGTTAGCAAACCTTAGGCTTGGACTTTTGAATGCTTATCGAAGTTTTTTTAAATAAAATAATGTTGTTTCAAAATTAAACAACACTTTTTGAAAGTATTATCAATTTTATCATGTTTATTTTTTTAATCATTTATGTGTGTAAGTACTTACCTACAGACAAAAATAAAAAAGGAACAGAACACACCTACGACAGGTAAATTGTGTCGTGCGCCGTCTGGCGCAGTGGCTAAGTAATTAGACTGCTGCGCTACGTGTCGCGGGTTCGATCCCCGCACGGAACAAAAAATATTTGTATGGCCTACAGATAGTTGCAGCGGGTCTGGGTGTTTGTGTATGTGAGTTTAAATGTTTGTAAACGCACCTAGTGTGGGGCATCGTTTAAAAAAAAAATGATTTCTGTAGATTCATCACCTGAAGAGCTGCTGCGACTGATACACAAATTACATTAAATCTTTATCATCCGTCAAGCCTCCTCTTTGCCTACCTCGCCGTCCGCCCGTCTTATGACGACGACAGGCCGTGTCGACGGCGCGTTCGTGTTCCACGCGCGCCTCAAAGAGATGTCAGCAACATGGAAGGAGTCCGCAAGGGCCGACGCCCGTCGGGGCTGCGGGTTGTTCGCAAGAGATCGCGGCCTCGACGTAAAGGGCTAAGAAGGAACATGGGTGGTTTTTAGTCAGTAGAAGTCTGACACTACTTTCGCTCTGCCCAAGAGCGGGAGGGGTTATTTGATGATTTTCCACCCGCCAAAAAAAAAAAGGCCTCCTCTTTGACCGAGAGTGTGTTGAATTCACAATGCGGGCCTAGATGATGACGTCTCGCATCTGCAGTGCGATATAGTTGTTCAATTGTTCTGTTCGTCTCATAGTCCAAATGGATGGTTGGGGATTATCCCGTCGGGGCTGCGGGTTGTTCGCAAGAGATACCGCGGCCTCGACATGAAAGGCTAAGTAGGAATATGGGTGTTTTTTTGTCAGTAGAAGTCTGACACTCCCTTCCACTCTGCCCAAGAGCGGGAGGGGATAATTGATGATTTTCCACCCGCCAAAAAAAAAAAATAGGTTGGGGATTATGTTGGTTAGGTGCTCTTTCATTCTGTTTACCAATTACTGGTTCACCCGAGAGTCACTCTTTGTTAATCTAAGTATCGTCGTTTTCCTGGCTCCATGAGGGCCCACCATTTGCCAACCAGAGTGACCTCCCAGAGGATAATACGATACAATATTTAGATTACCGACAATACAAGGGGTGGTAGAACCAGCGCTCTTTTGTTTGTTTTATAAATTTATCATTTGAAAGAAATGAACTAAAACTAAATGAAAACCTAGGTGACAGTACGACTTCCGAACGTAGCATCGATCACTGTCACTTTATTGAAATCAAATGTGGCGGGAAATATTTGAGCTTGAGTCGTGATGTGACATTGTACATAATTATATTATGTGTAGCGGGCTGTTTCGAAATGATTTTGTATTAAAACTATTTTACAAGTTTGTTGGATACTTTTATAATAATTCGATAATTTTACGACATAATTATAGGTACCTACTGCATCTGCTGTCTTGTATTGTATCAGAATGTTGGGCCACAAAAGGAATGAATGAAAGGCAATATGGTATTTCACCAAAAAAAAGTGAATAAGTCCTTCAGATAGTTTTCAAAAAATAATGGACACATATTTTTTCTTTTTTAAACAAAACATAAAGACGAAACAGTGCTTCGGAAAGTCGCGTGACGTCAAAAGATTAGTACTTTTTTACCTAGAAAGTGACGTCACAAGCCTCCACTCACATGATCTTTGACACGTTTTATTTTCGTATTTTTTTATTAATTCAAACTAATAAAAAATAATCTAACAGACGGACTACTTAATTAGATTTTTTCGGTGAAATATCCTTTTGCATGTGGTTGAGATGAGAATGCTATAAAGGGGGATATGTGGTCTAACGCAAAGGAATAAAATAAGGAATGAGTACATAAGAGGAAGACTGAAAGTGGCGCTGGTGACTAAAAAGTGGTGTGGTAGGTTATCGGTTATCATGGTTATGGACATGTGCTGCAGAGGAATGAGGAAAGTGTTTCGTGTGAATGTAAAGGGTTATAAGAGTAATGGTCTAGAGGAAGACCAAAGAAACGATGGATGAACTGTGCAAAGAATGATATGGCTAGAAAGAAGGTGACTGCTGACATGACGAGTAATAGAGAAGTGCATAGGAAAGACGACATGCTGATATCGGCTGGAGAATGATGATGATGATGACGTACGTTTCGCGTCCTGCGTGCCTCCATCTAACGACAGTTTTGGGAATGAAATAATGACGTCTCAAAAATAAAACAACAGTTTTTGAAATTAATATATTTCAATTAAAATGTTAAAATATAACGAACAATCATTTATCCGCTCAACTTTTATCCTAAAAATGACTGATAACACAACGCCGATTTTCACAACTACAATTTTATATTTATTTTATATTTTAACAATAATTATTTGGAATCACAATGGGAATGTTTTGGCACAGTTTTATCATAATAAATATCAATAAGAAACACAAAATTGAGTAATAGACAAAATAAAAAAGGCCGTATAGTCTTGTATTAATCTAATTTATATTTTGAGTGGTTAAAAATAATCCGTTTGTCCTAACATTAAAAAACGTTGTCAAAATAAAATCTAATGTAGCCTCTGAAAACTTAGAAAGAACTTTATTTCAGTCTTAAGAAAAGAATTTTTACGGGTGAATGGGCATAATGTATATATAGTATATCCAATCACTATTTAGGTCTAATGCAGTGCAATAAATATTTAAAAAACTAAAACCTACGACATACGACCTTTTCAAAAAAAGAACACACAAGCACAAAGAGTAGTATATGAACCACAAATATTATTGTGAAACAATGGTTGGTACATATTCCACGAGACAAATACTTATTGCTACTTACGAAATAAATAAAATTGTAAATTCTAATAAATAGAGTGCAATCTATCTACTTTTAGCTAGTTTAGTGTGAAAGTTTTAGTTCTTAGAACGTTATACAGTTTAGACTTAGTTTTTAACGAAATATATTATATTCCTCTGTAAGTTTTTGTGTCTGTCACTTGTTTTCAATGGTAATCTATGATTTCTTAAACGGTTTAAAAGTCTTACGTTATTTGTGCTCTTTGGTTTCTGCGCATGTGCAAAAACGCAAGCTTATTTAAGATATTGTTCTAAGATAAATGGGTCTTTTTTGTATGGGTAGTATTTAAACGGGTGAAAATATATTTAAATTAAATGCAAAAAAAACTGAATATTGGGAACTGAATTACCAAATGGGCGAATATAAATGTTTAAAATGGTGACTTATAATACAAATTTGAGTTACCTACTATTTGTTTACTATGACCAGTCTAATAATTGAAGGACTCAGAACAAAACATAAGCATGCTTAATAACCACTAGATTGTAACTGTAACTACTAGTCGACGTAGTCCCGCGGCGCTCCCATTTCTGTTTGCAGAGTTTAAAGTACCTAACTTAACACGAAGAGGATGCCGTGGTTGTAGTTCACGCTCTTTGCTCGCTCACTATACCCCGCCATACCCTCCGAACCAAACCTATCTGAGTCGGAGTGCCACAAATCCTGAGCTCGCTTCGCTCGCTCTTGTTTCCTTCCTATGTTATCCTTGCCTCAATGACAGAATAAATAGTTACTTACTTGGTATAATAGTCGCCCATCTCAGTATATTTTTCGACCACCCTAATATTCTATTGGGTTACCTACAATTTTAAATACTTTCCCACTTTAAGTACTTAGCACATTTCACTTTTACAAAAAGTAACACTTGTTATTTTTTCGTAAAAATCCTTTACCGCCGCTCGGTTTAGTCTAAAGTGGCCCATTGAAAGTCGCCAATCAAATTTTGTATTCGCCCGATTAATAATTTCCCTTTTTGTATTATGTTTTTATTTTATGATTATGTTTAAAAATACATACTTTACCACTAAAAAGAAGTAACTAATCAAGATTACTAAAATCATCGACTTTTCCTTAACGATTTTATTTTCATATATTATAATCTCATAACGAAATGTCGCCTGATTTTTAAAGTATAACAAATATAATTTCATAGTTTAAAATAGTATCTCAGAGGCAGGTTAACAAGTAGTAGGTACGTTTTACTCCTGTGCATAGAGGCTCCCGTTTTTTATTTATTGCATTAGAAGAGAAATTAATTCTCAATAAATTCGTCTATGGACGATGTATAGAACGCGAACCATAGAGCACAGGACATTTATGTGCAGGTACATATTTTAGAGATAAGATATACAATAATACTATATTTTTATTACAATAATATAATCTTTTTCTAAATGTTTCAGTAAGTGTTACCAAGATTTTATGAAAGTTGGATTTACACAAAGATAGATTGATTGGAAAGACGAATCAATATATTCATTTAAATCCAACTTTCATTAATTTTGTTCTTTAGAAGTTTCGTAACAGAGCTTCAATAAATTTAATATTTGACAAAATCAAGAAAGTGCTATTGGCGTTTTATTTAAATATTTTGTATTATTATAAATATTTTTATATAATTTTTATTTTTGTCGTAGTGCCTATCTCGTTCGCTTTCGTAAAGGTAAAAATAGAATCTATTTTTAGCTTCACGAAAAAATTAATAGATAAATGACTTGTCGAATCGCAAATTTTATGATACTCGACTGGCATTAATTTTGTTTTGAATGACATTAGTAGGTACCTATTTTATAAAGTCTAAATCGATTTTCTATTAAAGCATTTAAATAGTAAGTCTGTTACGAAATTTCCAAAAAAAACTAGCTAGACTCACTTATTTAGACTTGTCTTCAATAATACCTAACTAAAATTTAATTCCTATCTATCTAAATGCGCTTGTTTATAGATGGAATACATTTACCGGAATTTAAACTCTTTTTTTTTTCTTTTGGGACAAGCTCGCCACACTATTTCCAAACCACTGTAACTCGTGAAAACCAGAATCAACAGTGGCGACCACTAGAAAAGCGTCGACACAATGAAGGTTGAATTTTAACTGTCTTGGATCCTGCAACGAAATTAATCAGATCGGAGGAGTAGAAAAAACAGTCTTAAATTATTAGCCATCACGTTTGCAGGGTTTTCCTAGCTAAATTATTTTTACTTAGATATTGAATTTATGTTTGCCGTGAAATGTCATCTCAGTTTTCACGTTACATTTACAACTCATTTGTCCACCTTTTTAATTATTAGCTATAATACATCATCATCTGCGTAATCTTTTCACAACTATTAGTTCGGCTTCAGGCCTTACCAGATCTAGCTGAACCAGTATTCCTATTTCCCCACCTACCTGGCTGCTTATCTGACCTGGGCAAGTAACACGAGACACAGCCAGTTTTAGCAAGGGAAGACTCAGTCTTACCAAGGCAAGACTGGCTGTGTCACGTGTTATCCAAATTTCTGGCTGACCTTGACAACTCTTGAAGATCTTCCAATGACTGTTTGTAGCTGATCAGTGGTCACTCATCCAAGAATTGTCCTCAGCAAGCAAGCGTTGCTTAACCTTAAAGTTACATCGACATAATCCTATAAATGTATTCCATCTCAAACGTGATGCTTGTTCTATGTGCCCTAATCAAAATATTAGTCTAAATCAGTTTTTCTAGCTAAAATATAAGTTATAGCTGTAGGACGAAGTGAGGTTTTAGTATTAGTTCAGTGTTATTTATTAGTAGAAATATTTGTGGAAGTATTAAGATTGATATATAATCAATCATAAATTCATTACAAAAAAAACGGCCAGAAACTTTAAACTGTATTAATTTATCAATTACCTACTGTTTTTTATACGACGATCAAGAATTAGTTTTAATCGTTGGTAGTATTTTTTTCATAAATTGGCAATACTCTATCAACTTTAATCTTTCTTCCATGATTGTTTTAATCTTATTCCCGCCCTATTCAATGCATCCATCATCACAATGTTTTGAGTCCTTCACTTAGCTCTGCGAAGGGTCCTTTTACACTCTATATTTCTTTATTAAGTACAAAGTAGGTAGGTACATCTTCTGACATTGCTAATATCCTGGCAAAAATGATTGCCATAACTTAATGATTTTATGAATCTATATACTTCCACAAACAGCAATAGTATACATAGGTAGGTACACAGACGACAGCAAACTAAGCTACCCGGAACTGTCAAAAAATTGCCAATCAACCTTTCAAGGTTGATTGGCAATTTTCATTCTTTAGCGATAAAGTTGCAAATCCATTAACCGTCGGGTATAGCCGACAAATGAAAACGAAATACCTACGTTACTTTTCTTCTCCTACCTATCACTCTTTTTTTTATAGGCTGGTAAATCATTGAATGACTCCTCCTCCCACTCTGGGTGGAGCGGAAGGGAGAGTCAGACTTCTACTGACTAAAAACCACCAATGTTCCTTCTTAGCTCTTTGTGTCAAGTCGAACTTTCGAATAACCCGCAGCCCAAAGTGTCATTCTTTACATCAAGTCACTATCTTATTTTATTTGACACTATTTCGTATCTAAACTGCGGTTACAATAACGTTTTCTTGTCGTCTTCAAACAACGCTGGCGCGTTGGGCACGTTTTTGTTCTTTGTCGGCTGTACCCGACCGTGGCGTTCAATAGTTTATAATGAAGAAATTTGACAGATTGTACTAGTTTGATATGCTGACGTCTGTACATCAGAAACACAACAATAGTTATAAATTTTATAGTATGTAACGACGATAGACTTTGGACTAGTTTTGGATATATTTTTATTTAAAACGTTCTATATAATGTTTTGCTTATCTATTTAACAGTGTTTAATTTCTGAGGAGGAGTGGAAAAAGTAAGGATTTAGATTTATTAAAAATAATCTTTGATCCATGTTAGGTACTTACTAAGCCGAGGTTAACAACCAAGTAACCAAGATTTTGTAACAATATTGTGATTTATGGACACCTAATATGCATAACATTGTAACTTTTGTTGCACGTTTGTACAACTTTATGCCATATAAATATATTTTCTGTCTTTCTTTCTTTCTTTTCTTCCCATCGACACCCAATATGGATAAAGTAATGACACAAAGTTGCACAAACGTGTAACTAAAGTTACAATGTTATTCGTCGGTGTCGTTATATTAGTCCATAAAGTTTCTTGCCCATTCTTCTCCATAGAGATCTACGCTTTGGAATGGGCAATAAAGTACTTTCACAAGTTACCTATTATGGTTTGTGACTGTAGCTTCGCTTTCTTTGCTTTTCTGACATTCAAAAGTGCCTGTAATGGTTCATTTAGGTACTGAGATCTGTCTTAATTTTTTAACCTTGCATAAAAAGTACTTTTTCTTGTGCTTAAAACAATACTTTTCCACTCCTCCCCTTACATTTGATGTGCCCGATAAACCAGTGCGTCTATAATACTGTTCATTTATGATCTTTATATTTATGTATTATGCGTAATTGACGATTAGAAATTTGGCAGTTAATAATGGTTTAGTTTAGACTATGTTAAATTCCAGATTGAGTAATTACATGCTGATTTATTTTACTATGCTTACGGTTTAGAACCCCGACGGCTTTATCTAGTTGTCACTTTTCATTGAATTCGCGCCAAAAAATACGATACGTCACTTTAGTTCGTACGTAAATCCACAGATTTAACCACTTATCTGTTGCTTAGCTATTACATAAATTTATAAAATGATTAAATTACGCGTTCACGGGTGTTCAAAATCTGAGTGACTTAAAAATAGCAAAATTATATAAAATGTGCAACCATCTTTCTTTCTGTCCTTCGGGATTCATTTAATGACATTTATTTATTAATATATTATTAAATATATCTCCGTAAGACTTAAAAATATACAACTACATACTATAACGTAGTATATGAACAGCAACGTATATTCCTTGCTATACAAGCGTATATATTCCTTCTAAAAAAAGTATCTAGGTAATCACAATCTCTTTTTTGTCAGCCTGTATGTCACATTGCTTTACTCACGAAATATATAAGTATTGCATTGGGTTATTCTTTTAAAAATAGTTGTAAATAATAATTATTTATAAAATAAAAAAAGTTGTTTTTAACTCCAAATTGATTGTAGGTACTGAATATTTAACATAAATATCAGAATACAGTACTAAAAATAATATGGCTTTTCGAGTTTACTATTTCAAGTATTTTTAATTTTGGTGAACTTTTATAATTTTCTGATCCATAATGCATGTTATTCATTATTTTAATAAGACAATGTTACATTAATCCATTGCAGATGTTATCTTCTTCATAATTCGAAAAAAAGCAAAAAATGTTTTGGTATCTCCTTCGCATTACCTCGATATCGGCTTAAGATAAACAAATACAGACCGACCAAATAATAACTATTATTACGACACGAACATAATAAATGTAATCGTCTTATAATTCCTACAAAAAGAAAATAACCCCATTTTTAATAAAGCGTATCTTCAAAGGATTCAATATCCTAGCACACAAGCTACCTAGTTATTTTCTAGCTATTTTCCCTTGACTTTTTCAACCACTTTTCGTTTTCCTGACTCTGTGTTTAGCCATAGACAAATAATTTATCGTATTGAAACTTCCACTTTCAACCACCAGTTTTGTTTCATTACGATTTATTATTTTATTTTCGTAAGATTTAGCTTTGCTCCATTTTTATGCGATAAAACCTAATAATAAATAAGCGTAATAATACATTTCTCATTGCGTGCAAATGAGAATATCACTCGACTCACAGTTCTTTCAATATTTTTTTTTAATAAAAGCAGTTATAATATAAATTAAGGTGAAATTGCTTTACTTTTTACTCAAGTCTTTTCTGTGACATCTCTCAATTAATGTACAGACTTCCAAACATTATAATATACATAGAATTACAATAAGGATATGGACATTCGTTCATTATAATCATTCCTTGCATTTCCTTCATTCATTTGCGTTCTTATCATTCAAAATATTAATTTTTACAACATTCTTCTGTGGTTTCACAATGTGGTTTTTAAAAGCAAAAAAATATTTCTGTATTGCTTAAATAGGATATTTAACGTTAGTTCATGAACCACATATTAAAACCACGCTTTAAATTATTTAATATTAACAGTAATATAATCTTTAGACATCAATTTTTTTTTATTGCACCGAAAATGACAATATTCTACTTATACCGCTTCGCATAGCGAACGTGATGTTCATAGAATTTAAATTCAATATAATTAATAGTAAATTTTCGTTAAATTTTCTTTAATAATATTTTTTTTTAATATTTGCTGTGTACGTGCAGAGTTTTATGCAACTTAATAAAATATTGACTTATACATACATATATTTTTTCTGTGTCTTTTTATGCTCTGCAGGAAAATCGCAGTAAGTTTATTTGTTGTATAAAATACATGGTGCCAAAAAAATTGGGTATGTAATTTTTGTTTACATTTAAAACATATTTATTAAATTATTAATTAATTAAAAATTATCAATTTTATTGCCACCCCTGCGTTTGAAATTTAATAACTGTCACAGTATTTGTTTAAAACTGAATATTTATTTATTATATTAGAGTATCTATTGTGATATTTTTTTTTTCGATAAAGTGTCAAAAATAAAAGCAAAAATTACACGCACCTGTTAATTTGTATTCTGACACTAAAAAGGATCTGTCAGGTGTTTCCGACACCTGACAGATCCAATTTCAGTGTTACCAAATTATTATGACATCACACACAATGGTAAAAAAAAACAAAATAAATAGAAATTAAACGCTAGATGTTGCCTGTTGACTGCTGTGATCCGATATGATGGAGTTTAGATCAGATTCCCGAAGCACTATTGGTGTTCCGAATGGGAAGTCCTGAAAAACATCAATAAAGGATTTTAATTAGCGTCAGGAAGTAGTATTTGTGAACATTTGTGACGTAGACGTAGTAGACGGTAAACTTTAATTGAAAAACACTCTTTTGTGCTAAAAAACCGAGTCCAAAAAAACATTAAAAAAGGTCTAAAATAACTTTACTTTCAGAAATCAGAAGTTTGTTTACTTCATTGACGTTTTTGCATTAAGTCATTTTAGACCCTCTTTTTTTTTTAGGAATTCGGTTTTTTTTTGCAAAAAGTTATTTTTGTGACGTCCAGATCGACAGTAGCTCCATGTTTACCTAATACTGCTATTCTTCTGCATCCGGCTAGACTGGAAGCCGACCCCAACATAATTGAGGTAAGGCCAGGCAGATAATGATGACTGTTGTGTTTGTACCTGTGTTGGCAAAGTCCTGGGCGCAGGTGGCGCGGGGGGCGGGGCTCGCGGGGCGCGCGGGGAGGCGCACTCGGCACAGTCCACCCCGCTCTGACTGCGGGTCGAGCGACGGGACCAGGACTCTGGCATGCAGCTGGAAACAGGAGACAACATAACATAACATCACGACTGTAATCCCTGAAGAGTTAGGCAGAGGCGTACCTAATAGTACTCCAACATTTCGCCAGTTATACTTAAGCCCAATGTAATAGGGGGCGAGCCTATTGCCATCAACCAGGCTCAAATCCAGACTACTTGGCTGCTACTGAGATACTCCTGATAGAAAAACCCAATGATACTTGACCCGACCCGGGAATCGAACCCAGGACCGAATGCTCAGTAGCCGCCAACGGGGCAGTCTCAGGAAACATTCAAAATCAAAGTACAAACTTATTTCAAGTAGGCCAGTTGAATTGTAGAAACAAGGCAACAATAAAATGAATCTACAGCCCCAGTCAGAAGGCATAAATCTGCAATATAGAAAATACTCACGCATGATGCACGATATGCGCGCACGGCAGTGAGGCGAGGGGCGAAGGCCTATCCGCGAGGGGCTCCCGGCAGCGCGCACACGCGGGTGCTACCCACGCCGCCGCTGCACGCTTCTGCCGCGCCGCACCTTCGTTGTCACCCAGACCAGTGTAGATTTCAGCCAGACGGAGACGCACGCGGCGGACTAGCATCTTAGAAGGAAAAATCGTCACAATGATAGCCCTGTCACAGGCATTGCTACTGCTACCGATCACATAACATAACATCACGCCTGTAATCCCCGAAAGGGGTCAGAGGAGTACGCATTAGTACAATCACAATAGGGTATTTCACCAAAAAAATCTAATTAGTCCATCTGATAGATTTCCAAAAAATAATGAACACATTTACAAAAGATGAAGCCGATACAGTGCTTCGAAAAGTCGAGTCAAGTCGCGTGACGTCACAAGGTTAGTACTTGTTTACACACAAAGTGACGTCGCAAGCCCCCACTTAAGATCTTTGACATGTTTTATTTTCGTCAATTTGTATTTTGATAAAACAAAAAACAGGTACTTATCTAATATTTTTCGATACCTAATCTAACAGACGGACTAATAAGATTTTTTTGGTGAAATACCCTATATACTCGCCAGTTATCTTTAAGACCCATATAATAGAGGGCGACCGGGCATAAATCCAGACTCCGTGGTTGCCACTGAGAAAACTTGCTAGATAACCCAATTACACTTTGCTTGACCTGTGAATCGAAACCAGGACTTCATGCTGCGCAGTCGTGTTTGCCAACACTTCTCCTAGTCTACCCTCTGTGAGTGGAGAAAGTGACGAAATATTTAAAATACTGTCGTAGACCAAGAAGAAAATAAAACTTACCTTAGCCCCAACAGAAGTAGCGACTTCCAGCAATCGTGTATTAAACTCCAACGGTCTACAGTTACAGATCCTGCCCTGCAGTCGAAGCGCTTCTAGACAACGCGCCGCTCCATCCATGGCTTCCATTTGTGCGAGACGGTCGCCTAACGCTTGGCCCGCTCCCATTGCTACTTCGTAGTGTCTGTTGAGACGAGGAAATAAGTAACATTAAAGTTTATTACGTGAAACAAAAGCACTTAACTTAAAGTGGTCCACCAGGTCATCGGTCCACCTATAGGGAGACCTTCCAACGCAACGTCTTCCGGTTCGCGGTGATAAATAAGTAATACAAAGTCTGCCAGGTTGGGTTAGTTTAGTGAAGTCCAACCCACGATCTACGGTTCATTAGTCAGTGCCGATACTACTGAGACAGATCAAAGATGTTGGCGCCCAACCTGGGACGCATTACCCTCTGTTGGGCGCCAATAACCAGTGAAACGTTTCTGGCGCGGCAAGTCATATATATACTCAAGTGTCGCATCAGTACGTAAAATTTTGGTTCTAGGACTTGTCGGTTTCGTTAGATGTTTTCCTACACCGTTTTGATAGCAGTGGTAATTTAATGAAATTACACAAAGTATTGCGTCCATTTTCGAACTCACGACCTACAACATACGTATAAGTCGGGACCATTAAGACTGGGCTGCCATCATTCTCCATTATATCTATAAAGTTACGTTTGTAAGTACAAAACACATATTGGCGCCCAACTGAGACTATCCCACGATGGGTGCCAATTGTCAAAATTTTACGAAACAATAATTTAATTACAGTAGGTTAAAGAAATACATAATTACTTTACTATCAATATCGTTCCAAATATATAACATTAAATCTTAGCCTCTATAAATATGACATTAAAATGGATTGAATACTAAGCTAACTGCCATTAGACAAATAACGTTCGTAATAATATTTTTAACTTTAATTATGGGACATACCTTAACGCTTTGCCAATATCACATTTCCTCCTATACACGTCGCCTGCGATGCGCACCGCACGTGCGTAACATCCCTGATCACCCGCCACTGCTGCTAGTCGTAACGCTTCCTGCAAAAAAGAAGAAAAAATGTTCCTTAGGTACTGTTGCACAGGACCACTCAATGTGGCGACACTTGACGGAAGCCTATGTCCAGCAGTGGACGTCTTTCGGCTGAAATGATGAGGTAACTGTTGGGGGTGTAGTGATTAATTAAAATTTCGTCTCAGTGGTCTCCTTGTTGTGTCGCTGGCAATAACGTAACGTTTTCTATATTTTATGGGCCTTTGCCTTTACCCTGTCGTTATCGGTTTTGGGCAGGGTATAGGGAATTAACTTAATCTTTAACCATTTTTCAAAACAACCCTTTTACTAAAAACTTATGAATCCTACATCTGATGAAGATTTAGATGAGTTGAATTAAAATCACTATTATATTACCATAAAAATTTAATGGTATCTTCTAACGAACCAGTATCAAAAGAGACCTCGCTACATTGTGGAAAAAAGTTTTAGTATTAAGAATTAAAATAACAAAATAGATCTTACATTACAATAATCATGCGCATCCCCAAGTTCCCCTCTCGCCCTCAACGCAGCGGCCATTTGCAAGAGCGCAGTCCGATGATGTCGTGTGTTGAGGTCGACAGACCGCGGACCACGACCGAGGTCGCAGGCACGCGCCGCACAGGCCACCGCACGTTCTGCGTCGCGGAGACGACGCCAGAGTTCGGAGAGGCCTACGTACACCTGGGGAGAACAAACACCGGTTCATAAGTGATGTCTATTTTGATATTAAAACGCTCAAAATCTTCATTATTCAGTAAATGTCAAAATGCGTTTCTGAAACAATTTCCGTCTTTCTCATCGACATCTCTCCGGAACGAGGTGATTCAACAGAGTTGTCGACATGGCTCACAGAACAAGTAAGCTGAAGTGGCATTGGGTCGGCCATAGAACGTAGGCCGTAGAACCGATGACCATTTGGATTTTTGCTAATCGTCAACCCCAGGAGGCTTCAATGTCCTCGACCTTACTTTCACCATCACGCATAACTCATTACCTGAAGCAGCAAAGTGTTGTCATTCTGCGCCTGAGCCACAGCCAGTGCTTTCTGGAAAGCGTCCATGGCTTTAGAGAAGGCTCCTAGCTCCAAGCTGACAGCTGCCACGGTGAGATGGACGCAGCCAGCTGTAGAGCCTCCGCCGCAGTCGTTGTACAGCGCTTGACGAGCGTATGAGAGGGCTCTGAAAAATAATGGGAGAAAAATTTAATGATCCTATTGTGATATGATTTTACGCTTGTATTCTCAGTAGGAGAGGAAAATTAAATATAATAGTTAGGTATGTTCTTTTTAGCTCTTGTGTTCCGGGGCCGCGGTATCTCTTCGAACAGTTAGGTTTTATTTTAATTCTGTATGTAAACACATGTTTAAGCAAATAATTTTTCTTATTCTTCTTAATAGTCCCGCAGCCACGCCTTGCCCCCTCAATGTTGCTGAGATCACTTTGAGACGCACGTGGAACACGAAAATTATAGTTACCTGTCAAGTCCACCCAAGGTCTGATGAGCTCTTGCCAGGTTGAGATACGCTTCAGCCCTCATAGGCGCGGAGTCCAGCTCTTCGGATATACCCAGCTGTCGGTTCGCAAACTCCAGAGATTCTCTGTAAATGAAAATAAAAATATAAATGAAAAAGGAATTTTGAGCGTCTATACAGGGTGTAAATCAACCCACCACACAGCCGTCAACCAAGCATTCTGTACATCAAACTAAGTACCCCTACGCAAAAATGTTTGCTAGGAAACGATTTTTTTTTTGAGTCAAAAATCATATTTTACTGTAAAACTCAATGTATAGCACTGTTAAAACATTGTGCAAGTGGATGCTTTGAATTGTAAACGGGTTATGGAGGTAATTTAGGTAAAGTTAAAACCTGAAAAACTGGTATTTACAAAAACAGTATAATATACTAGTTTATCATAAGCAAAGAGAGGCCCATACTCAGCAGTGGGTGAAGTTTTGCTGTGGGTAATGATGATACATTATCACCTACCACATCAAAAGCTATGTCCATTTTTGAAATAAATCTAGACTACTAAACAAAATTGTTTTCAAATTAAAGCACACTTGTAGAAATTTGGAGAAAGAAGTTATATTTTTTTGTTTATTCGGCGAAAATTAAATACTTAGATTTTTTCAGGATATGTCTAGCAGTGAACAAGGAAATACTACTACCGTGATGCGATGTTTTTAGGGCAGGAGAATGTTATTGGGTGGCATATAAGCAGGCGACACAGGACCTGATGAGAAGTATTGTCATCATCTAATCTTCTTCTTCACGTGTTGATGAACTCAAATTGTGTTGGACCAGTTTGTAGCCACCTGCACAGCACTAACATTTGCTTTTATTAAATCTTGAAAGGTGCAAGTGGTTGTGCAGGATCGTCAGGATAGAAGGTGGCGCACATCCTGCAGAGGAGGTGGTGAAATCCAAATCCGAGCCAAATTGCCAGTGTGGAGGATATCCGTATCCTCCACACTGGCAATTTGTTTGGGATGGATCAAGATTCCCTATTTGGCCAGATTATATCTACAGGCTACAGCTGCTAAACTGGGTTCCCAATTGGTTAAGAGCTTTCCCAATTGGCTACTGCAGTTCGTATCCGGGTGGCAAGTGTTCTTCCGGAACATCTATTCTATAATAACAACGAGAGCAGAACCACAGGAAAAAAGTTAGTCTTAAATAAATAAATAGCGTTGTGTTTTCATTCTGACAACGCCACATCCAATAAAATAATCAGACCCAACTTTTCACGTTACCAAACTTTTCTGGCCCGTTGCCAAATAAAATCTGAAACATAGAAACGAGCTATTTCTCTTGATAGCCTGCCAAAACTACGGCGTAGTAGAGATAGTTTATTTTATTGTAATGCTGTCATTACAGTTTGCGGTTGCATGCGGAAGTTTTGAGACAAAATACTATTCTACTAGATATAAATGTTTTTGGTGAGATTTATACATGATTTCTTTTTCTTACTAGATTTAATTCTTAGTGAGCTTTTTCCCAACTATGCTGGCTTCTAATCGAGGAGCTCACAGATGCTGCTAGATTCAGCACCCGCTCGGATCGATCTTCAGGTTAAGCTGCACTTGCCTAGGTTGGTCAGTGGATGGGTGACCACCCATTATATATCGAGTTACCTCCGTGCCTCGGAGAGCACGTTAGCCATTGGGTGCCGGCTGTCACTTGTAGATCTTTGACACCCGTAATAGGTTGTCAGTGACCCGAAAATTTTACATCCAGGCTTACCAAGGGCACAGATATTATAATACTTCCCAAGGGGTATCGTATTACCCAGTTCTAACACGGTTGCAGAGGTTACATAGGCATTCGCTCTATGTAAAATACTGGTATTCAGCTACATCCGATTAGTCTGGAAGCCGATTCCAACGTGGAACGTAAACAGATGATGATATTTAATTTCTATTCAGTCTGGCTTCAAGTCAAACCCCATGCTCCTAAATATCAGTATTGACATGAAGCGTTTGCTTATATCATCTGCCTAGCCTTTTCCCAACTATGTTGGGGTCGGCTTCCAGTCTAACCGGATGCAGCTGAGTACCAGTATTTTACATGGAGCGACTGCCTATCTGACCTCCACAACCCAGTTAATACTAGGTAATACGATACTCTTTGGTAAGACTGGATGTCAGAATTTCAGGTCACTGACTACCTGTAACGACTGCCAAAGATCTATATATGGCAGCCGGGACCAACAGCTTTACGTGCTTTCCGAGGCACGGAGGAAACTCGGTATGTCGGGCGGTTACCCATCCACAGACCGACCTAGGCAAGCACAGCTTTACCTAAATATCGACCCGAGTGGCAGTTCTTACTAAGCCACGAGCTCCTCAAGCGTTTGCTTATATGATTTCCTTAAACTAGCAAGACTGATTGTTAGTCTTTCGGCCTTCTAACGGTCAAAGATCTACATATAACAGTCGGGACAAACGGCTTGAAGAAATTTTCAAGTCACGTCTCAGTATGTGATGGATGCGTTGCCCGCTGCAAGCGTTGCCTATTCTTGAAGATCGACCTGAGCGGCTGTTTATCCCACTTCTGATCTTTATTCGGATCCTCAAAGAAGTGTTTATTCCTTTTAAAACCATCTAAACATCTTATGATCAATGCATCGTGGGTGTCACAAATGCTTGACATTTGCGTGAGAGATACCTCCCGACATTTTGATTTGTACGCCAAAGACAGGGCGTGGGCCAGCATGCACCAATCACTGTCGCCTAGTTTATGACGATCACTAGCAGTGCTAAAACGTTTTTGGCAATCGAACTGCGAGTTTGCACGTGCAGTTCAGTGGGCGGGTAATATTTCTGGAGTGTTAGACGTCGTATATCATAAAACTTGTAAACAAATTTAATTTTTGACAAAGTTATTCGTCATAATTCTCCTGTTCTTATCGCAATTTATTTGGCACAGTATATCTTCTTCCATATTTCCATATAGGAGCTCGTGGCTTAATAAGAACTGCCACTCGGGTCGATCTTTAGGTAAAGCTGTGCTCACCTAGGTCGGTATGTGGATGGGTGACCGCCCGACATACCGAGTTTCCTCCGTGCCTCGGAAAGCACGTTAAGCTGTTGGTCCCGGCTGCCATATATAGATCTTTGGCAGTCGTTACAGGTAGTCAGTGACCTGAAATTCTGACATCCAGTCTTACCAAAGAGTATCGTATTACCTAGTATTAACTGGGTTGTGGAGGTCAGATAGGCAGTCGCTCCATATAAAATACTGGTATTCAGCTGAATCTGGTTAGACTGGAAGCCGACCCTAACATAGTTGGGAAAAGGCTAAGCAGATGATGATGATCTTCTTCCATATTTCTCTAATGTCATGTCATCAGACACCGCCTTTCTTGCCATGTCTGATGTAATACCATACACAGTCGATCCACCGTTTCTTAGGTCTTCCTCTACTCTTAAATACATCCACGTTCTTGCTCAAAACTTTCAACTTAACCACTGATTAAAACACAAGTTTTCAGTCACCAAACCACATGGACAGGAGTCCAAAATGGCCACTTTACCAGATCATAATGGGAAAATAATATGAATTGCGTTAAAATTCGTAAAATGGTCACAGACGTAGATATTATGAATGGTCAATTTTACGAATTTTTATTAGGATCCTATTATGATCTGAGTGGCCACTTTAGACCCCCAGACCTTCCTCAAGATGCAAATACTACGGATGCGTGAGTCACAAGAAAGGTTGATTAGAAATTAATGTCCAGCAGTAAACAACTTTTGGCTGAATAACGATGACGATTGTTTATTATTCCTTACCGATATGTCCGTCCATGTACAGACGCCAGTACATCAAGGTACAACAATCTCTTAAACGTCTTCAATAGATTTTCAATTTTATCGCTAAAGCAAGGTGGTTCAAGGTTGATTGGAGAAAAATTGACAGTTTCGGTCTAACTATGTCTTTCTAGCTGGCTTCTCCCACCAGAACAGTGAATGATGATTCCAAAGTGAAGCAGTTCTTACCGATACTTCCCGAAGTCCATATAAGCCTGGTACAGATGCCCCAGCAGCGCGAACTTGTCGCTTCTATGTCTTACACCGCGGAGCGCTGAGAGCCACACCTTGACTGCTAGCCGCTGTTCGTTCTGGCCATATAGACGGACTCCTCGCTCGATCTGTTGATGGAAAAGAGAACCAGTTAGCACACTGGAAACATTAGTTAGTGATTCAACGTTTTTTTTTAAATGTGGTATGCTTTTAGTGGGTGCTAATGATGCTGAAATTTTCAGAGAGGCAGTGGTCTACTGGTGGAAACCATTTTACCACCTTACAGATTTGCTTTAATCGTCATCTTTTTACACGACTGCCCCAAAAAAAGAGTGTTATGTTTTTAGCGTTCATGTATGTATGTATGTTTGTTTGTGAGTTTCTTTATTCCACCATAACTTCTAAACCCCTGAACCGATCTTGATGTATGAGGTATCGTTACATTCTTTGCGTTATCCCGGGTAACATAGGGTAGAGAAACATTAAAAAAAACATAATAGGGTGGCCATCGTTTGGAAATAAAAAGAACTTTTGATTTGTTTTTATTGAAATTTCAATGAAAAATATAATCATCGCCTAGAACTTGTTAAGTAGATTATTTTATCGTGTGGTAGTGCCTAAACTGTACTTTTTATGGGCCTTTCACTTGGCTTTACATGCCGTCAAGAAATATATCTCAGGCAAGCTTGTTTCCTCACGATGTTTTCCGTTACCGAAGAAAAGACATGATCTACCTACGAGTATGTCGTGGAGTCGGAGGTATAGTGGTCGGTGGTATGTGTAATAATAATTGTTTAAAATGTAACTAATATAACTATAAGTAACCCACTAACATAATATGGACCTGCATCATGTGTCTGAAATAAATAATTTCATTTCATTTTCATAGAATTCCATGTCTTTTTCAGGGTTGTCAGTATTTTAGGGGCAAGGACAGGAAGATGATCATAATGATGATTTCAAATCTCAATGTCAGCAACTGCCTAGCCTTCTCCCAACTATGTTGGATATTGTTACTAATCTGGCTGTTGTTTAGCTTTCAGAAAACAAAATATTTTATTTCACAAAGGCCTACATTGGCACTTATCAAACTCTTAGAAAAGGAGAGAAAACCCTAACCGACAAGAAACTCCATGGTTACTCTTTTAAAATGGTTTGGTTTTACAATAATTTTAACCAACTTCCAAAAAGGAGGAGGTTCTCAATTCACCTCTATGTTTTTTTTTTCTATGTTTGTTGCCGCATAACTACGTCATTTATGAACCGATTTGAAAAATTACCTTTTTATTCGAAAGACTATACTCCCGAGGTAGTCCCATTGTCACCATGTCAGAATCTGATGATGGAATCTCAGTGAAATCGAGGGCAACCCTCAAATGTTATAGTACGTATTAGGAGTTTTTATGTTACAGCATTAGTACCTAGGTATGGAGGGACAACTAAGGCCCGACAATAAGTCGCAGGGATGGGTCATAGGGTGGGGATTCGATCGTACCTTTCTCCTGGCGAGATACTGGTCAAGTCTAGACCGGCAAGCCCTAAAGCAGTCAAGCAACCCAGCGGCGGGGGGGCGGTGTGCGGGGCCGAAGCGCGCCCCCCAGCGCAGTGTCCCGTTGCGCCCTGATCCACCGCCACCACCACGATAGTCCTCCGCAAAGGGGTAGACCTCTGGAAAAAGAGATGGAGGACATATGAACAGGGTGTAGGAAACATGGACATGTGAAGTTATTTCAAAGCTTATTTTACTTCTAACTTTGCATAATCTGTTAATATCAACTTAATCGTAGGTGATGAAACAGGCCCAAGGCTTTACAGGTTAGTGCTCGTAATAAGGCTGTCACTTACTTGAGCGAGCACTGTCAAAAATACAGTAAACTATTATAATAGGGATGTTTACTGACTATAAAAATATGATTCTAATTAGTCCGTCTGTTAGATTATCGAAAAATATTGGATACGTATTTTTTGTTTTATCAAATCAATAAAAATTGACAAAGATAAAACGCGTCAAAGATTTGAGTGGGGGGTTGTGACGTCACTCACCGGTAGAAAATGTCATACTAATGTCTTAGTTAGAATATGACGTCACACGAGTTTTCAAAGCACTGTATCGTCTTCATTGTTTGTTTACGTAAAAAAAGAAAAAATACGTGTTCAATATTTTTTGGAAATCTATCTGACGGACTAATTAGATTTTTTAGTTAACTACCCTATTACAATTAATAAGGTTTCTGTTAGATTGCAGTTGTCAGATGTAAAATAATTGATAAAGCAACGCACCATGAAATAAGCATACGATTTATAGAAGCCAACATTATGGTAAGCCCATAGGACAAGCAGACAGTTCAGAAAATTTCCTAACATCGAACGTGGACGAAGCGAAAGGAGTGTCTAGGGATCTGGGCAAAAAGCGTGAGATTATGTTTATATTTGCGTCAAAAATGTGTCGTAACACTTAGGGTGCTCTAATTTTTCGGCGCAAATGAATACACCCTCAGTAAGTTTAGCTTCATAGTTAAGCAACTATATCTAGGAAAACTTTTCACTTCGTTTAATACTCACCGTCGGGAAGTCCGATGTCTTGGTTTTCATCCAATAACCCGGATGCTGGCATGTGAGCAAAACTGATATAGTGACTAGCTTTGTCCGCGGCTTCTCGCGTGATAGGCGGAAATTATCATATAAACCCGCGTGACATTTCCTCATTTTCTCAGTTGAATTTCGGTCTCAGCAGCCAATTTCAACAGAGATTAGGGACCTTGCGAGAATTACATGCGTGATGTTATGTTATTCAGAGTATTATAGTGCATGTGTGTGGAAATGCACCCTCTGTTCCTTGAGGTACTCTCATACACTGATGAGATGGCATGCCAAAACTATCAGGGAGAGATCAACTGCAAGCAGGCAACGTGCTTTCAAAATTCCAAGGCACACCCGCTGTTGTCACGCCACCGACTTCTAAACCCGTGGCTGCTACAGAGAAATTCTAAATGGAAAAACCTAATTACACTCAACAATCGCGCTGCGAGTCAAGTGCTTACACTTATATTTTTAATTTAACATGATTTATTTCAGACATGAGTCCATAGTGTGAGTATCAACAAAATTACTTAATAATTAGTGTTAGTAATATGGAGATTATACTTCAATATCAACTGGTATGGAACCTTACCCAGTATCGCACCAAAGAGGAATCCCACCGAGCTGACAACACGCTCAGGAAGCCTTTGGTGGTGATGCGTAGCCTGTTTAGTGGCCTCTTTCACCTAGGTGATATTATTATCACCTAGGTGAAATGAGGACACTACAAAAGTCGTAGGCGACTTAAGTAGTGTCCTCATTTCTCTCACTTGTTCACCTTGGTGATATCACCAAGTTATTATTTTTATTAGTTGATTTGTGCAACCACTACGTGCATTTAAATAGGCAAGAACAAGTAGGAGATGAGAAACAAGGATAGTTAAGTTAGACCTTTGACGTCACGCTTGGCGCAGCGGTGGAGCGATTCGACTGCTGCGCAGCGTGTCGCGGGTGCGATCCCCGCACGGAACAAATATTTGTATGGCTTACAGATAATTGTTTCGGGTCTGGGTGTTTGTGTATGTGAGTTTCAATGTTTGTGAACGGACCCACGACACAGGAGTAATTCCTAGTGTGGGGCAACGTTTTTTTTAAAAAAAGGAAAAAAAACGTTAACAAGGAAAGTCTCGCAAACAACCAGGACGCCAGAAACATGAAGGAGGAATTTGTTATTAGTGTTAATAAGAAAATCATGATCAAATCTATAACAACATGTAGTAGTTGCGTTGATCAACTAAAAATAATAACTAGGTGATATCACCCAGGTGAACATCATAGGACACCAAATCATGTAGCCAACCGGCTATGGAGGCGGGTGGATAATGTTAGTCTGAATGTGCTTTACCTTGTGGCTCATCGAGGTGGTGTCTGGATGGGTCAGGTGAGCTCAGCAGACGTGTCGCCGACAGCTGGTGCGCCGGCACCCCGCTGGAACAGAACATCATCATCATCATTTCAGCCATAAGACGTCCACTGACTGCTAGACATAGGCCTACCCCAGAAGGGAGGGATTTGCCATAATCGCCACGCTTGGCAGGCGGGTTGGCGATCGCAGTATGGTTGTTACGAAGCTGCGAAGGCACAGAGAACGCTGCTGCCCATTCTCTGGTAAGTCCCTTAGTCGCCTCTTACGACACCCACGGGAAGATATGGGATGGTGCTATTCTTTACGTCCAACACCATACGGAGCGTGACAGCGGAGTGTAACAGAACAAAAACAATTATTTAAGACACATTTTTGTATATAAGGTGTAAACTTACCCTTCACGAGGGCGTCAACCAATGATTGATAAATGATGTTTATTTTGCAAATAGGTTTTTTTACAAAAACTTTTACAAGTCACTTTTTTAAAACTAGACGGGGCCGGTGTTTCGTACCTGACTACTCTGAGAAGAAACTTTCAAAAGAAAGTCAGAGGTAATAGTCTCTTTTAAGGTCCAGACATAATCTTGATGTATAGTCACATCGTCACACGACACAACGACACATCGTGTGGAGACCCTAGGAACACCAAAATCCCTTGCGGATGCCCTGAGGAGACCGGGAAGTCTGATCTGCTTCTGGAGGGAGGTGGGCTGGTTGAAGTAATCGGCCAACACGGCTCACGCACAATGGTCCACTTCAAGGACTAAGTGCGGAAACCCAAACCCCATGATATAAGATATTTATATAGGTACACATATGAAGACTATGCAGATTAGTGTCTTAGATGGACTTTTGAAGAAAGCAGCACACAGATTTGTGTGGACCCGCGTCCAGTCAGTGCAGCATTTGTCAGTTATCGTGGAGCTCGACTTGTAACTCAAGGCGTCACGACGAACATTGTGGAGGTACGTCAAATTAAGTACCTAACTGTTACGACTTTCTTTTGTGTGGTCCACAGGTCCGCAGGGTGCTTTTACAGGTGGAACAAGAGACACTGATGCTAAAACGGTAATCAATTTTATTGAATGTTCAGTAATCAGTACATTATTTAGAACCCATACAAATTATTCGATATTTTTAAATCTGATTTTCCATAATCGTGTAAGTTTTGTCGGAAACACCTCTTTTTTAAAACCGACGAAACTATCATACGTGGAGAGGGGGGAGGGGCAGAATGATGAACTAAATACGAGATATCCCTTTTTTATGGAGGGTGGGAAATCATCAAATGACCCCTCCCGCTCTGGGCAGAGCATGGTAGGGAGTGTCAGACTTCTACTGACTAAAAGCCACCCATGTTGCTTCTTAGCCCTTTATGTCGAGGCCGCGGTATCTCTTGCGAACAACCCGCAGCCCTGACGGGGAGGTATTATCCCTTCCTTCGTATTTGTTTATTTATTTATTTATTTAAAGACTTTGGAAGACTTACAGCTAGATACAATAGTGATAAATAACATTATGATAATCAGACAGCCAATTACAAGTCTTCACGTCTAGAGCTTGTCTGGTATAAATACACTGTGGAACAAAATATACACACTGCCAAATAATGTAAACAAAAACTAAATTATTAAAAACTTGCTAATAGCTCGTCACCTAAATATCTAAAAAACACTTAATACAATTGCAACAGGCTATTTACCATGAGAACCAAGATGTTTTTTTTTTTTTTTTTTTTTTTTTATCTATAAGTATAATAAAACTAAAGGTCAAGAAATTTAAGCTTTAAAGAAATTCATAGCTAAACGCTTTTTTGCCGAATTCACACCAGTTTCAGAAATATCAAAGTCGAACTGTTTGCACACCTTATTAAAATACCTACTAACACGCACAACGTACGAATTTTGTCTATAGTTGGTACTTGTAAATGGCACCCGTAATGGTGGATTGAACCGTTTCAACTTGCTTGGAACGTTAAAATAGACAGTGGACAAAATATCAGAACAATTTATGTCACCCCGAACCGTCTTCAATAAAAATATACAGTCGGAGATCTCACGACGATTAACCAAGACGATTATAAAACACTACTTGATGCCCGCGGGACGTCGGTTATCGCGACCAAAAGTAATCTTTTCATACCACCCTTTTAACCCTTTACCATCCTTTTTTCGCATTCAAATGTAGCCTTTCTCAGTTTCCAGACTATCGGTGTACCAAATTTCATTTGAATCGGTTCAGTAGTTTAGGCGTGAAAGCGCGACAGACAGAGTTACTTTCGCATTTACAATATTAATAAGGAATATTAGTAAGGAATATTGGTAAGGAATATTAGTAAGGAATATTAGTAAGGAATATTAGTAAGGAGTATTGGTAATTAATATTAGTAAGGAGTATTAGTAAGGAATATTAGTAAGGAATATTAGTAAGGAATAATAATAAGGAATATTAGTAAGGAATATTAGTAAGAAATATTAGTAAGGAATATTAGTAGGTAAGGAATATTAGTAAGGAGTATTAGTAACGAATATTAGTAAGAAATACTAGTAGTCGAGTAGTAGTAGTCGAGTATTACTAATATTCGTTAGAAAGAATAATCCTTACTATTCCTTACTAATGATAAGTAAGGATGTAAGGATAAGTAAGGATGTGTGTATGTAAGGATTATTCTTTCTTTCCTTCTTTGCTATCTTTGCTTACCCTAGGAAGTCGCGCGACTCGATTGAGTCCCATGACATGTTCCGCGGGTGTAGACGACAACGTCACCTACTGGTTGGATGCATCGCGCTGTCTCGCTCGCTCAGCGCGCTCGCTCGCTGTGGAAGAGGGAGATGGGAGTATGTTAGTTGATGCGGGTTTAAATAGAGCTGTAAAGGTTTAAATTTTGCTTTACCATGTTAAATGCCTATTGAGCTGTGGCCCAAAATAACTACTTTCTGGAGCCCTGCCATACACAAACACACGCATAGAAGACACACTCAAACACACAAACGTACAAACACACGCATAGAAAATACATACACACGAACATATAACCTCCTCGTTTTTTGAAGTCGGTTAAAGACACACACAGCCAGAAGGCGTCGTCGCGGCAGACCTCGTAGAAGATGGCGGGACGATCTGGACAAGACCAGCAACCAGTGGTCCATATTGGCCCTAGATCGAAACTACTGGAAGTCATGGGAATACGCCATTTTCCTGCTTTACCCTTAGCTCGGTGCAAATTGTTTGCATTGTGGCGGGCACGCGTCTTGCTATTGCCACGCCAGGAAATACTTTTTTGGGCTGCGTACCAGGAAGAATCTTCAAATATAAAGACGCTAGGAAAAAATACGTGACCGTGCAAGTTAGCTAAAGTTGGCTAAGGGAAGAGGAAGTGTCACAGACTCACAGTGTTGCCACTGCAAAAATATTATAATATAATTGCCAATTAAATTATACCAAGAATTATTTTAATGTTGTTGCTAGACACATTGCAATATAGTAAGCTGGGTTTACCATTTTTCTTTGGAGGGTGGGAAATCATCAAATGACTCCTCCCGCTCTGGAGCGGAAGGAAGTGTCGGACTTCTACCGCCTTATTACAAAAGGTAATTGGTACCTGGTTTAACTTAGACTTGGTTTATCTTGCATGCTATCACTTTCTTTTGAATACTATTGAAGTGAGACGTCATGCGAGATAAACCAAGTCCAAGTTAAACCAGGTACCAATTACCTTTTGTAATAAGGCGGCTACTGACTAAAAACCACCCTTGTTCCTTCTTAGCCCTTTAAGTCGAGGCCGCGGTATCTCTTGCGAACAACCCGCAGCCCCGACGGGGGACACGAGACACCTCAGTGAAGGTATTGGTATGTTAACTTACCTGATTAAGAGAAATGGTGACTGATGTAAGACTCCGAATCCATTGTGACAACACTGCTGACAGCCATCTTTTATGGAGTTAGAACCTGGAAAAAAAGAAATATTTTTTTTGAGTCAATCACGTAATGTGTAATAGCTTTCACGGGTAGCTGATGGGGGCGTCCTGTCATTTCACAGAAAAATCAGTTTACAAATGTGTTTAAATTAAATGTGCGGCCTTACTTCACAATATTAATTTTTTCTTCGAAGTTGCCATGCATAAAGTCTAAAGAGTGTAAAAAAAAACTTTGCCAAAGTATTATTATCAGCCATTTGTGTCCCACTGCAGGGCAAAGGCCTTTTTTTTTTTTGGGCGGGTGGAAAATCATCAAATAACCCCTCCCGCTCTTGGGCAGAGCGAAAGGGACTGTCAGACTTCTACTGACTAAAAACCACCCATGTTCCTTCTTAGCCCTTCATGTCGAGGCCGCGGTATCTCTTGCGAACAACCCGCAGCCTCGACAGGCGTCGGCCTTACTTCACAATTTTCATTTTTTTTTCGAAGTGGCCATGCATAAAATCTAAAGAGTGTAAAAAAAAAAAAACTTAGCCGAAATATTATTATCAGCCATTTGTATTCCACTGCAGGGCAAAGGCCTCCCTTTCCTCTTTCCACTTATCCCTATCCAGTGCGTAGAATCCAGAAAAAAGAATCCAGTTCGTCCCGCCATCTCCTTCTGGGCCGAAATATACTTATTTTTTTTTTTGGTTTGGACCACACCTAGGAACTTTCTAGTGACGGAGATATTGGAGGTAAAAGTTCATTTTTTTTATTAAAACATTAGATTTTGAGGTAATTTCTTTAGTTTAATCACCTACATGAACCATTTAGGTACTATGCAAGCAATCACCAGCACAATGTTTTGAGTGTTCATTGACTTTTACCGTAAAACGTGATTTTTAACCCAAAAAAAAGTAGTTTCCCAGCCATAATTTTTGCGTAGGGTTACTTAGCTTGATGTACACATTCCTTTGTTGACGGTTTCGTGAATGCTCCGATTACAATTTTACACCCTGTAAGTTCTACTGAAGATGCTGTCAGTGGCTGGACTTCAACTTTGATAACTCTCATCTCCCTAACGTGGCACTTTGTGTTATGCAAACCCTGTCTGTATTGATGCCAGCTATTGTCCAGCTAGTGTCCAGAAGATGAAGTGAACATTAATATTAAAATCGCAAAGCATGATCTAGTTATGCATTTTCAAAATGGTGTATAGATCAGTTAGGTTTATGTGAATCCATACTATTAGGTTCACCTCTGCTTAACCCTCGATGTGTTTAAACTAAAGTATTTTACTGCGTCTACGTTAGACTAATAAATGAAAAATCTTCAAAAATAAAAAAGATACGTTCGTGTGTATTATTAAAATAAGTAAATTCGGTACCTATAAAAAAATCTCTTTCATTTTTTGTCTGTCTGTCTGTTTTTTCCGGCTTATCTCCGAAACGGCTGGACCGATTTTTACTGACAGATAGCTGATGTTTTAAGGAATAACTAAAGCTAAAAGCTACTTTTAATTTACAAAAAGAATTAGGGTACCGCGCCAAAAAATAAAAACCCTGAAACTGTTGACAAAATTCGATTTACATACGGCAGTAATATTTTGATAATTCACGTCACGCGGACGAAAGTCGCGCCACACAACTACTCCAAACTAAATTACGCCATTTATAAATGTAATAGTGCAAGCAGTTCTAACTAAATAATAATTTTCAGTGCAAAACAGTGTTCATTGTCAAGTATTTAGAGCGTTAAACCGAAGCTAAAATTGTACTCTAGAGAGTTCATAGTCGGACTTAAAAGTTAGCGTCAGCGAAATTTTTTAGTGTAAAGCAAGTTTTAGTAGGTCGACAAAATAGCGTGCTTTCATGAAATATTTGCGTAGTTATATACACACATCAAAAGTGTCTAGGGATCAAGCATTTTTATGCGGATTTCTTGAGATTGAGATGTGGCTTTGTAATAAATTTATGATTTTATAAATTTATATGGATCCTTTTTGGTGCATTTCATAATTTGAATCAGGAACTGTGAATCAAATTCGAGTAAAAGATGAAAATCAGCTGTCAATATTTTCCCTATAAAAACATACAACGCATTGAAGACATTATTAGTTCTACTGTTTCCCTACTACTGATTAAAACCAAGCAACGTTATTATGGAGCGGCGACGTCATTTAAGCAGGGAAGAAATGCTCAGGGCCGTGGGAATGATAGAAGCTGGTTCCCGGCAACGTACTGTGGCTTTAGCTCTGAATACAAGTCAGAGTGTTATCAGTCGACTTTGGACACGTTACCGAAGCACTGGTACCGTGGCTGAGCGCCATGGAGGACGGTATCGCTGCACCACACGGAGACAAGACCGATACATTCAAATCTTAACTCGAAGAGCTCCAACAATAACCGCCATGATGTTAGCCGTGAGGCTTCATCACTCTTCAGGGAACTTAATTAGCGACCAAACAGTCAGAAACCGCTTGCATGAAGTGAACCTTCATTCCCGAAGACCGCTACGGGTACCACCTATAGCAATGCACAATCGTAGGATTCGATATCAATGGGCTCTTGAACACAGAAATTGGGCAGAAGAACAATGGCGTTTCGTGTGCTTTTCTGATGAGTCTCGTTTTGGTATGAGACCGGATACAAGACGTATACGACACTGGAGAACCCCTGGACGCCAACAGCGATTAAAATCCTGCCAGGAAGTCCATCCTTATAGTGGTGGAACCATCATGGTATGGGCGGGTATTTGGATCGGCGGAAGAACTGAGTTGATTTGGATCAGAGGCAACCTCAACGCTCAAATTTATGCTGAGACGATTGTATCAGACGTCATCGTTCCTCTACAAGTGCAAATCGGTCCCTTATTTCAGTTAATGCATGATAATGCACGACCGCACACCGCAAGAGTTGTTAGACAGACTCTCGCCGCAGCTAACATCAATGTCCTGCCCTGGCCTGCTCAGTCGCCAGACTTGAACCCGATTGAGCATGCATGGGATATGCTACAGAGAAGAGCTCTGCCGAATATGGAGGGTATCCAGTCGCAAGAAGACCTTTTTTTGTTGTTGCAACGAACTTGGGCGGCCATTCCACAGCGTGATTTGGATGAACTCATTTTGAGTATGCCAAACCGATGTTCTTGTGTTGTTAGTGTTCGCGGTAGAAACACGGATTATTAATTGTTTAAGTTACCCAATAAAATTTTAAAGAAAACTGTTATTTCAGTCTTTTTTTCGAACTTTAATGTTAGTGGTTCAAATGTCAAAAATCCCTTTATTAGGAAAATGGCAAATTTCTTTATTAATGCAAAGGTGACTTGGTTTATCGTTACTGTGACAAACGAAAACACTTTATTTGATGAATCCTTAAAGAAAATTTTAATTAATATCAATCAGGAGAAAAGTTATTGCAAAAATATATGTTGATCCCTAGACACTTTTGATGTGTGTAGTTATGGGCCGAAAATTTCGGCATTGTGGCTGAAAGTACCTGCATGTTTTTGGAAACTTAGGTTGACGCCTGTACTTAACGCCTGCTGGGACTGCGGGTTGTTCGAAAGAGATACCGCGGCCTCGGACACAAAGGATTAAGAAGGAACATGGGTAGTTTTTAGTCAGTAGAAGCCTAGCGCTCTGCCCAGAGCGGGAGGAGTCATTTGATGATTTCAAACCCTCCAAAAAAAAAGTAGGTTATCTTATTTATTTATTTATTTATATAAGCAGGTACTTGCTATACTTACAGTTTGCACCAACGCGTGCAGCAAGTCAACAACACACTTTAACTTAAAAATCGTATGCAATAATTAAGCATAGCTTTATTGCTACTCATAAACAGATCTAGATCCGGTTCCTGAGCAATTAGGGCGTTCAGCAGATTCATCGCCTGGGTTGTGGGTGCATATCGAGCAGTTTGGGTACGCACAGTGGGAGCTGCGAACAAGCTTCGCGAGGCACAGGCCCGCGACCGCCGCAGTCAAGGCAGTAAAGGTTTTGACAGTTTTGTCATACAAAAGTATGTCAAACCTTTACTAAGTGACGGCTTAAGTAATCATTAAATATCTCTGAGTACCGAAGTGAGTCTGTGGTTAGATAATAAGAGTCACTCAGGTCGATCTTTAGGTTAAGCCGCGCTTGCCTAGGTTGGGCCGTGGATGGATGACCACCCATTACATACTGAGTTTCCTCCGTGGATTATATTTATTGGGCATGGAAACAATGCTTCCACACACCACACACATGACATGAGTCAAATTGGCCAAACTATACCGTGGTTGTGGAAGCGGGTCATCCTTTGCCTAGCATCGTCCAAACTATATTGGAGTCGGCTTCCAGTGTAGGGACTGCCTATCTGACCTTCACAACCCAGTGAGCACTGGGTAATACGATATCCTTAGTAAATCTAGTTGAGTCAATGATCAACAAATGATACCCAGGACTTCGTCGAGCTTCATTCAATATTTTTTGGAAATCTATCTGACGGACTAATTAGTTTTTTTTTGTACGATCCCCTATTATTGGAACAGCCTCGATATGTAATGAGTACTCACCCGTCCACAGAAAGACCTCAGCAAGCAGAAGGTACGCTCATTACGCTTGACGAGGTCATTAAAAACAAACCTATTCTCTATACCTTTAACATAAAAAAAAATACTCGAATAGGTTCACATTCACAAGAAATTGACAGCTTCGTCTCAAAATTAAGTTGTTATAGTTTTTCTTGCTTACCTTTAAAACTTTATACATATATGTATGTCTAATGTAAAATTTTAACAGCGTTCTCTGTGCCTTCGTAACAACCAACGCCAACCCGCCTGCCAAGCGTGGCGATTATGGCAAATCCCCCCCTTCCGGGGGAGGCCTATGTCCAGCAGTGGACGTCTTATGGCTGAAGTGATGATGATGATGAATGTAAAATAAAATTCCTGACTCCAAGTCTTTTTAAATTTAAAATGTGCTTGTTTTTTGCTTTTCAGATTTTTTGTCGGTTGAAAATCAACGAAAAGACTGTAACTATCAGTTTTCCAAACAAGTTTATGGAAATTCATGCATGAATTTTCACGATCAATATTCAAAGCTTGCTCCTAGCTAACGAACATCATTTATCAGAGAAATGGGGGTTATTTGTGATACTGTCATAAGTTTTATCTGGGGTGATGTTTAACGGGTGCTCGAGTTAGGCTGATTTCGTATTTTAGTCACAGGCTCAAATTCTGGCAGATGTTCAAAGAGACGTCGTTGGTATAGTGGTTTCAAGCGCGGCTGCTATGCATGAGTTCCTAAGGTTCGATTTCCAGGTCGGGCAAAGTGTTTTTGGGTATCTCCGTCAGGAATTTCTCAGTAGCAGCCATGGAGTTTGAATTTGTGCCCGTTTGATGGCAATAAGCTCGCCCCATATTACAGGGTACTTAAACTTAACCGGAGAAATGTGGGTGTACCAATCGGTACACCTCTGCCTAACTCTTCAGGGATTAGAGGCGTGATGTGTGGAATATCTGGAACTTTCAATATCTCCTTTATTAGAAGGTTCCCAGGTCCAGAACAAAAAGAATATCAAAATCAATCAAAATAAAATATTTATTTCAAGTAAGCCAGGTAAAGCTAAATAAACTTATAAACTGAGCTACAGTCCCAGTCACAAGGCATAATAACTGTGAGTGTACTGTAGTTGCCCATTTCAAAGCGTTGGTCTCATGAGAAGAACGGCAAGAAACTCCATGCAACACAATGACAGGAAGAATAACAATTATAAATTAAATTATATTCCAATGCTCATAAAACTTATATAATTCAATGAGCTCGTCTCCAATACGGACTACGGAGAAATGAGGCTGCTATTCTTGGTCGGATCTCGCGGCCATTTTACGAGTAATTAATTTTCATCAATAGCACTAATTTTGCGTACCTGAAGACTTACAATAGAATAATTATCTGTAATGAATAAACTGTGCTTCGTTTGGAAGTAGAATGCGTCTATTATTATTATTTCCTATGATATTCGATGGTACTGATGTCGACGCGACAGGCCATCAGAGCGCCACTTTAGGTTGAGTTTAAAAAAAAAAAAAATTAACATTTTAATCGATTATAATTATTATAGGTACATTTTATTGCTTAGACTGGCAACACGTCTAATTCGGAATGGCGGGCTTTCTGACAAGACTCAAAACGGGACTTCATCATTAACATAGTACATCAGTATATGGTTTACATAAGTACTTTTGTTCTTTTGTTCGCAGATAATAAGTACTTATTAATTTAAAGTTAACGCAACTCCGGCCCCCAAGATACAGGCACAGCCTAGTTTGGGGACTTCTGTTTTGTAAGCATTAAAATATAACTTGTTACATTTTTTATTAACGTTAAGTTAGATTAAGGATTTACTGTAACAACGATTTAATAAAAATTATTATTATTACTTATTAACTAATCAATGGATGATTAACACTACAATTTAATTAGATTTGCAGCATTGAATGCAGACGTGTAACAAGTTGTTTTAAGGACAGAATATAACGTTGTGTTATTTATGTTCTTTCTCTAAAATAAGTTTACTGATTATATTTTACATTTTTTTTTCTTTTAATAATATTTTTTTTTTTATTATTGATTTGTGTCTGTTGTCAATCGTAATTTAACTTACACCTTACTAGTCTGGTTCTTCTAACCTACTCTTTGCTTCTAACCTAACAGTGTTGCTGAGGAGTTTGTTCCGCCACTTACTCTTTCCAGCTAGCGTTAGCGGCGTTTTGGGGACTATCTCTTGTAAATAAGTAACTTTTGACGTTCGAAAAGTGCTGATTATCAACCTAGTTTGAATAAATGACTTTTGATTTTTGATTTTTCAACTATCCTTCAAATGATTCACGCGAGTTTTTTTGTAAAGGTAAAATTTTGTTGAATTGAAGGTCCTTTTAGAAACACAAATCACTTTGTACGCGACTGCCAATTTATCTACACCCTTGAAACCATTAAAAACGTACCATATTCTCTTAGCCTTCCTAGGTTCACAATCTTTAGCGATATTCGATTAGCTAAGCATGAAAACTATACACTTAATAATGCGCCGTACCTACCACACCTGCATGCAATCTAAAAACAGCTTCAGGCGGATCGATCAGCCTCATTCGAAGTCGTGTATGTAGTTTAGGTTCTCCTATGCGCCCGTCGGGGCTGCGGGTTGTTCGAAAGAGATACCGTGTCCTCGAAACAAGGGTACATGGGTGGTTTTTAGTCAGTAGAAGTCTGACACGCCCTACCGCTCTACCCAAAGCGGGAGAAGTCATTTGATGATTTCACACCCTCTAAAAACAAAAAATAGGTTCCCTTATCCAGGCAAGCCTGAACTCCACGTGTTAAACAAGGAGTTTGTTTTATTATCCTGTTACTCTTGGGTATGAATGAGACCATTTCGAAGAAACAACTGGCATCATCATCTTCATCATTCTCCTGCCCTTATCCCAATTTATTTGGGGTCGGCGCAACATGTCTTCTTCTTCCATACTTCTCTATTTCTCGTCATGTCAGAAGTCGCCTCCTTTCTAGCCATATCATCCTTCACACAGTCCATCCATCGTTTCTTTGGTCTTCTTCTACTCTTATAGCATCTACATTCATACTCAACATTTTCTCACAACATTTTCTTCATTCCTTTGCATCACATGTTCATACCACGACAATCGATTACCACACAACTTTTCATTTACCGGCGCCACTTTCAGACTTCCTCTTATGTACTCATTCCTTATTTTTATTTATTTATTTATTTATTTATTTATCTATCACCTTACATCTATTCGCGTATATTTTATCCATTCGCGTCACACCACACATCCCCCTTAGCATTGGCATACGAGTCTGAATTATTTTCGATTTTGTTGTGTCGACCCCAGGTAGAATGCGACAAGGGCAGGAAGGTGATGATGATTAGAACATGTGACATGTAAGTGTAGGTACTTCTAGGCAGGGACTGAATTACCCAAAAATTACGGTACCTTTAAATTTCGGTATGACGTCATACCGTTAAATAAGGGAAGGAAGGGAAGGAAATATTTCGATATCGTTATTTTTTTCGGTAGCGGAATTTTAAGGTTGGAAATGCATACCGGTATAGTGTACGGCAGAAGTACCATAACCGTTATAAATGTATCGGTAGCGGTACCTAAACCTTAATAAATAGGGGTTTTCTTTGACGCACCGCCTCGCCACTCACACAAAAGAAATAAGTAAAAGAGTAGCAAAGAAAATGTACAAACAAAATAGACAAGTTCTAACGTTTTCCACCGCGCACACGCGCGCCGCGCCCCGTCTCGCATGCATTTCGGTACCGAAATCATGTAAGGGTTAAATAACGATTTAGCCCGACCTTTATTTACAAAGGTACCGGTATAGCTCAACCTTTATTTTAAACCGGTACCGGTATATTTTTGAGGTCCCTTAACCTTTAACCGTAACCGCTTTTAGTCCCTGTTTCTAGGTACTCCTCTGGCTAAACACAGGACCACAGCCGACACCATAGTTTCTATATAACTCAAGTTGAAAACGCTAACGTAGCATATGACATTACCGCATGTTGTCGTGTCTTTACTATGAGGCTTTTCCTCTGTGGGTCGCAGTTGCCTTAGGAATTTGAGTTATTTTCATAACACATAATACGAGAGAAATACATACATGAACTTACGTCACTACCTCCTGTGATCCTCCTTTCGCCTCTTCTAAATATTATGAACTAGCTGAGCCCCGCGATTTTGATAACAAGCAGTATAATGTGGTGTGCGCTTGATCCGTCTTTTTTAACCGACTTTCAAAAAGGACGAGGTTCTCTATTCGTGTGTAATTCAATTCAATTCAATTCAATTCAAACTCTTTATTTCAGACAAGTGTCCATAGTGTAATGTATGTTCACCGATATCTCCGTCAATTGTAGACCGATTTACGGTACATCAAACTAAGTACACCTACGCAAAAATTTTTGGGAACACCTAGGAACCCCCTAGTGACGGAGATATTGGGGGTCAAAGTTCCAATTTTTTAACAGCTGTTTTTGTAAATACTAGTTTTTCAGGTTATAACTTTAGTTAAATTACATCCATGACCCGTTTACTATTCAAAGCATCCACTAGCACAATGTTTTAAGAGTGCTACTTTGAGTTTTACCGTAAAATGTGATTTTTGACCCCAAAAAAAAAGTCATTTTCCAGCAAAAATTTTTGCGTAGGGGTACTTGGTTAGATGTACAGAATGCTTGGTTGTCGGATGCGTGAAGGGTTCGTTTACACCCTATATATCGTTACCGTGGCTAAACGCGCGTAGCGAACGGCAAGCGCGAAGATGATGTGAACAGCTGATTTCACGTTACAGTACATCAACATCCATTGTGGTTTTATTTTTATTTTAGTCGTATAAATGGAGTACTACGAACAGAAAATGTATTTTTACATTGAAACTAGCGGAGGTCACGCGGCCGCGTAGTTCCCGTTTTCGTGAAAATACAGGGATAAAAGTATCCTATGTCACCCGGGGAGAGTGTAGCTTCCCAACGGTGAAAGAAGTTTTCAAATCAGTCCAGTGGTTTTTAAGTTTATTCGTTACATACAAAAATACAAACCACAATAGTGCCTGATTTTTTTTTTCCGGTGGCCTATGATTCAGTATTTAAGGACCTGAATCGTCAGCTCTTCGCAAACTAACAGTGCGCACTGTTAGTTTGCGAAGAGCTGACGCTATTTTTTTTTGGGGGGCAGAGCGGAAGGGAGTGTCAGACTTCTACTGACTAAAAACCACCCATGTTACTTCTCAGCCCTTGTGACGAGTCCGCGGTATCTCTTTCGAACAACCCGCAGCTCCGACGGGACCCGCAGCCCCGACGGGGAAGAGCTGAACCTTAAACCCTGAATAATTTTGGACGAAAAAAAGATCCAACACATAGAAAATTTAGAATTTCCAGCAACCCTGACACGACAAAAATATAAAATAAATAACGAACACTTTCCTTATACCTGTATTATCTAACTTATCCGATAGACAGCTGGAACATTGTCAGCGTTATGCGACCCATTTCACTGAGTTGACACTTTAAGGACATGCGTGACTTTATCAGAGCAAGCGATGAAGGTAGTCGGTAATGCATTATCTTTTCTAAACACGGACTGGGAAACTTAACAGAGAATATTATAGGAGGCGACTGGTAATTTGTTCAAATACAATGTATCCAATGTATCCCCTCAAGTTAAAAAAAATATAGGGTGTAAAAGTACCCTTAACGCAAACGAAGGGCACTTGTTCTCCCCACCACTGCGATTATTTTTTTGTTCTAGACCATACCTAGGAACCCCCTAGTTACGGAGATATTGCGGGTCAAAGTTCCAAATTTTTCACAGCTCTTTTTGTAAATACTAGTTTTTCAGGTTATAACTTTACTTAAATTACCTCGATGACCCGTTTATTATTCAAAGCATCTACTAGCACAATGTTTTAAGAGTGCTACATTGAGTTTTACCGTAAAATGCACAGAGTAAAATGTTATTATTGACCCCAAAAAAAAAGTCGTTTCCCAGCAAAAAAAATTGCGTAGGGTTACTTAGTTTGATGTACAGAATGCTTGGTCGACGGGAGTGTGATGGGTTGATTTACACCCTGTATATAAGTCCGAGATTAGACCTGTCGTACTGTTTGGATTTGAATGTTGGGCTTTGAAAAATATGAATGAAAAACTATTGCATGTAGCGGAGATGAGAATGTTGAGATGGATGTGCGGACTGGCAACAATTAATAAAGTAAGGAATGAGTATATTTGAGGAAGTTTGAATGTTACAGAATAAATTATTTAAAGGCAGTCGTCTATCTTGGTATGGTCATCTAATGAGGAGGGATGAAACGCATGTGACTAAAAAAGTTGTGGATATAAATGTTGTTGGCTGGAGAGGGAGAGGAAGGTCAAAGAAAAGATGGATGGGTTGTGTGAGGAATGACATGAAAGTGAAAGGAGTAAATGCTACCGTCGAAAAATGATTGATCAAGTTATCATGAATAATGCGTTTAATAGTTAGCGGGTCATGGAGGTATTTAAAGCATTAGTGTGAGTAAGCGTTGACATAATATAAGCTCAACTCTCCTAATTAACGCATACTCATAATATTTGATAAATAAATATCAGTATAATAAATACCTATTTACATAAATTATGAGGTTTACGTGTGACTTATATGCTAACCCCTTTTGGGGATCCCCCCATTTCTATGGGGGCTATAAACATATAACAAAAAGCAAGTTCTTGTAACCTAAAATCACAAAACAAAAATCTCAATCTACCTTCTAAACGGCAAAACTTATTCGACGCTGAAAAAAGGCGAAAACAAAGAGGGCATTCCAAATGAAATACCGGAGAAAAGTTGAAGTTATTTACAAAAGCAGAGATGCTTCAGATTTCCCTGAATATTATCAGCAAGAGTACAATCTAATAATTGCGTTCGGTCTTTTCTTTTGGGCTTAAGAAAAGATTTACGTTGGCTGAAACTGACGAGCGCTTTCTCGTTTACAATGAGCAACAGAAAATTGTTTATGTAGTTTTTTTAGTCTGTGGTTTGTAGGTCAATAATTACAAATAGGGCATTTAGGCTGAGCTTGAGCTGACGGTGAAGGAAAACATCGTCAGGAAACCGACATGTCTTAGAACCAAAAAATCGAAGACAAATGATATCTACCAACCCGCACTGGAACCGCGTGGTGAATTATAGCCCATCCCTCTCCTAGAGCGGAGGCCTGAGTCCCTGCAGTCGGAACATTATAGGCTGATGATGAAGCTTATCGGAGTCAGAAAGCGTTCTTGTTTATAACCCGACAACATTATGGTAGAAGCGCTTGAGTAGACCGCGAAATTATAATGTGCTAATACTTAAGAAAAACTCAAGAAAATTGGAATTGGGTACTGTTCTAACTAAAAAAATGATTCTGTTTTATGTTTTACTAGCTGTTGCCAGCGGCTTCGCCCGCTACAACTCGAAAATTATCCCACGGGAAGATAAAATCGGGATAAAAACTATCCTATGTGTTAATCCAGGTTATAAACTATCTGTGTACCAAATTTTATCCAAATCCGTTCAGTAGTTTTTGCGTGAAAGAGTAACAAACATCCACACATCCATTCTCACAAACTTTCACATTTATAATATTAGTAGGACGTATCAAATTAATAAAAATTGACGAAGATAGAAGTCAGAGATGGGGGCTTGTGACGTAATTTTCCGGTAAAACATGTAGGTACTGACTTGTGACGTCACACGGGTTTTTGAAGCACTGTATCGTCTTAATTTTTTGTTTACGTGGAAAGAAAAATATATGTCTCATATTTTTTTTTTTAAATCTATCTGACGGACTAATTAGTTTTTTTTGTCAACTAGGTACCCAATATCGCGAGCTACCTTAGCGCATTCTCCTCTATTTCAGTATGGTGTCTGACAGCTCAGTGCAACCCGCTTTGGGTATCACCGGGAAAGTTACAATACATTGTCTTAATTTCTTGAAACATGGACATGGCTTCATTGTTTAATTTAAAAACGCCAATTATTTTTGCATTAAGAAAGATTTCCCGCGGGTGTTCACTTATTCTGCAGTGCAAAATGCAAAGAAAAAGCAAATAGATGGATGATACTCACAGTAAATGGGACGCATAAGTTATATAGGTCAATGGAAGACACGTGGCTGTTTTCTTTGTGGGGAGGTTCCTATATTAGATTAGAATTGGAGACGGCAAGCTGAGTCTTCGCACTCAGCTTGTCATTCCCTTTGCTTGCTTGGTAGTGCACGATTTCAGGGCCAGCCCTCTGGTCACATGAACAGTCGACCAACCGCTTGGCAATTTCCTTGCATATTAGGTGAGCACTCAGACCCCAAGGCCCTAGTGTTTCAACCCCAAACGGCTCAAACACATAACTGCCAATTAAGTTGTTGTATTTGCGCCGTTTGAGGTTTTCAGCACCTGCAGCAGCCGCCCCGGCACAGGACACCGTGCTAGGAAGATGGGATGGCGCAAGGGTGTCGACGCAAGTTGCGTCCCACACCAAAGGCCTATCCAACTTCCATGGCATTATGGTCATACCATCTGGTCTCTTCCCATCAATACTATGAGTTATTATTTCTTGAATAAATAATTGAATATATTATATATATATTGTAGTCAGTGGTCCAAATGTCTGACAATCATTTTTACCAAGCGTAACGGGGTTTTTGAGTTCTGGTCATAGGAAGTCGCTCCATGCAAAATACTAGTATTCAGCTGTATCCGGTTAGATTGGAAGCCGATCCCAACATAGTTGGGAAAAGACTATGCTGATATGATGGGTCCAGAGTTCATAATTCATTCGTAGGGCTCGGTATAAGATTTTATAACAAACTGCCATCTTATTTTCTAGACTTGCCATTTAATGCATTTAAAGCCAAAGTTAAATCTAATCTTTGTTTAAGAGCTTACTATTCCATTAACGACTACTTAAATGATAAGAATAGCTGGTCGTTGAGTTGAACACAAGACAATGTTTGTAATTTATGTTCTTTCTCCAAAATTAGTTTACTGATATGTTACGTCTTTTTTATGTTTTATTATTATATACTTTTTTATTATTGATTGTAGTCAATCGTAATATTAACTTACACCTTACTATTATATCGAGTCTGGTTCTTTTAACCAAACAGACAGATGTGTTGCTGGGGAGTTTGTTCCGCCACTTCTTCTTTCCAGCAAAAACACTAGGAAGTGTCGAGGGGTGGGCGTTTTGGGGGACTGTCAATTGTAAATAAGTAAAGTAAAGTAAATTTTGACGTTCGAAAAGTGCTGATTATCAGCCTAATTTGAATAAATGAGTTTTGATTTTTGATTTAGAGCACAGCGCTGGTTTTCAATGCTCACCCGTGAAAAAAACGTACGGAAGCCAAGACAGCATAGATATTTGATTACATGAATAAGAAAATAAAATAAACAGTAGGTACTTTACATGGGGGTAAACAAATTCTATAACTGAGTAAGTAACTTCATGAAATTCGATAGACCACCGAAAAAAAAACAAAAGAAAGGCTTCATTTTCGTCGAGGGGAAATACGCCCTGCAGTGAATCAGCTGTTCGTACTTCCCTACACACACCTATATCATAGGGGATCGTACACAGATCTAGATATACCTACCTAGCTAGATGACGCAAGAGCACCTACTTTGTGTGCCGCTTCACGTACCTGGCTAACTGACGGTACTCAGAGATATTTAATGATTACTTAAGCCGTCCCTTAGTAAAGGTTTGACATACAAAACCTTTACAAAACTGTCAAAATATTTACTAACTGATATCCTAAGTAATCATTAAACCTCTCTGGGTGCGGCAGTTTGTATCTAACTGCGGTACTCAGAGATATTTAATGATTACTTAAGCCGTCCCTTAGTAAAGGTTTGACATACAAAACCTTTACAAAACTGTCAAAATATTTACTAACTGATATCCTAAGTAATCATTAAACCTCTCTGGGTGCGGCAGTTTGTATCTAACTGCGGTACTCAGAGATATTTAATGATTACTTAAGCCGTCACTTAGTAAAGATTTTGACTGTTTTGTGAAGGTTTTAGTGATTACTTAGGCCATCACTTAGTAAAGGTTTTGACAGTTTTGTCAAACGAAAGTATGTCAAATCTTTACTAAGTGACGGCTTAAGTAATCATTAAATATCTCTGAGTAGCGCAGTAAGTATTTTAAGTGTCGCAGCAAGCTAATTTGTTTAGCACTTTTACTGCCAAGTTCAAATTATGTATTATATTCATTTTTAACCGACTTCCAAAAACTTATACTTCTATTCATGTGTATATTCTTTTTCATGTATTTTCACTGATATCTCCGTCAATTGTAGTCCGATTTTCAAAATTCATTTCATTCATTGTTTTTTATTTTGTCACAAGTTAAAGATCCGAGCATGGGATCCTAGGGAAATCGAGGGCAACCCTCAAATTTTATTATAGGCACTTATTACGTTTTACACATATTTTCTGAAGCTGTTCAAGTACTTGCGTCTGAAAATCATAATCTAATATAGATGCGCTGATGATGGAAGGTACAACTCCTCAACGGGTAGGTAGGAGTTGAAAGAAAATTCCTTCAAAATTATACGTACTTGGACCGATAGTTGTAATCTTTCAAGCTATTAGGTTGACCTGATGATCGAAGGTAAAATAGTGCTTAAATAACGTCATAGCACGCTTGGTTTTCATTCGGATCGTGATACAGTGCGTTATCTAGGTATACTTATATCTGTGGGATGGTCGGACGAACGGGGTATCAGCGTTGCCCATATCGATTACCTATCGCTTTTCAGGAAGGGGCACATATTTTGATATAGGTTAGGTAGGTAACCTTATGATTTTGTTGAATGTGTTCATTACTTACTTGACGGTAAGGAAGGGTAAAGGTTATCCCGTCGGGGCTGCGGGTTGTTCGCAGGAGATACCGCGGCCTCGACATAAAGGGCTAAGAAGGAACATGGGTGGTTTTTAGTCAGTAGAAGTCTGACACTCCCTTTCGCTCGGCCCAAGAGCTGGAGGGGTTATTCGATGATTTTCCACCAGCCAAAAAAAAAGGTTATGATTTTAACAGGCGTATGTTTATTTTTAATCATAATGTTATCATAATATTTTTAATCCTTCCTCTGTTTGTCTGTCGCGCTTTCACGCCAAAACTACTGAACCAATTTAAATGAAATTTAGTACACAGATAGTCTAGAGCCTGACAAAGGACATAGGCTAAACTTTTTAACGCAAAAAAGGGTTGAAGGGGTTGAAAGGGGGTATGAACTAACATAGTCGTAAGTTTTACTAACAGTTTGGGTCATGGATACTCGAATAAAGATAAATTCTGTTATATTCCATTGAGAAAACCTGCTCTTTTAAATGAAAACCACAAAATTTAGTCCTCAAAAACGATTTTATAAAAAAATCATACAAAATTTCGTCTCATTTACCGAAGTTGAACCAAAACTTAGTGCTTCGCCCTAAATCTTAATGAATTTGATCATCATATTTCATCATCTGCCTGACCTTTTCCTAACTATCTGGGCTCCCAGTCTAACCGTCTGCATCTTAACACCTATATCTTACATGGAGCGACTGCCTATTTGACCTCCACATCCATAACCTAGTTAGATATTGGGTAAGACACTTACCCCTTTGTAGGGGGAGGGGGGGTCTTTTGGGTGTGGAGGTCAAAAAGTTAAAAGTTTGACTACATTCAGGCTTTTTACTACCCGTAAGGACAAATAAAGATCTATGAAAGACAGCTGAAACCACTGGCGGGCTTAGTGGAGGTTTTCGTGAACATTTCGGAATTTTAATTATTTGATGTACAGGACTCGCATCTATTTTTTTTAATGTTTTAAAATATTATTCTTAAAAATATTCCTTACTCTTCAATAACTTGTTAGGTAACGAGTAATATCTAACAAGTTTTGATTAAAAAACCTGCTTTGAAACTTTAAGTAGTGTCAATCTACTTCTGATGCTGACTGTACCTGTACTGAATCAAAAACGATTTTCGTAATGTAGTCCATGACTTTGTATTACGTTTTATACTTTTTAGACAAGAATATTTTCTAGTAATTTGTACATCTCGCGTAGTATTTTTTATTGCGCCATACAGATTTTTTAAGACGTACCTAATGGCAAAAACAAAAAAAAAATACTAAAAAGTTAAAAGTTTTAGACCTTTGTAACAATGAAAAATTAAAAAAATATCTAAAACTTTAGCTAAGATGTCAAATAACAAAAATAAAAAAAAATTAAAAAATAATATTTTACACCTTTGTCTATTTCAAATTAGCTTTATTTTTTATAGTAATTAGTATTTTAAATAGGTACCTGATATAGAACCAGCAGGGCTATTGCGTATCTTTTTAAATGTCAGTGGCTATCATAGTGTCCATCGATTAACTGTCAAATAGTTCCATTTTGTACCAAATTATAACAATTTGACAGTTAATCGATGGACACTATGATAGCCACTGACATTTTGTACCAAATTAGAACCATTTGACAGTTAATCGATGGACACTATGATAGCCACTGACATTTAAAAAGATACGCAATAGCCCTGCTGGGCACTCAATAACGGAAATCGTTTCTAATTTCTAATCCATTAAATATCAAAAGACACATAGAGAAAATTCAAGACTTTTTAAAAGCCACGGCCAGTAAAATGTCACTCTCGATTTCACAATTTTAAAACGAGTTTCATATTTTTATAGCGTTATTACAGCAGCGAGACAGGTCGCCTGACCTAGGTCATGTCTAAGTTGTCAACTAGCAAAATAGGTCACAGGAACATTCGATTTTAACTCTCCACTATCCTAAATCGGTATAAAATCGATAGTTCGCGTCTTACGTAGATAAAAAGATTAAAAGGTGAGAGTACTAAAAGTTAATCTAGGTTTTTTTGATTTTCTAATTTGTATTTTTTTTTAAATCGTTCGCGAATTTGAAAATGGAATTTAGTTTCACTTGTTTAGGTTTCAACAAGGAGATTCAAATTAGAAAAAAGTTTACATAACTATAATTGTTTTTTTTATGTTGCGATAGAGTATCAATATTCAATTTAAAAAAAATCTTTCGTTTTTTGGGTTGGTTAGGGTTGTTCCTTTACCCGTAATATTTTATTTGCAATTATATTTATTAGAAAGGCTGTAATTTGGAGAGTTCAATGCAACACACTGTTTTTTCTTAATTAACCCAATTAACAAAAATACTTGCCTACTATTAATAAATTGCAAGCAGTAAAAACATTTAAAATACTTACATGATCAATACCTTGAAACGAGCGGTTCCTATCCTAGATTTCTGTCAAAAACCCTGTACTATAAAACCGAACGAACCTTGCACGTCACTTTAAATCATAAATCACAACATTAACACCACAAATAAAGAACACGACATGAATAAAAAAAAAAGAATAGCGAATAGACAACCGAATTTAAAAATAGAACGTTTAAAAATAATGTGAGAATAGAAAATCTTTACTACTCACAAGCGACATTTTTACACAACACGTTTTAGTTGACGTTTTCACTCGAAAATCACTGTTTTTCTTATGACACTACGAAAATATTGTTGTAAATACGTTTTTTATACTATTTTAAGTGTTATTTATTTACAAGATTGTGTTATTTTGTTAATTTTTATGTTTTAAGCGTGCTAGAGAACGGATCACACCCCAAACGTAAGGGATGTTGTTCTCACGGAATAAGAAATGCATGGAGTCGTTATTATGTTGTAAAAATATTTTTATGACTGCGTTAAGAGTTGGGGTGGATTTTCGTGTGTGAATAAATATTTTGTGTTGAAGATTTTTTGCTTGAGTTGTGTTTTGTGGATTAGTAGGGAAAAGGTAAGACAATTTGTAATACAACCAATTCATGAAAAACTGTTATTTTTTTCTTATTTGCAGTTTTGTTACCTATAAAGTTACCAAAGCATTTGATACAGTTTTCTTTTTAAGTAATTAGTTGTTAGTTAGGTTTTTTCCCCACTTTTGACCTTTTTACCCGACTGTGCACCAGCAAAGCCAGTTATGTTTTTAATGAATAATTAACAGACTAATTGTTATTGTACATAACATTGTTACTAGAACTAACCTACACAAAACTATATAAAAACAAAAATAATCTTACCAAATCAATATCTTCTTTACAGATAAATCTCCTTATTATGAAACGTTAAAACAACATCAACAAACTCACCATTCAAAAAATTATAAATAAATATATAACCAAAATATTTAATCACAACACCTCTCCGTGCATTCCCCTGTGAAGCAGGCTCCCTCTAGTGTTAACCACGCATGCGCGAGCTTATACTACCGCGACGACTGTAACAGTTTTGGCGGCCCTAGTTGACGTAGTACCGGAAAATTACGCTAGGGGCGCCACTGTAGCTGGAAGAGGGTTAATTTCATTTGCTTTTAACTTCACGCCTGTGTAACTCGAAAGGTTAGACAGAATATAAGGATGTTTTGACAGTTAATTATGTTTTAGTTTGACAAGTAGTCTGACCAAGGAGTATATCATATTGCTGGGGAGTTTGTTCTGCCACTTCTTCTTTCCAGCTAAAACACTAGGAAGTGTCGAATGGTGGGCGTTTTGGGGGACTGTCTCTTGTAAAAAAAGGATTGTGTGGTTTTATGAAACCACGGTAAAAGTGAAACTTTTTTTCACACTATAGACATTTAACTAAAAATTTTAGGTATAAAAATCGCTTTATCAATCTTAATTTTATACTGGCGCCGCCATATTGGCCCTGGCTGCTTTGACGAGCGCCTTTCACTTTATCCCTACTCCGCGGCCGACCATCACGCGAAATGCAACACACACACGAAAAAGTTTGAGACGATGTAATAAAAGTTTCACTTTAATAAGTAAAGTAAATTTTGACGTTCGAAAAGTGCTGATTATCAGCCTAGTTTGAATAAACGACTTTCGATTTTGTTTTTGATTACCATTACCAACTGCTGTGGATGTTAGATTGGCAGTCGCTGTCGCTCAATGTAAAATACTATATTCAGCTGCATTCGGTTAGACTGGAAGCTGACCAATATGTAGCTGGGAAAAGGGTAGGCAGACGATGAAGTGTGCATGCATCAGGCACCGTCAACAATCACGCTATTAAAGTTTTAACTCTCGATCTTAACGCGTTGAAACTTTAGAATGCGATGCCTTTTTTCCAAGCTTCAAAATGTTAGCCGTCGACATTCAGCGCTTTCCATAAGAATTTTAGGTCGTGTTATGTGTATCTACCCGGTATGCAGAACATCGCGTCATAAATAATTTTTATTTACGTGATAAAAAAACATAAAAAACCTGAAGAACTGCCCGCCCAACTTAAGTGGTTCACATTTCACGTTTGAAGTTTTACATTTTTTAACTTAAAATGATTAGCCTATTAATATCATACAGGGTGTAAACGAACCCTTCACGCATCCGTCAACCAAGCATTCTGTACATCAAACTAAGTACCCCTACGCAAAAATTTTTGATGGGAAATGACTTTTTTTTTTTGGGGTCAAAAATCACATTTTACGGTAAAACTCAAAGTAGCACTCTTAAAACATTGTGCTAGTGGATGCTTTGAATAGTAAACGGGTCATGGAGGTAATTTAAGTAAAGTTAAAACCTGAAATACTAGTATTTACAAAAACAGCTGTGAAAATTTTGGAACTTTGACCCCCAATATCTCCGTAACTAGGAGGTTCCCAGGTATGGTCTAGAACAAAAAAATGATCGCAGTGGTGGGGAGAACAAATGCTCTTCGTTTGCGTTAAGGGTACTTTTACACCCTATATTATTATCCCACAGCTGGGTTGAAGAATTGAATAGGCCCGTGCGTGTTAATGTGTGTGTGTGTGCGTGCGTGTCGCGGGTTCGATCCCCGCACGGAACAAATATTTGTATGGCCTGCAGGTATTTGTTTCGGGTCTGGGTATTTGTGTATATGATTTTATATGTTTCGAAACGCACCCACGATATAGGAGAAATTCCTAGTGTGGGGCAATGTTTTTAAAAAAAAAAAATGTGTGCTATTTACCACAATATGTCTTCGAAATCTTGGTTTTAGTTTCACGCTGGAGACTTATGGTTTAATAGCAGTGGTGTTGAAATTATTTCATCATCTGCCTAGGCTTTTCACACTATATTGGGGTCGGCTTCCAGTCTAACCGGATTCAGCTGAATACCAGTAATTTACATGGAGCGACTGCCTATTCGTCAGACTGATGCACCGTTTGAGATTCTCAATGCGTTGAAAATGCAGAGCGCAGTAAAACGTATCGTGTTAAAGAATCACCCGTACGACAAAGGGCAATACTTAGTGAATTCTGAGAGACACGGAATCACCGTAATTAGGACACAGTAGCACTTAATAATGACAGAAGTTTGTAGATTTTACTTATAATACATGGATCATTACGGAATTTATCAAAAAATATCTGATTTGTCTTTGAAGTTCACACAGGAAACAGCAAACAAGCTTTTTGAACAGAAACATCAAATAAATTCTAACCACTTTATAAATAAAACTAACTACCGTTGCGATATTAACTTATTTCCTCATAAAAACATATTTGTGAACAGACAAACTGCCACAACCTATATACCTATCAGCCGCCATAGGCTCAAAAGATTAATCTTCAAGCTTTTATACACATAATCATCCTTTAAAAAGTAACACGACTATAAAATAAATAAAAAACTTTAAATAAAAAGTGGATAAGTGCGAGTCGGACTTGCACACGAGGGGTTCCGCATACGCAGCATGCATACATAAACTCGCACCTTTTTCCCATAGTGGTATGCTGAAACCACAGAACGCCACCTGCTCTCCTCTCTCCTCCACCTGCTATCCTTACATACTCTTTTCTGGTCATACACGCAGGTCGGTTGCGAGTACTACGCACTTGTCCTTTCTGAAGAACATCACCAATAAGGTCAGTTTATGTCTTTCTAGGAAGACCCCACCCGGCGTTGCAACTCACATCTGCCTTGTGAATATCTTTTGTTAGTCACCTTTCACTCATTCTGTCGTAAAATATTATTTTGCCATTATTAAAATCGAGTAAAAACCTCACCGACAAAAAACACTCCATATTTTATGGAAACTTTTAGGCTTTAATATTTTCTTTATTTTATATGTTGTTAAAGCGGCTTTAACAATACACACTGTGTGTCATTTTCAAGTGTCTACCGTTAACTGATCAAAAGATACCTACAGCTCTGTGAAAGGCGGGCAAACCGACAGTGGAGCCTTATTTAGTTATGGATAAAGAACCCTAAAAAAGACTAAAACCGCAATAAACTAAAAAAAAAGGTCATCTCGAAAAAGCCACATTAAAAATCGATTCCCAACACGAAAACGAGATGCGAGAATAAAAATGTCTGCCAGATTTCGTCGCAACAAATTTAAAGGGAATATATTGCCGGCATCAATTTCAATCCAAACACTAATAAATTGGCATCTTTCAACGACGTTAGGAGCTGTGGAGCTAGACAGTTTATTAATAGCAGACATATTTTGTAAATCTCTGACTGTGATCAACCCTCGGCTGAATTCAGTGTCGCCTGTGTCGCCGGGCGCGTCACCCGAATAAAAAAAGTTAAGATTCGGTGAACTGTCACATTTTGGCGCGCATTTCAAAAGTTGTGTTTTTTTTTGTCTGTAGTGAAAGTGTGTGGTTTTCGTGACAGATTATTTTTGTGATTTAATAGTAAAAAATTAACTTTAAATAAGTGTTTATGGAAATGTATTAAATAAAACAGTGAATAAATACAAGAATGCTGTCAGATGTTTAAAAGATATTTTAGTTAGATTAATTTAATTATAGAAACATTTTTTGCTCAAAAATGCTCAATTAGTATAATAATTGACTAACTGATACTTAAATTCAATAGACTGAAACATTATAATACGAAACTAAAGTTCCTAAAAAAAAGAAAACTTAAATAAAAATGTAAGTTTGTGCGGGTAGTCAAATCAAGACTTTAAATTCATATTTACGTGCCTTGCAAATAAATCGAATAAAGAGGTCATTTTATTTATTTAAATCGAAAAAAACCATAAACAATGAGTTACAACACAATCTACGATAACTACAACAACAATAACTACAAAGAATTCAATTTTCAAAAAGAAGAAAAAGAACTAAACGAACAGTGTTGCCAAGTTAAAAATGAGCACAAAAACGGGGAGATTTTGGAAGATAAGGACGACAGTCATGTCCAACATGTCTTGGGGCCTAGCCGGAGATGTTTGGCCTGGGCTTGCAAGGCCTGTAAACGAAAAACAGCGGCCGTAGACCGACGGAAAGCAGCAACACTCAGGGAGCGACGGCGATTGAGAAAAGTAGGTTGTAATATGATTATAGCTACCCCGTATTGTCCCACAGTTGACCAAATGCCTCCCTCCATTCCTTCTAAAGGCCGCTACACACACGTTACGAATAATCCTAACGGTTGAACGGTGCAGGTCAAACTGCAACAATAAAATTAAATCTACGTGTTTGTATGAGAAAAACTATACAGTTTGCACTACGAAAACTGTGCAGTTTAAACTGTACCGTCCGATCGTTCTGATTTTTCGTAACATGTGTAGCAGCTATAACGGTCACGATCCTGTGCAACTTCTTTCCAATTCTCAAGAAAGACATCCAGTTCATCCTGCTATCTTTTTCGTGGTCTGCCGCGACCGCGTATCACTGTTTCAGCCCTGAAATTGGTGCCCACCAATCCTGATTGTTATACTATTGATTTTAAAGTTAAAACTGTACTTAGCCATAATCAACCTATTATGTTCCCTCTGCTGGGTGGGACACAGGCCTACTCTCGATAAGAAAGAGTGGGCTATAATCCAACACGGGCTTAGTAAGGGTTGGTAAATGTCACATACATTCATAAATCACAGAATGCCAGCTCCTTACATAGTTTTACCTCGTCCGCGTTCATACATCTGGTCATGCACGGTTTTTGTCGCTATATCTTCTTTTAAACCGCAAGGTTCTCAACTTCTCATATAACCTCATTCCGCCATTTATCATGTCACATGTCTTCGAATGAGGTGACTGTTTACATGATGAGTAGAGAAGTATGAGAGAAGAAGACATGCTGCCCCGACCCCAAATAAATTTGGATAAAGGCAGGAGAATGATTATGATACGTCTTCGAATTTTTAAAATAGAAAATGCCGGTTTCCTCACGATGTTTTCCTTCACCGTTTTGAGAGCAGTGGTGATAAACAGATTACTCAAAGTAATGAGCCTCGGCCTGCCTGAGGGCTCGTTTACGGAGACGCGGGGAGTCGCGCGGCGCGTGTAGAAGGCTCGTCTCGAACTTTTTTATTTATTTACTGAGAGGCGCGTCCACTGCAACGAACGCTGCACTAACGAGCGAAAAATCGCTTCTCGTAAAATCGACGTTTGAAATCGTTAACGTTTTCATACATCGCCATGTGTTTGAATTAAAAATGCACAACGCGCCACGCGACGACGCCTCGCCTCTCCGTAAACATGCCCTGAGTTCGAACTCACGACATAATTTGTAAGTTAGCGCTGTAGCCAGCCACCACTGTTCTCTTAACTTGCTACTAACTTATCTAAGTTAAATGGAAAGCTTACCAAGTTAAGTTTAAGTATATAGGTCTTAAGAACTTGTAAATGCTTTCAAATGTATTGGATTCGCATTTTTCACGATTGCTTTCAAGATTTTCTGCAAAGTTTGAAAGGCGATAGTTTGATTATTTATGTAAGTGGTTTGTGCAACTTTAAATTACGGAGGTGGGTAGGTATATTCCGACATACAGGATTCCTAGGTTTTCATTGTAAACAAAGACGGAGCAAAAATATCAAGATTTCATTCAATCAAGATTTTGGTAAACATCATCATAATTTTTCTGCTCTATCCTAATTTATTTGTGGTCGCATGTCTTTTTCTTTCATACTTCATCATAACAGCAGTTACCTGCTGCCTACCCATATCATTCTCGTTAGTAATCTAAAAGTACACTGCAGGCGCAGACTTATCTGAACCTGCAGTGTGCCTTTTATTTATCCAGGCAAAGTGATCAAAATGACGGAAAAGTCGAAAATGTATTAAATTGACCGAAAAGCAAATGAATTCTGTTGAAAGACGTGGTTTCTAAGCACACTGGGGTGATCTGGAGGCAAATTCCTGTTGGTAGTTTTAAAAAAGCAGGATCTAGTCACAACCTATGTCAGGGACGGACGATGTAATGATGATTTAACAATTTTTTTATTTATGATTTTATTTATTTATTTACGTAAGTACTAGTTAACAGTCTTGTCACACATTGTCCGTCCCTTTTTTTTTACAATTTGATGATTTCCACGCCCCAAAAAAACAAAAGGCACGGACATGAGGGAGGGACTCACAAAGGGATGTGTAACAAGACTGTTTATCTAGTACGCTATTCAGTTTGAACATTTTGACATGAGTTTAGATTTCTATTCCTACAGCTATTTCACAATTGTTTCAGCTCTACAGCAGCAACCCAACCTAAAAAAAAAAGCATGTGTCGGCTGTTATATTTTAATTTTTCATAAGGACAACCAGCACCTCTTCATTACGGTATCAAGCCTTGTCGGGCAACCAGTCTAAACACAATTTGACAGTAGGATGATGAAGTGCATTACCTTCAAACTCTCGTTGTCAGCCTTCTAGGTTTCTATGGCTACCTACCCGTAACCAGGGTCAAAAATATGACAGCAGAAAGCAACGGTTTATCGTGCTTGCATTTTCGTTGTACCGTCATTGGATGGTCGCCCTTACGAATCCCAACCCCGTTCGTTATCACGTGGTTGAGAATTTTCGGACGGAAACTTTTTTTTTCGTTTTTTTTTTTTTTTTTTTGGCGGGTGGAAAATCATCAAATTAATAACCCCTCCCGCTCTTGGGCAAAGGGAGTGTCAGACTTCTACTGACTAAAACCACCATGTTCCTTCTTAGCCCTTCATGTCGCGGCCGCGGTATCTCTCGCGAACAGCCCGCAGCCCCGAAATTGCCCGACTTGGGAATCGATTCAAGGACCTCATTCTCAGTAACACTTCCAACGCTTCCAATCCAACGAGGTTACAAATTCTATCTAAATGTATGTAGATAATATATATTATCTCTAAATCCAAATTACCGTGCACTTATCGTGTAGCCTAAATCCAATAATCCGCGGAACGTGACTAACGAGCGAAGACGCGTTATTTATTTATATTACATGTAAGAACTTGTCACAAGAGATTAAACGAGTTAATTTTAAAACTATAATGCTTTCTTATGTTTAGTTTTATAAGCAGTATATTTTAAACTTGTGACCTTCGATCGCGTGAAATTAGTTGCCTATTTGAATGTGGTAATCATCATCATTAACAGCCTATTAATGTTCCCACTGCTGGTACACAAAGCCTTCGCTTTTTGCAGTTGTAGGTAACTAAAATAAAACAAACGGAATAGCATGATTTTCCAAAACAAATGTCGTTTTTAATTTACTAAAACGAAATCAGTCAATCGAATTTTAGGGTACCGTAGCCAAAGAGTGTCAACAGAACCCTAAAGTCCATTTCACGAAAGAAGTCCCGCAGACGCAGCGCTGTATGTCGCGCGACATAATGTTGTTTCACAACTTTTGGCATCGTAAATAAACCTTATAACGCACTAATCCAATAATAAACTCACAAAATATCTACCACAACAAACGCACCTTGATAACATCGACAAACGACAACATGGCCGATCTGTTAAATTTAGTTCCACAATTGTCCGCGGGACTTCTTTCGTGAAATGGACTTTAACTTAAGACTCAGATTGTCTGTCCATTAGTCTGTCACAGGACTGTATCTATGTTTTGATCCGTAATAGTTCTCTTACCTATGGCAGCAGCAATAAAATAAATTTAATTTAAAAATTAAAGGAGGTCCTGATACAAGAGACGAGTTCTAACATATTTTTTTATCAAAATAACCTATTTTCAAATATTGCACGATGATGCGGATCCCTTCGCGTGCGAATCTATCAATCAATCCAGTCACTCTTAGCCGGTGTTTTTTCAATTACGTTTTTAATTGATTTTTAAAGTATTTTCTTCTTTCAAACTTACTAAAACAATCAAATCAAACTACTTTCAAAATCAATTACTCCCACACCCCAATTAACAACAAAAAAAAATATCCCACTTCTAAAATTAAAAGGGTGACTTGACACATGCGCGTGCGTTCCCCGGGCCGTTAATATGCCGTGACACGCGCTCCCTACGGATCGATTGCACTTTAAGCGCAATTAAATAAATAACGTGACGTTTTAGAGCTCTTAGAAACTGTCACATTTGGTTTTCGGTGGCTTGTCATTTGGTATTTAAATATAGATTTGGTGGGGAAAATGGCGTTGATTTAGATAAAGTATCATCACGCCTGTAATCCCCGAACGGTAAGGCAGAGGTGTACCTAACAGTACACCCACATTTCGCCTGTTAGGCTTAAGTCCCATGCAGGCCATGTAATAGGGAGCGAGCCATCAACCGGGCAGCCTGGATTTGTGCCCGTTTGATGACAATATGCTCGTTTCTTTTACACATGGCATAATCATTGAATAGTGTGTTCTATACCTTTTTGTCAACATATTACGAGAAAATGAGGAACCCTGGCTCTACCGCTCTAGATAATATCAGCTCGCATCCATCTTCTGGTTAAGCCAAGCTTGTCTAGTGTTATATTTTAGTTATTTTGCATTAAGTTTTAGTTGCTCAATTGATCAAAATGTTATATTTTAGTTATTTTGCATTTAGTATTAGTCAGTCAATTGATCAAAAGTGTTATATTTTGTCTGTGACAATTTCATGACGGTTGGTTTTTGGTTGAACGTTAAAAGTTTCTCATGTCATGGCATTCTGTTTTGAGCTGTAGAATTGGACGGAGTTGAACTTTAATTTAAACGTGTGGGTTCAGAAAAATATAACGAACAATAAGAAAAGTAGTGCTGTGCTTTATTTCGCCTCCTTACTTCTGGGCTTTATAGTTCAGAAGTGGGATAGCAAAGGATTATATTCCTACCGCGCCTACAACTATTGAGAGTTTTAAAAATAAAACTTATATTCTGAAGCTGAAAATTAAGACAGTATTTAACTGTTTTCGTCACAATGTCTGAAGTTGAAGAGACCGTACGAGGATATAGACAGGAGCCTGGTACCCCTCCGATCCCAGTGTATCATCCTTGTCGATCGAGGAAGCGGAGCTTCTCACGAAGACGTCGCGATCGTGGCAGCGATTCCAGATCGTCGCCACGTAGGCGACGAAGGCGACGCGAAAGTAAAACACCAAAGGATCGTCGCAGTAGGAAGGACGACCGAAACCGGAAGCGGAGACACCACCGGAAGAAGAGGCGGTCATCGGCGTCAACTGTAAGTACATTGTCTTGTACTACTGATAGTGCCTCTTCACGAAGCGTCTCCACGAAATCAAATGCAAGACGCTCAAAGAAACGTTGCACTAAATCTGGAACTAAGGAATCGGTGAATAATGTTTCTGCCCGTGAGTTGTTAAATTTGTTCAAGTCATTGCCTAGTTCACAAAATCATTTTTCAATAAACAACAATGCTATCCCGGAATTTGACCCCTCTAATAAAGAACAAACGGTCGAAATTTGGATTAATAAATTAGAGGAATGTTCTAAATTGTATGGATGGAGTGAACCACAATTGTTGCATTATTCCCTACCGAAGTTAATGGGGTTAGCAAAAGTGTGGTACCAAGGACTTTCTTCGGTTAATTTCACTTGGTCGGAATGGAAAGATAAATTAATTAAAACATTTCCATCCGTGCAAAATTATGCACAATTATTACAAGAAATGTTAGATAGGAAAGTTAAACACAATGAAACATTAGAGACATACTTTTACCACAAGATGAATTTATTAAATAGATGTGAAATATATGACAGGAAAGCGATAGACTGTATTATAAACGGGTTAGAAGACAGGAGTATGCGTTTAGGTGCTCAAGCAGCTAACTATAGCCAGCCCGAACAGTTATTAGCTTACTTACAAACGGTTAAATTAGAAGATAGTAAAGAGATTAGGAGACCATTCTTAAAGAAACGTTCTGAAGGGCAAAGTGACAATAATAGTAATAAGAGTAGTAGTAGTAGTACGATCAAGTGTTTTAATTGCGGGGAATTAGGTCACCCTAGTTTTAAATGCTCGAAACCACTTGTAACCTGTAATATCTGTAAAAGACTTGGACATCAATCAACTTCGTGTAGACGACTCTTGAGGAACACCATTGACAATAATACTAATAATAAAAACGGTGACAAAGCGGTATCGGAAGTAAAAATAGCAGGTGAATTAGACAGTAAATATGTACTAGCTATTAATGTTAACGGTAAATTAATGACTTGTTATGTTGATCTTGGAAGTCAGAGTACTCTCATTAGACAAAGTGATTTTGAAACATTAGGAGTGTCGTGCACTGATACACATTTGCCATCACTCAAAGGTTTTGGTGATACATTGATTAGTCCTATAGGTAAATCAATTGTTAACTTAACTGTTCAAGGCGTCTCTGCTGCAACAGAAGTATTGATAGTAAGAGACGATCTGCTTAAGTACCCAATATTATTAGGTCATACATTTACGGAACAAGCAGGCATGATTATTATTAAGACTGATGAACATTTGATTTTACAAAAACAAGTTTATGATAATGTAGTGGAAAAAGTAAAGTTAATAATTGAATCAAACACAAATATTATTTCTATGGCGGCTGTACCAATAAAGGTCGAAGATATTAATATGACTTGTACTGTTTATGTGCGTGGGTCCATACGTATGGTAAACAAAAACAAGTATTATATTATGCCCGGCGCTTATACAATCACTAACGGTTTTGGATGTGTTCTATTAGTAAATTTGGGTTTGGAACCCTTAAAATTAAATAAAAACATCTTACTCACAAGAGCTTCGATTATTAAATATAGTGATATTATAAATGTAAACAAAGTCGAAGTTCAAGAACCTGACGCTATTATAAATCAAATCTCGTTAGGAGATAAATTAACATCTGACGAGATTTTTAAATTAAACACTTTGTTACAAAAATACAGAGATTGTTTTTCATTTGGTTTAAGTGACTTAGGGCTAACAAATTTAACAGAAATGACCATAACTTTAAATGACACGATCCCTGTTGTGTACAGACCATATAGGCTAGCTCATGTTGAAAAAGAGAAAGTTAAGGGTATGATACGAGAAATGTTGGATAGCGGAATTATCACGGAATCAACTTCGTCTTACGCTAGTCCAATACTACTGGTCCAAAAGAAAACCGGCGACCAGCGCCTATGTGTAGATTACAGGGCATTGAATTCTAAAACTGTCAAGGAGCACTATCCATTACCAAGGGTGGAAGACCAAATTGACAGCCTTGGGGGTTATAAATACTTTGTAACATTAGATTTAGCATCTGGTTATTACCAGATACCAATAGCTCCTTCCTCGCAGGACAAAACTGCGTTTGTAACACCTGATGGGCAGTACCAGTTTACTCGTATGCCTTTCGGGTTAGCCAATGCACCTTCCGTCTTTCAAAAAACCATTAACAAAATGTTAAAAGATACAAGAAATAGTGAGGCCTTCGCTTTCATGGACGATATTATAATACCGTCGCAAAATGTTCAGCAAGGAATGGAGCGATTGGAAGCTGTGCTTCAGTTATTGAGAAATGCTGGCCTTACGCTTAAAGTTGCCAAATGTAAATTCTTTTATACTAAGATTGACTATCTGGGGTTTGAAATTTCGGAAGAGGGCGTTAGACCTGGTTCTACAAAAACTGAAGCCGTACGATTATATAAGGCACCTATAAACCAACATGAAGTACGACAATTTCTTGGGCTTGCAAGTTTTTTTAGGCGATTTGTTAAAGGATTTGCAATAATAGCTTCACCACTAACAAGACTATTAAAAAAAGACAGCAAATGGGAGTGGGGTCCAGACCAAGACCAATCATTTCTTTTATTAAAGTCAGAACTAATAAAACGGCCAATTCTGGCAATTTATAACCACCTGGCTAAAACTCAAGTTCATACCGATGCGTGTAAAACGGGCATTGCGGGTATACTTTTGCAAGAGGACGAATCGGGTAGGTGGCGAGCTGTTGCATATTACAGTCGGCAGACTAATTTCGAAGAGCAAAAGTATCATTCTTTTGAGCTTGAGACGCTAGCTGTAGTTGCTTCTATAAATCGATTTCGCGTTTATATTCTAGGAATAAAATTTACTATAGTTACAGATTGTAATGCATTACGAACCACCTTGTCGAAAAGAGATGTAATACCCAGAATAGCTAGGTGGTGGTTACAATTGCAAGAGTATGACTGTAGTATCGAATACCGGTCAGGAACTCGAATGAATCACGTAGACGCACTCAGCAGAAATGCGATTGAACAAAGTGTAGAGTCGGAACCAGTTTTCGATATCCTAGCGGTTGAAACGGAGGACTGGTTGGTTACTATGCAAAATGTAGACGATGAGATTAAAAAAATTAAACAGATATTAGAAGATTCTGATGCTAAAAACGTAATAGATATCTATAAAAATTACAAGGTTAAAAATGGGAAGGTCTATCGTGTAGTTAATGATCAGCTTAAATGGGTGGTGCCAAAAGGGGTGAGGTGGCAATTACTAAAAAAAAATCACGACGAATTAGGTCATTTTGGTATGGAGAAAACTCTAGATAAATTAAAAGATCTGTATTGGTTCCCTAAAATGAGGAAATTTGTGAAGAAATATGTTCAATCTTGTCTGGAATGTTCTTATCACAAAATACCCGGCGGTAAAAAACAGGGAATGCTTCATCCTATCCCAAAACTCGACCAACCTTTTCACACCATCCATTTAGATCATCTAGGACCGTTTGTTAAAAGTAAATCTAAAAATACCTACATATTAGTCCTTATCGATGCCTATACAAAATATATCAATCTATACGCTGTTAAAAATACAAAAACAAGGACAACTTTAAAAGTTTTAAACAATTACGTTAGTCTATTTGGTGTTCCAAGTAGGATTATAAGTGATAGAGGAACGTCCTTTACTAGTAAGGGTTTCAAAGATTACATAAATAAATTCGGTATACGTCATGTTTTAAACGCGGTTGCAACCCCCCGAGCGAATGGTCAAGTAGAGCGTTTCCATCGTACAATTTTAGCTTCACTTGCCACCAAAAATCATAATTGCTCTGAAAATGAATGGGATAGACACTTAGAGGAGATACAGTTAGCTTTAAATACAACGGTTAACAAAACTACTGGTAAAAGTCCATCAGAAGTATTATTCGGTATAAGAGTGCGAACTAAGGGAGATGGCATGATAGCTTCATTGTTAGATTGCGATGGAAACAGATCTAAAACATTAAGTGAAGTTAGGAACGAAGTAAATTTAAGAGTTTCGAATGAACAGGTTAAACAAAAAAATAGATTTGATAGAAAAAGAAAAGAGGCTATAATTTATAAAACGGGAGACTTGGTTAGAATCGAGAGGGAAATTGCAAATAATAACGGAAAATCAAAAAAGCTTTTACCTAAAATACAAGGCCCCTATAGAATAATTAAAGCATTAGATAATGATAGATATGTTGTGGAAGACACTCCTTTGACGCGAAAACAAAATAGAAGGTACGAAGCTGTTATATCAATAGATAAAATTCATCCATGGTTGACATATACTCAAAAGTACTTAGACGACACAGACGAGGGCTCAGATGAGTCCAACAAAGAATGTGAAGTAGACAATGACGATAACCAAGATGTTGATAATGATTAAGTGTGAAATTAACATTTATTATAACATAATATTTTTGCAATTGATTGTATTTATTACTTAGAAATATTCTAATAATTATGTTTTATGAGAAATTATATGATTGTAAAATTATTAACATAAGTTTTGAAGGTACAAGATGCATATGAGGCCGATAAGCCATTTTTGGGAGCATCTGTGTATCCATAAGAAGAATATTTGCATACTTAAGAGGCCAATAAGCCATTAAAGGAGTTTGCAAATACGTTGGTTGAGTGATAATGAATAATTATGATTTTTAATATAAGTTGATATTATATAGATGTAAAATTATGTTAAGTTAAAGGTACAAGATGCATATGAGGCCGATAAGCCAACTCTGGGAGCATCTGTGTATCTATAAGTAGAGTATCTGCATACACATGAGGCCAATAAGCCAAACGAAGGAGTATGTAAGATATTTTGACAAGGGTATTTCCACACATATGAGGCCGATAAGCCATTAAAAGAGTGTGCAAATACGTTGGTTGAGTAATAATGAAAATTATTTTGATTAGATATATGAGTTACTTATATTATAATTTATCCTTATTTTTTTTACAAGGCACATATGTATTGTATACGAGTTACGCTTTATTTATAAATTGATGGAACAATTTAAGGTTTACTAGATGGCCGAAGCAGTAAAGCTTGATTAAAAAAGAAACATGAATGATTGTACAATTTCAGTTTCTTATTGTGTAATTCATACTTATAGATTCCTTGTTGCATTGTATAAATTAACAGGTACGAGAGGACTCGTAAACTTCAGAATGGCCGACTGTTATATTTTAGTTATTTTGCATTAAGTTTTAGTTGCTCAATTGATCAAAATGTTATATTTTAGTTATTTTGCATTTAGTATTAGTCACTCAATTGATCAAAAGTGTTATATTTTGTCTGTGACAATTTCATGACGGTTGGTTTTTGGTTGAACGTTAAAAGTTTCTCATGTCATGGCATTCTGTTTTGAGCTGTAGAATTGGACGGAGTTGAACTTTAATTTAAACGTGTGGGTTCAGAAAAATATAACGAACAATAAGAAAAGTAGTGCTGTGCTTTATTTCGCCTCCTTACTTCTGGGCTTTATACTAGGTTGAGTGACACCTCCGTGCCTCGAGAAGCACGTCCCGGCTGTCATTTGTAGATATTCAGGGGCGTAGCTACCGCCGTATCTACCGTACCAATTATACGGGGCCCCCGAGCTACGGGGGCCCCGACGTGCGTAAGCAAAAATTAATAAAAACTTTCCATTTTTTTTTTATTTCAGAAATGACAAAAGTAAAAAAAAACAATTTCTTTTTTTTTTTCCGTGCAAGTTTCAAGCGTGCGTTCCAAAAGTCATCATCAGCTTTAATTGATGAGAAATCTTTACCCTTCATAAGGGCCCCCAAACACATTTTTATGCGGGGCCCCGCTAAGGCACGCTACGCCACTGTAGATATTTGACAGTCATAAAGTCATAACAGTTAGTCCAGTGGCTCGAAATTCGTATTATCCAGTGCCAACTGGGTTGTGGAGGTCAGATAGGCAGTCGCCATGTAAAATACTGGTATTCAGCTGCATCCGAAGAGAGGCGGCCTACACAGAGGAGAAAACGGGGTGATATTAATGAAAATACCTATTCGTACTTCACCATCTACATACAAATAATATCAAATTCTAATTAACCATAAAATCAGACAAATTACCCCTCTCAAACTTTAAAAGCAACGACACATTCTTAAAAAGTCAAAAACGAAGTGCGTACGACATCCTCTCTCATTTAATTCAACTTGATATATTTTCTGTGCGTACATAAGGTACATGTCCTACCGCCAGCGATTAGCGATTAGCAGGAGTCTGTGGGAGTAACTGAAAGACTTTTTTTTTAAACTTAATAGTTGTGAAAAAAAAAGCAAAAAAATCCCGCAAAAAATCTTTTGATAATATTTACTTTGTAACTAGTTATTAAGAAATCGTTGTCGTCCACATAGTTAGCGAAGAAAAAAATCGTTAGTATACGAAGCTAACTCGTTTAAATTAATATGGGCCAACGAATATGCGCATGCGAATGTATGCGTGTATGTAGATGTGATGATGAGTAAATTAAAGATTCTATTATGTTATTTAAGAATAGTTAATTCGTTTAGGAGTTTCGAGGGAACAAAGAAACAGCCAAACAGACATCAGGTACCTACATACTTACATACAGGTCAAACACATACCCGTCCTTTTGGGATTCACCGCAGTCGGATAAAAAAAGCGATATATTAGTAGTTAGTTTCACACACATCCACCGCTACGCATTCTCGCACATTTGCGGTGGGAACACAGCTTTACGTTCGGCTTTAAACTTACTGATATATTGTCTCCAGAATCAGAAATGTCGGGTAGAGGAATAACATATCGGAGCAGAAAATCGCATTGGAATTTCACGTACTTCCGTTTGTTTATATAAGTATTAATTAGAGTGTGACGGTTCACAGAGAAGAATTGAAAAGACAGGCCATCACGATGATGAGAATGGTCCAGTGATCGTTGTAAAAGCTTTGTAAATAATTACAACAACTCTGTGAAGCTCGAGGCTAAATAACTGGCCTTTTTTTTGGAGGTTGGGATATCATCAAATGACTCCTTCCGCTCTGGGCGGAGCGGCAGGGAGTGTCCGACTTCTACTGGCTAAAAACCACCCATGTTCCTTCTTAGCCCTTTGTGCAAATGCCATGTCAAGGCGAACTCCCATGTTATAAGGGACAAGCCCATTGCCATCCACAAGAAGCCCAATAAAAAGAACCAGCAATATAACATCTTTCAAAACACAAAATTAATAAAACAATATGTCACCCCAGTCAAAATAACTCTTTCATTTATTTATAGAACGAGACCAAAGACTTTGAATGTTTTTTTTTCTTCAAATATATTTTTGTCGTAAATCGGATCAGTGGTTTTTAATGGTCCATAATCTAATAAGCAGTTTCAAAGTCAAAATTAGCCATTCGCTACAAAGCTCAGGTTATTTAAGTTGGTTTTCTTCTGATTTACTACTTTGAAATATATGAGAGAATGTTTTTACTGCGTTTTTGTGTTACTGCGCTAAAATTAGCAAATGGGATCATTAAATAATTAATTCGGTGTCACGCTGACGGTCACTGGTGATACTCGTGTTTCGTTTCATGAAACTATTTGACAATGTCTCGTAAAGAGCTTGGCTAATTTTGATAAAATGAAAATGATATTTATATAAATAATGGGTGTTACAGTAACCTTAACGAAGCCAAAAGGCACTTATTACCAGTTCCAATTGATTGTCGTAATGGATGTTTTTTTTAATTTTTTTTTTATTATTATTTTTTTTTTTTTATAATAACTTTACTTTTTAAACACCTTCATGACCCCGTTCTATTAAATACATCCATCAGTAGGGTGTTTTGAGTGCGTTACATTGAATTTTACTGTAAAATGTGATTTTTTACCCAAAAAAAGTCGTTTCTAAAGAAAAATGTTTGTGTAGAGTAACTCAGTTTGATGAGCAGAATGCTTGCTTGACAGCTTCGTGAAGGCTCCGTTATCACCCTAGGTAACGAATTTATCTACGTATTCATTAGGTACTTATATTTACAACATTATCGATTAATAAGATTGCCAACTTTATCACTACAGCATTACATACAATTTTGGGTAGCTTGATTTGCTGGCATCTTAACGGCACTCAGAGCTAGTAAAGGTTTTGTATGTCAAATCTTTACGAAGTGATGGCTTATGTTATCACTAAACATCTCTGAGTGCGGCAGTAAGATACATAGGTACATAGGAACGGTGCAAATTAAATAAAAACTTTTTAAAAAGCAGCTTAGGTTCAAGCGTTAAAAACATCAAAATAAAAAACTCAAAACAAAAATACCCTATTCAATCACTAATTAATATCCCAATACTTTATTCGTAATAACTTAAAAAAAAAACACGAAACGTCAAAGTGACATTACACTTTTGACAGATTTATGCGACACTATCATAATATTAAAGGCTAGTAACACACGCACTACAAACGGGCACATATAAAAATAAATCGTGTCGCGTTAGAGGGACGTAGTAAATTTGTTTTTATGTGAAATTAAGATGTATGTCGTATTTTCTTGAGTTTATCGGCTGAGTGGTGTATTTTTAGTGTTGAACCTAGTTTACACTGGCGGGAGGTTACTTTGTTTGCTGTTTGTTGCATTTATTCATGTAATTTTTCCCAGAAAAAAACGTATAAGGCCCTGTTTCCACCAAAGCGGAGAGGAGATGTGCGGAAATCGGCCAATCACATTAGTAAAATTTACATCTGGTCTTTCGCCCTTCCTGTGATTGGTCGACATCCAAGTCGAGCAATAAAGCGGCACGGCCGTACCATCCTTTTCTCGAAACAGTTCAGGCCATTCTCGACCTCCTATAACTTCGTTGTAGATAAAACTAGAAGCCTGAAATTTTAGTAACCAATTAGGCGTTGTATAAACACGGTATAGTTCAAATTTCATTAAATTTTAACCAGTAGTTTACGAATTATAACTAATCAAAGTTCCTTAGTTTTGTCACACACTGACTGACTGAGCGATCATAAAACTCTAAGGCACTTCTAGCCGACATAGAAGCTTCAAATTCAGAATACAATTAGTATTTGGTGAATACCGGGCCTAAGCAGATTTAAAACACGCCTGTAATCCCCGCAAGGTTAGGAAGAGGTGTACATAAACACTAAACATTACGCCAGTTATGTTTTAAAAGTCCTATTTAATAGGAGGTGAGTCTATTTCTATCAACCGGGCACAAATTGAGACTCTGAGACTGCTACTGAGAAATTTCTAATGAATAAAACCCAATAACACTTTGCCCGACCTGAGAATCGAGCCCAAGACCTCATCCTCAGCAGTCGCGCTTGTGATCACTATACCAACGAGGCAGCCAACAAAAATTCATTAAAAAAGTAATAATATTATCTACACGCGTAGTATGGGGCGATTCTATCTCTATTCTACCAAGAATAGACAAAGTTTTGTAAACATTTTTTAATATTCTTTACAAAAATATTTATAAAAAGCATTTATTTAAAAATATTAAAAAATAGTTGCCCACCGGTATCGAGAACGAGGTCCAAGCTACCGGGAAATGAACCTTCTAACAATATTATTAATTACTAGCTGTTGCCAGCGGCTTCGCCCGCTACAACGCGAAAATTATCCCATGGGAAGATAAAAACGGGATAAAAACTATCCTATGTGTTAATTCAGGTTATAAAGTATTTGTGTACCAAATTTTATCCAAATCCGTTCAGTAGTTATTGCGTGAAAGAGTAACAAACATACACACTCACACACAAACTTTCGCCTTTATAATATTATTAGTGTGAAGTGTGAAATGTGATAATATTAGTGTGATTATTATATTATTACTAACATTAGTTATAAGTTATTGTATTTTTCTTTTTACTAATAAAATGGATTGTATTGTTGTCCGAAATTGATTAAATAATAATAATAATTATCCCATGTGCACCCAGCACTATAACTGATTCACATACGGCTTCAGCATTTTATTAAGTTAATTTACGACACTCGTCGGTGTACGAATAGCCTAAGATACTGAAATAAATTACGAGACTTTAAAGTTTTTAATGTTACTGCCATCTAATTGCAAATGAACGCTATTTTGTGGGAGTATTCGTTTGAAAATGTAGTTTTGTTCTATTTATTTGTCAAACTCGGTGAAGAAACAATGAGTTTTGTATTAAAAACACACTTAAATATTGTTAACTCATCTGCGTAACGTTTTCCTAACTATGTTGGGGTCGGCTTCCAGTCTTACCAGTATTTTACATGGAGCGACTGCCTATCTGACCTCCACCACCCAGTTATTACTGGGTAATACGATAACACCCCTTGTTCCACGTCGTGTCTCCAACTTGTTCCACCAAAGAATAGGGTAGTTGACAAAAAAAATCTAATTAGCCCGTCAGATAAATTTCCAAAAAATATTGAAGACATATTTTTTATTTTTCCGCAAAATTGAAAAAACGTTCAAAAATATTTAACTCCTTTTTACCGTCGTGGGCTTTTTCAAACCCTTGGTGAGACTGATTGTCAGACGTTTGGACCACTTATTACTTGACGACTATCAAATGGTCAAAGATCTACAATTGGCAGTCGGGACCAACAGCTTAACGTGTTTTCCGAGGCACGGAGGAAACTCGATATTTAATGGATCCACAGACCAACCTAGGCAAGCACGGCTTAACATGAAGATCAACCAAGTGGCTGTAATTATTTATCAACGAGTTCATCTACGTGTACAATACCATCATCATTCCATCTCGGAATCACCCACTGTTGGGTATTAAGTCTCCCCTTTTTTCAGCAATACCAACTTTATAATACTATTTTTTCTTTCAAGGTAAATGCTGCATTCGAAGAGTTGCGGATCAGAGCCAGGGCAGGTAGCGGGAGACTGCCCAAGCTGGAGATATTGCGAGCTGCTATACAGCATATAGAAAGGCTACAAGCTGCGTTAAGAGCGGCTGCTGTGGTAAGCATAGCATAGCGTAACGTTGCGTAGCATACCGAAACTTAGTGTAAGCACGTGGTAGCATAGCAATTGATGAGCAAAATACGATGCGTAGTTTTCAAAAACAACGCGTCTAAACAAACAGACGTGAATAGAATACCAACTGGTAGAGATTTTTTTGATATTTTGGAAAATTTTGTATTACTGTAAATGTGTAACATTGTGCGGAACATATATTGTGTTGTTTTGGTAGGAATTAATTAACCTGCATTTACTGGACACATTGTGTCACAATTAAAAAATATGGACAGAACACAGAACAAATTATGGACAAATGCAGAAAACTTTAGGGTATCCAAATGAAATCGCTCGTGTCACTGTAAACGGGAATGGTTCACATAATGGTGCTGGCAGCATTGCCACGTCTAATGGCAATGCTGAATCTTTGTCCAAGAAAAAGGCCAGCCCTCTGGTCACGATAAGAGCCGACCAATCGCGTGGCGATGTCCCGAAAGACTAGGAGGAGAGACCTCCTAGTCTTAATATCATGCTATAAGGAAGTAATAATAATCACATTATATTAATTCCAAAACACAAAATTCCAAGAACCCAAACTCCATTTTGCGACGACCAAAAAAGAAACCGCCATCAGCAATTAAAATGATAGGCTCGTCTATAACCGCGCGATTCCGTGTAAGTCTATTCTCAGGACTGCGCGTGCGCACGTGTAGCTATAAATTATCCGCGGACGTGGATAGATGACAATTTAACATCGCGACATGTATTGCTGAGTATATGTGGCATGTGGCTTCGGATGCGAGGATTTTGTATCTTCTAAGATATCATTTTTAATGCAAATATTCAGGACGAATATCTTAGAACCAGAAATTCGAACACATGTACCAAAAGGCACATGGGCCCGCGTGGTGGATTATAGCCCATCCCTCTCCTAGAGAAGAGGCTTGAGTCCCTGCTGTGGGAACATTATAGGCTGGCAACCCGCAGCCCCGACGGCTCCTGGTCCTGGGTTCAATTCCAGGGTCTGACAAAGTGTTATTGGGTTTTTTCCATCAGAAATTTCAGCAGCCACGGAGTCTGAATTTGTGCCCGTTTGATGGGATTAAGCTCTAGCCCCCTATGTCATGGGAGTATGGTTCTTGAACATGATCATCATCATTCTCTTGCCCTTATTCAAGTTAATTTGGTGTCGGCGCACCATGTCTTGTTCTTCCATACTTCTCTATTACTCGTCAGATTCATCTCATCAGACACCTCCTTTCTGGATATCCGATTCTTTACAGTGTAAGGTCCGGTTTCTACCAAAGCGGAGTCGAGGAGAGATGTGCCAAATTCGGCCAATCACAGGAAGGGCGAAACACCAGCTGTAGATTTTAACTAATGTGATTGGCCGATTTTCGCACATCTCCTCTCGTCTCCGCTCCTCTCCGCGTTGGAGGAAACCGGGCCTAATGATGGATGAACGGTGTAAAGTTTACACCGTCCATTCATCGTTTCTTTGGCCTTCCGCTACTCTTAAACCCATCCACAATCATACCCAATTTGCTATGACATTTTTGTCATGGGTCTTAACTTAACACATAAGTGGAGAAATGTGTAGAAAGTAGAAGAGAGTAAGGGAACTTCTGTCTTGCCATTTGGCAAGTGAACCTTTTCGTTCTTTCGCATTTAAAATGTCAGACTGTCAAGCTATCCATACTAAAGGGAGGATAAGAAAGGGAAGAAGAGGTGTTGAAGGAAAGATGAGCATTTCGTATAGGCTTAGAAGGTAACAACTACCAGCCGTTTAGAAATTTCCTTAAAAGGCTGTAAACACTCTGACTCCACGGCCCAAAAAAAAAGAAAAGTAGGAAATTATATTGTAATGGCTGACATGCAAAAATGAAACAAAAAAAACGTATTACGCCGACTCCAATTAACATGAAGATCTGAAACAGTCGCGTAGTCGTGCCAGCGACACAAAAACGAAAATTTCAACCGCGGTATTTGCAACTTAACCTCACAAATTGATCACAGCTTAGCCCTAACTCCTATTATAGATGTTCTAAGTAATTAAAAGCAGGTGCCTGTGTAAGTTGGCGAATCAGAACCACATTTGACAAGCTAACCGACGCGGCGCTCCCTGAAATAGACGCGCCGGAGACTTAGGGCGAGATTTGCAGATCGCACTTCATCGATCGATCGATTTAACTTTAAGTCATCATTATCAAAAAATATGTTTTTTCCTACTCTTCCGCTATTCTTTTCTGATTAATTTCGTTGCGGGATCCAAGAAAATTAAGTAATTGTGTCTCTGGTACTTCTTCGAGCTTCATAGTCTCGGCGCTTATCAGGTGGTCGCCACTGTTGATTCTGGTTTTCAGGATTTTCAATGGTGTGGGAATGGAGTAGCTTCTATCTTGCCTGTATCCCAATTCATTTGGGGTCGGCGCAGCATGTCTTCTTCTTCATAAAAAAGATTGCAACCTAGTTTTGGACAAAGGCATACTTTTTACTATCATAGTTTGTTCCCATGAGATGATTTCAGATGTAACCGGGGGCAAAGCCGTGGGTAAAATCTAGGCAGCAAATGAAACAAAAGGCGTGCAAGAATTTGCGTGTCAACGCAAAACACTTGACAGTTTCAAATCACTGGTCGAGTACAGTCGCGTATGTGTGGTCCATGCTATTATTAGAAGATGTATCTCTTTGTAACAGACAGATTGTTTGAACCATTGTTGTATGTTGGTATCTATTTGAGTTCTGATTTGATTTAGTGATTCGACGGTTCGGAAGATGTTTGTTTTGGTCGCCAATTAAAAGATAACAAGAATAATGCACACTGGCATAGACCAGGCTAAAACACACAAAAAAGGGTGCGAAATGAATATGGGAGGGTATACGAGTAGAGAAAGACCAAAGAAACGATGGCTGGACTGTATTAAGTATGATATGGTAAGAAAGGAGGGACACCTCCTTTCTTACATCATGAGATGACGAAAAACGGTGAGTTATGGAAGAGGAAGACATGCTGCGCCGAGCCCAAATGAATTAGGATAAGCGCAAGAGAATGGTGATGAGTTGGAAAGCCAAGTTGCCCAGCTGTGGGACACAATAGTAGGTATAACAATAAAAAATTGTTTCGCCTGTCTGGCATTAAGCCTTTGCATGAAGTAGCCAGAGTTTTCTATATGACAATGGAGCTTACCTCCATTGTCATATAGAAAACTCCGGCTAAACGGATATTGCGTATTTGTCTAAGCAGTACTGCCCTTTCAACTGTTAAATTGTTCCTCTTAACCACAAAATTGGTGATCTCACTAATAAAATAACTAAACATCTTCTTTTTTGTCTCTAGTTGGAGTCAGAAAACTGCAAGAGTTACATGGAGTCTCCCGTCACATCACAGCGGTCGTACGACACCAGAGAAACCAAGACGGAAAAAGAGAAACCATTTCTTAGTAGTGGGTATCTTCATCAGTACGGATTTGCAGGAAACCATGAATGCGCTGAAATGAAAGAAGAAAGAAAGAAAATTGTTTTTATTTGGCAAAAAATCCTTAAAAATTAACAAAACAAATTCAATATAATTAAAACTAATAATACCAAAAGGGCCTCAGCTCTGCATAATGCCAAATGGAAACACAATGTGCACCACCTGACGCTGATTTTCAGCTGCTGCCCACAAAGAAATGACAGCCCAACGCGAACGACTAAAAATGAAACACTGCTATCGAAAACTAAAATTGGCGTCCGTTGAATCTTTTCACTCGGGGCTGTAGGAGCGGCTGGATGGTATCCTGGTCGAATAAGTAGTAGATTGACAAAAAAACTAACCAACTTGCAAAGCCTCTCTCACTCTGGACTAGTGCCCATCAACGCCCCACGATCCATGGGGCTTTCAATTCCTCTAAGTTATTATTCTTCTTAGCGTATCGATGACAATTCAAATTTGGCGACGAGTTTAGCACTTTCAGTAGCTTCCATCAGCTCCTGTGATGTGCAAATAACAGGACAGGCAGTTACACATTTACACTCCAGCACGTGTAGTATGGCGATTCTATCTCTATTCTACCAAGAATAGACAAAGCTTTTTCCATACAATTTGACATGAAATTTTGCTACAATCTGTCATTTTGTCGATTCTTCCGTCGACAAAACCGTTTCTACGGTGGCCATGCTATGCGTGCTGGGCAGAGTCATCTATGAATCTTCATCTGGACAGGTTTTCCTTGCTTCGGTTGACCTGTGTCCGGATTCTGACTCTATTTAAAGACTTCTAGGTTAGTCATGGCAATTCATGTCTAGATTATGTATCCAATTTCCATAAAAACTACAAAAAAATGGTTTTAATTACATGCCCATCATGTTTGTTACAGATGACAACACATCTTGTGGAGTCAACAGCCTCGCCAGACTACGATGTATCGTGCAAGCTCTCTCAAGCAATAACAAAGACACGCCATGACACCATAGACTGTTAAATTGTAGATTATTTCATGTATACAGTACTGCTACTGAAACACAATATAAGTTTTTAAATTGATATGGCTAGTAACATTATCATTAACGGGATGTTTATCATGTTTACTGTTTGATATTATTAAGAGCGCGGCATAGAGATGATTGAGGGACGCACAGAACCCCGTCGGGGCTGCTGATTGTTCGCAAGAGATACCGCGGCCTCGACATGAAGGGCTAAGAAGGAACATGGGTGGTTTTTAGTCAGTAGAAGTCTGACACTCCCTTCCGCTCTGCCCAAGAGCGGGAGGGGTTATTTGATGATTTTCCACCCACCATAAAAAAAAAGGGTCGCACAGAACAGAAAGAAGTGGCAGAAGAGGGCTGACATGATGATGATGACCATTTGTCTCAAGTTCCCAATATTCCAAAATCGAGGTGTGAGTGACAGAGGTAACCACCAGGGTGGTAGTACCGTCAAACGAACAAGAAAGGACACTGCTGGGTCATAGGATTCCTCAATATGAAAGGGAATGGGTTTTACCTACCTAATCTACCACGTGGGTCCAGTGCGGGTTTGTAGACGTCACATATGTCCTCGATTTTTCATTCTAGGACATGCCGGTTTCCTCACGATGTTTTCCGTCACCGTTTTTTAAGAGCAGTGGTGTTAAAATAAATTACACAAAGTAATGTGCCTGGCTGGGTTCGAACCACGACTTACTGCTCGTATGTCGGGACGGCCATCATTGGGCCACTGCTGCTCTCCAAACAAACAGTTAACATGGTACATGTCCCATTTTCAGTATTAATGATTACTGAAATACAGTTACGTCGTGCCATGTTTTTATAGAATTTACAAATGAACAGGTTATAGTTAGGTATGTACCGAGGTACCTATTTATTGTTAATAAATGATTATTGTATTAATATTGTAATGTATAAATTGTGTAAGAATATCTATCGAATTATGCTCAATATTTGAGATTAAATGAAATTTTATATAATTGAAGTTTTATCTATTTTCTTGACACTTTGAATAAGTTACAGTCTCTAACATTGGCAGACAAGATCCCCCAAATCTAATGTCTAAACTAGAAAGAGGAAATTTCTGGAAAAAGTTTACAACCCGGCCCAAAAAGACAGCGGTCGCGACCGCTGTCTGAGGAGCTTTTTGGGCCCGGACCCACATCACCAAGTGCGGCCTTTCCAGTGCGCTGGATAGGCCGCACTTGGTGATGTGGATCCGAAGGGAGTAGCATCCAATTTAATCCAATCTAATTTTCCAGAAGAATCATTGAAGTATTTTCATTTTACTTGAGGACTTTAAAACCAAACTTAGTCCTCAAAATCAGTTTGTAAAACGATGCAATAGGGGATCGGACAAAAAAATTCAAATTAGTCCGTCAGATAGATTTCCAAAAAACATTGAACACATTTTTTCTTTTTTCACATAAACAAAAAATTAAGACGATACAGTGCTTCAAAAACTCCTCGAAAACGTCACATGTCAGTACATTTTTTACCTACAAATGACGTCACAACCCCCCACTCATGATCTTTGACGCGTTTTATCTTCGTCAATTTTTATTAATTTGATAAAACAAAAAACACGTATCCAATATTTTTAGATAATCTAACTGACGAACTAATTAGAATCATATTTTTTTGACTCAGTCCGATCCCCTAATGCATCCTCTCATACCGAGAAAAAAGCATCAGATTGCGAGCACGCTCTCCCAGACCTTACAATTTCATACATGTAAGTAGGTAAGTACATAATTATGTGCCAACGAACCAAGCTTACCCCACACCATTTTCCTTCTCCAGTCACCCAGTGAATTCAAAATGATAACATTCATATAATTATGATACTGCTGAAGTAACCTTAATTTTATTTCGAGCCCAGTTGGGACCGCGGCTAATGGCATAGCGGTAAAACGCGTGCGCTTGCGTCGGTGGGCGGGGCTTGGCACTAGTAACGCTCCGCCCATTGGAAGTTTAATAGTGTTATGGTTATTCAACAGGTTATTTGCAGTAATTTAAGGTTTGTTTGTTTGTTTAATCAAAGTGAAATTCAAAAGTAAATACAAGATTCTTAATTTTCTTTTGTATGAATGAATGAGAAACACCTTTGTGATAAGGAAAAATTGTGGTACCTAATCGAGATAGAGAATTTCAGATCGAACTGTTTTATTGGATTTTGTATCTGGAATTTCTTACTCGCTGTCACGGAGTCTAGATGTGGGCCTGGTCGGTGGCAATAGTTTCGGCCCAATATTACAATCGAAAACGGTGCGAGCGACAAAGACACGAAGTGGCAAAGTTGAAATTCGGAAAGAGTCATCATCATCATCAGCCTATAGTGTTCCCACTGCAGGGACTCAGGCCTCCTCTGTAGGAGAGAGGGGATGGGCTATAATCCATCACGCGGGCCCAGTGTGGGTTGGTAGATGTCACATGTCTTCGAATTTTTGGTTCTAAGACATGCCGGTTTCCTCGCGATGTTTTCCTACACCGGTTTGAGAGCAGCGGTGATGAAATAAATTAAGGTTCAAACCCACGACCTACTGTTCGTAAGTCGGGGCCGACACCACGGGCCACCGCTGCTCCAAGAGTACATCGCCATCTCTTAAATAAACTAAATTACTTACTCATATTTGAAACTCCCAGAAAACTTTCCTGATAAAACTACCAAATCATCATTCTCTTGCCCTAGGCTTATCCCAATTCATTTTGGGGTCGGCGGAGCATGTGTTCTTCTTCCTTATGTGCTTATATAAAACTCCCAAATGACTGTAATAATTATGACTACTGTCTTACAACTGCCATAGAAAGGGCTGGGCAGAGTTGTTAATTATGTAACTGTCAAAATATTTACTTGCCCACTCATACATACATTATTTAGAGCAGCCACGCCTTTAAACTATTAACGGAGATACACGTGTGTGAATTCTATTAAAAGCTTGCAATCCAATTTTTTTAACACTTTTTTTATAATAAGTACTTACAAAACATAACATTTATTTATTTTCAGGCAACTTTGGCCCATTGACATCCCTTTTTTTTTGTTTTGGCGGGTGGAAAACCATCAAAAAACCCCCGCTCTTGGGCAGAGCGAAAGGGAGTGTCAGACTTCTACTGACTAAAAACCACCCATGTTCCTCTTAGCCCTTCATGTCGAGACTGCGGTATCTCTTGCGAACAACCCGCAGCCCCGACGGGACCCGCAGCCCCGACGGGCCCATTGACATATCTTACAGACTAATAAACATTTGATACACAATTTTTGTTAGTAAATAGAACCAGAAAACTGCATTAGTAGTTGCCCGTGGAAGCCACGGAACATCCACTCATTACGGGGAAAAGTCCTTTCCAAGACTACCGGGAAGGTACCTACTGCGTACTACTGTGCGGATCTCAAATGAATTTGAAGTCCCCAGCAAGGGCTTACATTAGCCATCATCATTATCATCAGCCTATATCAGTAGACTGCTGGATATAGGCCTCCTCAATCGTACCACACTCGACTCGATTTTCAGCAAGTCTCATCCAGTTCCCCAGTCACCCTGTGACTGAAGATCGTCACTCCACTGAGCCTGCAATGAGGGTGTCCCTCCTTACGTTTGCCGATTCACTGTCTCCACTCAAGAAAGACGTGTGCTGCATTCATCGGTTCTACAGCTATTATGGCCGGCCTAGTTCCACTTCAGCTTATTTATTCTGTGTGCTAAGCCGACAACTCAAGTTCTCTGTCTGATCACCTCGTTCCGGATGCGTTCCTGCATAGATACTCCAAGTAGCAGTACGTAGAACTTACCAACTAAATTATAAAACAATAAATGTCGGCGCGCTAAGGGCACCACCTGTGGGGTTCAGACTTCAGACCTCGCCTCGAGGTAAGTAGGGACCAGCATGCCGCAAGTGCTGGATGCTGAGCCCTTCATGACCAGGCGATTTACCCCTTGTCCTATGACTGGGAAGTCCGATTTACTTTAGGATAGATAGCAGTTCCAGCCTAATGATGTAACCGTAGGACTGCCGATTCATAGGTCTGAGTTCGAACCCAAGACACGATCCTCAAATTTTGGATTCATGTGCGTTTTGTATAATTATCTTTTGCTTCGGTGAAGGAAAACATCGTGAGGAAACCAGCGCCATGTTTAAGAGATATTTCTCGAGGGTATTAAGGCCAAATCAGAGACCGCCGCGAAGAACAGCTACCGCCCGAAAACGAACTGCAGTGGCCAATCTGAAAATATCTCACCCGATTGCGAGCCCAGGTTGGCCGCTGTAGATATAATCTGGCTAAATGGGGTACCCTAGACCCATCCCAAACAAATTGCCAGTGTGGAGCCCCACTGGAGGATATACGCCACCTCCTATCCTGCTCATCCTGCACAACCACTTGCACCTTTCAGGATTTACTCGAAGCAAATGATAGAGCTGTGCAGGTGGCTATATACTGGTCTGACACAATTTGAGATCGAAAGAAGAAGAGGCCCGTGGGCGGCATAAAAACTAACACCAGGACTCACCAGGTTAGGCATTAGCCACACGATAAAAAAGAAAGAAGACCAAAATAATCTTCGCGTTGCTGCAGAATTACGGTCACTAACAACATGTTTAAGGTGTGAGTGCAGCTTAAAATTGTAAAGTTGATGTTTTCAACTATTATTGAATTATAAATTATTATAACAATAAAAATAACACATAACATCACGCCTGTAATCCCCGAAGAGATAGGGAGAGGTGTACAGTCAGCATCAAAATTTACTCAAAGTTTCCAACCTGGTTTTTTAAATAAAAACTTGTTAGATATTACCCGTTACGCGAACAAGTTATTGAAGAGTAATGAATATTATTATCTTCTGAAACATTAAAAATAATAACTGCTATTTAATTGCTGGCCGTACCTGACAGTACACCCACATTAAATTAACATAATAATTATGATGTACATATTGTAATTATAATTAGTGTGGGTATATTAATTATAGTTACAAAACATCATAATTATAATGTTTTGAGTCGTTGTAATGACTAATTACAGTACATTTATACATCCAGTAGATTAATTACCTTTTCTAATCCCAAAGCCTGCCATAGTATTTTATACCCTTTGCCCTAAGCTGCTGTTATTATTTAGGGCCATCTTCAAGGTTAAGCAGCGCTTGCCAAGGTCGACCCGTAGATGTGTGACAATGTATTATATACCGTGGTTCATCCGTGCCTCGGATAACATGTTTTGTTGATGGTCTCGGCTGTCATTTAATTTTGTAGATCTTCGACAATGGTCAGACACAGGTAGTAGATAGTGGCCGAAAGTCTGACATGGTTGTCAGACTTTCGGTCTTGCGAAGGGGTAGGTACTCGTATATTTATATTGTATAGTAGCCCTACTGACCGTCTTCATTCATGGGAGCCTATCTCAGTTGACATTAGCTAAGGCGTTATTTCCTTAAATATGTTGGGTTGTTCGAGAGATACCGAGGCACCGGACACAAAGGGCTTAGAAGGAACATGGGTGGTTTTTAGTCAGTAGTAGTCTAACACTCCCTACCGCTCCGCCCAGAGCGGGGGGAGTCATTTGATGATTTCCCACACTACAAAAAAAGGGTTAAATATGTACCTAATCTTGCCAAGTTTCAAGTAAATTGGATCTTGCATTTCGATTTTTTATTGTAACTTAAAAACCCTGTCGCGGTCCTCCTGCATAGATTTGGGGGATGTAACCTTAGCCAGGTTTATTCTTTTCATTACAAGGCATATAATGGTTTCATTTACACAATACTTGGTAAACGGCTTCAGAGAGGAGGATCTATTTAGACCTCGCATAACTCAATCAAAAATAATTTTGCAATAAAACAACAAAATAGTTTTAAAAACATTATTATTAAGTAAAAATGTAACATTTTACAAAAATATATTTACATGTATAGGTACATATACTAGGTACAGTCAGCGGCATGTTACATATTACATAACTAGACATAAAGACAAAGAATTTTCAATTCAATTACAATAATGTCCTAAATATAAGCTTAAATGCCACAAGGTTTATTTTCGCGTGGCAATAGGATCCGACTGACTCAAAAAAATATGATTCTGTTTAGTCCGTCAGTTAGATTATCGAAAAATATTGGATACGTGTTTTTTGTTTTATCAAATTAATAAAAATTGAAGAAAATAAAACGTGTCAAAGATCATGAGTGGGGGCTTGTGACGTCACTACGTGGTAAAAAATGTACTGCATTGCGACGTTACACAACTTTTCGCAGCACTGTATCGTCTTCATTTTTTGTTTACGTGAAAAAAGAAAAAATATGTTTTCAATATTTTTTGGAAATCTATCTGACGGACTAATTAGATTTTTTTTGTCAACTTTTCTCACGCTGGTCGGCTCAATCCGCCATATTGGATTTTTAAAACTTTCAGTACCAAGCACCCAGCATAAGAGTGGAACAAAAATTCGTTTGTGTGCACACAACCCGCCTCAGAATCGTCGCTAAACGTAGCTATAGAAGACTTGCGCTCACAGGCCTACAAATAAAAATGGATAATTTAAACTTGGCAGTGAAAGTGAATACGATTTCAATAGACTTGCGGTTTTTTACAAAATAACCACAGATATAGATACACCTAATTAACGCAAGTATCACGATCCGTATGAAAACCAAGCGTGCCATTTTTTTGACTATCTTTCGAGGTCATAAACACTATTTAGTTACTATACAAACAGGTTACTATTAAAAAAAAGACTACGTTTTTGTTCATCTAATGTCCAGTATTATGTTTTTTAGCATACTCTGTAAAGTTGTATCCAGTTTGGCTAGGACACTGCAGGCTTGAAACACATCATTGTCTGAAAAAAGATGATTCCGTGTATCGGAAGCCACGTATAAGCCGGTGGTCCCGGCCGCCAAATGGCGGTTGTCAAACCATGTTAGAGGCCCTTGAGGCGGGTTAGAAACTCTGACACTAGGGTGTGTGGGGTCGTCAGACCTTACTGCCCACACGATACGAAGAAGTTCTTGAGTTGTAACGTTGTACAATTAGCTTGCTGCGACAGTAACCTCGTTATGCATAAAATATTTAAACCAAACACGCGAAGTAGGTGCTCTTGCGTTATTTTAGTATATCTATATATTTTCAAATAACCTTGCAGCACTTAATTTGTGCATGAAAATGTCTTTTTAAACATGACATTGGGGCCATAGTGATGTTTTCTTTTTATCGTAAGTTATGAGAGAAATTTTATAAAAGTTGAAAAAAGGTGATATAATTTTTTTTAATGGTGATTTTAATATCAGACTTGATTTTTTTTTCATAATATAGTTATATAATTAGAGTGCAATATTGTGATCTCTACTTAAAAATCCTGTTTTATTAGTTTAATTGGCCATAGTATTTTTTCAATATTTGTTGAAAAAAAAATTGAATTGTTAATAATTAAAATAGGGTATCTTCATCAAAAGAAAAATCCTTTAGTCTCTTGAATTAACTTCATGAAACGTAACTGTTCCTAATTTTTTCTTAAAAAAAATAATCTTTTTTTTATTTTTACTAGGTATTTTGATCAAAATCATTAATTTAAGTAAATGGTAAAGAAATTGTATACACCCAGTTATATTTAAATCTCATTGAAGGGGTGGGACGAAAAGAAAATTTGATTTTAATCACAAACGGTCACAGATAAGAAATTATTTAAATAAAATTGTGACAATAAAAAAAACGTGACAATTATAATATTATGACGCTGATTGCAATATCCTAATCGCCTATAGACATTTAAAATAAAACTTACATTTTTATTTTAAAATATCAAAAAAAAAACATTACACTTACATCGTTTTCGTGTGAAATAAACAAATGCATGGTTAAAACTAAATAAAAAATAATATTTATACAGAATGAGTTAGCTCAAAATACTTTCGACGCCTAAAGTATATATAAAAAAGAAATAATACATCGTTCAAAAGCAAAACTTAAAATTATCACTTTTATACGAATTATTATTTATATTTCTATGGCTAAAGTTAAAATATCTGGACTGGTTCTATTCAATACCATCATCGCTTACAGAGTACGGTCCGCAACAGAAGAAGCTTAACATTTCGACATTTTAATTATTTGATGTAAGTACAGGACTCCAGGTATTATTTTTGATGTTTCAGCAGATTATTTTAAATATTCCTGACTCTTCAATAACTTGTTAGTAACGAGTAATGTCTCACAAGTTTTTATTAAGAAACCTGCTTGACTAATGTTAATCTACTTCTGATGTACTTTCTTGATAATTTAAAAAATCATATTTAAAAAAAGGAGTTACGAGTGCGGCTTGCTAACTTTACTATACGACTTTAATTTTTAAGAAAAACCAAACGGAATATTTGCCAAATGGATTGTGGAGGTCAATAAGGTCGCTCCATGTAAAATACTGGCATTCAGCTGCATCCGGTTAGATTGGAAGCCGACCCCAACATAGTTGAGAAAAGGCTATAGTTGCTGCCAGTTAAGCTATCAAAAGCGGTCATTGACCCACCTATATTTATTAAAGTTCTTAACTTAAAATACAAAAATAAGCCTGTTCATGTCTTGAATCGTCTTCTACCGTGATCTTCAACATTTTTACTAATGAAAAACGATACATTATTCATTTGTTTTAGTTCGTACGAAGAGATATTAGGGAAAGGGCAATGACCGCTATTGCGATCTTAATTGGCAGCAACTACACGCAGATTATGATTTGTTTTTTTCTTTTTTGTACATAGCCTGTAAAAACATTTTTTTTTTACTTTTGATAAATCGTATACGTTATTCAAGCATGAACCATATTTCATATAAAATTAGCTTTTCAATAGTAAAATTGCTGCAAAGTTAAGTTAGCCATCATTTTTCAATTAAATATACAACTTTAACAATAAGAGCTACATTTTAAAGTCATAGGAAAAAGGACGGGTTACATCCATCACGCCTGTAACCCCCGAAGGGCTTCGCAGAGGTGTACCAAAATAGTGCAGCCCCATTTCGCCACTTATGTTCAAGGTTAAACAAATGTGACTTGACTAGAGCAGTGGTGGCTCAGTGGTAGCGGCCCCGACTGACGAACAGTGAGTCGTGGGTTCGAACCCAGTCAGGCGCATTACTTTGTGTAACTTATTTCATCACCACTGCTCTCAAAACGGTGAAGGAAAACATCGTGAGGAAACCGGCATGTCTTAGAACCAAAAATATGAAGACATGTGACGTCTACCAATCCGCACTGGGCCCGCGTGGTGGATCATAGCACATCCCTCTCCTAGAGAGGAGGCCTGAGTCCCTGCAATGCGAACATTATAAGCTGATGATGATGAATGTGACTTTACAGAGTAATAATGATTAAAATAGTATGAAGGTGTTTAACTATATAATAATCTACCGGCAGATATCAGGAGCACATCTTCTTTTAACGTATTCAAAACCAAACTCAAGCAGTACGTCATTATCAACACAAAATTATTGAGTTAACGTTTCTATATCATAATATTAAGTTAGTCTTTCAAACCAACATGTCAACATCGTACCTACCTACATTAAGATAATAAAACTGTTAGCTACTGGACTACATGTTACCCTAGATAAGTGTTTATTCGTTAAGTGAACAATGTGTGTTCTTTTAGAATAAATAAAGAATCTTTAAACCCAAAATCACCAATACAACCCTCTTAGTTGATATAACTTCCTGGAATGCTTTTTTTTAACGTAAGAAAATTCGAATTTCGCGGGCTAACTTGAAGGATTCACCTTAAGTGCCTTGTATTAGGGGGTGATCCTATTCAATCGGGCTCAAATCTAGGCTCTGTGGCTACTACTGAGAAATTCCTGATTGGAACACTCGAAAACAATTTGCCCGATCCTGGAATCGAACCCAGGACTTCATGATCGGCAGTCGAGATTGCAACCACTAGACCAACGAGGCAGCTCTGCAATGTGTCACTGCAGGGACTCAGGCCTCCTCTCTAGGAGAAGGATGGGCTATAATCGACTACGCGGGCCCAGTGCGGGTTGGTAGATGTCACATGTCTTCGAATTCTTGGTTCTAAGACATGGTCTCCTCACGATGTTGTACTTTACCGTTTGAGAGCAGTGCTGATGAAAAAATGATGGAAGATAGAATTTCGAATGTAGCTCTTATTCTCAAGTAATTAAGGCCTAAGGCCAGGCTGGACTTTGAAGGCTTTTAAGCTAATAAGGCCGTTGATACCAATATTTTAAATCAATATTTAGCATCTACTTACAAAATACATCATTATTACCGTATTAGCAATATATACAGACATGATATTGGACAAATATATGCATATATAAAGTTTTATTAACTTGGCAGAGCATCTCGCTTGAACTCTTCAAAGTGGGGAGCAGAAGTGTTAAGTAAAACCACATTTTGGAAATTATATTCAAGTCTGAACAATAGGGGCCAACATTTTGTCTATCAACCGGCTATAGGGTTCTCATCCGACATGTCTAACTTTTTAGACCTCCTTTATGTCCTTCCTTGATTTGTCCGGTCTTATTCGACTCAAATGTTTTTTTTTATTGACCTAAAATGTTGATCGAAAAGTTTTTTTTTTCTCTCATCTCGCAGTTCAACCTAGGAGGTTGTCGAATGCTTAACCGGACTTTCTTGTGGGTGCCTTGAACGTAAGGCCTCCCTCCAACCAGGGCAGACCAAGAGAGCAAACAAACAGCGACTACACGTTAAGGGCACCCCTGTGGGGTACGAGCCTCGGTTCAGACTGTCGCTGGGGGAGGACAGCAAAGGGACAGCTGGATCTAAGTGGTATATATGGAATATAGGCTCAGCCACACGAGCTGGCTCGAGCGAGAATCGAGCAGGTTTGATAATTCATTACCAAGTTAATATAACTTTACCAAAAAGTCTTTTTTAGATATTTCCATTAGTTCCATAATTAATTTTAGCGTAAGTATCTTACGTCTTTCGTTTGTTATTATTATTTTATACTTACTTACTATTTATATCGAATTTATATTGCACAAACTACGAAGTTATAACTAACATATAAAAATATGGTGAATTTTATGGTTTCTATGCAAAAAGCCCACCACTCTATTCCTAAACCACTGTAACTCTTGTACGCCAGAATCAACCGTGGCGACCATCAGAAAAGCGCCGAGACAATGAAGCCCGACGAAGTCCCAGAAAAACGATTTAACTGTCTTGGATCCAGCAACGAAATTAATCACAAAAAAATAGCGGAGGAGTAGGAAAAACATAATTTTCACTTCCCTCCATATCAGCAGGAGACAGAACAGAACAAGGCTGATTTTGATTATAATAATTCCCAATTTTATATTATTTTTAGTAAGTGATTCGACTGAGAAACCAGGGATCGTGAGTTCGAGTCTTGCCTGGTGTAAAATAAGATTTAATTTGCCAAAATCCATAATTATACAAAAAATCTATGTAATTATATTTCTTTTAAATAATATTTATGCAATATAAATTCAATTCAGCACCTGACATTTCACAGCATTTGTTTTGTAAAATTATACAATTTAAGAATACTCCGTAAGTTTAATTTAAAAATTACCTAAAAATAAACAATTTGAAATATTTTTCTATCAAAATTCTAAGAAAAAGACTTGCACAGATGAATAAAATGTCTTGAATAATGGGAAGACAACAAAACTGATACAGTTAGGGTTCCGATTTTTCCTTATAACATAACATCACGCCTGTAATCCCCGAAGGGTTAGGTAGAGGTTCCTCATAAAACACCCACATTTCACCGGTTATGTTTAAGACCCATTATAATAAGGGGCGAGCCTATTGCCATCAACCGGACACAAATCCGGACTCCGTGGCTGCTACTAAGACATTCTTCATAGAAAATCCCAATAATACTTTGCCTGACCCGGGAACCGAACGCAGGGCCTTATGATCAACAGCCACACTTGCAACCACTAGACCAAGAAGGCAGCAATGTCTTATGATGTACGGAACCCTACAAAACCGTGTCTTTTCTGGTATCCAAAATGGGGTCATGTTTTTAGGCCAATATTCAGTTCAATTTATATTATATAGTAATAAATATGTTCTAAAATACAATGAGCTGTGAATCTGTCAAGTGTAATGTCATATTTAAGTTCCTAATATCACTTGGTGTGAGTTTCATCACGCGTTGCCCAGCAATTCACTAGAAAGAAGAAATAAAATAGGTTAAAATATTGTACATGACCAGTACAACCATTGTTGTTAATCTAGATACAAATAAATACATTTGATTTGTACGATTGTAAATTTAAATAAACAGCTTTTTATTGGATACATATAATAATAATAATAAATAATAATAATAATAATAAATCTTTATTTATCTCCACAAATTACATAATCAACGTGAGCATAAAACAGTCAGACACAGAAATTTTGACAAATTGTGTAATCTGTTGGAGATCTGGAGTCCAAACTAAGCCTAGGCCTGTATTTTAGAGCTCCAGGCCCACATTCAAAAAAAGAAAGAAGTAAGAAAAAAAAAGTCTAAGGGTGTTAAAATGTCCCGTCGGGGCTGCGGGTTGTTCGCCTCGACATGAAGGGCTAAGAAGGAACATGGGTGGTTTTTAGTTAGTAGAAGTCTGACACTCCCTTCCGCTCTGCCCAAGAGTGGGAGGGGTTATTTGATGATTTCCCACCCCCCAAAAAAAAAAAGGATGTTAAAATGTCATTGTGATATTTTTTTTGTTCTGGACCATACCTGGAAACCTTTTAGTTACAGAGTTATTGAAGAACAAAGTTCAAAAATATTCACTTTTTTTTTGGGTACCAGGTTTTAAGGTTTTTTTTAATTACCTCCACGACCCCTTTAATATTCAAAGCATCCATCAGCACAATGTTTTGAGTTTGAAAAAATCACGTTTTACGAGAAAACTCTGTTGGGACATCACTATTTAGTATGTAAATAGTGTGCACATCACTAGATGTTATCTATGTATCCGGTTCCTATTTGTCATTCCAGTTAGACACTCTAATGTCGGTTCCCGTCTGGGATACTACGAACCGTCTGTCTGTATCTATTACTTATAACATGTAGTAATAAACCAAGTCAACTTCACTGGTGTCTCATTCAACAAGCCTACAGAACATAACAAACTCAACAAACAAATCGACTTTTAACGTAAAACGCGATTTTTCACCTCGAAACAAAAATCGTTTCCCAGCAATAATTTATAAATTTTGGTCTGTATGTTTGTTTCGGCAAATCTCCGAAACGGCTGGGTTATATATAAAGATGTAACAAGAATACAACTCACTTTGTTAGTTCTCGCGTAGTCATCGCTCCCGTGAGTCCGGAACGCGACCGCGATCGACTTAACTGTGCTCTTCGCTCGGCTGAAAATAAATACAGATATAAGTTATGCTAAAAAAATATGATTGAGGGTCAAAGGTATAATTATTTTTAGGAAATCGTGAGATGACAAGAAACAGAGAAGTATGGAACAAGAAGACATGCTGCGCCGACCCCAAATAAATTGGGATAAGGGCAAGAGAATGATGACGATGAGTAAAGAATATTAAAATTATTATTTTGTAATTATTATTCTGATTACAAGAATAATAATTTTATTATCAGGCAACTAAGGCTCTAAACTGTCCCGCCGGGGCTGCGGGTTGTTCTAAAGAGATACCGCGGCCTCGGCACAAGGGCTGAGAAGGAACATGGGTGGTTTTTAGTCAGTAGAAGTTTTCAGCCAAAAAAAATAGAATGTCTCTAAACAGTATCTTTTGTTCAGCTAAAAATGCCTATACACGCAGTTTATTTTAATATACATTAAATATTAGATACAAACTAAATGTAAGGAACAAAATAAAGCTAAATAAATAAATAAATTGGAGGGTTGGACCAGAGTTCATACAAATGCTGACATCGATCGTTTATGAAACGTTATTGTAAATATATCATGGGATGTGTGCATATGTGTGATACCATGCAGTAATTACAAAAAAACATTATAAAATGTGCAACAATGAAAGAATATCCGTGTGCAATGTTACTCTAATATAGATGATGGAAAATATAATATAATATAATTATCATGTATAATATCTAAAATTTCTTGATAGATAGTCGTGCGTACAGCTAGCAACACAAATATATATGCACTTTGAAACATTCAGAAAGAATTTTCACCTACTGTATTTATATCATTTTCAGGTTACATAACAAAAATAATATTTTGGACCGATAGTATCATAAAGTAGGTCATATCTCAGTTGCAATGGTAATTTGACTAGAAATTCGCATTTGAACTTAGTCAAGTGTTTATATATTATTGCTCCAGACTGTATAAGCAAAATTGAACTCTATGATATCACTACTGCAGTGTGCACTGTTAAACGTGACATACCTTGCAATCGGTGCAGTATTGACAGAACTAGTCCTTCGCCGTCGCTTACGTCCTCTGTGATAGCGTGTGTTAACATAGTTGTGCTTTAAAAATGAGTGGTTACCCTAGTAGTGGGTGGTTACCCCAGTAGTAGGTTTTTACCCCAGTAATGGGTTGTTACCCTAGTAGTGCCTGATAAATGATACCCTAGTAGTGTGTGGTAACACAGCGAGTAATTACTCTATGTTTTGTGTACTGTTAAATAGTGGGTGACCTAGGGTGGTAATGTGTCAAGTAACATCAGCTACCTACTAATTAGTCCGTCAGATAGATTTCCAAAAATTTTGGACACATATATTTTCATTTTTCACGTAAACAAAAAACGAAGACGATACAGAGCTTCAAAACACGTGTGACGTCACATTGCAGTACATTTTTTACCACGTAGTGATGTCACAAGCCCTCACTCATGATCTTTGACACGTTTTATCTTCGAAATTTTTTATTAATTTGATAAAACAAAGAACACTTACGTATCCAATCTTTTTCGATAATCTAACACTGAGGGACTTAACACAATCAAGTTTTTTTTTGTCAGGAAACAATCCTATTCTAGAGTCCAACTGGTAATTAAATTGTATGTGTTGTGTGGGTTAACGATAAACAGGTGATTTATTACCCTAACGGTACGCGTACACCAAATCCGTCATCGGCCGAAGTATGCTCGGGCGTCATCGGCCGAATTCGGCCGATCAAATCAAACGTAAGTAAATGGAAGAGAGTGCATACACTGCTACTACCGACGTCGTCGGATGACGCCCGAAAACGGACGATTAACTGACGAGTCCGAACGTGTTTGGATTTTTTGTCAGTTTTACCGACTTCTTTCTGCGATCGAGTCGTTATTTGGATCAAGAATGGATATTCTTTTTTTATTATTTTTGTAGTTCCTGTGCTTGTCCCAAATAAATATTTTTCTTTCTTTCTTTTTTTCTTATATTGAAAAATTAATTACTTGCATTTATTATTATTATTTACATTATTTATTTAAGCTGTTGCCAGCGGCTTCGCCCGCTACAACTCGAAAATTATCCCACGGGAAGATAAAATCGGGATAAAAACTATCCTATGTGTTAATTCAGGTTATAAACTATCTGTGTACCAAATTTTATCCAAATCCGTTCAGTAGTTTTTGCGTGAAAGAGTAACAAACATCCACACATCCATTCTCACAAACTTTCACATTTATAATATTAGTAGGATTACGTCGACTTCGACGAACAAAATTGCGGTATACATTTTCTAAAAAATACATTTCTTCGAAATCCTCCATTTTTAAAAACACGTCTGTACTCTGTAGTTGCACAGTTCAGACTTCATAAGTTCCACCGACAACGGCCGTTATCGTCTGCAGTGTATTCAGTTGAACGTCCGAGTTACTCGTCCGAGTAGTTCTGTCCGCCATCGGCCGACAAAATCGGTTTTAGTGTACGCGTACCGTTAGTATTTGTGATTAAGTAGGTGGTGTGTGGGTGACCCTAGCCACTTTATTTCAAGTATATGTATACTAAGTTATTACCAATTAGAGTTAGGTACGTGGACGTGTATGATACTACAATGGGTGACATGAAGATCTGAATACAAAACGAAAGTAAGATATTACCCAAAAATAATGTGGTTTCTTACCCTGATATTATAACTTTATCCTATGCTATAAGACACACACATGAATTGATTAAACAAATAAAAGTGTATTTTTATGATGAATTGATTGTGTAATTGAAAACATTATGAGAGAGAGATAAAACATAGTTCATAGCACAAAGAGAGATGAAAAGAGAATGATTTCAGGTCTGGCGTGTAAATATATTAGTAATAATCTTACCTCCAGCTACTCTGGGATTGGCTTTCTTCCTAGGTCGCTCTCGACTGAACGCAGACCCGCTTTGTAGCGCCTCCATCAAACTGAAAGGAAAAGACATAATTAATATACATAGTCTAACTAAAATAATATAGCTTGACAGGTTAACGAGCATCAGCAAGACTTTTGTTAGGTACAAAAAAAAATAACGGGTTGCACTCCGGGAGTGCCGGCAGAAATGAAAACTTGGACATAAACGTGTGCATTTTTGAATCAAAAAAAAATCAAAATCAAAACTCATTTATTCAAACTAGGCTGATAATCAGCACTTTTCGAACGTCAAAATTTACTTTACTTTACTTATTTACAAGTGACAGTCCCCCAAAACGCCCACCCTTCGACACTTCCTAGTGTTTTTTGCTGGAAAGAAGAAGTGGCGGAACAAACTCTCCAGCAACACATCTGTCTGTTTGGTTAGAAGAACCAGACTCGATACAATACTATGGTGTAAGTTAATATTACGATTGACTACAATCAATAATAAAAGGTATATAATAATAAAACATAAAAAAGACATAACATATTATATCAGTAAACTAATTTTGGAGAATATTTTGGAATGGTTAGGGAATAATTTCGCACGAATTGCTTAAACAAAAGTTGTAGGGAATTTAATTCTCTACAATATTGATCATACATACAAATAGCGAGAAACCCATAGGAAACGAGATATTTCCAAAAAAACTATTTTTGTGACCTTTGACCCCGAATTTTTTTTTTTCCAGGTGTCGGATCGATGAGGACTATTCACATTTCATTTATAATGGTGTTTTGAGCAATCCTACCAATTTTCAGCTGGGTGGCAACTAATGTAACCTCCAGATGTCTAAATTGACTGGACTAATAGTCATATAGGCAGTCGCTCCATTTAATATACTGCTATTCAGCCACATCCACTTAGACCGGAACCCGAATCCCACACAGTTTGCAAAAGGACTCAGCTGATAGATATACTCGTACTAGTGACCAGTCAACAATAAACAAGTAACATACCTGTCCATAACACCGTCCTGCGCCTGGTGTATGTCCAGCAGCTGCTTGTACCGATGCGTGCGGTCACGTCGGTCGCGCTCGGCGGCGGCGCGCGCTGAGCGGGCGCGGTCGGCGCGCGCGAGGGCTTCGCGTGCGGCTGCTACTTCTTGGTGGGCGGACTGGGGGGGGAGTTACATGGTTAAAACCCTGAAATTTTGTAAAGCGAACGCCCGCGCGATTTCAAAATAGTAAAACCAACGAATATAAAAAAGAGGTTTTATGCGTAGTGCTAGTGGGCACGAAAAATAGACCGGCTTGCGATTAGGTAGCATGCTTATTCACAAGCATGCTCTTTTCGTATACACGTGCTACTTGTATGCTACTAAGTGACAGTTGCACGAAACTAGCATGATTTTGTGCTACTACGTAACATGTGTATTCCAGCCTTATCGCGCGAAACGGTCGTTTGTACTACGTAACTATGGCGGTGTGAAATATGACGTCACATTTTTATAGCGCTGTCTTTGCACGTCATTTAAAATCAGTTAAAACTAAACCATTTTCTGATCGATTTTATTACTTTTTTCACACATCGTGTTATTTCTGTTAGTTCTTTGAAATAACATAACATTTTCGTGAATTTTTAACAGCAGTCAAGTAGCCAATTGAACTGGCGATACTGCGTAACTAACTCAGTTCTAGCTTCCTCAGTGACGACCGAGATTCGTATTTCACAGGGCATGCCCTTACTACGTATATAAAAATATCCGGACTCCGCGACGGGGACCGTAGCGTTCCCGCGGTAGGCACCGGGATCCGAAAAAGAAACCTTATTATAGAATCACATTGCTGTCCGTCTGTCTGTCAAGACTTTTTCTTTAGGGTTCGTGTTATTTTGCCCCCGGAAGTAAACTATTACGACTCGCAAGTACCAAGTGTGATTTCACACTCTTGACTTTTCTGAATCGCAATTTGCGACTTGCGATTGCGACTTGCGACTGCGACTTGCGACTACGACTTGCAATATTAAACTTGCGATTATTTCTACTCACCATGAAAGAGTCCTTGAATGTCTTGATGTCGGAGAAGAACTCCTCGAGCGTGTACTTGTGCGCGTCGAACACGAAGTACTCCGACAGTTCCGAGTACAACGCTTCCATTTTACGGAACATCGAGTGGAGGAGGTCGCATTGTTCGCGCGCTTCTACAGCGAACGACTGTGTCGCGAGTCAAGGGTAGAATGTTTTGGCATAAGAAATTGGTATAAATGTGTTCACCATATTTAACCAGATATGTGTAAAAATGGTTGATTTTAGAGTTCCGTATACGTAAGGTAACCAACGGGACAATATTATTACTGACATAAAAAAATATTCTTCTTCTTTTTAACCGACTTCCAAAAAGGAGGAGATTCTCTATTCGTCTGTATGTTTTCTTTTTTTTTTTTAATTAGTAAGTAGGAGTAGATAAAAATATTCTTCTTATTTTAATTGATGATCTTTAGGTAAAGCTGTGCTTGCCTAGGTCGGTCTGTGGATGGGTGACCGCCCGACATACCGAGTTTCCTCCGTGTCTCGGAAAGCACGTTAAGCTGTTGGTCCCGGCTGCCATATATAGATCTTTGGCAGTCGTTACAGGTAGTCAGTGAACTGAAATTCTGACATCCAGTCTTACCAAAGAGTATCGTATTACCTAGTATTAACTGGGTTGTGGAGGTCAGATAGGCAGTCGCTCCATGTAAAATACTGGTGTTCGGCTGCTTCTGGTTAGACTGGAAGCCGACCCCAGTTGAGAAGAGGCTAGGCAAATGATGATGATGATAGTAAACGTTTTACAAAAGGATACACTCATAGTTTCATGGAACAGATCATCAGGGCACTGCTGCACTCTAGAGTTGATCAGATCCGTCTCCAACGCTTTGATGTCATTATCCATCTTCTTCAGCGATTTCTGTAGGTTCTCCATTGATACGCGGGCCGCTCTGTGGAGAAGAATGGCGTATAGGTTTACTTGACTATATCAGTTGTTACAATTCACTAATCAATATTTTATGGACTCTACACTGAACAATATTTCACAGTATAATTTAGTCGTATTGATTAATTCATCAAAACAGCAAGCAATAGGGATGTTTACTGACTAAAAAAAATATGATTTTAATTAGTCCGTCTGTTAGATTTTCGAAAAATATTGGGTACGTATTTTTTGTTTTATCAAATCAATAAAAATTGACGAAGATAAAACGCGTCAAAGATTTGAGTGGGGGGTCGTGACGTCACTCACCGGTAAAAAATGTCATACTAATGTCTTAGAATATGACGTCACACGAGTTTTCAAAGCACTGTATCGTCTTCATTGTTTGTTTACGTGAGAAAATAAAAAATACGTGTCCAATATTTTTTGGAAATCTATCTGACGGACTAATTAGATTTTTTTAGTTATCTACCCTATTCGACGGCTATTCCCAATAATACAACTGAATTTTAAATATTTATTCTCAACCTTGATTGAGCAGAAATTTTGAAAACTATAAGTTATTGTACAGCAAATATTACAGTATATTAGAATCACAATGCATAGTTAGCGAAGTGACGTCATTCTAAATCCAATATGTCTGACTCGCAAAGAAGGCGGATGAATTTTTTATGCACTCCCATGATATGGGTATCAAAAGTTTGCTGAGAAGAATACGAAAAAAAAAAACTTCACATCTATATTTAAAACATTATTTTTTAAAGTAAGTAATGTTACTAACCTGTCTATATGAGGCATTTCTTCGGCAAACGTCAGTACTTCGGGGAACTTACTCTCTATAATTTCTACTAGGTAATGTAATAATGTCTGTTTATTTTCTAAGTCTTTCGTCGCTGTTAACTGTGGACAATATAGCATAATAAATTAATAGCATACCATCAGAAAGTGATGAAAATTGTAGGTTACTGCCTTTTTTTTTAGCGGGTGGAAAATCATCAAATAACCCCTCCCGTTCTTGGGCAGAGCGAAAGGGAGTGTCAGACTTCTACTGACTAAAAACCACCCATGTTTCTTCTTAGCCCTTCATGTCGAGGCCGCGGTATCTTCTGCGAACAACCCGCAGCTCCGGCGGGTTTTATTACTGCCTCATTAGTCTAAAGGTCGTAAGCTCTATTACTAAGCATGAGGTCTTAGATTCGATTCCGCCACATTTTTTTTTCATTTAATCTTCATATTATAATTTATATAAAGAAAAAGCATACCTTAGTAAGGAAGCTAATTTCAAATCCATAGGCGCCAGCATTATTTGAGCCCGAGTTCATATAGTTTCCTAATAGAAGTAGGAGCTCAAGTATTTGGGCGAACTTGCTGCTCGATTTCACTTCTTCACAGGCCGCTGTGCCGGATACTATGTCCTGAGAACAAAAAAAACTAAATAAGTAAGCATGATGGGGTCACGGTGGGCCATGCTCGGTCGTGGTGGACCATGATAGGTCACGGTGGCCCATGATCGGTCACGGGGGGCATGACGGGTCACGGTGGGCCATGACGACTCACTGTGTTAGTTTGTTAAATTAAAACCGTTTAAGCTACTCACAGGTTTAACTTCAGATATAATAACGGCGAAATGTACCTATTTTTTAATTTTTGTTGTGCGTTGTGTGTTTACTGCATATTTATTGTATCTCATGTTACTGCAACAAATAAATATTTTTTCTTTCTTTCTTTTCTTTCTAATGCTCTCTCAAGGCTAAACTCCTCAATCTGGGCAAGTGTCTCTTAATACCAGCCACTGTAGTGGCAAACTGTTCGGCTCCCGTTAGTTCTTCGCTGTTTACTTTTAGATCTGCTATTTTTTTGCCGAACCGACCTACCTTTTGCTACAACCTACCTAAAATTACACCTTGATGGGCCACGACGGCCCACTGTCTAAGTGTGGCATGGGTCACGGTGAGTTATGATCAGTCACGGTCAGTCATGATGGACCATGATGGGTTACGGTGGGCCATGATCTGTCACGGTAGGCCATGATGGGTCACTGTGGGCCAAGATAGGTCACGGTGGGCCATCACGGGTCACTGGCGGTCATGATTGGCGATGATGGGTCACGGTGAGCCATGATCGGTCACGGCCGGTCATAATGGGTCACGGTGGGCTATGATCGGTTACGGTGGGCCATGACGACCAATTCTGTAAGTTAGATAAATTGAAAACTCACAGGTTTAAGTTCAGATATAATCTCGGCGTAATGCTCTCTGAAGGCTAAACTTCTCAATCTGGGCACTAGTCTCTTGATATCAGCCACTGTAGCGGCAAACTGTTCGGCTTCCGTTAGTTCTTCGCTGTTCACTTTGAGGTCTGCTAGTTTCTTCATCTTGTCCGCTGGTGGTAAGTACTGGAAAAAAATGTAAGTGGAATTTAGACATAAAGGCGAGAAGGGCAACTGTGGGCTTCGAGAGGTCATAGTTGGATATAATAGGTCACCGTGGGCTATCATCGATCACGATGAGCCAAAGTCGGGCATGGTAGGCCATAATCAGTCACGATGGACCACAATCGGTCACGGTGGGCCACAATCGGTCACGTTGGGCCACAATCGGTCACGGTGGGAAACAAACGCCCACGGTGGGCCACAATCGGTCATGGTGGGCCACAATCACTCACGGTGGGCCAAGATGGGGCACCAACTCACGTGTATGAGCAGATCCAGCACGCTGGTGTCACAGCGCAGCACACAAGTCCTGATGTGTTCATACGACATTTATGTTGAAGGGAGCCTCCCAGTAGGATGGACAGGCTCTCCGCCGCCTTACTGTCTAGCACCTTCAGGTTTATCACTTACTACAGTGTGTGTGACATGGCCACGATGGGGACATGGTGAGTCCATGATGGGGTCATGGTGGGCCATGATGGTGTCGTAGTGGGCCATGGTGGAGTCATGGTGGGCCATGATGGGGTCATGGTGGGCCACGATCGATCACCGTGGGCCACAATCACTCACGGTGGGCCACAATCACTCATGGTGGGCCACGACGGGTCACCAACTCACCTGTATGAGCAGATCCAGCACATTGGCAGTCAGCACGCTGGTGTCACAGCGCAGCACACAAGTCCTGATGTGTTCATACGACATATGTTTGAGGGAGCCTCCCAGTAGGATGGACAGGCTCTGCGCTGCCTTACCGTCTAGCACCTTCAGGTCTTTGACTTTCTTGAGAGTGTGGACCCTGGAATGAAGTCTTCGTTTTTATGGAAGTTAGTTTTTTGGTGATGATGAATGGTGGTAGGTTTTTAATTTTGATAGATGTCTAAAAGTTTCAAATCTTACGATTTGTTTTTTGTGACATCAACCGCCATTAATCATTCCCGTGAGATTTAAGGGTGAAATCCTATTTTGATGCGCAAATCATCGCTCCACCAAATAACTCTATTTATAGATCTCCAAAAAGATGCAAAAAAATGCTGATTTGAGTCGTGTAAATGTGATTTCACTTTTACAGTCATTTAATGTTCGGGCACGCACGCACACGCACGCACGTACACACACGCACGCAAGCACGTTTATAAGGTCCCATTAGGACAAACTTTAAGAAATTATTCAGACCACCGAAATAAGGACAATGGTAAAAAAACGCATGTTACACTAGAATTCTTGGTTACCCAACATTTTAGGTGAAAATAAAGTCACTTTAAACAGTGTTTTCTTTGCTTGGATATCTTTGATTAGACGTACTGAACGCTGTGATAAAATAATTTGTCCATCTATGTTAATGGGACCTTATTTATCTGATAGATTTGTGAAAAACAATGCTGTATCAAATAAATTACTACATTTGGCTCCTAAATGACAGTGAGTAGGCAGAAACTAATACAAATGAGATTTAAACTTACTTATCAACAGCATCTTCGTTCTTCTTCGCGACCGGTTTACTTGAGAACTTAAGCGCTAAACCACTTAAAATATCCGGGGACGCTAACTTGTCTTCCTGGACCTGTAAGTTAAAATAACTACTGTTAGAAGGAACACATTTTTATACATTAGTTTTGTAAGAAATCTCCACATGAGTTATAACAAATGTATACAGAGTGAATTTTTCGGCTTCCAGTCTAACCAGATGCAGCTGAATACCAGTATTTATAACATTGTATAACTACATTAATATCCCACCTTCACCCAGAAGGCCTTCTCAGACATCTTCGCCGGTATGATAGTCTTCCAGTTGGCACGTTTGAGGGGTCCCTCCAGCTCCCACTTCTTCTTGGGTTTCAGGCCGTATGGTAGCACATCGGGGACTGGCTAAAAAATAATATGAACGGTGTTAAAGCTAGTTTTGTTTTCTCTGTGGCGGTTTGGAAGTTGGCGGTAATTATGATACACCCGTGCTTCGGTGCGCACGTGAAGCCTTTGGTCTTGGGCCTCAGTTCTCTCGGCGAGTGTCGGATAGGGCAGTAAACTAAAAATAAACGAATTAGTCCGTCAGATAGATTTCCAAAAAATATTGGACACGTATTTTTTCTTTTTTCACGTAAACAAACAATGAAGACGATACAGTGCTTTGAAAACTCGTTTGACGTCATATTCTAAGACATTAGTATGACATTTATTGCCGGTGAGTGACGTCACGACCCCCCACTCAAATCTTTGACGCGTTTTATCTTCGTCAATTTTTATTGATATGATCAAACAAAAAATATGTATCCAATATTTTGCGTTAATCTAACAACCGGACTAATTAGAATCATATTTTAGTCCAACATTATGAAGAGTAGTAGGGTAAAGCGGTAAGCCAAGCTTTTAAGCTTGCTGCGGGTTGTTCGAAAGAGATACCACGACACGGCACAAAGGGCTAAGAAGGAACATGAGTGGTTATTAGAAGTCTCGACACTCCCTACCACTCTGCCCAGAGCGGGAGGAGTCATTTGATGATTTCCTCCCAAAAAAAAGGGGTCTAACAATAATTATATTGTAACTCACCATTCTAGGCATCATAAACCCTCCAGGCGGTGGCGGCGGACGTGGGCCCCCCATCATGGGCGGCGGTGGTGGTGGGCCCCCACCCATACCCGGCATGGGGGGCGGCGGGGGACCGCGCGGCCCGCCCGGCATTGGGGGCGGGGGGGGCGGTGGAGGACCTCCTCCTGCTGAGGGGGTGGAAATATGAGGAACTGTATGTGTGTGGAAGCCTTCAAACGCTTCATTTAGGGTCATTTCAGGTGAGTGTCAAGATGGTGGGATCAAGTCCCGAAACTAAAATATTTCACATTAAAGTGTTTGTCAAAAGGAAGTATCCCAAGACGAGTCTTCGGACGGAACCTTTTGGAAAAGCTATTCAGGGTTTACTCCAAACCCGAAGCCTCAATACTACGTATGTACAGGTATTTACTCAATGTTTAATACAATTGTAAGGGGCCAAATTAAAGTTATGTGATTAGGGTACAAATAGTACATATGTAGCACAAACACTTTAACGTGAAACATGTTTGATTGGGTAATTGATACCGCCATCTTGACAGTCACCATTTCAGATAGAAAGGAAAATATACCCGAGCAATTTACTGCCTGCATTATAAATAGGACCTTATTACCATTGAATACAGGCACGCGACGTTTTATGTCCGCGTCGATATTCATACTATTTTCTACTACAATGTTAAACTAATTTTTCAACACACTTGCTCATAAAGTGGCTCAAATTATATATAAAGTGGCATAACGGCTCGGGTCTCAATGGCGCCTCAGCGGTAATCACCAACGTTACACACTTATACCATAATGTACTATAATACGGTTCTATTTTCCAAGCAGCAAGTAAATTGCTAGCACATTTTTCCGTTGTCTGAACTGACCCTTACTGTTCATTTTTGTCTTTCATTCGACACATGAAGATGACAATTTCAGTATTAATAATGATAAATATGTAAAGTATGTTTTTTAGAAGTAAAATACCGTAAAATGTGATTTTTGACCCCAAAAAAAAAAGTAATTTCCCAGCAAAAATTTTTGCGTAGGGGTACTTAGTTTGATGTACAGAATGCTTGGTTGACGGCTGTGTGATGGGTTGATTTACACCCTGTATTTAACTATTAGGCTAGCTACTATTATACTAGTTAATAATATAGTATACAACAAACCTTGCATCGGCATGGGCGGTGGTGGCGGCGCGAACCCTAGAAACCACACCAGACAGAGATAGATATAGTGACGTGCGTGAAAAAGAGAGAGTTAGAGAACATTCGTGGTTTGAAAGTGTGAAAGTTATGGGCAACGTCTTTGTTCGTCAAATGCTTTCGTGGTGCGAGTACCAACGTGTTATTTGCACCTCGTCTTGGAAGAGGACTTTTGGCCGTAAGGAGTGGTGTTCCGTCGCTTTCACGGGCAAGTCCCACATGAACTCACAGTGACGTAGTGCACAAGTGAAGTGTTACTAATATCGTTTGAAGACTCTATTTACTCGGGGAGTTGTTCGAAAGACATACCGCGGCCACGAGCACAAAGGGCTAACTTCCGCTCCGCCAAGAGCGGGAGGAGTCATTTGATGATTTCTCAACCTCCAAAAAAAAAGTCTCCAATTACTAACACAAGTTGTATTTTATCACATTTATGTTAATCTAAACTAACTAATTAATTCCGATCAGGTTCGAAACACTACACTGCGCTCCAAAACGCAAATTGTTGACGTGGTTCAAAAGGCTGCCACAGTTAAATGGGACTGGGCAGGACATGTCTGTCGCATGCCGAACGAGCTGTGGGCACGTAAAGCTCAGGAATGGTGCCCTGAAACTGTTACACGAGGTCGTGGCAGACCACGAAGGAGATGGAGACGAACTGGATGTCTTCCTTGAGAATTGGAGAGACGTTGCACAGAATCGTGACCGTTTTGGAAGGAATGGAGGGAGGCCTTTGCTCAGCAGTGGGACAACATAGGCTAGCTATAATAATAACACACATAACATCACGCCTGTAATCCCCGAAGGGTTAGGCAGAGGTATACCTAATAGGACACCCACATTTTGCCAGCTATGTTTAAGTCCCATGTAATAGGGGGCAATAATAATAATATTTTAATCTGTTAAGGTATCAATGGGCTTAAGTTGCCTGAGAATAATAAATGAATGTTATTGTTGTTGAAGCAATTATTTTATGAAGAATGTTCTTCTGAAAGGACAGGTGCGTAGTACTCGTAACCGGCGTGCGTGTATGACCAGATGTATGAATGTGGACGAAGCAAAAGGAGTATGTAAGGATCGTAGCAAGTGGCGTTCTGTGGTTTCTGCTTACCCCCATGGGAAAAGGGCGTGAGTTTATGTATGTATGTATTATTTTATGTTACAACGAAAGATCGTAACAGATCGTGAGTTATGCCCGCGGCTTTGCCCGCGTGCGTTTGAACTTTTCCCGTGATATTATTGCTTGTGATGCATGCTGCTTTTCTTCACGATATCGTCGACGATACTGCAATAGCGCTGATCTACTATTTGCAATAGTGCGTAACTACAAGGTTATTAACTTTACAGGAGATAAAAAAAACTTCATAATTTTAGTATTTAGAACGATAAGCGCATCTTATTGAAATATAGGGACCTTAGAGTGAGGTTCTGATTGGCTTATTCAAAGTAGTGTGTTCACTAACACGCACCAATGACAGACTAGGACAGCGCGGCGCGTAAATTTGAATTTCGCTACTTTTTGCAGTTTCGCGGTATTGCAGATGGTAGTTCAGCGCTATTGCAGTATCATCGACGATATGTCCTTTTACCATTTTCCAAGTGGTGATGTGACGTTGTCCATAACAAAATTAAAATTTGAGTATAGTGTGTATTTAGGAAAATAGATTTAAAAAAAAAAATTGGAGTATGTATATAAATTAAGATATTCATAAACGCTGCTTACAGTTATTCTTTAAACGTTAAATATATGTTAAAACAGCTGTTGATTATTAACTTCAGGTATCGTTTAGGAATAAACCGTATAATAATGAAATAAAACGAGTAGTCTTAAAATAATGGCAGTAGACTCACCTCCTGGCATGGGGGGTGGAGGGGGCGGTGCGGGTCCACCGGGGCTGCCTATCGTCTGCAAATATAAAAAAAAACTATACTTTAAATTTATAAATGCAAAAGTAACTATGTCTGTCTGTCGCGCTTTCACGCCAAAACTACTAAACCGATTTTAATAAAATTTGTTACACAGATAGTCTAGACTCTAGACGACTATCTGTGTACCAAATTTCATTCAAATCGGTTTCATTCAAAAGTAGCCCATGTCCTTTCTTAGGCTCTAGACTCTAGAGCCTTAGAAAGGACATACTAGGCTACTTTTTAAACAGGGTTGTAAGGCGTTGAAACAGGGTAAGGAAAAGATTACTTTTGGTCCCGATAACCGACGTCCACGCGGACGAAGCCGCGGGCATCAGCTAGTTATTCATAAATCAACACTGCTGTACACAGTTCATGAAATAGCTCATATGGTTTCGCAAAGCTGTACCCAATTAGCACACCCATATTTCTGCCGTTAAAAAGGATGTTACCTGACTAAAACAATATGATTCTGTTTAGTCCGTCAGTTCGATTATCGAAAAACATTGGATAAGTACGTATTTTTTGTTTTTATCAAATCAATAACATTTGACGAAGATAAAATGTGTCAAAGATTCGAGTGGGGGCTTGTAACGTCACTTGCCGGTAAAAAATGTCATACTAATGTCTTACAGTATGACGTCCCAAGAGTTTTGTCTCAAGCACTGTATCGTCTTCATTATTTGTTTACGTAAAAAAAAAATTGTGTTCAACATTTTTTGGGAATCTATCTGACGGACTAATTAGTTTTTTTTTGTCAACTACCCTATTTTAAATCCCATGTAATAGGGGGCACAGGCCCCATCTAGTTTAAAAAAAAATTACTTGTAAAAACCTATTTGCAAAATAAACATCACGTTATCAAACGGGCACAAATCCACATTCTGTGGCTGCGACTGAAAAAACCCTGATAACACTTTGCTCGACCTAGGGCTTGCGACCACTAGACCCCCAAGCCTCCAAGCCCCTTGCCTCGGTTATGGAACTGGAGGCAAGTTTGTTTGGTCTCTGCGATCTCCAGTACTAAGCAACACATTTAGACCATTCATCATCCGATTGTCTGCCTGCTTCCCTATCTTCTAATATTAGCACTTGTCACCTTAGCAATAGCAGCGATATTCCCGTGCGTGACGCCGCCGGGCCCCGTGGGCGCAGAGTTCTTGAGTCGTTCCTCTAAGCTCGCTGCCCTCGCCTCGGCTTCCTGTCTCGCTGATATGGCGGCTTCTAGTTTCGTCTTTAGCTCTTCTACTTTTTTTTCTTCTTCGGCGCGTGATTTTTCTGTAATTTTAATAAGGTTTTATTTGGTTGAGTTCAAGACACTGACACTGATCCTAAATAAATTAGGATAAGTGCAAGAGAATGATGATGATATTTGTTTGAGATCTAGTAAGATTTAGAAGATTTTAATTCCAGTTCTAAGTTTAAAGAATATTTGACAAAAGATGCTATTATGTTTGAGTTATTACTAAATGTTTTACGATTTTATTTACGAGTACGATGGTCACTTGGAGACGTTCCTGTTGAAGAATCGTACACCTCATCCATCGTAATATCAACAAGGATCTTCTGGGCACGCTCATTCCATAGTTTTTTTTTTCTGGCGTGAACGAGGAGAAGAGCAGACCCATTCTTATTTTTTTCTGTGACCGTGGCGTCACCTGGGATATCACGATACCAGCGCTGTGACATTTGTGAAAAATGTTACAGCACCATGCTGAGATAGAGGCCTTTTGGCCTCGTACACGTACGGGTACTAATTTTAAATTATGTCATAATTTTCAGTTTTTTTTTTCTTACACACATACATACATAAACTCACGCCCTTTTCCCATGGGGGTAGGCAGAAACCACAGAACGCCACTTGCTACGATCCTTACATACTCCTTTTGCCTCGTCCACATTCATACATCTGGTCATACACGCACGCCGGTTACGAGTACTACGCACCTGTCCTTTCAGAAGAACGGCACCAATATGATCAGTGTATGTCTTTCTAGGGCGTCCCCTCCCGGCATTACCACTCACATCTGCCTTGTAAATACCTTTTGTTAATCGCCTTTCATTCATCCTTTCCACATGACCGAACCACCTTAGCATACTCTTTTCAATTTTTGTCACTACATCTTCTTTTAAACCGCAACGTTCTCGTATAACCTCATTCCTCAACTTATCATTCAGAGTTACACCACACATGCTTCGCAAAGAACGCATTTCCACAGCATTAATCCTACTTTCATGCTTCGTTTGCCACACCCAACATTCACTGCCATACATAAGAGTAGGCACCAGCACACCATTGTGAACAGCCAGCCGAGCCTCTTTTGACATCGCCTGGTTGGTCACCACCGCATGCATAGCACCATTTACTCTTCGTTCTTCGTTTTTTTTTTCTTGTTTATTTTTTTTATAATATTTAATTTTTTATCAATTTGTTTTGTCCTGTGTTATATCAATAAATACTTTTCTTTCCTTCTTTCTTTTCACAAACTAAAAAATAGAACATACCTATAAGTCCATCTATGAGCGGCTGCACATCTATATTGAATCGCTGCGTCGCTCTAAAGTCCGGATCATACCCGTTCTTGTGCAACACTATCTGTGTTATACATTCCTCTACAAGCTTGTAGTACGCTGGCCTGAAAACAATGAGAATAGTAATAAATATCACGCTTTTAGACGCCGAACGGGTAAGCAGAGGTGCATAGTTCCTTGGCCATGTTTCGCTAAGTCTTATGTAATGGAGGTGCGTTTGTAGCTTCAGTCAGTAACAAACTAGACCTCCTGAGAAATTCCCGACAAAACAAAATGACGCTGATTGCCTGGGTGCCGAACCCAGTACCTCATCATCATCATCAGCCGCCTATAATGTTCCCACTGCTGGGACTCAGGCCTCCTCTCTAGGAGAGGGATGGGCTATAATCCACCACGCGGGCCCAGTACGGGTTGGTAGATGTCACATGTCTTCGAATTTTTTGGTTCTAAGACATGCCGTTTCCTCTCTATGTTATCCTTCACTGTTACATATTATATTTATTAGTTAGATAATGTTACATTAGTTCACCTGATTAACTCATCATCTCTGATGAACAGTAGATGCTGTAATATAGACAACAAGTAAGGTTCGGCCGGCGTGTCCATCACCAGGTTCTTCACCAGCTCGAAGCATTCGTTCACATCGTGGAAGTCCACTCTGGAAATATAGAAAACATTTAGATATTGAAAATAAACGGAAACTGAGGGGTCATTTAATAATAGGAATGTTTACTAACTATAAAAAATATGATTCTAATTAGTCCGTCTGTTAGATTATCGAAAAATATTGGATACGTATTTTTTGTTTTATCAAATCAATAAAGATTTACCAAGATAAAACGCGTCAAAGATTTGAGTGGGGGGTTGTGACGTCACTCACCGGTAAAAAATGTCATACTAATGTCTTAGAATATGACGTCACACGAGTTTTCAAAGCACTGTATCGTCTTCATTGTTTGTTTACGTGAAAAAAGAAAAAATACGTGTCCAATATTTTTTTGAAATCTATCTGGCGGACTAATTAATTTTTTTTTGTTAACTACCCTATTGGAACAAATTAAAATTAGGACCTACATTATCCCCCCATACTTAAGTACTAACATGAAAAAATTGGAAAATTAACATAAACATAACATAACATCACGCCTATAATCCCCGAAGGGTTAGGCAAAGATGTACCTAATAGTACTATTACCCATTTTTCGCGTTATGTTTAAGTCCCATGGGCGAGGCTATTGAATCCAGGCTCCGTAACTGGCGTACTGAGAAATTCCTGATGAAAATACCCAATAACACTTTGTCCAACCAGAGAATCGAACCCAAGAACTAATGCTCAGCAGTCGCGATTGCAATCACTAGACCGTGAGGCACTCAGTCAGTTATGTATCATCATCATCTACCTAGCCATTTCCCAACTATGTTGGGGTCGGCTTCCAGTCTAACCGGATGCAGCTGAATACCAGTATGCTACATGGAGCGACTGCCTATCTGACCTCCACAACCTAGTTAGTTATGTATGTACAGCTCGCGTCAAATAACTGTGCCCCTCTGAAGTTGGCTACGAGTGGCCGCAGCAGTGAAAATGACGAACAAAACTGCAACTGCGCATGCGCGAGTCATGGGGCGGGCATTATGGCGGCGCGATGTTATGTCTCTGTCGCTCCTTTACTCCCATGCATGCTTGCGTCCCGCTTGCGCAGTACGATACACATTCGATGCCACAAGTGTTGCATTATTGTACGTGTTGTTATGTGTTTTTTGTTATTAGTCGTTTTTGTTTTGTTATATTATTTCTTGTTGACATTGACATTGTTTTCTTTCTTATTTCTTTCAATTCACCTGAGTTCTAAACTATGTATGTGTACGATTACATCGCACATTTATTGAGGTCGCTAGCATAAGCATTTTTACCGTATTGTAAAGCAACTATGGAAATATATTTGAGTACACTTTCGTCCGTTTTATTGTAAACACCTAATAAATAATTTAACAAGAAATTAGCAAGAATATATTTTTCTTCCATCTAAACTTATCAATTGTATTAGCAGTCAAGGGCTCGTACATATGGTCCTTCGAGTGAAAGTGTTGTGATTAATTTTCTCGTGTGGTTGCGAATCGGTTCAGTCGGCCTCCCACAAGCGGGTCTCACCGACAGGAATTGAGAAGGCGCATAAGATCGCACGGGGAGATATCAGAGCACTTAAGCAGAACAAGTGACAAGGGACAGCAGTCCAAAAATACAAACAGCATCAAGGCAAACAGCATCAAGGCAATCATCAAGTAAACATTGGGCATCAGGGCCTCAGCAAGTACAGGAAGTGCAGCTAGCTAGCAATCCAAAACAAAGATCGATCAAACAGCACGTATCAAGCAAGGTGACGGCGATAGTACTCCGTAAGTCAGCAGAGAAAATCAATTAATTTATTTGAATTTCCTATTTATCAAGTATCAAGATGGAAGAACTGCTTCAAAAGCAACATGTTGCCGTCAGTGGCATGCGACAACTATGGACCAATTTCAAGAAAGATGGTCAAGATCGCAAAACTGCAGAATACATCAAGAAAAGAATTGAAACTCTGAACAGCTATTGGAACGAGTTTCAGAAAAATCATGAAATACTGTGCATGTACGAAGACAAGACGCATGACTATTTTATAGGAAACCACTATGAAGAAAACAAGGCGTTCTACTTGGAAGTCAGAGAGTCGATTCAGAGAGCCGGTTTAATCAAGCCAGCTCTGTTTAGCCGTCAGCAACCAGGTGCCGCGGCCGCGGAGGGCAGAACTACCCCGGTGAGTCCAATGCCAACTCTGGAGTATACTACCCGGGGAACTGACAGCAAGTTTGACGAAAAGTTACGTAAACAAGCAAGCAACTTCAAAGCTTTTGTTCGTTTAGTAACAAATATAGATCTGTCAGCCGTAGAAGAAAAATGGGAGTTTGAAGATATTTTGAGAACTCTAGAATCACGTTGGAAAGCTATCGATGATCTCCATTGGAAAATAGACAGCGAGTTTGAAGAAACAGACGATAATTACGAGGCCTCATATACGCAACATGAGCAAATGTACTTTAAAATCAAGAAAGAAATTAATCGTAAATTATGGTCTGTATCACATCGAGAAAAGTCTACGCCGCAACTGGATATTCCTATATTTAACGGGAATTACCAGAACTGGGTGTCGTTTAAGGACTTGTTCACGGAGGCAATTCACGGTAACCCATATTTATCTGCTGCTCAGAAAATGCAGTTCCTGAAGAGCAAGATTAAAGGTGAAGCAGAACGCCTGATTCAACATCTTCCGATTAGTTCGGATAATTATATCACTTGCTGGGAAATATTGAACCACCGTTACAACAACAAGAAACTTATTTTCTCCACTCATATGAACACCTTAATGAACATCCCAGTCATGCAACAAGCGACGTCAAATCACGTCAAACGCATTCATGATGTAGCAACCGAGTGCCTAAACGGTATGAAGAATTTAGGCATCAACATTGACACTTGGGACCCAATAATAGTGCACATTCTCACTCAAAAAATGGATTCGGAAACTGTAAACGAATATTTTGCATCACTTAAACAACCAAGAGAACTGCCGTCTTTGAAAGAGTATTTGGATTTTTTGGAAAACAAGTTCACAACAATGGAGTCTGCACGTCGCAAACAAGATGCGACACAAAAATCTACCAATAACCCTTCAAGTACAGGGAACTCGAGGTCAAATCATGGCAAGCAGTACTACGTCAGCAACAAGGCTACGTCGCAGAAGACTACATCCGTTATTTGTCCAGTATGCAACGATCATCATGGCATATATTATTGCAAGGAATTTAAGGCAATGGCACCAGAGCTGAAAAGAAAAACAATTACGCAACTTAGTTTTTGTACAAATTGCCTCATCAAACACAGCGGAAAAGAATGCAAGTCAAGTAAACGTTGCCAAAGGTGCAAAGGGCAACATAATACATTGCTACACGATGTGTTTGCAAACGCCAGCACAACGTCACATAACGTTTCCGTCCCCGTGCTGTCTGAGCAAGAGACAAGTCACGTAGCTCATGTTGCACAACAAAAGCTTGCGTCGACAGTTCTTTTAGCAACTGCAATTATCAAGGTGTCAGGAGCTGATGGGATACAAAGAACTATGCGAGCCCTCATCGACCAAGGGTCACAAATTTCGCTGATTACCGAAAATGCGGCGCAACAGCTAGGGCTGCCCCGACAGAAATGTAAGGAAGTTATTACAGGCGTCGGTATAAATGACAAGACGTGCAAAGGAATGTTGAGTATCAACTGTACCTCATTGGATGACAATTACAAGTTTAGCACCAAGGTTCTCATAATGAAGAACCTAACGAGAAACCTGCCAAACTCAACATTTTCTAAGCCATCATGGGCATTTTTAGAACAAATTGAGTTGGCCGATCCACAGTTCTATATCAGCAACCCAGTTGACATATTACTGGGTGCGGACATATACGCTAAGATTATTATGAACAATGTACATCGAGAGGATTCCAGTGGCTATGTCGCTCAGGAAACTCGCATTGGATGGATTTTGTTCGGCGAGGTACAAGGCCTACAATGTAACATAGTCCTTAACAACATTCAAGACATTCAACATTTTTGGGAGATAGAAGATATACCTGACGACGCTCAAACATCATATGAAGAAGATGAATGCATAAAATTTTACACATCGACCACAACAAGGTTGGAAGATGGAAGGTATCAAGTGAGACTGCCATTAAAGTCTAATTTCAACACGGAAATTGGGGAATCCAAACCCAAGGCTGTCGCCCAATTGTATCAGATAGAAAGAAAGCTCGCAAGAAACAAGTCAACTGCAAAACAATATAAGGCATTCATTGATGAATACTTATCACTCGGTCATATGAAGCCGGCACATAGCAACAAGAAACTTGAGTATTATCTACCGCACCACTGCGTACTACGTGACGAGTCAACAACTACGTCACTCCGAGTAGTATTTAACGCATCATCAAAAACTTCGACCGGGACGAGTTTAAACGACTGTATGTATACAGGACCCAACCTTCAAAAGGATCTTATGACCCTAATTCTGAAGTGGAGACAACATCGCGTCGCCTTTATCGCAGACATTGAAAAAATGTTTCGCCAAATTTGGGCACATGAAGATGACCAAAATTTACAAAAAATTGTTTGGCGAGATTCTCCTAATCAATTTGTCCAAGAGTATCAACTAACTACGGTCACCTATGGCACCAAGGCCGCTCCGTTTTTAGCAATGATGACCCTCAGGCAGTTAGCTAATGACGAGAGACCAAATTACCCAAATGCAGCCCGAGTAGTCGAAGAATGTTTTTACATGGATGATTTGCTACACGGTTCCGATTCTGTAGAGTCGGCAAAACAATTACAGCAAGATTTGAAACTACTTCTTAAGGCAGGCGGTTTCAATTTACGAAAATGGAGGTCTAACTATCAAGAACTACAAGAAAACACCGACAAGGGTAACAATCAAGAACCTTACGACTTCAAACAAGCAGAGTCAACGAAAACATTGGGCCTTCACTGGAACTCTGGACAGGATATTTTCTCATTTCAATCGAGGATTGACGATACTACTGATACGCATCCTACGAAGCGGAAACTACTGTCTGAGATATCCAAACTCTTTGACCCTCTCGGATGGCTTACACCAGTTTCTATCAAGATGAAAATACTGTTCCAAGACATCTGGAAAGAGAAGAACCTGCAATGGGATGACAAGATTCCAGAGTCAATTAACCGAGAATGGACAAAAATAAAACAAGATATTCAAAACATAAATCTATATAAAATACCTCGATGGATAGGTACTCACACGGCCGGAAATAATATCGAGTTGCATGGATTTTGTGACGCATCGCAAAAGGCATTTGCATGTGTCGTTTATTGCAAATTAACAAATCTAGGTCAAACGGAAATAACTTTACTGGTTGGGAAATCAAGAATAGTACCTAACAACAAGAATATTTCTTTGCCCAAATTGGAATTAAGTGGAGCACATCTGCTATCTAAATTAATGGCTAAGGTGAAGGCAAGTTTCACCGGTCACGACATCAAGGTTTACGGGTGGACCGATTCCATGGCGGTTCTGGGATGGATACAAGGAGATCCCGATCGCTGGAGGGTGTTTGTTGCCAACAGGGTGCGACAAATAACCAAGGAGATGCCTTCCGGATGCTGGCGATATGTTAAGTCAGCGGAGAACCCTGCAGATTGCGCGAGCAGAGGATTAACAAGTCTGAAGCTAAAAGAACACGATCTGTGGTGGAGTGGACCTGCCTGGCTACCTCACTGTACGCCGGACAACCAAACAACTCCGAAAATTAATTTACCTGAAGAAGAAGCCCTTAGCAAGCACGTACATACTGTAACACAAGACACGACAAAGGGTAACAGCATCGTCCATAAACTCCTTAGCAGATTGGACTCATTCACAATGGCTGTACACGTAATGGCACGATTACGACGCTTGCTAATCCGTAAAGAAGAAAGGCCAAAAAACCTATACTTAACCTTATCGGAGCTTCGCAAAGCAAAGGCCGTAGTAATCAAAGAAGTTCAACAAATGGAGTTTCAGCAAGAAATACATGACCTGAAGAAAACCAACCGAGTGTCCACTACCAGCAAGATCTTAAATTTGAACCCGTTTGTAGACGAAGAAGGAATACTTCGTGTGGGTGGAAGACTGCATCATGCTGCAATCAATCTTGATCTCAAACACCCTATAATTTTACCACATCAACATCGTCTAACGGAGTTAATAATAAGACATGCACACAAACTCACGTTTCATGGCGGAGCTCGAGTTACTTTAGCATGCATCAGGCAAAAATATTGGGTTATCGGGGGAAACAATGCAACGAAAAAACAACTACGTGAATGTGTTACCTGTAGAAAACAGAACCCTAAGAAACTACAGCCCCTAATGGGAGACTTACCTGCAGCAAGAATCAATTCATCTCGTCCCTTCATGCATACCGGCGTTGATTTTACTGGACATGTCTATATTAAAACTAACAAGGGCCGTGGTGTCAAGACCACTAAAGGATATGTGTCGGTATTTGTTTGTATGGTGACGAAAGCCGTACATTTGGAACTAGTCTCCGACCTCACATCGTCATCTTTTATCGCCGCCTTACGCAGGATGGCGGCTAGAAGAGGCACTCCTTGTCACATGTATAGTGACAACGGCCGTAATTTTCTGGGAGCCAGTAAGGTTTTACAAAGGGAGTATCAAGAACTGCAGGAAATTATTGATGACAAGCTATTGTCTGAAATCGCAGATATGGAGATCACGTGGCATTTTAACGCTCCTTCATGGCCATCAGCAGGAGGCTTGTGGGAAGCTGCGGTGAAAAGTTTTAAGCTGCACCTCAAGAGAGTGATTGGTGAACAAAAATTAACATATGAAGAGTTCACTACACTTCTAACACAAATTGAAGCCTGTCTTAACTCAAGACCATTGTGTGCAATCTCAGAAGATCCTGAAGACTTAGATTTCCTGACACCTTCTCACTTTTTAGCTGGTGGCCCTACGTTAACTTTAGTTGAGACTGAAAGAGATTTGCGCACACGCTGGCAGCTAACACAGAAAATATTACAAGATCTGTGGAAAAGATGGCGCACCGAGTATCTCACTCAATTAACAGTGAGAAGCAAATGGAGGCAGACTCAATCCAATATCAAGTTGGATGATGTAGTACTAATCCACGATGACAACCTGCCAGCCGGCAAGTGGATGATGGGAAGGGTCGTGGAACTACATCCAGGCAAGGACGGTCACGTGCGTGTCGTGACCTTAAAAACAAAAGGCGGTATTTTGAAACGTCCAGTCTTAAAAGTATCCGTACTTCTAGAACATAAAGAAGTTGCCACACAGTGCGACTCGGCACGCGACGAACTTCAAGAAGCGGATCACCAACAAGCCAAAGAACCCTCGCCAAGGAGGTCAACAAAACGCAAGTTTAACTTCACAACCCTGGTCACAACTCTTATGTTATTCTTCACGTTCATCACAAGTTCAGAATGCAACTTGAAGGTAACCCCGTTCCAAACAAATCAGAGTTTGTATTTTGACAAGGTAGCAAACATGATGCTAATCAGAGATGATTGGAAACTTGTAGTTTACTACAGCATGGATTCGTACTGGCAATCGACTATAACGTTCAATAAATACATTCAATCGCTCAAACAAACATGTGATTCCATACAAGGCCAAGTTCACTGTGATGTAATTGTACTCCAGTTACGTCACGCGTTCTCAGAACTTCAGCACTACAACCAAGTATTACTGAGTCAGCATTCCGGCACGCGACCTGGGTCACTGCGTCAGCGCCGAGGCCTTATCAACGGCGTGGGATATATCGCAAACAGCTTGTTTGGCGTGCTCGACGAAAGTTTCGCTGAAAAATATCGTAAGGATATTTCGCTTATTCGAGAAAACGAGAAACATATAGTTTCTCTTTGGAGGAATCAGACTTCACTCATGGAAGCAGAAAACAACCTACTTAAGCGTACAGAGCATGACATGAACCAACAACTGAAACTAATAAATCGTCACATGAACAAGCTAGACGAAGCAGTAGGCCAACTGAAGAACAACATTGAATCTAACAGTGTTATCAATGACTTCAACATGGGAGCCATTATAGCAAGTAATATGATGTACAATTTGAAGAGCATTCAGAATATGCTATTAGACACCGTCACAGATATTTACAATGGTCGTTTCAACTTACACTTGATTACACCTGACCAACTCATCAACGAGTTAAGCACGATTTCTAGCAAGTTACCCAAGGACGTCGCCTTACCAATTGACAACATACACTCGGACCTTCGGAAGATATACGATCTGCTGGAAATAAAAACAAGACTTCTGCAGGACATCATCATTTTTGAGATCAAATTACCTCTTATCAGTCGAGATTCATACGAGATCCTCAAGATAATCCCGATCCCCAAGACAACAGGTCATAATGATATGATCAGTATCATCTCAATATCTCAGTACATATCTATTAATATGAAGAAAGACACTTATATTAATATGTCTGAGGAAGACTTAAGATCTTGTCTCACTGTATCGGAAATTTATTACTGCCACATCTTAAGGCCCATATATCAAATCAAAGGAGACAAGAACTTCTGTGAAACAGAAAATTCGGAATGCAAAACAATATCAAGTTCCTGTAAAGATAATTGGCAAGAAACTTACACATTAAATAATTATTTTTACTTTTGTTGTCATCGGTGTCAAGTTCGAACCATATGCGGCGATCAAGTAACAGCACACCAGTTGACACAAGCCGGACTATTGAACATAGGTCAGGAATGCATCATCAAAACGGACAACTTTACTTTATATTCACACAAACCATACATAAGTGAAATGAAGACCAAAGCAGATATTTATACACCAGTGATTGCCCCTATTAACCACATCATCAACATCAGCATACCTAAACTAGTTTTGGAGAACAAAACCCAAGATTTAGAAGAAGAAATCGGCGAAGTAGACAAACGGATACAGTCTATGAAAAAGGCTGATGTGATGTTATCTGATGATCTATCTAATCACGATATTCATCACTACGCCATGATCTACTCCTTATATGGGATAGTGTGCATCGCTGTTATAATTATTTTAACACGCCGCACACAATGTAAATGGCGAGTACCGTCATCACCATCACCGTCCGTCACCGAGGAGTCAAGAACACTGCCAGCCGTGCCCGCGCCGCCCCGCAGCAGCGGAACAAGGGAAACAAGTGGATACCTCGACAGCGTGCGCGTTCATGCTCTTCGCAACCCTCGCGTAGATATAGGAACTTCCCCTTAGATTTAAAATAACAAGATTTATAATCTATTTGTAATATCATGTAATTTTTAACTTTTACTAAATTTGTAAATTAAGTTCCTCTTCATCCTTCCTATCTCGTCCGGGAATATGTACGATTACATCGCACATTTATTGAGGTCGCTAGCATAAGCATTTTTACCGTATTGTAAAGCAACTATGGAAATATATTTGAGTACACTTTCGTCCGTTTTATTGTAAACACCTAATAAATAATTTAACAAGAAATTAGCAAGAATATATTTTTCTTCCATCTAAACTTATCAATTGTATTAGCAGTCAAGGGCTCGTACAGTATGTTATCTTTTAAAAATATGTATTTATTTTGTGTTCAAATAATATGGCTAACTTCAGAGGGGCAAAGTTATTTGACGTGAACTGTATGTAGATATTATAGCTTACCTGACATCATCGAACTTAGCCAGGAACTCATCCTGGTCGGCTGCGGCGTGTGTATCGAATACATTCATCTGGATCTGTCTCGCTCCTTCTGCGCCCGCGCGGAGCTCATCTGTGACGTTACAGTAAAAGGTTAGCAACGTTACATTAACGTTTTGTTCTGATATTTGTATGTCAGAAGTAACAAAACCCCTTCGGGACTGCGGGTTGTTCGAAAGAGATACCGCGGCCTCGACATAAAGGGCTAAGAAGGTACATGGGTGGTTTTTAATCATTAGAAGTCTGACACTCCCTCCGCTCTGCCCAAGAGCGGGAGAGGTTATTTGATGATTTCCCAAACCCACAAAAAAAAAAAAAAAAGGTTGTGTCAGACTTCTACTGACTAACAACTATCCTTATTCCTTCTTAGTCCTTTGTGTCGAGGCCGCGGTATCTCTTTATAACAACCCGCAGCCCCGGCTGGCTTGTAAAATAACCTAAGATCGATTCTTCTTGTTAATTCGTTAGATTAATAAACTTTTTAAACTTATACAGTATAGACATCAATTTAAATAAAATTTGCCTCTAGTAACCTATGCAATTTAGGATACAAAGTAAAATAAACCTTACCAATCCAATCATAGAGTCCAGTTCTCATAAACTCGCTGCGTAGATGTAGCCTGAACTCCAATTCTTCAGGTTCCGTTATGATAGCGTTCATCAGTTGCATGCAGCCTGTCTGTAATTTTTATAACGCAATTGTCAGCCTTATTTTGTTGAAAATAGAGTATAAAATTGCATGTGGCTTGTCCAAATTAATTAAGGGTCAGTCTTGACAGGTACTCAACATTCTGACACTCAGTCTTACTAAGAGATCTGTGCCCAGTATTACCTGACACCTCTTCTCCCACCACTTCGCCTCTATTAGGGGTCAGGTAATACTTGTGTGGCGACAGCGACATCTATCGCAACACATGCGAACTAAATTGGCAATTCCTACATCGCGCTATCAACATTATCCGCGACATTAGCGTATATAGAAAATCCCGACTTACATATGTTGGGCAGTCAGCCCACCAGACACAACACCCGTCTGGTCGGAGGATCCTCCCTTTTCTATGGGGGATGAGGAACTTTACACCCTGTTCCTCATACCCCCCCAAACTTGGAACAGACTTTATTGACAATGTTAGTTACGCGGAATTGAACTATCAACAACGATATACCGATACTAGGTTGTGAAGATCGAGTAGGCAGTCGCTCCAAGTAAAATACTGGTATATTCAGCTGCATCTGGCGAGACTGGAAGCCGATTCCAACATTGTTGGCGACGCTATGTTGTTGTGAAAACTCAAACTCAAAGCATTTATTTCAATTAAACCATTACAGGCACTTTTCAATGTCAGAAGAACAATTCATAAAACAAAACTAAACTACGAGTGCAATACGTCATCCCGAAAGCCACCACGCCGAGCCACACGCCGCCGAATGCCCGCAACAACGAACACTGCGAGCACGAAAGCACGCAGCGACGCACACCGCAACAACGAATGGTGAATGTTAATGACTCTCTGGTTTCTTAGTATTCAAGTGACCAGACCCTCAATGATAAGCAGTCGTCGAGGCTTTCTGAACGCTACTGGGTAAAACGATATCCTTTGATAATGATGATTGTCAGAATTGAATTTTGAGCTTCTAACTACCGCCATACTTCGAGATACCGCGGCCTCGACATGAAGGGCTAAGAAGGAACATGGGTGGTTTTTAGTCAGTAGAAGTCTGACACTCCCTTTCGCTCTGTCCAAGAGCGGGAGGGGTTATTTAATGATTTTCCACCCACCATAAAAAAAACAGCTTCAAACTACCCAAAATGATTTTAAACTAACATGGTCACTAGCACATTTTTTTTTTTTTTAATGGTAAATATCCCGTTTTCAGTATAAATAATAGTATCCAAAATGACTTTTTAAGATCATCTCATGTAAGGGCAGGAGGACCAACAGTTTAACGTGCCGTTTTCGCTTGGACCACGGTCATACACGAACGCCGGTTGCGTCTACTATGCATCTGACCGTTCTGAAGAACGAAGAAGAAGCTATACGGTACCGGAACGCGTCTGACTCATGATGATGTGGTGGGGAGCATAAATGTGCTATTTACAAGAAAAGTATTTTACCTTCAAACTCTCCGGCGTCTTGGTCTCCAGACCCTCAATGATGGGCAGCAGCCGAGGCTTCCGACTGGACTCTCCCGCCATAGTGATGGCTTCTAGAACTTTCTCGTGCCCATTGGGGATGAGGCATATCGCGGCTAGCACCTGGAAAATAAAGAAATAATCTTTATATTTTAAGGGTTTAAATTAGATTAATTATCTACAAATATAAAACTATGCAACAAATATTTTGAAATTATTACAAGGTATAAAGTTGAAAACATAAGTAAAAATGTAAATAATTCCTCAATCCATGAAATAAAAGACGTTTAGCCCGGTACCACCCACTGTTAGGTATAGGCCTTCCCTTTCTCCTGCCACACTTTTCTGTTCTGTGCGTCCCTCATCCATCGAACGAGCTTTCGGATGGCCCTGGTTTCTTAGGCCCAGCCTTGGCCTCCAGTCGGTCAGAACCTAACTCCACTAACTTACCTTGGCGGCCTCTAAAGCGCAGTGCGGTTTCCTTGCATCCAGACTCCTAGCCAGCACCGGTAACGCCTCCCTGCACTCGAACATGGTGCGGATGGTGTGCACTGTGTTCTTCAAGATCGCCGAGAGGCAGGAGAACAAGTGCCTTTTGGATTTGTTAAGGGCCTACTTACATCCACTATAGCGTGATGTAATGATGTTATACACTAACTTACGACATCGGGAAACGAAACGGGAGGTGACACACAGAATAACATTGACGGAACACAGAAGGCGAGTTCAGGTAGTGACACAGAGGGTGGGTTCCGGAGGTGACACAGAGGGTGGCTTCCGGAGGTGACAGAGAGGGTAACTCCGGAAGGTGACGCACATAGTAACGCTGGGAGGTGACACAGAAAATGACGCTGATAAATGACGCAGAGGCGACACGAAGCACACAGCACCTGTGACATCAGAAGGGGGACACAGAAGGTGACATCAGAAGTGGACTCACCTTGGCGGCTTCCAAAGCGCAGTGCGGTTTTCTGGCATCCAGACTCCTAGCCAGCACCGGCAACGCTTCCCTACACTCGAACATGGTGCGGATGCCCACAGTGTTGTTCAAGATCGCTGAGAGGCATCTGATGCACTCATACTGGACTCTGTCGTAGCGGGGGTCACTGGAATTGAGAAGGTTCGGGATTAAAACAACATGTTATTTCATAAGAAACTTAATGATGACACAGTTAAAGTTTCTAGAATCATGAACACACGCACTACCCCAGTTGAATGATTTAAGCTCACAAAGTTAAAATTTCAGTCGAGTCGGGCCTATCGTCCCCAATGCTTTTGAATAGTAAAAAACAGATACAGACTCAAACCCCACAAGTGTAACCAAACTACATAGTATTTCTAATATAGTAAAAAAAAAAAGCAGTGCCATCTATGCCCCAAATGAAGAACTAACATCAAATCCCTCCCCATAAAAAACTTCACACCCTGTAACTTCACACCCTTACAAAATGTCATTATTATATCAAATTTGGGGGGAGGGGGGTCTTGTAAAACGTTACGATGCGTTACACCCCGGGACGGAAGGTTGAACTACGCGTTCAAATTTTAGGTGAAAACGGTCACTTAGTTACGTAACGTTTTACTAAGGGGGACCCCTCCCCCTACAGAAACTAACGCGTAGTGCTCGTTTATGTGATTATTTGCGTCGTCACTACAAGAACTTACCGATAAAATCCACTTCCACTAGCGGCATGAAATCAAACATAAAATTAAGTAACTATTTAATTGAAATCTTTGCAAAAACAGGAAGGGAAGTCTGTCACAGTCCCTACCCCTTCCTTTCGTAGCCACAGAACGCCTGTGACTAAATAACCTGTGGTGTGGGTGTGGTGATTTAGTTACTTTATCCGTGGATGTGTACGAAAATACCCATCCATAGCTCACCGAAACACCTTCGAGACTTGAAAAACACGAAAGATCTTTCAAATATTTTCGATCTTTTTTCAAATAGTCGAGAGATCCAAGTTTTTCCTTTTTTTCAGTTGGATCTGCAGTTGTACTTATCGAACGCATGTCGAAGTCGTACTAGCAGAGCGGCAGCGATAGTTTCTTCAAATACCTGATTTTCAAAAGTTTCCTGCACTTCCTCATAAACTGACATATGATCATTTGGCCTATATCTAGATAGAAGAGGACTATAGCAAGGGCAGCCATAGTAGGGTATTTCACCAAAAAAATCTAATTAGTCCGTCTGTTAGATTATCGAAAAATATTGTATAGGTACGTGTTTTTTGTTTTATCAAATTAATAAAAAATTACGAAAATAAAACGTGTCAAAGATCATGAGTCGGGGCTTGTGACGTCACTTTGTAGGTAAAAAAGTACTAATCTTGTGACGTCACACGACTTGACACGACTTTTCGAAGCACTGTTTCGTATTCATCTTTTGTTTACGTGAAAAGAGAAAAAATACGTGTCCATTATTTTATGGAAATTTATCTGACGGACTAATTAGATGTTTTTTGTCAACTGGACGACACGGTTGGCGCAGTGGCTGAGCAATTGGACTGCTGCGCTATGTGTCGCGGGTTCGATCCCCGTACGGAGCAAATATTTGTATGATCTACAGATAATCGTTTCAGGTCTGGGTGTTTGGTTGTGTATGTGAGTTTAAATGTTTGTGAACGTACCCACGATACAGGAGAAATTCCTAGTGTGGGGCAACATTTTTTTTTTTTTAAGAAGTTAAGAAGTAAGTAACTACCCTATTGGCCTACGTCCAGAAGAGGACTATAGGGTGATTTTGGGTCGGTCTGCAATCTTCATGAACTTACTTGGTATAACACTGATTCAACGTAGTCAGCAGGCTCTCAATCCCCTTAGTGCCGAAGTCTTCAATCCAGGACAGCGGGTTGTTAGTCAGTGATATCCTCAGGTTCTCCAAGCAACCATGGAGTTTCCCCACGGACAGTTCCGGTTGGTTCAGGTAAGTAACGTAGTCTGAAGGTTTCTCGAACTTTGAGCGGCCTTCCTGAAAGATTTTTGGGTTAAAAGTAAGTGTTTTTTTATGTTATTGGATGGTTGAACAAGACCAAGGAATAGGAAGCCACATTTTTAGCCATATCATCCTTTACACAGTTAATATGTTCGGATATAATTATCCGTCTAATTGGCTATTGCGTAAGAATTTTAACAAGACTAGTTTGTTTACATTTCTAAACAAACAATAGAAGAAGATGTGTGATTCATTAGCAATGCTGCGTCAGATATTTTTGTGGTGTACACATACATACAATACATCAACTCAAGCCTTTTTCCTATGGGGGTAGGCAGACACCAGAGAATGCGACCTGGTAAGATCCTTACATAATCCTTTGCCTCGTCCACATTCAAACATCTGGTCATTGTATGACACGCCGCTTGCGAGTACTACGTACGTGTCCTTTCTGAAGAACCTTAGCTTTATGGTCAGTGTATGTCCTTCAAGGGAGTCCCCACCACACACATCACACATCAAAGTGTAAATACCTTTTGTTAGTCAACGGTTGCGAGAACAACACTCCTGAACTCTTTACTTCACTTCTTTACAAAATAATAATAGGGTAGTTGACAAAAAAAAAACTAATTAGTCCGTCAGATAGATCTCCAAAAAATATTGGACAAATATTGTTTCTTTTTTCACGTAAGTAAACAAAAAATGAAGCCGACACGAAAACTCGTGTGACGCTATGTTGATGTTGCATGACATTTTTTACCAAATAACTGACGTCACAAGTCACCACTCATGATGTTTGACGTGTCTTATCTCCGTCATTTTATATTAATTTGATAAAACAAAAAACACGTATCCAATATTTTTCGATAATCTCACTGACGGACTAAACAGAAACATTTTTTTTGTCAGTAATCATCCCTATTATCTTATTGACCTGGATCTTGAAACTTCTCCAATTTCCAGTACTCAAGGACTTAAAATATAGTATTCTATTATACAACGTTACAAACCTGCGTATTAACAAACTTATACGCGACCAGCATCTTCTTCTTCTGGTCGCGAGGATACTTCCTCAAAGGCTCCTTCTTTTCCTCATTGAGATTCATGTCCGCCTGTAAATCGGAGAAAATTACTGGTAAATAAATTATGAAGGAAAACATCGTGAGAAAACCATGCATGTGCAAGAAAAAAAAGTCGAAGACATCTACTAAACCGCACTAGGCCCGCGTGGTGGATAATAGCCCATTCCCTCTCATACAGAGTAAGCATGAAATCCCAGCAATGGGAAATTTATAGGCTGATTATTTACCGAATCGAATATATATTATATGTCGCCGGAAACACGTGGATAAGATACGCACAGAACCGGGAAGTGTGGCGGAAAAAAAGGGAGGTCTATACTCAGCAGTGGGTGATTCCAGGCTGATATGATGATGATGATGATGATGATGATGATGATATGTAGAATCATCATTTTCAGGTGGGCTACTACCTAAATCCGTCACCGAAGATACGGGCTCGTCCTAAAGTACAAAATAACTTCGAAATGAACCCAACTCCCTATTATAGTCGGATTCATGACTTTTGAAAATAAACCGGGAGTATGGATCGCTTAGTAGACGCATCTTTACTGCCGCTCATCCGGATAACAATAGACTACAGTTCTAGCTGTTTTAAGGACTTACCAGCATCTCCTCAAATCTCCTCTGCAGCTGGGTGTCATCTAGCGCATCTATCCGGCTGGTGTACTCCGCCGTGGCCGAGGGCTCTTCGTCCTCGGCCCGAGGGCCCTCCGCCCCTCGCGGTACAGTGTCGTAGCCGCGCTCGATCTGCCCCCCGCCCTTCTTCGGCCTCCCGAACCATGTGTCCAGCTGTTGACAAGAGAATAAGTAGGTTAGTTATATGAGAAATTGTGAAATGTTTATTTGGTGGTGTGGTCTAGGTTTATTTATCGTTTTCTGGCATCTTGCAAGTCAACCTACAAGACTGACTTCTGCTTCCCTGCCAAGTACAAAATAGCATTCTTTCTTTGCATGCCCGAAATTGTCAAGTCATCTATGTATCTACTATTATAGCGACGACTCGGAACCGGGTTGTCTGCACACAAACGAATTATTGTTCGACCCATATGCTGGGTGCTATGATTGCTTGAGTGTAAAGCCTCCAGACAGGGTGTAAAACTAATAGCCTTAGTGACACCTCGTTGAGGGCACCCTCTGTGGGGTACGGACCTCGAATTAGGGCGTCACTGGAGAGGGCAGCAAAGGGACTGGCTGGATCTGAGATAGGCGGTGTTCTATACTATTCATAGAGGAAACTGGCCTCAGCAAAACAACTTTCTGGAAAACCTTTCATTTCATCATGAAGTAGGTTTAGCATCAACATAAATATGAGATAGATTGTATGATATGTTTATAGGTTTTCTATTTCATGAATGTGCACTAATTACTACGTGTTATAAAGGGACAAAATTACATAGCAGAAGTTCATATTTGGCAGATCTAACACAAACGCTTATGTCGAATTCCTGGCCTTATTAGTTTACCCTACGTCAAACGAATATCATACTTAAGACCTAAAGTTTTACACGACCGGGTCTAATATTTCTTAAAATCAAAGCCTATGTCCCCTAGACATAAGCCTCTCCGCTGAAACACTTACACAAGACATACTAAAACCATTAAACAAAAATCATGCATTAAACACGAAAAACACATACAAACACACAGACCAACATTTCACCTGGCCACACACAAAAATAAAACACACATAACATAACATCACGTCTGAAATCCCTGAAGGGTAAGGCAGAGGTATACCCCTTAGAACACCCAAATTTCGCCAAAAAAAAACAAAAGAGAAAATTGAAAAAAACCAGAAACCTTCGGGAAAAATTTTCGCAACACAATCCGCATGCTGTCAAACGGACGGAACGAATGCAAATCGATTACTAACAAAATATAATCGATTAGCGATGACAACACAGTCGATTGAAGTTTGTATACAATGCTGAATCGGGTGACGTCCCTAAAAGTAATACAATGGTACAATGCGCAATGGTACTGGCCTTAATGTTTATGGACTATTACTTCATTTAAAAGTAGTTCGTGCTTCTCTTTTTTTGGGTTAGTTATGTTGATTTTTTATAACGGTACAACACTCGTGGTGAACTACAGCTACAACGTGCTTTTTTTTTGGGGGGGGGTGGGAAATCATTAAATAACCCCTTCCGTTCTTGGGCAGAGCGGAAGGGAGTGTCAGACTTCTACCGACTAAAAACCACCCATGTTCCTTCTTAGCCCTAGCGCCGAGGCCGCGGTATCGTTTTCGAAAAACCCGCAGTCCCAACGGGCGAATAACCTGCAGCCCCGACGGGAGCTACAATGTCCTCTCATTACCATTATACAGGTTTAATTTAGCATTGGGCCCGCGTGGATTATAGCCCATTCTCTCATAGAGGCCTGTGTTCCAGCCAGGAACAATATAGGCTGATGATGAGTATAGTTTAGTTTTACTGGGCTTCATCCAAACTTAAGCCTCTTCATTGGGCCATTGTACGTTAATTCTGATCTTCTCTACTCCAACCAACATACGTAGTCTCAGAACGTGCTTTCCGTCCGAGGCATAGAGGAAACTCAGTATGGAATGGGTGGTCACCCATCCACGAACTAACCTAGGCAAGCGCGGCTTAACCGGAAGATCGACTCGAGCGGCTAGTATATTCATCACACTAATATTTTAAAGGCGAAAGTTTGTGAGTGTGCACGTTTGTAACTTTCACGCAAAAAACTACTGAACGGATGTGGATAACTTGAGTTTATAACTTGGATTAACACATAGGATACTTTTTATCCCGGTAGTATGATCCCGTGGGTCAATTATCGAATTCCACGCGGGCGAAGCCGCTGGCACAAGCTAGTAAATCCATAAAACTACTTGACTGCATTAATTGCTTTGTCATAGTGATTACAAATCCAGGCGGAAGTATGAACTAATTAGCACACACTGAGATCACCCGTCTGTTTGTTTATATGTCATTCTTCTCGTGTGTTTTATCTGGTATATATTTATACTAGCTGATGCCCGTGGCTTCACCCGCATGGATGTCGAATTATATATTGAAACCTTCCTCTTGAATCACTCTATCTATTAAAAATCCGCTTCAAAATCCGTTGCGTAGTTTTAAAGATTTGAGCATACATAGGGACGGACAGACAGCGACAGTGACTTTGTTTTTAACCGACTTCAAAAAAGGAGGAGGTTATATGTTCGTGTGTATGTATTTTTATACTATGTTTTTTTTTTTTTTTTTTTTTTTTGTTTAAAAAAAAAAAAAAATCTGGTATATTCATATAGGCAGTCACTCCAAGTAAAATACAGGTATTCAACTGCATCTGGTTAGATTAGAAGCCGACCGCAACATCGTAGTAAGAAAACGATAATGAATAGTGGCATAATCACCACTATTCATCACCATCATCACCTTAGTCGAAAGACGTCCACTGTTTGACATAGGCCTACCCCAAGTGTCCCCACATTAACCGGTCCCGTGCGTCTCAAATCCAGCGTATTCCCGCAACCTGCACCAGTCATCAGTCCACAGCGAGAGACCTTCCAAGGCAACGTCTTCCGGTTCGCGGTCGCTCCTCCAGAACGTCCTCATCGGCCATCCGTTTACTAGTGTCTTGAATGTACTGAATTAACCTTACTATTGTCTAGACATTTTTGGAAGAAGCACCTTGAGATGCCCGGATATTTATATAAATGTAACGCGGTAGTGGTCTTTGCCAAATGACATCCTTGCTTCGAAACGGGGAAGGAAAACAACGTGAGAAAACAGACATGTGACATCTGCCAGCCTACACTGCCCAGCTGAGGTGCTGGGACCTCTCTCTTATAGAGAAGAGACCTGTCTCCCAGCAGTGGGAACAGCATAAGCTGATTACGTACGTCATGTAACAGTGTCATAACGAGTCCATTGTTTTGTTTACATATTATTGTTACTAGCTGTTGCCCGCGATTTCAATCGCGTGGAAATGCTTATCACGTACTACGTTCCCGTGGGACAATTCACGATCAAACGTTGTTGAAGCCGCTGGCAGAAGCTAATATACAAATACGTCAAACATAGAGAGAGAACCGTCATCATCTTTCTTCTGCTCATAAGCCAATTTATTTAGGGTCGATGAATCTTCTTCTTCAATGTATACTTCTCTATTACTCGTCATCACATCAGAGACCTTCCAAACACAGTCCATCTGTGGCGACAGCGACAACTCTCGCCAAACAAGAGAACTAATTGACAATTCCTACATCGCGCTATCAAAGTTATCCGCGACATTAGCTCATATAGAAAATCCCGAGTTACATATGTGTTGGGCCCACCAGACACAACACCCGTCTGGTCGGAGAATCCTCCCTTTTCTACGGGAGATGAGGAACTTTACACCCTGCTCCTCATGCCCCCCAAACATCGACCGTTTCTTTAGTCTTCCTCAACTCTTATACCCACCCACATTAATACTCAAAATTTTCCTCATTCCTCCGCATCTCATGCCCATACCACGACACAACCACACAACTTTGAAGTCACCGGCGCCACATTTAGACTGGTTCTCATGAATTATTTTGTCTGGCCCATGTCTGGCCTAACGTAAAATAAAGAAAAACTTTTTCTATAAATGGATGAGTTGTTTTTACGTTCGCATACCAAAATACTGTTCTCAGAACCCAAATTCCTTTGATCACTAGGAATGTAACTGTTGATGCGGTTTGAGATAGTCAATATTAATGAATCATAGTTATTTAAGTTTCACGATATGTCAAGTTTTTCTTTGAATTAAGAACGAGAGCCATTTCACGGCACGGTACAAAATCTCAACGATAAAAATTACATAATAATATACAGTGAGACGGGGTCGCAGCAGGTCACGAAGGAAATGCTGGGAAATGGAAGAAGTGGAGGGAGGCCTTTGCCCAGGAGTGGGACAGAGCAAGCAGAGGTGTACTTTAAGGTGATAGATTGAGAAAAATGTGGTTTTTCTAGTTCTAGGAACTTGTTGAGTATGTAGAATAGGGATTTGACATTTTGATGAATGATTTTTGACTCTTTGGTCTAGTATCGACGAAAAGGAATACACGATTCAATGAATTTTTCTCGATACAAAAAAATTGCAAAGTTATATCAATTTTTTTACTTTCTTAGAAATCACGGTGAACGCTTAAGAATTATTCAATGGAATTGACTTTGAAACATAGATAATTATTATATCAAGTATCCACGAAAGTAATTTAAAATTTTATTTAAATTTTCTGTTAAAAATGGAGAAAATTCTTTTTGGCACATACGTTGTTTTATTCCGAGTAGACGCACATTATTGCCATCTCTTCTTTTGCGTTTCAAAAGTATTTGCATCACTTTCGCTCGCTTGTCAGATCAGTCGCCCGGTGGGCTTCATCGACGCAGGACCTATGACATTTTTTTACAAATCTGTGCCATCAGATTTTCGTGATTATAATAATTGATTATTCGTAAAAGATAGTAGATTGTTACTTAATTAGTGTTGAATAGGTATATAAAGACTATTCTTGAGATTTAACAGTACATAACGTATCGTTTTCCATTTGTGATGAGTATTTAATTGTTTACAAATAAAAATGTGAAGAAATATGAAACCAAAACTAAATAAAGTACAACGTTTGAAGTTCCAGAGGGTGAGGGCTCAGAAAATGAAAGAGAGTAAGAAGTAAGTATGTAGTTATGTACAATAATTAATAGTTTCTATTTTATCAGTAACTATGAGCACGTTTTTAGCTGCAATCGAAGTCGCCACCTCCGCTCATATACTTAGATAATCAGCTACAACCTATATTTGCCTCGCAAAGTAATATTGGGTAAGCATTCTATTTGCTAGAGCAAAATATTTATGAAATAAAAATAAAACAGGCTAAAATGTACTAATAAATCATTTTAGGTTAGACATAATTATGTCAACAAAACATCATTAATACGTCAACTTCTATTACCGCGTGTGAAGAGCACATAAACGAATGGAGTCACATTTGAATTGCAAAAAGAGGTGAGTTTAGTCGAAATTACTTTTTTGGTCTTTAGTGAGGTATGGATTTGGAGTTTATTAATCATTTTAGTTTTCCTTACAAGTAGAGTAATTTTTTTTGTGATTTTTAAAAGCCGTAGAACAAAAATTATCAAAGATAAAAATTAATCTGAATGTTATTATGCTCCACGTGAATGTTGATGGTTTTTATTCCAGAAATAAAAGGAAGCAACAACATGATATTGATAACGAATATAAAGAAGTTGAAGAAAACGTGAGTTCTCTCATTTTATTTACTTCTAGCTTTTGCCCGCGGCTTTGCCAACGTGGATGTCGGAAATATCAAAAATGACGATTTTCCATACTACAAACTTTTATTCCCTGTTTCCCCCTTGAGAGTTCAATTTTGAAAAATCTTTTCTTAGTGGATGCTTACGTCATAAGAGAAATACGTGTGCCAAATTTAACGTTTCTTGGTCTAAGGGTTTGTATCCTCGGTCAGTTAGCTTTGCATTAATTTTATATATACAGATATATTAAGATCTTCCCAGTACTAGAGCTTGGCATAAATAGTATTTTTCCAAGTTGATTTATACTTCTTTCAGGGTTCTAAAACTGCCGACATCAGCGGAATAATAATATTAGTAACAGTCATCAAATAATTAAATTTCCAAAATGTCCAGCTACTTCTGTTGCTGACCGTACAAATAGATACAAGATGTAGTATCTGACGAATGGGAAGTGATGGCATGGTAAGAGATGAGAAAATCGGGGGAACGGGAGAAAAAAGCGGCAGACAAAGTAGGAAAGGTTACTAAAGATGGTTACCAATAATAGATTTGTAAACTTAGATGGTTGTTGCGGTAAACGTTCATACAGAACTAATTATGCTGCACTATTGGCGATTTCGTAAAGTTCTTTTCATGGAAGTTAAAAACAAATACTGATGTATTTGTGCTTGAGTGGGATAGGTAAATGAGATAGTAAAACAACATGAGTGTTTTAAAAATTATAGCGGATCTTCAACAGCTATGGAATCCACTATTATCGCCGAAGGATTTAAACAGTCTATAGAAATGCATTCGTATCTATGGAAGATCATAGCTAATGGAGACAGTACCACTTATACACAAATACTTGACAATACTGTATCTCTGAATCACGGTCGAAAAGATTGGTTGCAAAAATCATATATTTAAAAAGAACAATGTGCAAAAATGTATGGACACCGTCCCCGAAAACGAAATCAGTCACAATAATAATAGGGTAGTTCACAAAAAAAAAAAAATGTCCATCAGATAGATTTCCAAAAAATAATGGACACATATTTTTTCTTTTTTCACGTAAACAAAAGATGAAGACTATACAGTATACAGTGCTTCGAAAAGTCGTGTGACGTCACAAACTTAGTACTTTTTTACCCTGAAAGTGACGCCCCTCATAGTCTTTGACACGTCTTAGTTTCGTAAATTTTGATTAATTTGATAAAACAAAAAACACGTATCCAATATTTTTCGATAATCTAACAGACGAACTAATTAGATTTTTTTGGTGAAACACCCTATTATGTTACCGATCCCGATGCTTGTTTTTTTTAATTATTACTGTGGAATAATATCGTTCGTAGTGTTCACACCTCGGAAGCTCGGAAAACATAATTTAAAAATATTAACAACAAGTAAGATTTTAAAGATACGAAAGTACATAAATGTATCGCCATAAAAAATCATGGCTTACAAAATCTGCAGCAATCAGACAACATAAAAAATCTGCACCAAGATATTACGAATGCCATTTATCATGCATTTGAAGCCACCTCAAATGTTTTTATTACAAGAATCATGGTGATTCTTGTAATAAAAATATTCGAGGTGGCTTGATACAGGTAAAGGTCGCGCCACGTAAAAAGAACGCTGGCGGTCAAGCTGCGCATTATGCGATTTATCGGCCTATTTGGTGGTAAGAGGTGGGGGTGGTATTTATGTTCTTTCTATAAAATTATTTTACTGATATGTTGCTTTTTTTTTTAAATATTTTGTGTTATTGTATACTTTTGTCATTTCGTTCCCATTACCTATCGTAGAAAGGAGGCCTGTGTCTCAGCAGTGGGAACATTATATAGGCTGATGATGGTGATGATGATGATGTAGTTTTAAATAGGTTCTTATGGTTTTCTTAATATAAAGTTTTTATTTTATTTGTTGTGTGGAGCTCTGTCATATTTCGATTTTATAGTTATAAGTCTGTTAATAAGATTGACATCTTAATATTATGTTGTACACTAAATCTATACGTCTTGGGCTTCCTAGAATATACCAGAGAATGAATTAAGTATTAAAATCGGTTCAGTAGTTTACGATGAAATTGCGAACAAATATTATTATGCATACAAATATACGAGTTTTTTAAAAGTAGATTAAATATAGATAAAAGTAAATTAATGTGTTAAAAATATTGATAATACATGCACCACGTTTTTATTATAAGAACACAAAAAGAATAGAAATAATAATTTGTTATTATACCTTCATTACTTAATGAATTCGAATTACATATTAAAAAATGGTTGAAAATTAATTATTTGTATTATTTCATATTTGTCTGCTCCATGCCTCCTGTGTGCTAATATTTCAAGAATTTCAAGTAGTGCATGACAAGGACAACTGCGTAAACCTTCGTAAACTGCATTGCGCGCGCGGGGGCGCCGAGGAAATCACGCCCATCGAGCTATGACTTATTTTCGGCATAGCCCGTTAATAGTACATCCGCATTTCGCCAGTTAATCAGTTATGCTGTAATCCAAATGTGATAGTGGGCAAGCCCATTGCCATCAACAGGGCACATATTCTGAGTCTATGGTTACTGAGAAAATTGCTAGCGTTTGCGACTAATGAGACAGACAAACTAGCGGCAGGCAGTCGGTTGTTTATCTGCAACTCGAATTGTCATTTCTGAACGCCCGGACTACAATGCTGTTTGTTCTAAACAACCAATTTTTTTTTAATACGAGTAGTTACTACTTAATACACCTGTCGTTTATAAGAATTTTCCGGTTAGTAATAATTACTCACAAAGTATTTAATTAATCATCGTTTAGTTCAAAGTCAAGTTCTTCAATGTAATTCTTGCCGTCAAAGGTCGGAAAGTGTGACTTGTAATTTTATTCTGATGTCATCAGACCTTTTTTCTTTTTGGAGAGTGGGAAATCATCCAAGAACTACTTCCATGAGTGTCCTTCGATCAATAATAGTCCAGACTTCTACCGACTCAAAACCACCCATGTTCCTTCTTAGCCCTTTTGTTTGTGTCGAGGTCGCAGTATCTCTTTCGAACAACCCGCAGCATGGATGACCCCTTACTTACTACACAGCTGCAGCGACTCCATGCTCTGTTAATCTGACCTAACATGCCCAGCCTATTCCCAACAATGTTAGACTTTTTAAAAGACGGTTAAAAATAAAACAAAACTCCATTCTCTTTAATCGCCAGCATAAATAAACCATCCACTTATATCCCGCACTCAATTCAAGTGTGAATCAGCATTATCAGTTCAGTTCAAAAATAAATAAAGTATTTATATATTGTGTGTTAGTTCCGTTCAAGGTCAACGTTACATGCAAGTAATGATGTCATATTTGTGTCATCAAACTGATCTGAATATTAAGTAGTTAGTTTGCTTGACTTTTGTTCGTCGTGACGTTGAGCTCCTTCACTACATCAACTACATCATCATCACAAACATATTATAAAACAAAGTCCTCCGCCGCGTCTGTCTACAGGGTGTAAATCAACCCATCACGCAGCCGTCAACCAAGCATTCTGTACATCAAACTAAGTACCCCTACGCAAAAATTTTTGCTGGGAAATGACTTTTTTTTTTGGGTCAAAAATCACCTTTTCCTCTAAAACTCAATGTAGCACTGTTAATACATTGTGCCAGTGGATGCTTTGAATAGTAAACGGGTCATGGAGGTAATTTAAGTAAAGTTATAACCTGAAAAACTAGTATTTACAAAAACAGCTGTGAAAAATTTGGAACTTTGACCCCCAATATCTCCGTAACTAGGAGGTTCCCAGGTATGGTCTAGAACAAAAAAATGATCGCAATGGTGGGGAGAACAAGTGGCCTTCATTTGCGTTAAGGGTACTTTTACACCCCATATAGATAGAGTGATTCAAGGGGAAGGTTTTAGTATATAATTTGACCGACATCCACGCGGGTGAAGCCGCGGGCATCAGCTAGTACTAAATAAATACTAGAACATTATCCAGACAATATTTGCACTGTTTTAAAACAAACCACTTACCGAAAAAACATATTCTCCCATACTTTTGATTGTTTCCATTTCACACTCACTTAGTTAATTTTACACATCACTGTGACGGTCACCATACAATATTATTTTGTTCTAGTAAACTTTAAAATTTTAGACTTAACGAGATATTAGATTATTCTTACTATGAAACACTCGTAAACAATAGTTTTTGTATATCTAGGAGTCGAAGAAATAGAAAGAGCTTTTCATTATACCGTGCAAGTCAAGTATGTATAACATAACATCACGCGTGTTATACGAAGGGTTAGGCAGAGGTATGACACTGATGGTACGCCCATATTTCGCCAAGCTGTTTTCTATGTAATAGGGAGCGTGCCAATGGTCATCAAACAAGCATCAATCCAGAGCCTTGGGCTATCAAGTGCAGGTTTTCATAATCGTCAAAATTCAGGAGACTATCATAAAAATATTAAATAGTCAATTTAAATGACGGTTCCTGGACAATAATCAAAACGCAGTTTTTAAAGCTGTTAATAATTTAACAGTATTTCTGAATTATTGGTCAACAGGGGCTGCAGTCTGTACAAAGATAGCGATCGCTTTACGACAAAATTCGGTCGCAAAGCTATAACGATGCGGATTTAAGGTGGACGTGAGCCGGACGCGACCCGCCGGTATTAGCTACCAACTTAAATCCGCATCGTTATAGCTTTGCGACCGAATTTTGTCGTAAAGCGATCGCTATCTTTGTACAGACTGCAGGCCCAGGACTGGTTTAAGGGAAACTATATAAGTAGGTACTTATATATCAGTTACAAATCCAGGGTTTTCCCGTTCAAGAATAGATAGAACCAAATGATAACTGTTTGGACATAAATAAAAATCTTCTTCGATAGCAATTAGGCGTATAATTTACTATTTGGTTTACAATATTTGCGATGTTTGTGCGTGTGTCGAGCGATTCATTGAATGATGGCTGCTCCGCGCGCGGTTGAAATCGGTACCACGCGCCCCGCACTCCTCCCCTCTGCCGTCCGGTTAGTAGTGGGATCGCCGCTCATGATGACGATGCGTGAACATGCCCCCCGCCTTGGAGTGACAGCCTCCAATGAAGAAGTAGAAGCAGGTAGAAGTTGAGAGAAGTTAGGGTTCTTCCTCCTTCAGCAGCGGACATAATCTGGGGTATGATCTTCGTATCACTCCGTTAGCTGTCTTGATGTCAGCTACACGTGCTAGTCCATCCTTGCCAGGTGAAGTGCTTATGACTCGTCCAAGACGCCATTTTAAGGGTGGTAAATTGTCGTCTTTAATGAGCACCAAGGTATTAGGTACTAGTGTGTCGGTGTTGGACTGCCATTTACTCCTTGTCTGCAGCTCCGAAACGTACTCCTGCGACCATCGCTTCCAGAAGTTCTGCTTCATCTGTTCGATGCGCTCGTAGCGGACCAAGCGTGAAGTATTTACAGCTGTGAGGTCTTCATATGTAGGAGCAACGAGCGGCCGGCCAATCAGGAAATGGGCTGGTGTAAGAGGGAGTAGGTCGTTTGGGTCTGAAGACATGGGATACATAGGTCTGGAGTTTAGGAGGGCTTCTATTTGTGTCAATAAAGTGGAAAATTCCTCATAAGTGAGGTTTACGTTTCCTACACGACGGAGATGATGTTTAAAAGATTTAACCCCTGCCTCCCACAAACCTCCAAAATGTGGTGAGTAGGGAGGAATAAAGCTAAACTTAATATTTTCGCCTGCAGCAAAATTTAAAATATCATTTTCATTAGTAGCTAAAAATTGAGAGAATTCCTTTAGTGCGCCTACAAACGTTTTTCCGTTGTCGGAAAATATTTGTGCGGGTTTTCCACGACGAGATAAGAATCTTTTTAAAGCTAATAAGTATGCCTCAGAAGTTAGACTTGTGACTAATTCTAAGTGTATTGCACGAGTAGTAAAACATATGAATAAGCAAACATAACATTTTTCCAATTTTGAACCCCTTCCCTTGCGGTTCAATATGAACATAGGTCCCGCATAATCTACACCGCAGCGCATGAAAGCATACCCCGGTTCTAACCTTTCAGAAGGTAAGTTACCCATTTTTACTGATATTGCTTTCCCTTTCTGGCGAGTACATGTAATGCACTTATGCACTGTCTGCTTGGCTAAATTACGACCCTTGAGTGGCCACCAACTCTCTCTAATAGTAGCCAAGAGCAGTTGTGGACCAGCATGGAGTAGACGTTTATGTTCAAATTGGAAAAGAAGTCGCGTGAAAGTATGTTTCGAACACAACAATACGGGATGTTTTTTACTATAAGAGAAGGTATGTGAATTTACTAATCTACCTCCCACTCTAATAATGCAATCTGAATCTAGGAACACATCAAGACTAGATATATTTTTCATCGATTTAACAGGTAAGTTTTTTATTAAGGCATTAAAAATTACTGGGAATGACGTTTGTTGTGCTAAGCGTACTAAGACTAAAGTTGATTTATTCAATTCATCAGACGTAAGCGGGCCAGTGCTACGTTCAGTTTTGATATTGATTCGTGCATTATGAATGAATCGTAACACGTAAGCGGCTGCCCGTCTCATGCGATTAGAATTTGAAAAACGTTCAAAGGTAAAAATACTAGTAGAAGTTGATTGTGTAAATAAAGAATTAACATTTGATTTAATTTCTGGTAAATCGTGCAATTCAATTATTTCATCGTGTTTATTTTGTTTAAAATTAGTGTTAATTTCGGTTAAAAATGCTGGCCCGTTCCACCAGATATCTGAATTTTGAAGCGCGTCGAGCGTGAGCCCGCGAGATAAAAGATCAGCCGGGTTATTTTTACCAGCAACATGTAACCACGGTAACTCACCAGTCAACTCATTGATTTGCACTACTCTGTTCTGGACGAATGGTTTTAACAAATTAGGTGAAATTTTAATCCAGTTTATGACAATCGTGGAGTCAGACCAAAAGTATGTGTTATCAAAAGTTAATCTCCATGACTGAATTATTTTTTGATATAACTTTGAACCAACTAAAGCCCCGCAAAGTTCCAATCGCGGTATTGTAACTGGTTTAATTGGTGCGACTTTGCTCTTAGCACAAAGTAACCTTACAGTGACTGGTGAATTGTCGTTGTATGTACTTATGTATGCACATGCACCATATGCATCCTGTGATGCATCCGTGAAAATATGTAAATCTGTGTATTTTGTATTCACTTGTCTAACATGACGAGGAATTTTTATGTTTTGTAGGTGTTGAAGCGTGTCGATAAAGTTTTTCCACATAAACAAAATATTGTTAGGTACTGGATCGTCCCAACTTAACTTACAAAGCCATAGTTTTTGTAAAAGTATTTTTACAATTATAATTGAGGGTGATAACAAGCCTAATGGGTCGTACACCTGTGAGACAACCGACAAGATAACGCGCTTAGTCACATGAGTGGAGGTTTGATCAATCTTTGTAGTAAAGTATAACAAATCTAAATAATTCAACCAACCAATACCGAGAGTTTTAGTTAAACAATTTTCGCCCAAAGCCAATTCCTTTGTTTGATCTGTTGTAGAAGTCTCCGAATTAAACAACCATTTACGTAAATGGAAGCAACCAGATTTTAAAACATCATCTACTTTGGTACAAATGTCTAATAAACATTGCTTATTATCATGACCAGTAATTAAATCGTCTACAAACAGATCTTCTTCTATTACTTGCCTTATGACGTCATCATCGCACTCGGATGCTAGCTGTTTGATGCATCGAATACTTAGATACGGAGCGGACGCGGTACCGTATGTCACGGTATTAAGCTGGTACACACCGAGTTCGTCCGATTTATTTTCACGCCAAAGAATTAACTGGAAGTTTCTTTGATCCGGTTGAATATCAATTTGTCGATACATTTTTTCGACGTCAGCGCATGCAACAAATCTAAACTGTCGAAAACGTAACAAAATTGAGAAAACGTCATTATGTAAACTAGGGCCAATAAACTGGATATCGTTAATTGATTTGCCCGATGTTGATTTTGCACTTCCATCAAAAACCACTCTGAGTTTGGTAGTACTACTATGAACTCTTAAAACACCGTGATGCGGTAGAAAATAATTTGGTGATGGATAGTGATTGATGCGACTCATGTGTCCCAAACTTAAATATTCATTCATGAAATCACAATATAATTTTTTATATTCAGGTGTAGATTTATCTAATTTACGTTCAAGTGCGTGAAAGCGATTTAGCGCGAGTGAATACGTATCTCCTAGTGTGTCACTAGACTCGGCTAATGGAATGCGCACAAAAAACCGACCCGTGTTATCGCGGTACGTAGTTTGCACAAACAAGTCTTCACACAAAGACTCGTCCTTAGTTAATTTATTTTGCGGAACTATTTCTTCTAACTCCCAGAATTTTCTAAGTTGAGTATCTAATGATTGTGAGTAATTGCATTGAACTCGATTTTTGCGTGAAGTTTTATCATTTAACAGTGAACCAGATATTACCCAACCCAACTTAGTATTCTGAAGATATGGACCACTACTTAGTCGAATTAGTCCATCATTTAAAAGTTCCCAGAACTTATCTGCCCCAATTAATAATTCGATTCCTGTTGGCGAATAAAATTTGGGATCAGCTAACTGTATATGTTCAGGGATTTTTATGTGTGATTTTGTACCTAAAGATGGCAACTGAGCTGTGATTTGATTTAAAACTAAACATTTAAAGCGTGTATTATATTGTGTAGTTTTAGACCTCAAATGAATTTCACATGATTGTGTGGAATTAGTCACCGAGTCACCTACCCCGGAGACTTGCACAGTGGACTGTATTAAAGTGAGATTTAGTCGTTTGCATAATGATTCTGCAATAAAGCAATGCTGACTGCCGTTATCTAATAAAGCGCGGGTGGTGTGAAAATAATTGTTTTTATCTGCTACCTCCACTAAAGCAGTAGACAACAGTACCGTCTCTAATAATGAATGAGTAGTACTTTGATGTGTTGTGTGAGATGCAGAATGTAATGTGGTAGTGTTTGAAGAGTTAGCACTAGTTGTGTCCTGCGGCGATGCTTGGGAAACAGCTGACGATGTGGATGCACTCGCATTATCGTCACATTTATCATGAATTAAATTGTTGTGTTTCTTATTGCATTGCCTACAAGGACCGAACCAGCACTCATCTACCGAATGACCAGCGCGTAAACAGTTACAACACAACTTCTTTTCATTAATGAATTTAATTTTATCGCTAATAGATAATTTTAAGAATGAATCGCAAGAATAAAGCGGATGGTTAGCTTGACACATAGTGCAAATACGAGAACGTTTGGAATTTTTATTATTAGATTGTTTATTTTGTGTTGATGTGTAACTATGTGATTTGTTTGGTTGTTGTGAATGTGATGGTTTCTTTACGTTATTGTCCGTTGTTGATTTACTATGTGCCAAATGAATAGTTTCTAGTACGTCAGCCCTATTTTTAAGAAAAGTAATCAAATAATCAAGAGATAAACGTGAATTTGACTGGTTATGACTATTTATAATTGAACTTTTATGAGTCTCCCATTCTCTTTCGGTAGCTGAATCAAGTTTAGATGTAATTAAGTAAATAGTCAATGTGTCCCAAGACTCAGTCGGTTCGCCCAGATTTTTGAGAGAACGTAGATTTTTGAGAACGGTGTCGATGAGTTTACGAATTTGATTGGATGATTCCTTATTAAGCGACGTAATAGAAAATAAAGCCTTTACATGGTTTTGCACAAGTAAACGGTTATTATTGAATCTGTTTTCCAATAACTCCCATGCTATATTGTAATTATCAGAGGAGAATTCCAATGACTTAATCACCGACAATGCACTGCCAGTAAGAGAAGACCGTAAATAATGGAATTTTTGCACATTATCTATTTCTTTAGAGCTATGGATGAGAGATAGGTAAGTATCGCGGTACTCTAACCAATGGTCGTAAGAGCCATCAAAGGAAGGAAGTGAAATTGTAGGTAATTGAACTTTACTAGAAATTTTTGAAGAATTATTATTATTTTGAGCGTTATCTGCGTTAATAATACACTTAGCTTTAGTCACATAACTGTAATAGTGGGTTTCAAAAGTTTCCCTCTCAGATAATTCCTTTTCTATTTGACTATCAGGGATTTTTAAGTCTATTTCATCCTGAATTTCTGAAAACTGCTCTAAGAATAAATCTGCCTTTTGTAAACGCGTTTGTAATTCTGTTTTAATGGTTTCAGTAATAGGCATTTTTTCTACGGAGTCTACATACTTCATGAATAGTCTAAATTTACCGCGAACAACACCTCTTCTTTTATTTAAATCTCTAATTATTTCCTCACTACTACTACGACTCTCTTTCTCTTCTGCCGGAGTTTTAGTCATTTTGGAGTTTGTGGAAGACAGTGGAAAATACTTATTGGTAAAGATTTGCAAAAGTTTTTTTATGATTTAAACGAAGCTGAGGGTAGTGGCTAAACAAAATCTTTACTCGTTTTTAACTATTTAACGGAAATAAAACACTTTGATTTCACACAATATTAACACAAATGAAGCACTGAATATAGAAAGAAGGGATAAGGATGAAGAATGATGATTGACCTGACCGTTTTATGCTGGTTCCTTGGATGACTTCGCTGATGGCCTCGTGCGTCCGATTAATGCTGGTCGCTACGATTTCTTCTGCTGCACCCGGCGCTGAAGGTCCAAATTATGTTTGGACATAAATAAAAATCTTCTTCGATAGCAATTAGGCGTATAATTTACTATTTGGTTTACAATATTTGCGATGTTTGTGCGTGTGTCGAGCGATTCATTGAATGATGGCTGCTCCGCGCGCGGTTGAAATCGGTACCACGCGCCCCGCACTCCTCCCCTCTGCCGTCCGGTTAGTAGTGGGATCGCCGCTCATGATGACGATGCGTGAACAATAACATAAATAGCCGTCAACAATGTAATCATGGTATGAAGTGTTCTTTTTAACAGCAGAGTAAGGGGAATCCTGGACGATGAATCATTTGAAACAATATAAACTGAAAATGCACGATGGAGAGACGAGAGGAACTCTGTTTTTGGAGGGTGGAAAATCATCAAATAACCCCTCCCGCTCTTGGGCAGAGCGAAAGGGAGTGTTAGACTTCTACTGACTAAAAACCACCCATGTTCCTTCTTAGCCCTTGCGCCGAGGCCGCGGTATCTCTTTCGAAGAACCCGCAGCCCCGACGGGCAAGACGAGACCTTACGACGACGAGAGGACCTTAGGTTAAGGTTTTACGCCCGGTTGGTGGCAATAGGCTCGCCCCCTAAAAACAAAACTGCCGAAATGTGGGTATACTATTAGGTCTCACTGCGGTCCCCTTCGGGGATTACAGGCGTGATGTTATGTATGGCGTAGTATCCGCAACCGGCGTGCGTGTTTGCAAGTATCGTAAGAAGTGGCGACTGTGGTGTCTGCCTACCCCCAAACGAAAAAGACGCGCATGAAACTAGCACCGAAGGGCGAGTTAAAGTCCATTTCACGAAAGAAGTCCCGCGGACAATTGTGGAACTAAATTTAACAGATAGGCCATGTTGTCGTTTGTCGATGTTATCAAGGTGCGTTTGTTGTGGTAGATATTTTGTGAGTTTATTATTGGATTAGTGCGTTATAAGGTTTATTTACGATGCCAAAAGTTGTGAAACAACATTTTGTCGCGCGACATACTGCGCTGCGTCTGCGGGACTTCTTTCGTGAAATGGACTTTATATGCCAAACAGGTCATGGTGACAGTTTCAAACATTGGTATTTATCAGTCAAGGTAAGGTACATACAACATAAACGTGTTGAATACAATAACATTACTTAAAATACAGGTTTTCCTTAGGTATTTACCTCTTAAATTTTATGTAATTAAATTACAAGTTACCTACTAGTTCATCTGAATGTTCATGTGAATCGATAGAATTATTTTATAATAAGTAACATTATTTACTGAAATTTCAAGCATAATTTCTGCAAAGGATTATAATATATTTACGTGTCAAAACCTGAAACTTTGACAGTCAATATCTCTGCTACATAAATAAAATAAATAAAAATGATATGTTAGAGTGGTACAAATAAAAATAAAGTTAGTGATAATTATTATAAGGTTGAAAAGTTGTGAACCGCGTTTTTTGCCTACAGTATAAATATGAACGCCCGTCGGGGCTGCGGGTTGTTCGCAAGAGATACCGGGGTCTCGACATGAAGGGCTAAGAAAGAACATGGGTGGTTTTTAGTCAGTAGAAGTCTGACACTCCCTTTCGCTCTGCCCAAGACGGGAGGGGTTATTTGATGATTTTCCACCCGAAAAAAAAAAAAGTATAAATATGAAGGCCTCTAGTAGCTAGGTAATGTTACTTTAATTATTGTTGTTGTATTGTCGTTGTAATAATCCGCCTCTAAGACAACCCACTGACCATTATTTACACTTTAAATTCACCTTCTTCAAAAATTCACCTTGTAAATAATTTCTTGATTACAATAATGGTAAGTTTAGTGTCACTATTAGAAATATCAAGAATTTACAAGTAAGATAATTTTAATCCACACAAGACACAATTTAATTACATAACTCGTTTCCTAACCGGATACGGATGCCAGACAGCATAGATAACCTCTTATCATTGCCTCATAAAAGCAAACAAACTTGCAAGGTATAATAAACAGCTCACAACAAACAACCCCTGTGCTAAACACTACACTGAAAACTGAACCTTATTTCGTAAGACACTAAACCTCAAATCGCGCACGAGATAAACTTCCACAATTTTCAACAAAAAAAAACGGCAATTTTTTGAAAACTGTACCTTATTACGTAAGAAAACAAGACCTTTTATCGCGCGAAAAAGCTTTCACAATTTTAAAAAGAAAATCAGCCAATTTTCTCAAGAAAAAAAAAACGCAACAATCCACTGAAAACTGCACCTTATCACACTTAAAATACAACGTAAAATCGCAAGGCAATATTATTTGGCCTTTACACACTTGCGAGCAAGACAAAGTCTGAATGTACACTGAAAGTGTTTTGCCGGAAAATAAATAGATGACAAGAAAATAATGAAGTAAGTATAATATAATACAGTATGTCGCAGTCAAAACTGAAAATCAGTCAAAACTAATTTTTACCTAAGTTGAAGTTTATTTGATTACATAATTTACATGTAACTTGACGCCTATAATCGTGTGATCCTCTCCAGCACGACTACGGATGATTACTTAATTTTAATGCGGTACATATTCATGAAAAAAATGTGTACTTTATTGCACTAACGACTTTAAAAAATGTACTCACATATTTTCGCTGCTGTATATCGACCGTGGTCGTGCTAGGTAGGACCTTTCTGGCACGACCACTATAGATTTTTGGTATTTTTATCAACTTTTAACATGAAAAGTTATAAAAATATTTTGTACTGAAAGCAGTCATTTACCCGTTTTAAAGAGCTTTTTTTTTCTGCGGCGCAGCTATAGCACTATGTTAGTACTGAGAAATTCCAGATGGAGTGTCAGACTTCTACTGAGTAAAAACCACCCATGTTCCTTCTTAGCGATCTTCTTCTCGTATCTCTTTCGAACAACCCGCAGCACCAACGGGTAACTAAGAAGCCTGGATTTGTGGCCAGTTAATGGAGCTTGCCCCCTATTACATGGGACTTAAACATAACGAGCAAAATGTGGTTGCGACTATTGATTGCACCTCTGCCTAACCCTTCTTGATGTAATCCAGTCAAAACATATTTTGACCGATTAACCGCATTGACTGCAACATGTGTAGTGTACGTATATATTATAGACTCAAATAAAATATGGCGTCACTGTACAATCAGCTGAAGATTTGCACATAATACTATTTTAATTATGTAGTTTAGTGCAGAATGCGTTCTTCTGAAAGGACAGGTGCGTAGTACTCGTAACCGGCGTGCTTGTATGACCAGATGTATGAATGTGGACGAGGCAAAAGGAGTATGTAAGGATCATAGCAAGTGGCGTTCTGTGGTTTCTGCCTACCCCCATGGGAAAAGGGCGTGAGTTTATGTATGTATGTGTTTAGTGCAGATTAAACAAAGTCTTTTATGTGTTTTTGAATACTTCAGTAAGTATGTGGTAGAAGAACCTATCCTATAAGTGGGCACTGGGCAGGTTCATCCATTAGGAATAACTGTCTTTTAAAACAGGGTGCGGGTTACATCGTTTGCTGAATTGAACGAGCTGAAAGGAAGGGTCATTTGCTGTCTCACCAGCTCCAATAACCCACCCTTGGACAGTGGACTAAGGTTTTTTTTTAAATATATTTTTTTGGCAATAGGCTCGCCCCCTATTACATGGGACTTATACATAACTGGCGAAATGTGGGTGTACTAATAGGTACACCTCTGCCTAACCCTTCGGGGATTACAGGCGTGACGTTATAACATTCTGTTATATTTTTTTTAAAAAGGTATAGAGTAGACGAAGACGAGAGAAACGATGGATGGACTGTGTTAAGGATGATTTTTATGGAAAGAAAGGAGGTGTTCACGAGATGACGAGTGACAGAGAAGTATCGAAGAAGAAGACATGCTGCGCCGACCCCAAGTGAATAGAGTAGTTCATCATCTGCGTAGCCTTTTCCCAAATATGTTAGGTTCGGCTTCCAGTCTAACCGGATGCAGCTGAATACCAGTATTTTACATGGAGCGACTGCCTATCTGACCTCCACAACCCAGTTAATACCAGGAAATAAGAAACGTCTTTCCAAGTGAATAGGCAAGTTGACTGACTAAAAAAATATGATTCTGTTTAGTCCGTCTTTTAGATTACCTACCGAAAAATATTGGATACGTGTTTTTTGTTTTATCAAATTAATAAAAAATTACGAAAATAAAACGTGTCAAAGATCGTGAGTGGGGTCTTTCTGGTATAAAATGTACCAAACTGACGTCGCGCGACTTTTCAAAGCACTGTATCGTCTTCATTTATTGTTTACGTGAAAAAAGAAAAAATACGTGTCCAATATTTTTTGGAAATCTATCTGACGGACTAATTAGTTTTTTTTTTCAACTACCCTATTGGGATCAGGGTAAGAAAAAGATGATGATGATGATGATTGATTTCGACAAAGTCGACCAGACATTATGGAAGCAACGAAAATAGAAAATTATCTTCACTGTATTTTGTCAACAACAGAAATAAAGTCTTGCAGTGTTGGAAAGATGACAAGTACTGTTCATGTACTTAAAATAATTCTATGGAAATGACCACGTTGTATTCTGAGTACCGAGTATTATGGCCTCATCAGTGTTTATAACTTCTTTACATAACATCACGCCTGTAATCCCCGAAGGGTTAGCCAGAGGTGTACCTAATAATACACTCTCATTTCACCCGTTATGTTTAAGTCTCATGTAATAGGGGGCGAGCCTATTGCCATCAAACGTGCACAAATCCAGACTACGTGGTTGCAACTGAGAAACTGATGAAAAACCCAATAACACTGCCTGACCCGGGAATCGAACCCAGGACCTCATGCTCAGCAGTCGCGCTTGCGGCCACTATACCAACGAAGCATTTGTTTTCTAAGTACCGAGTAATATGGCATCATCAGTGTTTATAACTTTATTATAGGTTGAATTGTTTGCCAAGCTTGGCTGACAAGGTCTTTACTTGTATGAAAATGTTTACTTCGTGGTTTTCGTGATGAAGAAATAGGTTTGCATGCTGATATGATTTTCTTGTCGAATCGGTGTAAAAAAGAGCCTTCACGAAGCCGTCAAGCATTATGTACTGTATATAGAACTGAGTAAGGCCCGGATTCCACCAAAGCTGAGAGGAACAGACACGAGAGGAGATGTGCGGAAATCGGCCAATCACATAAGTTAAAATTTACATCAGGTCTTTTGCACTTCCTGTGATTGGTCGAAATTGGCACATCTCTCCGCTCTGCTCGTCTCCGCTTTCGCTTTTTAAATGATTGTTGCATCTAATTGTATAATAATGTGGGTGAAGTAACCTTTCTTTTTAATGGTGGGTGGAAAATCATCAAATAACCCCTCCCGCTCTTGGGCAGAGCGGAAGGGAGTGTCAGACTTCTAGTGACTAAAAACCACCCATGTTCCTTCTTGGCCCTTCATGTCGAGGCCGCGGTATCTCTTGCGAACAACCCGCAGCCCCGACGGGGCGTGAAATAACCTTACAGTACAACCAAACGCCAGTTGTTTAATCCCTTGTAATAGGGAGCGAGCCAAGTTTATAAAAACCACAAAAAAATGGACCGCCTGCTCAGCAGTCGCGCTAGGAGGCAGAAGACAGAGAATAATCTCGCAATTTTATCCATCAAACGGATACAAAGATACAACAATAACAAAATAAACAATACTAAACACAAAGAAAAAATCGCAATACCCAACTAAACAAAAAAAACAATAGATATGCAAAATAACATCGTCATTTTTGTCACCTTCGTTTATATGAAGATACTCGGCACATGGGAGTTCAATGGCACGGCTGTAGTGGAAGGTTAATGGGCCCTAATGGATTCTATATATGAGTTAAATGATCCATTACATTGAACATTACAATATCGGATATTGGTGTAATTAGAGGTCTGGTGGAGAAAGGGCTTAACTAGCTGTATGTAGTCTGGATTCTAGATGGACTGGACTGGACTTTCACTTTTTGTTTCGGGGTTGGAAAATTCCCAAGGATGTCCTCCACCCTGGGGCGAGCGGAGGTCGCGGGGGGATAACGGGAACTAGTGCGCCTTCTCAAGTCCGCGAGGAGAGTGAGGTGTGCGAAACATAGACCTAACCCAAGCATCGCCACATCGAACAACCAAATGGTCATCACACATCAACTTGTCATTGTTTAATGACCATCGATGACGTTTTGCGTATCCAAACTTCAGCAAATCTATTTTACACGTCATTTCAAACCCACTAAACTCCAAAGCAACAAACATAATATACAGACTAACACATCGGAACTCAATTTAGACTCTCAGAAATAACAAACACGGGCTGTTTATTTTGTAAATCAGCTCATAAACGTGTTCATATATTTTATTGAGCTCTCACTCCAAGTCTCTTGCACTTGGAAACCTGCCAGAACTCCTACGTGTGATGTCATGGCTTGTGACGACGTGGTGGTGTGAATCATTGGCAATGGAGTTTGGCGGTCGTTTTCAATAACTTCATCATTGGTTTATGAGAAGAGAAAAATGGATGGATTGTGTGAGGAACGATATGAAAGAGAAAGGAGTAAATGATGCCGTGAAGTGACACGGGAGAATGGAAAAAGAAAAAGTGTTGCTGCAACCCCAAATAAAATGAGTCACAGACAAGAAGATGATTATCGGTTTATGAGGCAAAACATAACATTACGTCAGTAGTCCCTGAAAGGTAAGGTCGTCGGGGCTGCGGGTCCCGTCGGGGCTGCGGGTTGTTCGAAAGAGGAACCGCGGCTTCGGCGCAAGGGCTAAGAAGGAACATGGGTGGTTTTTAGTCAGTAGAAGTTTGACACTCCCTTCCGCTCTGCCAAAGAGGGGTTATTTGATGATTTTAGCCCGCCAAAAAAAAAAAAGGTGGGTGTACTTCAGCCGAGTATCGGCAGTATCCAGAGCTGCCGCAACTCCTAAACTCCTACGTGTGATGTCATGGCTTGTGACGAAAGAGAGGTGTGAATCATTGGCAATGGACGTTAGCGGTCGTTTTCAATATCGTCATCATTAGCTTTGTCTGCCGCATTGGTCTTGTAGTCACAAGCGCGAAAACTGAGCGTGGTGTCGTATAGGTTCGATTTCCGAGTCGGGTAAAATGTGCTATTGAGTTTTTCCATTACAAATTTCACAGAAGTAGCCGAAGTTTGAACTGTGGGAGTAATGGAACAAAAGTGCACCTGTGCCTGCGCACACACTAAATTGTGCACTATGATTGTCTATGATAGATATCTCCCGCGCGATGGAGGAGGCTTATCAGGAGGACAATTTGGGGTCGGTCCCATTCTATTTGGGGTCGGCGCAACACGTTTTTTTCTTCCATTCTACCCTGTTAGACGTCACGGTGGCATTTACTCCTTTCTCATTCCTATCATTACTCACACAATCCATCCATCTTTTCATCGGACAGGAGGACTATTATGAAGCCAAAATACTCAAAATATAACATAACATGCTGGAGGACAGCCTCCAGCATGTTATGTTATATTTTGAGTATTTTGGTGATAACCAACGTGTACAGACACGTTGGTTTTCACCAGTAACACTGCACTGGGACAATCATAACCTCAAATAGTCGAAGAATCGAAAAGGGATTAACTAAGGTAGACAGTCGACAATACTGAATTCAAAAAAATATACTCTGCGACCACCACTTTGAAAATGGATCCGAAAACAGTCCTCGAACTGAATAACAGAGTCACAGACCTAACCTAACACAACTGTCACTGACGTCACCAATAACCGTTAATTCCCGAATCCCGAAGAAGACTCGGAATCATTCGCTCGCGACCGATATTTTTGAACTGAGAACGGACACTGCATTCGCGATGATTCACAATGTTTTGGCGCCAGTCAAGCCGTATTCATAGTCTAGTCGAGACGGTTTTGTTTCTAATTGTTGGAGGTTTATTATCCAAATCTTGCATTTCGTTGTTGCCATAAGTCCGGATTTTACCGGTCAAGTGCGGAATTTTAGCACTTAGCTGCGGTAGGAATTAATTACAGAGTGTACGAAGTCAAATTATTTTTTACTAGCTGATGCCCGCGGCTTCACCCGCGTGGATGTCGGTCAAATTATATACTAAAACCTTCCTCTTGAATCACTCTATCTATTAAAAAAAACCGCATCAAAATCCGTGGCATAGTTTTAAAGATTTAAGCATACATAGGGATATAGGGACAGAGAAAGCGACTTTGTTTTATACTATGTAGTGATCATCAGGCTGCTGAAGTGCTGACCTGCTGAGCATAAGATACTGTGTGCGATTCCCGAGTCGAGCCGAATTTTTATATTAGGAATTTCTCAGTAGGAGCCACACATTCTGGATTTGTGCTCGGTTGATTTCAATAGGCTCGCCCCCAATTACGTAGCATTTAAACATAACCGGCGAAATCTGCCTAACCCCTCGGGGATTATAGGCGTTATTTTATATGTATTATTACCGTACCACACGCAGGACTTGCCGCGAGCATAGTTAATGGTTTAAAAACTAATCTGTACTCACCTGAGTACAGATTAGTGGTAGTAATCCGTACATTATTTACAAACAATAACAAGCAAGCAGAAATAAATATTAATTTGGCAGCTCACGCTAATTCAACCAATAAACTATGTGAGAATGATATCATAACATCCGAGAAGGATTCATGACATCACCTACCTATTGCAATATTTATGATTGTGAACAATTTATCTAAATAACTAATACGTCAACGTTTTACATGGAAAATGTTAATACATTCAAAGGAGCTAGATAAAATGTCATTGTTGCGTAAATTATCATATGAAAACCGGACAAATACGAGTCGGAGTAACACGGAATTATTCCGTACCATCATCATCATCATGATATCGGCCTGTAATCACCCACTGCCTCCCCTTTTTTTCTCGCCACATTTCACGGTCCTGTGCGTCCCTTAGCCAGGTGTTTCCCGCGACTTTGAAGATATCAACCGCTTATTTAGCTTTATCGTATTCTGTGCTTTAGCTTTGTTTCGTACCACCGTACAATATTTAACACTGCGTATTTTTATACAACGCCAAAAAAACACTTTTCTTGTGGGCCAACACCATTCTTTTATAGCGGCCATATAAATAACATCTGACAAAATTTCAAGAGTCTGCCCATTTCGGTTTTAAAGATTTTTATTTTTGAAACGGTAACCCTAACAAAGCCCTAACTTTAAGACAGGAGATTATCTTGGTATATTCTCAACGACATTATTGCCATTGTGAGAATATCCTGGATGAGGCTGGCACAAGAGCGTGGATGTAGAGAGGCCTATACCCAGCAGTGGGTGAAGTCGGGCTGTGGATGATGATGTTCTCGAGAGGTAATTTCCGAGAAACGCGGGCGAAGCCGTGAACAAAAGCTAGTCTCAAAAAAACACTTCCATGCAAACGAGACTATAAATACGACACAGTTAATGAAGACTGAGGGACAACTTAATTCCTCACTTGAATTGTGTATGACATAATCACGCGAAATTAAAGTAATAAAGCTACGGAAACTGTGTATTATCATGTCAGGTTAGTTAGCAAAGACTATATAGCCACTTGACTGCGCATACAGTGCCCCAATGCTCGAAAACTATTAGTATTTTGTCGCCTATGCATAGGCTACGGTATGAGTAACCGTTTTAGTTGTGACCAAGTGTTAGACCTGTGTGCACGCAAAATAATTCCCAATTGTTATAATTTTTTATGCAATTTATAACGTGTAAAAATGCCTTCATGCGCGGTTAAGTGGCGTGGGAAACATTCCAAGACATCGAGTTACAAAAAGGATGGCACAACTTTTCATCAATAAGTTAATATTACGAAAATTATTTTTGTTTTAATCAAATTATGAGCCACCGCAGGGGTCTATTTAAAATGGTAGTTTGGGTGAACGAGCACAAAGATGAGTCTCGCGTTGATGTCTTTTGGAAAAGTCCCTTTCTTTCATTAGGCAATTCTAATATGTTTGTCCCTTTCTTTCCCTTTGTATTTTTATCGTAAAAATCTGTGCTGTTACCTTTTATTGCAGAATTCTATATCGATAAAAATAAAATTAAACTTAATATAATTTTTATTTAATTCAGATACTGTCATTATCTACTTTTAACCGACTTTAAAAAATGGCGGTAGTTCTCAGTTTTTACATTCTTCTGAACTAAATATTTCTGTTAAATTAAATGTTAATGTTTCATAAAACCTCGCATCATTTTTATTTTCTTCTTTATAATACTTAAAATACTTATATTTTTCCGAGTTCAACAATAAGGAAGAAAGAAGTAGTAGACCCGGAAATTGTAGACCTAACTCCACGTAAACGCAAAATGAAATGACACATAGATCATCTTCTAATAATTATATTCTTTTAGTAAAAAGCCTCTTGAAGCCTCTTGAGGCTTCAAGATAATACTGGCGGTAAGTCCCCTCTTTGTGGAGTGGCTGGAGAGGCGCCACGGCGCCTTCACCTTCCGTCTGACGCGGGTACTCAGCGGACACGGTTGTTTTGGGAGGTACCTGCACCGAATCAGGCGGGAGGAAACGCCCGGATGTCACCATTGTGAGGATCGGCCGGAGGACACGGTGGAGCACACCGTGGAGGTCTGCCTCGCTTGGGCGGAACGGAACCCCGCCGTGTTCTCGTAGCGGCGATCGGCGGCGGCGACTTCTCGCGTCCGGCCCTGGTGCAAGCCATGGTCCGGAGTGAGGAGGAATGGGACGCCGTCGCCTCCTTCTGCGAAGCAGTGATGCTAGCGAAGGAAGTGGCGGAACGTGAGAGGGAAAGAACCTCTCGTCCCAGCCACCGCGGGAGGCACTCCGGGCGTCGGGGGCCACGTGATGGCTTCCGGCCACCGTAGACGCGGGCCTGTGGACGGTGAGTGATGGGCTAGCTCGCCGTCCGTCCGTCTTGTGACGACGACAGGCCGTGTCGACGGCGCGTTCGTGTTCCACGCGCGCCTCAAAGAGATGTCAGCAACATGGAGCGGGCCCCCCGCAGGGGCCGACGCCCGTCGGGGCTGCGGGTTGTTCGAAAGAGATACCGCAGCCTCGGCGCAAGGGCTAAGAAGGGACATGGGTGGTTTTTAGTCAGTAGAAGTCTGACACTCCCATTCGCTCAGCCCAGAGCGGGAGGGGTTATTTGATGATTTCCCACACCCCAAAAAAAAAAAAATTGATTATTGGTTAAAAAAAAATGCGAGCCTGAAAGATAATATCAGGATACTTGTTTTTCTTTTTGTAATTGACTGATTTTAATTAAATATTATTTTGTCATTTTTATTGAGAATTTTTTGTAATATTAAAATCCATTTTATCGATATCGACTATTTTCCCATAATCAAGTAAGGCAATCCTTACCTAGGTATACCTACGCAACTTGACCTTGAACTGACCAATTGCAGCCGCGTATTATTCCTCATCCCCCGACCCGCGGTAGTGAGTTGTGTACTTAGAAGAAATCGGCTTACACGCTCTCTAGTGGTTTAATACTCTATGTTAGTTAGAAAGTAATTCACAATATTATAGTACAAAACATAACATAACATCACGCCTGTAATCCCCGAAGGGTTAGGCAGAGGTGTAGCTAATAGTACACCCACATTTCGCCAGTTATGTTTAAGTCCCATGTAATAGGGGGCGAGCCTATTGCCATCAACTGGGCACAAATCCAGACTCCGTAGCTGTTACTGATAAATTCCTGATGGAAAAAGCCAATAACACTTTGCCCGACCCGGGAATCGAACCCAGGACCTCATGCTCAGCAGTCGCGCTTGCGACCACTAGACCAACGAGGCAGTCAATATTATAGTACCTAAATTATTTTTCCTAGGCAAGCGCATTTTAGCCTGAAGATCGAGCGGAGAGGCAGTTTTTATTTAGCCTAGAGGAAGATATGCTGCTCCGGCCACAAAAAAATTGAGATAAAGGCAGAAGAATTATGGATACCTAGAAGATTTTATTTAATCACAAAACGGGCAAATCCTGGACTCGGATCACGCCTGATGGAAAGCGATGGATGATGTTTATAATGGAACGAGGGTGCCCAGAAGATGCCTGTTCACTCTTGCTTTGAAAGGGTTAAATATGGGCTGCGGGTTGTTCGAAAGAGATACCGCGGCCTCGACATGAAGGGCTAAGAAGGAACATGGGTGGTTTTTAGTCCGTAGAAGTCTGACACTCCCTACCGCTCTGACACGCCCAGAGCGTATATAGTCACTTGATGATTTCACAACCTCCAAAAAAAAAAGGGTTGTGGGCATCTCGGTAATACGTCACGGTTTTCTCACTATGTTGAATACTAGGCGACAATTTAGTTACTAATTTATACTTAAAAAGGGGGTTTAAATGTGGAATGAGGATATCTTTGTTTCCACGCAGAGAGTTCCACACTGATGCCGAGATCAAATAAAATGTTCAAGAAACTTGACCGACTCCAATCGTCAAAGGAAGAATTCCAACGAAATTCTCAGTTGCATCGGAAACTACTGGGCTTATAACGAAATGCTTACGTAACTAAGAACTATGTCAAATCAATCGATCCCGCTGTGACCAATAATGACGAAACAATTTGGTAATCGTGATGACAAATGACAATGGCGTGAAATTGTGTACAAAAGTAGAAACTCACTGAAGATACTACAACTGTTCCATTGGACTGTACTTACTATGTGAAGCATCTATCACTAGTCACTATCACTACATAGTATAAAACAAAGTCGCTTTCTCTGTCCCTATATCCCTATGCTTAAATCTTTAAAACTACGCAACGGATTTTGAAGCGGTTTTTTTAAATAGATAGAGTGATTCAAGAGGAAGGTTTTAGTATATAATTTGACCGACATCCACGCGGGTGAAGCTGCGGCCATCAGCTAGTATGATATAATCGCAAGCGATCACTTGTTAAGACCTGGATATACGCCACTGACAATTCACCCTCCCGCACCCGATTTATTGGTCCCCAGAAGGGAAGTACCTACGCGATTTGCGATTACGTAAAAAAAACCACATAAATAATTAAGAAGGTTATTGGCAAAAATAAGCTGAAGGTCCCCTCGGCATGACTTTATAATATATTGATGGCAATAAAAAGATCCTATGATTGATAGTATTTGATAGTTTAGGAGAAAATGGTAGTTAGTTACAAAAACAGAGGCTACTTTGCATATTTATTTATTTATTTATGATGTTTAAATTTTATTTTTATTTTTTTTTGAAGCGAAGAGGACATGCTCTAGATTAGTCTAGATTGTGTAGTTTTTTTTTTTTAAATCCCATTATGGTTGCGGAAAAAAAGGTTCTAATGTATCCTAAAAAAGGCCAATTCACGTATATCCAATGTTTTGGGCCCACTGACTACCTGTAACGACTGTCAAAGATGTACGAGTGACAGCCGGGACCAAAGACTTAACATGCTTTCCGAGGCACGGAGGCAACTCGGTATGTAGTTGGTGGTCACCCCACTCATCCACAGACCGACTTCTGCAAACGTTGCTTAACTTTAAAAATCGACATGTAATGCTCTTATTACTTAACCACGTTTCTCCTACAATACCATTTATAATTTCATTCTATTCAAACATGTAATCTCAATATAGACCATTTTCTGAAAAAATAGGCCAAGTTCTCCTGCTGATTTTATTTACGAACACTTGTTTACATAAAAACAACATGGCCGCACCATGTGTTAACAATTTCGCGCCAGCTGTTATTAAGTAAGAATGAACTTGCCTGTGATTGGTTATATCGCAAAGTATACTAGGAGCCAAAATTTCTGACCGTATAAGGAACAGTTTACTTCGATCCAAGATCCAAAATCGCAGACGTTTGCAACACAGCCGCCAAATTAAAATGGAACTGGGCAGGCCACTTCTGCTCCGGCAAATTTGGGCCTGAGTTGCCACAGATTGGGTTCCAAACAACAGAACAAGGCGATGCGGTAGACCCAGAAAGAGATGGCGTGACGAGTTGGACTCATATCAAAAGGATTGGTATAGACCGAGGCCCTAACAGGTATAGACCAAGGTTAGGATTCGGCCCAAACAGGTAAGGACATAGAGAGATAAATGGAAAGATAGATGGCCTACCCTTTGCCCTACAGTGACATCAGGTTCACAACAGTGATTGGTTAATGACCTCCATCTGTTTAGCCTTTTCCCGGCCATATTAAGGTAGACATCCAGTCGAAGTGGAATGCAGCTGGATACCAGTATTTTATAATGGAGCGGACTGCCTCGTTTGTCAAGAGGTTGCAAGCGCGGCTGCTTTACATAAGGTCCTTCCTGGATTCTGTAATTACTGGTTACCCCCATTGGAAATAGAAGAATATTACGTTTCATCCCACATATATTTATGGTGGGTACCGAACCAAAAATATTCCTAACAAAGTGTACACAAACTAGATCTGATTACGTTAGGAATTAACTATGTTATGTCATGTATTAATTATACAATAATGCGAATTTTCCTTATAATTTAATCGGCGCCTATATAATAATAAATGTGATAATAACATATTAGCGAAATCAAGGTCAAGAGCAGGCCTAATTTTAATTATGAAACACCAGATCTGGCGTAGGTGGACCGATGAAGGTTGCGGGGATCCGCTGGATGCGAGACACTTATGGGAGGCCTATGTCCAGCAGTGGACGTCTCTCGACTAAAATGATGATGATGATGAGAATTGGTGAAATGTGGCTGTAGTTTACAGCATACACCTCTAAAAGTGTTATTGAATACGGGATATTTACCATGTTTACTGTTCATTTTGAGTTTCTAAAATTACAACTTACAAGTTTCAACTGTCGAGTGTCTGTAATTCAGTGGTTCAAGTGCGTAAAAAAGTGCCGAAAAGAGTTCTCGAGCGGACACAGTGAGTTTCTTGTGTCGGGAACAGAATCGAGTTATGAGTGACTGTTGTATTGTAGGGGTACAGAGCGCAAAAAAAAACAATGAATTCCGAAGAGTCGAGGCGATTTTGAATCAATTATTATCTTGCCCTTATCTTAGTTCATTTGGGGACGGCGCACCATGTATTCTTCTTCCATACCTCTATGTTTTTCGTTTTGAACCCGAGTGCATAAAAATGCTTTGACCTTAATTGCGAGGTCTAACTAACACACCATTACTTTATAATGTCTCCATAGGTCAACAGGTCACGCCTTCAAACCTTCTGTTTACTTAAACCGGTTATCATCACTAATATAAGAAGGTCATTGAAGAAAAATATTTGAAGTAAAGAATGTTCTATTTTGGTATATGATTAAATTTGAGTGTGACTCATGAATTCAAAGTTGTCTTGACATAATGTTTGTAACATATGGTTTTCGCATCTCACATTCATCGTTCGTTTGTAAAGGCCAGCGAAAATGTATCCGATTCATGAAAGAGAACTTTAAGAATGAACAATAATTCACAAACTGAGAAAATAAACTTTACTTACATAGGACCGTCAGACAAGAGCGAACGCCTTTCTGACATCCACAACCCTTTTAGTACTGAGTAACTTTCAGGCCACTGACTACCCTACCAGCCAGACTACCTATAAGCCCGCCACACTATTCCCAAAGCACTGTAACTCCTGTTAGCCAGAATCAACAGTGGCGACCACAAGAAAAGCGCCGAGACAATGAAGCTCGACGAAGTCCCAGAGAAACGATTTAACTGTCTTGGATCCCGCAACGAAATCAATCAGAAAAGAATAGCGGAGGAGTAGGAAAAACATAATTTTCACTTCCCTCCATATCAGCAGGAGACAGAACAAGGCCAATAGGCACACAGGGATGTATACAACTGGGATAAGCCCAGTTGCCTTGCACCACGGATATTATTGTCATTAATATTGCTGGGTCCTAAGTTGTGAGCTGTTATATTTGATTCCAATAATAGGTATGACAAAAATGCTTAAACGCACGGAAATTTGTTCGACTAACGGCTTAACGTGGTTTCCGAGGCACGGCGAAAACTCATTATGTAATGAGCGGTCACCCATCCACGGACCAACCCAAGGCAAGCGCGTTTCTTCCAACCATTAGTATAAAAATCATACTATCAAACACTAACGACCTTCAACTACTATTGATGTAAAAATCGTGCTCAAACAGGATGCTGGAGCAGTTACGTCATCGAATCCTGCGCTTAGGGCTGACGACATCCATAACCATACAAAGGCGACCAATCATTTAGCTCAGCTTAAAACGATCAAAACGGTGAAAGAAAACATCGAGAGGAAACCGGTATGTCGTAGAACCAAAACATTCGAAGACCGCACCCGTGTGGTAGATTATAGCCCATTCCGTCTCATAGAAAGGAGTCCTGTGTTCCAGTTGTGGGAACGTTATAGACTGATTATGCAAATCGGTCTACAGCTGGACATGATCACATGAACCATCTCAAGCTCTGATTGGGCTGTCCATGTTTGGGCAGTGATGCTGGAAAGCACGTTAAGACGTTAATCCCAGCTGTGATTCGAAAATTCAGACAGTCATTGCAGTCCAGTCGCCAACCAGTCTAAGCAAGAGAAGACTAAGAAACCGGGTTGTGGAGGTAGATAGGCAGTCGCTCCATGAAAAATACTAGTAATCAGCTATATCTGGTTAAGCTGTAAGCTAACCTATCGGCTGGACGGCCTAACTGTGAATCATCCCTGGTACCTTTTTACCCGACTATCGTAAAGCTTAAGTGAGAGAGCATTAATTGTTATTATTTAGGGCAACCCTAATCTCCGAGTGCATGCCGAAGTACATTGTTGGATTATCTGGTCAAAATAAGGCGGAAACTGTTATCATATCGCGAAATGAGGTTGGGTCTTAGTGATCGCGATAAAGTGCTATTGTAGTTCTTGTAGTAATATGTGTTTATTACCTTCTTGTGTTGTTAGCTGACAAACAAGAAGGACGTCTACCTTCTCCTAGGTAATCAATAATATCTACGGACATCTGCAATACCAGATCGCAACGCTTGAAAGAACATAACAGAGTTACAAGAGGCAATATTTGAATGGCCCTCGTGCACATTCAGGACGAGCATCAATACCACTTGTGGCTAATGTTTTTGGAGCGTGGATCTTGGCACAAGCAAAGAGAGGCCTATACCCACCAGTGAGTGAAATCGGGGTGTGAATGATGATGATGATCATATAGTAAGTGCCGATGAAAGAAAATAAAAAGATGACAGTACAGGATGTATTGAATATAAAAATGGGAAGATACCCAATAAGATAGACCAACAGACATAATATAAAACCAGCGACCGGGACAGAACAAACTTGGCAGAAGTCTACGTCTAGCACTGAACTGCGATTAAAGAGAAAGATCGATTTAGACATACTAACATCTAGATCTAAATTCATAAGCTCTGAGTACGACCTTGAGATAAGTTATCGGTCATTACCACGCCGTTGGCATTGCAAATTAGTTATGCGGCCTTGAATATGTTAGAGAGAATATTATTGAATTCAATAAAATTTTGCTTGGCAGTGCGTATTTCACAGAGCCTGAAGACAAATGTTTTAATCGTATAGGCCTTAACTGTCTGTCATGACTTACGATATTCCAAAATCTGGGCAATCATCAGAGAACATTCCACTTTGGCACGCGCTACAATGGCTGGCTTGGAAATCTCTAAAAACACTTTAAAGTGAGCAATTCCAATCTTCTTTTTCTTTTGGGTCGAGATTCCCATAGTTATTTAAATAAATTAAATGTGTTTGGACCAAAATTAGCTCTCTCTTTCTAAGATCGACGGCATTGTTGTGTCTTCGGAGAGTTAAGGGAAAGATTCCGCAGTCGAATACTCTTGTATGTTGTATTTACATCTTAAATCGCTGCAACTAAAACCATACAATCGTGACCGAATCTAAGGTCGACTACTAACGGGGTTCTATCAAGTTCAGAACCAACTAGTTCAATACATTATACTCGATGCTATAAAAAATATTCTAGTTCTGCTGCCCGACTGCATTCCTATCATAGACTTCCGATTATTAATTAACATGATTAAATAGGTTTTGTCCGTTGATTTATTAGTACACATGTTGAAGAATTTAGTTTGCTGTATATTTATATCGAACACATTTATCCCCTAAGTGCAAACTCATCGACATGTCCATTCTGCCCATCCTAACCCACGGTGCTTAAACTTTGTCCCTGACAGAGTTGCGAAAGTCCGAAACTCCGAACTCAAAGTTTGCCAAAGGGCGATAGAACGTAGCGTATTGGGTTTTAAGTTTTAAGCTCAGCGACAGTTTATACATATTTACAATACTACAAACCGCCCAAAAACTGGAATCGCTGATATTGGCAACAATACTGCTGGGTTGAATAGGGATTTGGCGGGGCATGTCTGTAGAATGCTTCGGGCCCCAGTCCCCTATGAAGTTAGCCCAGCTTTCACCTTAGGAACTGGCTTTATTTGTCCATCACAGAGATGAGATGTGAAGATTCAAGAGAAGACAGAAATATAAAGATGTCATTGAGATTGCACAAAATGTAAGTACAATTTTATTAAAAGAAATGGAAATCATCCTTTCTTTAGCCTTCACCTCCCTCTTCATCAATCAACTAGCTGACCCACACAACTTCGTCTGCGTCACATAATATAGCTTATAACCTTTCTCGATAAATCGACTATCTAACATATTAAATTGAGTTAAATCGTACTCGTAACAAACAAAAAATCTTACCTTTCCACTTTATAATACCTATTAGTTTAGATTGGCTTCGATTATATTATTAAAGTAACAATTACTATAGGTATCTCTTACTGTTTAATATACAGTAACACCTTGTACTTGTAAACATTATGGTGAAGTAAATATTTTGAATTTGAATTTCTCCGGAGCCCCCAGAGGCCAGAATCCCCACGTACCTACCGCACCGGACCGAATGACTGCCACGCGCTTAATTATTTTGTCGCCCGTATATTTTTACATTGCGATATCTTCTAAGATATTTGTTTAAACTGTATAGAGTAAAGGGCACAAATATTCTATATTAAATTTCCGTGCTAACAAACACATTTATTTAGATATAGATTAATACCACATGGGTTAAATAAGCTTCGCAAAATATCATTCTTTTAAACCTAACATTTTAATATAAAAAAATGGTTACAGTGAGTCAATCTTAAAAGATAAACATATGCTATCGCGGACTTTTTTTTAGAACTTTTAAACAGAAACAATTCCGTCATACATGATATTTACGTAACTTAATCCGTTTTCGCAGCGCACGCAACGGAAGCTCTCAAAAAGGAATATCTTTTCCCGTTTTTGCAACATTTTTCATTTATGCTCCGCCCCTATTGATCGCAGCGTGATGTTATGTAGCCTAAAGCCTTCCTCGATAAATGGACTATCCAGCACTAAATGATTTTTCCAATTCCAACCAGTAGTCCCTGAGTTTACCGCGTTCAAACAAACAATCAAACAAACAAACAAACAAACAAACTCTTCAGCTTTATAATATTAGTATAGATATTAATATCCATAGTTTTTTAGTCACATGCGTTTCATTCCTCCTCATTACATGTCCATACCAAGATAGACGATTTCCTTTCAATTTTTCTCCAGGCACACTTCAAACTTTCTCAAATATACTCATTCCTTACTTTATCTATTCTCGTTGGATATGAATTGATGCCAGAGATCAGAAAAATAATCTATTTCGAAGTCTTTTCTTGGAAGTTTGAAAATAATATATTTATGTCACGAAAGCGACGAAAATACATATGCACCGTCGCCAATAAAAACAACATTTTGCTTGACTTTTATTGTAAAAACAAATCGAATGATCTATACTGCTGTCATATCATCAACTGCCTAGCCTTTTCCCAGCCATGTTGGGGAGGCTTCCAGTCTTACCGGATGCTTCTGAATACCAGTAAATCACATAAATTGACCGAATGTCTGACCTCCACAACCCAGTTCCTACCCCTTAGTAAGATTAGTAATTCCATCTCTATACAGGGTGTACATCAACACATCACACAGCCGTCAACCAAGCATTATGTACATCAAACTAAGTACCCCTACGCAAAGTTTTTTGCTGGTAAAGGTTTTTTTTTGGGGTAAAAAACACATTTTACGGTAAAATTCAATGTAGCACTCTTAAAACATTGTGCTAGTGATAGTGGCTGCTTTGAATAGTAAACGGGTCATGAAGGTAATTTTAGTAAAGTTATAACCTGAAAAACTAGTATTTACAAAAACAGCTGTGAAAAATTTGGAACTTTGACACCCAATATCTCCGTAATCCGGGTTCCCAGGTATGGTCTAGAACAAAAAAATGAACGCAGTGGTGGGGAGAACAAGTGCTCTTCGTTTGCGTTAAGGGTACTTTTTAAACCTTAAAGAACAAGTTAGCCACAAAAAACGACTACGTATATTCTCTGCCAAGTACAGTCAATGCGCTAATAAAAACACATCTTGGCCTACATTAGAAGACAATAAATACTAGGTGCGGCTTACTAGGTTACTAGATGATTAGTATTCAGACAGCATCTGTGCATAAGGTCGAAGCTTCTAGGGCGGACAGCATTCTTTTATTCTATATCTGTGTCAATCAATAAGAACTACCACTCGGGTCGATTTTTAGGTAAAGGTGTGCTTGCCTAGGTCGGTCTGTGGATGGGTAACCGCCCGACATACCGAGTTTCCTCCGTGTCTCGGAAAGCACGTTAAGCTGTTGGTCCCGGCTGCCATATCTTTGGCAGTCGTTACAGGTAGTCAGTGACCTGAAATTCTGACATCCAGTCTTACCAAAGAGTATCGTATTACCTAGTATTAACTGGGTTGTGGAGGTCAGATAGGCAGTCGCTCCATGTAAAATACTGGTATTCAGTTGCATCCGGTTAGACTGGAAGCCGACCCCAACATGGTTGGGGAAAAAGGCTAGGCAGATGATGATCTGTGTCAATTATTGTCACCTTTGCGTGTAAGTGGTGTAAGTGCTAATTCGACTACCTTGTTGTTCTAATCAAGTCGGTGGCGTACCTAAGGATCAACAGTACGCTCAGTCTCTGGGGCAAGCAGACTGTTCAGAAACCTTATCATGAAAAGTAGTAGGTAATAAGGGCCAGCCAAACTTTAACATTAGAAACATCTTCAGGGTGCTGCGAGCAGAGAATGTAATTCTACATTATAATAATGGAAAACTTCCGGAGCAAAATTCCAGTGGAATATGATTTAGCACAAGGAGCAGAATGCACTATGTCAGTTTCCACAGGGCTGTCACTTGCACCCTGTATTTTAAGGTCAGCGTACTTGGCATAGCTCCGTTGTTGGTGGATCAAAGGATTTAAGAGTTTTTTACATAACCTGGATAGACTTAAAACTTTCATCGCCACAATTCCTTTTCTTAATTTTCATAACCCAAATACCAAAACAAACCGTGAATCAAAATATCTTGTACGCGCGACGAGCTATCAAGCCATACAAAACCAGTTCATGGGTATCTCTTATTGTACCGAGTCTGGTTCTTCTAACCAAACAGACAGATGGGGATCAGGGGAATTTGTTCCGCCACTTCTTCTTTCCAGCAAAAACACTAAGAAGTGTCGAAGGGTGGGCGTTTTGGGAGACTGTCACTTGTAAATAAGTAAAGTAAATTTTGACGTTCGAAAAGTGCTGATTATAAATTATCAGACTAGTTTGATTTTTTTTTTTCTTTTTTTTATTTGTTCCGTGCGGGGATCGAACCCGCGACACGCAGCGTAGCAGTCCAATCGCCTAGCCACTGCGCCAACCGTGCCGTCTGAATAAATAACTTTTGATTTGATTTGATTTGTACGGGAAATCTATACAAAGCGAGATCATGGATTATTATACTGGCACATAGCTTCGTGTGTCGCCATGAGAAGTAAAAACAAATAAACGCCAACGTCAAGTAGTCGACACTGACCTACAGTGATTTCATATGTGATCTCATCGAATAACATTGGATCTAAACGTGTAAACGCTTTATCTATACGGATTCTGCGTCTTAATAAAATATTTTGAGACATTGAATCATTTGTTTATTAGATAGTAGTTTAAAATTGGTGTTTTGATACAGAAATATTTAGATAAATCGAAATCAGCCTTAGAAAAAGGTAAAATTGTATGATAATACTTATTCCCGAAGCTGGGGTCACTATAGAAGGAGGAGCTCGTGGCTCAATAAGAACTGCCACTCGGGTCGGTCTTTAGGTAAAGCTGTGCTTGCCTAGGTTGGTCTATGGATGGGTGACCGCCCGACATACCGAGTTTCCTCCGTGCCTCGGAAAGCACGTTAAACTGTTGGTCCCGGCTGCCATAGATCTTAGGCAGTCGTTAGAGGTAATTCAGGAAATTCTGACATCCAGTCTTACCAAAGAGTATCGTATTACCTAGTATTAACTGGGTTGTGGAGGTCAGATAGGCAGTCGCTCCATGTAAAATACTGGTATTCAGCTGCATCCGGTTAGACTGGAAGCCGACCCTAACATAGTTGGGAAAAGGCTAGGTAGATGAGTGCAGTTAGTGCAAACAAACGACAATACAACAGTAAATTAGTGTGGTAGGACTCCTACAAAGACACCGAGAAGCTCTCAATTCTTAGGCTAACGGTCTTACGTTTTTGTAAGTCAAGCCCATGAGCCCAAGAGCAGGGTTTACTGCAAGAGAGCATCCCCAATTAGGATTGGCCCGCCACGGGCTAGTCACTCTTTGAAGGTCCCACATGGCGACAGACCCGAGGCTGGGAAAATCCTGCATCCATTTCTTATGGGCCTACCACACGCACAGGCTTCACCGCAGTCTTGCCTGCGCGATTACACGGTGCACACGGTACATCGCTGAATACTCTTCTGGCATCGACACCGGAATGTGATTTGTTTGCTTCTAAGTGGGTTGATGTCAGTCGTGTATGTTTGAGTTTCTGTGAGAGGATGAACGAAAGATGATTTTTCTTGAACTTGTTTTGAATGATGATAAACGGAAGGTAACTATTTTTATTTGCTATTTTTTGTTTCCTGTACAATATCTATGTAGATATGTATAGCTATAGTTTAATTGAATTGTTCATCTTTGTGTTATATAGCATCGTATTGGAGGATTCTGTAATGTTGCTATAATTAATATTAAATAAATAAATAAATCGCGCGTGAGGTTGGTAATGGTAATACAGTTTTACCAACCACACGCGCGGTGTACCGTGTGCACCGTGTAATCGCGCAGGCAAGACTGTGGTGAAGCCTGTGCGTGTGGTAGGCCCATTAGACTGCGTCAAGAAAACCGAACGCCACTTTCTTAGGAGACTAGCCTTGATTTAAAATCCTCTTTCTATCCATATTCTCTAGGTATGTTTTTGCTTACAAGTAAGACGTACAAAAAGCAAAACGGAACAACACCAACACACACTAGCAATACAGCTTACCCCCTTTTTCCTCCATGTCTCCCTCCTTTTAAGCTTCGGCAGGCTATTGTAATTCTTCTCACTCATTTTATTTCACTGTTTCTTTACATTTCACTGTTTGATCACTTTTTTTATCGCACTTTTGTCACTTTTGCACCCAGTTTGTGAGTTTATCGATAGTTTTGTCACTTTTATTTAGACACATCATCGTTATGAGTACTAGTCAGCCAAACACGATGATATAATTAAGTGAAGTGTAAGAGATTAATAACAGTCTACGTTAAAACCTGTTTGAGACAAGTCAAGTAATTAGCACAGACCGCACCTTAATTGATTTAGTCGTTTCGGAGATGAATGCTAACATACAAACAGATGACCCAAGTGCTTAAAAATATTAAGTTGTCATGCATGTAAAGGCAATTTTTTTAGTGTCGAACTAAACAAGTGTAAATAAGAAGGCTCTATTTACGCACTAGTTCAAGAACGAAACTATATTTGGCGAGGATGGACGTAGTCCAAAATAAATTCTTAGAATTTTATTTACCTAAGTCACTGTTTTCGTAAAAACATCGTTACTAAAGGAAAATTGCAGATTCCTATATATGTACTGCCTCAGGTTGGGACACAATTTTATTGTTTTACGAAACTATTATTGAAGGAAATGATTTGCTTCGTTACAGAACGCTGAATAAACCCTAGAATAATAAAAAAAACGCTTTTTAATTCAGTGTTTACGACTAACATGGAGTTTAAAACCAATCTCACGACTCCTAAACGTGCCTCCAAACACAATATACAATACTAAAATTGTATTAACAATCGTGCTAAGAAGATAAGAATACAATAATTCTAATGAGTCATTTTTTTATCGTTTTACACATACACACACAAACACACATACATTTATATTTACTCAACCAATTGCAATCCAGTATTAGACAAGAACGCCGAGCTTGGCAGAAGCAAAGAGAGGCCTATGCCCAGCACTAGGTGAGGTCGGGCTATAAAACCGCGGGTCTCACAAAACGGTGTAGAGAAACATCGTGCGGAAACCAGCATGACCGGAAAACGAAGACATGGGATGTCTAGACTGCCTTGTTGGTTTGCTTGGGACATAACAGGCGACATGTGGGTCCCATTAGGTATACCTTTGCCTAAAACCCTTCGGAATTACAGGCGATAGCCTTGAAACGCTGGTGTTCCCGTGGTGGGTACATCCAAACTGATTTTGTTTGTGTACCGGGAATCACGCGGTTTCACCCGCGTAGTTCCCGTTCCCGTGGGAATACAGGGATAAAAAGTAGCCTATGTCACCCGGGAATAGTGTAGCTTCCTAACGGTGAAAGAATTTTTCAAATCGGTCAAGTAGTTTTTAAGTTTAGTCGTTACGTACAAAAATACAAAACTTTCCTCTTTATAATATTATTGTAGATGGAGCGACTGCCTATCTGACCTCCACAACCTAGTTAGTACTAGGTTAACAGTACAGGGGGCCTAGACAAAATCCCTTTTCTGTAAGCGTTAACGCCAACGGAAAGATCAAATTGTATGGAGTTGACATTAGCTTTAGAGATGTCACGTGATGTCATCTTTAAAGCTAATGTCAACTCAATTGGTTATAGATAGATTGTCAGACTTTCGCGTCACTACCCGTAACGACTGTCAAAGATCAAGAAATAGCAGCCAGCAGGGCTATTGCCTATCTTTTTAAATGTCAGTGGCTATCATAGTGTCCATCGATTAACTGTCAGTTTGGTACAAAATGGAACCATTTGACAGTTAATTGATGGACACTATGATAGCCACTGACATTTAAAAAGATACGCAATAGCCCTGCTGGACCAACAGCATAACAGCTTGGCAAGCGCGTTCTTGAAGACATGAGCGTTGATAAAATAAATTACAAAGAAAAGTGCTACCCTGGGTTCGAAGCCACTAACGCCCACATACCTGAGTAACTGAACCGTAATAATACTAATGACAATGACATTGAAATATGATTAATACTTTTTATCATTAACTTGAAAACAAAGTACAACATCACTTTCACGTCGAATTCAAAAACGTACACGAATTTCGACACAATTATCACTGACAAAAAAAAACACCATATATAGAGTAGAACTTTCTTTGTTTTTTTTTCAAAAACAGGTTTTGTTTAAAAACTTTTTGCACAACAAACAGGTTAGGTTTAAAGACAAACACTGAACTTAATGTAGCACTCATTGATAGCCATATCTACTGATAAAATGATAACAAGAACTGTAAGGGAAATGTATTAATATTAATCTAGATTTCACGGTTTGTTATCGTTCGAGATTTTTGTTTAAAGATATTATTGGAATTGTAATTTGATTACTTGTGTCAAGATATGCATCAAAGGTAATAAGAGTCCCTTCGGGGCTGCGGGTTGTTTGAAAGAGATACCGCGGCCTCGGCACAAACGGCTAAGAAGGAACATGGATGGTTTTTAGTCAATAGAAGTCTGACACTCCCTACCGCTCTGCCTAGAGCGGGAGGAGTCATTTGATGATTTCCCACCCCCAAAAAAAAACAAAAATAAAAAGTAGAGGAAGACCAAAGAAACGATGGATGTACATATATTTTTCTTTAATTAGGATAAGCCCAATACAAACAGAAGGCGTCGCGGCAGACCTCGTAGAAGATGGCGGGACGATCTGAACAAGACTAACGTCCAGTGGTCCACATTGGCTTTAGATCGAAACAACTGGAAGCCATGAGGAGAGCCCTTTGTCCAGCAGTGGGCTTATGCGGCTAACAGTCTCCTATTCCCATACTGCTGTGCGCCAGAATCAACAGTGGCGACCACCAGAAAAGTCCCAGAAAGTAAGCAGACTTCTAAAACTTTAACCATCAAGAAGAGTAGGAGTAAGCCAAGATTTTAGGCTTGTATAGAAGTAAGCAACCCGTGGCTAGTTAATAACAGCGGCTTGGATCAATCATCAATCTGATGATGGTCTGTGGATGTGGGTGGTCTATCCATTATAACTGAGTTTCCTTCGTGCCCCGAAAAGCAAGTTAAGCCGTAGGTCCTGTCATTTTAGATCTTTGTCAGTCGTAACAGCAGTGGCCTGGAACTCTCCCACCAGTCTTACCAATTTTTTTTTATTTAGCCTGTTTCGTCCTACTCCTGAGCAAAGGCCTCCTCCCATTCCTTCCACTTCTTACGATGGTGTGCTTCTTCTTGCCAGTTGGTGAGAAAGCCATCCAAGGCGTCCCGCCATCTTCTCCTCGGTCTACCGCGACCCCGTCTAGCTGTGTCAGGGCTCCAGTCTTGCGGTATTCGGGCCCACAGCTGCGGCAGACTGGGCCTGCCCAGTCTTACCAATGGGTATCATATTACCCAGTACTAACTGGATTGTGGAGTTTAATAGGCAGTCGCTCCATGTAAAAAAATGAGAGGTGTCAAGGAACACCCGGATGGAACGAAGTTATTGTTATTATTTTTTATTATGTAAAAAAAAAAGAAAAAAAAAAAATGTAGAAATGAAAATATCTGGCTTGCTTTATATAAGAGAGAGAGAGACAGACAGAGAAACATGCGACGCCGCACAGCTTACAATAGCTTACTATAGCAAAAAGTGTCGTGACAACTTTTCGTAAGAATTTTTTCCGTCTAGCCCCCTTTCACAACGCGCGATAAGGAACTTCGTTCCAAAAATACTGGTATGCAGCTGCATTCGATTAGACTGGAAGCCGACCCCAACATAAATGAGAAAAGGCTAGGCTAAAGATGAAAGTATCATCAGGTCCGGTATCCACGAAAGTGGAGACGAGCAGAACGGAGAGATGTCCCAAATTGGACCAATCACGGAAGGGCGAATGACCAGCAAGGCTATTGCGTATCTTTTTTAATGTCAGTGGTTATCATAGTGTCCATCGATATGGTACAAAATGGAACCATTTGACAGTTAGTCAAATGGTTCCATTTTGTACCAAACCATAACCTTTTGACTGTAAATCGATGGACACTATGATAGTCATTAGTCGCTGACATTTAAAAAAACTTTTTTGCAAAAAATAAAACCGACTTCAAAAACACAAAAAAGTGAAAAATAACTTTAGCTTCTGAAGTCGGTGACTTTTGTTTGTTTTATTCAGTTTTTTTGTCACCGACTTCAGAAGCTAAAGTTATTTTTCACTTTTTTGTGTTTTTGAAGTCGGTTTTATTTTTTGCAAAAAAGTTTTTTTATTTCTCCATTTTTAGTTGTAATATCCTTTACAAATATTTCATATTCATTAATTTTACGATGTTAACAATACATGTCACGGTAATAGGCTTATCCGTAATAAAATGGAACTTAACATACCTAACTCTCGAAATCTGGGCGTCCTGTACACATCTGCGTACCCCGTCAGAGCATACAGGCGTGATGGTAAGTTAAGATGTTGCGTAAACAATAAACATCCAAGCGATTGCAGCAATCACGACAGATTTGCCGTCTATTTTTGAAGAGTTCTATTGTATATCTCCGAAGATCAGGATCAGATCTTCACCAAATTTAAATGGGACCACCTCAGGAGTATACTCTTTCAAATAAAAAAAGAATTTTGAGAATCGGTTCACAAATGGAGGAGAAATCAGGTAACATACATAAAAAAAAAAAAAAAAAAATACATACACACGAACATATAACCTCCTCCTTTTTTGAAGTCGGTTAAAAAGATATGCAATAGCCCTGCTGATGTTAACTAACGTGATAGGCCGATTTCCGCACATTTCTCGTCCGCTCCTCTCCGATTTGGTGGAAACTGGGCCTCACTATGGCTAGCCAGGCTATCGATGACGTCATTTTTCCGGCTTGAACAATAATGCTGATGATGTTGATGACGCATACAACAAACGTCACACACACACAAACTACGTTTTAAACGTTTTCTAGTAATTTCTTCACTCAGTAAACACTACCGTTTTCTTCAAAAGCCATTCAATCCTAGATTTTCTACAGATCTCAGATGTTTACTAACAAATTCTACAGTATGACTGTTTATTACGCAATGATTAGATGTAATGCATTATTTAGGTTCTATGTTTTGTAAATAAGGATATTTATATAAAGAGCGGTTTACAATGGAGGAATGTTAGTCTGGCTTTGTGAGAGGAAGTGAGGAATGTCAGCAACAGGCTCTTATGGATAATTTCTACACTTGCTGTGTATAAATCCTAGCTAGGCTAGTCTTTATTTTTGTCTATGGTAAATCATCAAATTAATGACCCCTCCTATTCTGGGCAGAGCGAAAGGGAGTGTCAGACCTCTACTGACTAAAACCCACCCATGTTCCTTCATAGCCCTTTGTGTTCAGGGGCCGCGGTATCTTTTCCGATCAGTTTCGCAGCCCTGGCAGGTGTCAGCCTAGCCTGGTTAGCCATAGTGGCAGTAATTTCATCATCTGCCTAACCTGTATCCAACTAGTCTAACCGGATGCAACTGAATAACAGTATTTTACATGGAGCGTTTGCCTATCTGACCTCCACAGTTAGTACTTAGGCCTCATTTACGGACACGCGGGGCGTCGAGCGGCGCGTTGTGCGTTTTTAATTCAAACACATGGCGATGTATGAAAACGTTAACGATTTCAAACGTCGATTTTACGAGAAGCGATTTTTCGCTCGTTAGTTTAAGATGTAACGATCCTTGCGGTGGACGCGCCTCTCAGTAAATAAATAAAAAAGCTCGAGACGAGCCTTCTAAACGCGCCGCGCGATAACATGAAATAACTGTAAGTTCTACAAACGACTTTCTGAGGCACGAAAGCGAGGGAATCCCGTCGGGGCTGCGGGTTGTTCGCAAGAGATACCGAGGCCTCGACATGAAGGGCTAAGAAGGAACATGGGTGGTTTTTAGTCAGTAGAAGTCTGACACGTTTCGCTCTGCCCAAGAGCGGGAGGGGTAATGGGTGGTCACCATGTGGTCACCCACCCACAGATTAACCTAAGTAAGAGGAAAGAACATTCCTTTGTTTCTCCTCATACTGCGGACATGTTGGTGCATAAATTCGGAAAAGAAAGTAAATGTTGAGAATAACCGATAATTTATTTACAAACACAAAAATATGACTACCAAGTTGGAATAGTGGTCGCAAGCGCAACTGCTGAGCTTGAGGGCCTAAGTTCGATTCCCGGGTCGGGCAAAGTGTAAGCGGGTTTTTCGATCAGGAATTTCTCAGTAATATTCATGGAGTCTGGATTTGAGCCCGGTAGATGGCAATTAACAATCTCGCCCTATATGCATAGAACTTAAACGTAACTAGCGAAATGCGGGTGTCCTATTAAGCACACCTCTGCCTAACCCTTCAGGGATTACAAGGCGTGATGTTATGATGTTACAAAGAAACGAAACAGACAGAAATAACCCTCATTTCGGGCTTCGTGGCAGTCGGGTAAAAAGATATATATTATTTTGGTTAAATGACATGCTGGTTTTCTCAGCACGTTTTCCTCCACCACAGCTTAAGAGCAGCCTTAAGCCATCCCCTAACACCAACAGTATGCGCTACCCTTAACAATAGGGATGTTCACTGACTAAAAAAAAATATGATTATTTTTTGTTTTATCAAATCAATGAAAATTGACGAAGATAAAACGCGTCAAAGATTTGAGTGGGGGGTTTTGACGTCACTCACCGTTAAAAAATGTCATGTCTTACTGCCGCACTCAGACAGCTTTAATGATTACTTAGGCCATCACTTAGTAAGGGTTTTGACAGTTCTGTCATACAAAAGTATGTCAAATCTTTAGTAAGTAACGGCTTAAGTTATCATTAAATATCTCTGAGTACCGCAGTTATAATATGACGCGACACGAGTTTTGAAAGCACTGTATCGTCTTCATTTATTGTTTACGTGAAAAAAGAAAAAATACGTGTCCAATATTTTTTGGAAATCTGTCTGACGGACTAATTAGATTTTTTTAGTTAACTATCCTATTCCATACAAATTACTACATGCGCGCGCGCAGATCATGACATAACATTGACGTCACTGCAGTCATAATAGTCGCGTTAATTGTGAGAGTAAGTACTTTCATAATTAACACTATGATGCGTTCCTAGCTGGTAATTACAGGAAACATGACATCATCATAATCTGCCTAGCGCTTTCCCAACTATGTTAGGGTCGGCTTCAAGTCTAACCGGATGCGGCTCAATAACTGTATTATATGGAGCATATCTGACCTTCACAACCCAGAACACTACTTAGTAAGACTGGTCTTCAGACTTCAGGGTTTCTGATTAATCGTGAAGACTGACAAATCTAAATACAAATGCCAGCTCGAACAGCTTAACGTGTTGTACGACGAAGGGCACTCTGGTAATGGATGGTCACCCATACATAGGCCACAGATCAACCTTGGCATGCACTGCTTTACATTGAAAACCTACCCGTGCGGTTGTGCAAGAGAACCAAGGTTACCGACGTAGCCCGAAGAATCGCCAAACTTAAGTGGTAGTGCGCACTGTGGGCAGGGTACATTGCTCGCAGAACGGAAGGCCGATGGGGGCGAAAAGTTCTGGAGTGGAGACCGCGAACCGTAAGACGTTGCGGTGGAAGGCCTCCCACTCGATGGACCGATGCACGCGTAGTATGGCGATTCTATCTCTATTCTACTTTTTCCATACAATTTGACATTAAATTTTGCTACAATTTGTCATTTTGTCGATTCTTCCGTCGATAAAACCCGTTTCTACGGTGGCATGCTAGGCGGGCTGGTAAAGGTTGTGGGGATCCGCTGAATGCGAGACTCTAGGGACCGGTCAATGTGGTGACACCTGGGGGAGGCCTATGTCCAGCAGTGGACGTCTTTTGGCTGAAATGATGACGCCTGTACTCCCACGTAGGGTTAGGCAGAACTGTACGCGGGCCTGTGGACGGTGAGTGATGGGTAAGCTCGCCGTCCGTCCGTCTTATGACGACGACAGGCCGTGTCGACAGCGCGTTCGTGTTCCATGCGCGCCTCAAAGAGATGTCAGCAACATGGAAGGGCCGACGCCCGTCGGGGCTGCGGGTTGTTCGCAAGAGATACCGCGGCCTCGACATGAAGGGCTAAGAAGGAACATGGGTGGTTTTTAGTCAGTAGAAGTCTGACACTCCCTTTCGCTCTGCCTAAGAGCGGGAGGGGTTATTTGATGATTTTTCACCCTTCATAAAAAAAAAAAACTTGAGAGGTGTCAAGGAACACCCGGATGGAACGAAGTTATTGTTATTTTTTGTATTATGTAAAAAAAAAAAAAAAAACAAATAAAATAAAAAAATAAAAAGAAATGAAAATATCTGGCTTGCTTTCTATAAGAGAGAGAGAGACAGACAGAGAAACATGCGACGCCGCACAGCTTACAATAGCTTACTATAGCAAAAAGTGTCGTGACAACTTTTCGTAAGATTTTTTTCCGTCTAGCCCCCTTTCACAACGCGCGATAAGGAACTTCGTTCCAAAAGGCAGAACTGTACCAAGAAGATGAGACAAGCTGAGTTACCTAGAAATATTTTAGACTGGGTAACTAATGTCATTTAGCCTAAATGTATAATTCTAGGCCGCACCCCTAGCGTGCTAGATAGACAGGGGTTGGGCAACGGATTTGTAATAACAGTTATTTCTATAAAAGGTTTTTAGTATTTCATTGCGTGAGCGTTAATTTTGGGGGTTGTTGTGTCATTGTTTAAATTTAGACAGACAGATTTTTGGGATCGTCTGCGAGTACGACCTGTGATGAATAAAGATCATAGACACGGAGGCAGGCCCGCGCGGGAAAATGTGTCACTGACAGCTGTCACTCGAACCGAGCGGGCTTGCACCCGATTGCTATTTCAAACCACCAAACTATTGTTTTATTTAATAAACTATTTGTGCTTACCCCTGTGACTAGTGGACGTCACAAATGGCGACGAGGTTATGGGTAGGTACACCAAATAAAACAAAAATAAAACAAAAAGAGAAAAAAAAAAAATACAAGAAAAAGGAGTGAACTAACGGGAATTGTCATCCCTATAGAACCAATATGCTAAGCAGTGTTTACGGGAAACATAGTTTATAGGTACGTAACTTGGATTATTATTAATAACGATAGCTACAAAATAGCTCGTTAGGTGTTTGCCAATATAATTTTCATTACATAATACAAGGCAAGTTGTTTGATTGGAAGTTAGAAGGGTAAGTACCTTTCTAAAAGAACAACACCACCCACAATGTTATTATTTTTAGCTCTTTACAAGCTATAAGCGTGGCTAACAAGTACTCGGTTGATACTATGAAGAAATACGTAAGCTATCTATTAGCTTATTTGAGAGACTTAGCTATTATATCATCAAGTACAACTCATAGATGTTTTGACGGATTCATTCAATTTCTGTCACGCATGTCGGCGAATAAAGAATTGTTTGTTGTGGTTATATCAAACTTGACATAATTTCTGCAACGTAAGCAAAGTAAAGCATGCTATGTTTGATTATGATCTGGAAATATAACAATTTTTCATACCGACCTAAATCCTAAGCAAGTGGTAATGTGTTATTTTATTCAAGTTCGGTATTGAATTTTATTAATGGGGCACGTAAACACTGCATTGACCTATATGGAATCACCCTTAAAAAGACTCGAGTAGTAGGTCTAATAGACCGGTACTAAAAACGCCAAAGTAGTAAACTGCATACTGCAGTTGGTACTAACAATCAATATTTAACTGGCGAAAATGGAAAAGATGTTTCCATAAAAAGTAGTAAGTCGGGTGATCGACTTTCTATGAGGTTCTATGAGTAGTAAACTGACGCATCTGGTTGTCGGTTGGTACTAACAATATAAAGTTCTATGAATAGTAAACTGACACATCTGGGTGTTGGTTGGTACTAACAATATAAGGTTCTATGAATAGTTAACTGTCGCATCTGGTTGTCGGTTGGTACTAACAATATAAGGTTCTATGAATAGTAAACTGAAACATCTGGTTGTCGGTTGGTACTAACTAACAATATGGTGTAGTTCACCTCGAAATGTCTTATAAAATAGATTTGAAACTGCAAACCTGTGTGTGTGAAAACATAAGAGGCGTAAAGGTGTGGCAATGTAAATCATAATGGAGACAGTAACCATTGCTCTGCAAAAGTAAAACAATATCTAAGACCTGGTTTTATCAGACACTCCACAACAGAAAAACAATCCACAACAAGAAATAGAGTGTCTAAAAAAAAAAAAAAAAATAATCAATCCACAGATAAATAATTCCTATCGGCGACAATTGTTTTTTTAATCTTGGCAAAGAGATATGTGTCTTCACGGTGTCAATATTTTTTAAATATTTGAATTATGTTTATAAATAGAATACCACAAATAAACATGATTATTTTAACCAAATACTTAGGTACTATGTTAATTACATTTATTTGTATTCTTAATTCGAAAATATTTTTATGTTAAAGCTGTTTAGCGGCTTATTATAATTATCTTTGCTTCTCCGTCAACTTGAAAAGCATGGCGGGGAAAAAGCAATTGAATCATAGTTTCCTAATAATTAATGACAAAAAACACTTATATCAGAATGTACTATTGTTGCTTACGACAGCAGCACAGCGGGAACAATCAATAAAGTGTGTGGTGCTTCCTTCAAAAGACCATCTCAGACACTAATCTGCATAGTTTTCATGTGAAATTATATCAAGATTATGTCTGGGTCTTAAAAGAGAAATAACCTCTGAGGTTGTTGCCACATATTATAGTAGAAAAAAAAAGGAGACTAGTAAAAGTGTTTGTTAAAACCTATTTGGAAAAAAAAGCATTTGATGCAGATATTCAAGTAGCCGACAAACAGCAGACTGAAACATTCTATGTCGTTAAGAACGGCACTCAAGACCTTTTAGGAAAAGACACCGCTATCTCTGTACAAGTACTCAAACTCGATATAGGAATTAATTCGGTAAGCGAGCAAGGTCATAAAAAGAAAAATTAAAGACTTGCAACTTGATATTTCAATCAAACCGGCAGACAGCTCTGTTGGTGATACCATTTATTTGAAAGAAAAGATTGACAAGTTGGTCAAATAAGATATACAATAAGGAGCTCGTGGCTTAATAAGAACTGCCACTCGGGTCGATCTTTAGGTAAAAGCTGTGCTTGCCTAGGTCGGTTTGTGGATGGGTGGCGCCCGACATACCTACCGAGTTTCCTCCGTGCCTCAGAAAGCACGTTAAGCTGTTGGTCCCGGCTGCCATATGTAGATTTTTGGCAGTCGTTACAGGTAGTCAGTAACCTGAAATTCTGACATCCAGTCTTACCAAAGAGGTATCGTATTACCTAGTATTAACTGGGTTGTGGAGGTCAGATAGGCAGTCGCTCCATTTAAAATACTGGTATTCAGCTGCATCCGGTTAGACTGGAAGCCGACCCTAACTTAGTTGGGAAAAGGCTAGGCAGATGATGACATATAATTATATCCTATTTAAAGGTACGAAGCCTTCAGGATGGGTCTTACCAATAATGCCCGTCCTCAAACCGGACGGAGATATAAGAGTGTGCGTAGATGCGATACATCAACAAGGCTATAGTCGTGACTAATATATGAGAGAAAATAATCCATACCGACAATAGCTCTAACAAAATTATGATGAATTGATGATGGATAGCCACTAAAAAAAAAAAAAAAAAAAAAAACGAAAAAAGAAAAAAGATCTATCAATCTTTTTATCGCCAAGGTTTAAAGATTTGGCCAGAGCATTCTAAAAAAAAAAATAATAATAATAATGCAGAAAGAATACGTCTTTCCTGTGGTGGCGTCGTCGTCAACTTTATTGATGATTTTGTCGTATGGCAACGATGATGCAGAACACAATGCTAGGCTCAACATTTCCTGGTTATGTTTAAAGAATAATATTCTATTAAACCAGGTAAAATGCGTATTTAATGTCAAGAGCATACTATTTTGGGACTTGAATTGTGGTCAAAACTATATATGCTCGCCACAGACAACTAATTTATTCACAAACAATGACAATGTTTTGATACACATATTCAACACACTCCCTTATAAAAAAATATATAAAAATAAAAACTAGCGAATCGCCCCGATTTCGATCCGATGCAATGTGCTACATATAAACCTAAATCTTGAATCATTCTATATCTATTAGAAAGAAAGAAAACATATTTATTTAGCACAATACATGCCACAAGTGCACACAACAAACAATTAAAATTATAAAAGAAACTAAAAAAACTAAACTGAAAAAAAAAGTTGTGTATCGCAATATTACTGAAAACAACATTAAAATCTGGTGCGTAGTTCAAAAGATTTAAGAGTACAAACAACGGAAGCGATTTTATTTTGTACTACCTATGTAAAGATGACAGATATAAAAAAAAAAAAAAAAAAAAAAAAAAAAAAAAAAAAGTAATTGAATGCAACAAAAAGACAATAAATTTACAATGGAGTGACACCTATTGAACAAAATTATTATGTTTTGGAAACTTAAACTCTTTGTGAATAATATGCTGGCGGCATATTATTTGTATTTAAATACTATACCTATTTTAATAAAATAATTTTCAACCGCAGTTCTCACAAAAAGAAATCATATATAAATAATAATATGTTTGTTATTTTATGGAATACACTGTGTACTCTGGTTGTCAATATATAACAGTACAGGAGACTTATTTCTGCATTTCAGTTCTAATAATAAGTTTCTTAATTATATGGCTTCTTTACTTGCCTCATATAATGCTACATATTCAGCATCTGTACTTGATACAGCTACTGTTAAAATTGTTTTTACACTCAAATGAAATAACACTACTATACATGTAAAAGATAATAATATAATAACCTGGATAAGACTATAGACCATATGGTCAACACAATCTGATGCCCAATCAGCATCGGCCGGCATATCCTATTAAATCTAAATCATTTTTAGTTTAACATTTTGGACCAAAATGCTTGATATTTTCAAGTATTATTAATTTTACATGCTTCCAATATGTTTCATTATAATTGTTATTAAACTGACTAAGATAAAAAAACAGCATAAATTATGTATGGCTGGGTTACCATTTATAAATAAAGCAAACTTACTATTAATTGCTTGTAAGGATGTTAAACTTATTTAACAAAATATGATCCTGATCTAAAAAAAAAAAAAAAAAAAATATTTTTGATTTCCTGCCTCTCATACCTAAATACTATCTATTATTTTCCAAGTATTTTAATTTACATTTTAACATAGTCATAAGAATTATGATATTCAGTTACTACGTAAAAAAAAAAAAAAAAAAACCTACAAACAAGGCAATCTAGATTCTATTTGGCGGTATCGGTTGTGTAACGAATACACAAACTTCATACATGGCCTAGCTGACTGTTTTCAATCCAAAGATAATGTTAAAATAACATGACTTTTAAATTCTCAGAGTTCACAGACAGAATAATTAAAGAAAAGGAATGGGTTATGTAGATAAAAGAAAACAAATTGACACCTAATTTTGGGCCCACACCACATACGGTTGTTGATTCCAGAGGCTCTGAATATTACAAAACCACAACCGGACCAGAGTTGAGAAGGAATATTGTCCATTTTGAAAAAAAAAAGGAGGTAAATGACAAGAGTATGGGAAAAAACACCTCAATTCACCTGATTCTGATGACACTAGCGATTGTGATTCAGACAACGAATAACTAACCTAAACCTAAAAGACAGATGTGTTGCTAAGCAGTTTGTTCCGCCACTTCTTCTTCTAAGCTAAAACTTTATGAAGTGTTGAAGGGTGGGCGTTTTGAGGGACTGTCTTTTGTAAAATTTAACCTTCGTAAAGGGCTGATTATCAGCCTAATTTGAATAAATGACTTTCTATTTTGAAATTAACAATGTATCAATGTATACACTTCTTTTGTTTAAAACCTCTATGTAATCTATTTGATTGTGTTACTAATGAAGGAATTTCAATTGCGTTATAAATGAGTTTAAGTCCTAAGTTTTAACTTAGTAAAAATAATATCTGAAAAATCTATATTTGTAAAAAAAGGAAGAGGTGTGATGAATAAAGATCATAGACACGGAGGCAGGCCCGCGCGGGAAAATGTGTCACTGACAGCTGTCACTCGAACCGAGCGGGCTTGCACCCGATTGCTATTTCAAACCACCAAACTATTGTTTTATTTAATAAACTATTTGTGCTTACCCCTGTGACTAGTGGACGTCACACGACCCACCCTATACTGTGATTTGAAATGGACGACGGCACGGTTGGCGCAGTGGCTAAGCGATTGGACTGCTGCGCTGCGTGTCGCGGGTTCGATTCCCGCACGGAACAAATATTTGTATGGCCTGCAGATAGTTGTTTCGGGTCTGGGTATTTGTGTATGTGACTTTATATGTTTGTAAACGCACCCACGATACAGGAGAAATTCCTAGTGTGGGGCAACGTTTAAAAAAATTTGAAAACTACTGGTTAGTGCTGATTCCCCCCGAAATTTATTAAAACGATATTGTATAAATACTACATATTAGATCCGTATGATGTCGGACGTAAAGAATAGCGCCATCCCATATCTTCCCGTGGGTGTCGTAAGAGGACTAAGGGACTTACCAGAGAATGGGCAGCAGCGTTCTCTGTGCCTTTGTAACAATCATACTGCGATCGCCAACCCGCCTGCCTCCCTGCCCCCTTCTGGGGAAGGCCTGTGGACGACTTTTGGCTGATATATTATATGATATTCTCAAAAGTTAGTACCACAGACATGCGCAACTCACAATTTTTTCCACAAGTTCATAAATTGTGTTGGACACTTTTTGTTTTAAGTTCTTGTTAATAATCGACAGATTATAAACGACGTTTATTATTTAACCACAAGTTTATAAAGTATTTCAAAATAACCTATTCTGTCCGATGAATGTACCTGTTTATGACTGCGTTAGTAAGAAGCGGCTTCTCATTAAAATATTAGTACAAAACAGTAAGCGATTAGTTCAGCTGTTTCAGTTGACGACCTTGGCGGCCATGACAGTTCATTCTTTCATTCACGCTAGTAATCCCCGGAAGGTTTGTCAGATATGTACGTAGTATTTAGTCAGTTATGTTAAAGTCCCATGTAGAAGAGAGTGCTGTTGCCATCGCCAATTAAGTTAAAAGTTCTATGTAATAGGAGCGTGACAATTGCTATCAACCTGGCCCAAATCAAGGCTCCGTGGCTGACACTGCGAAATTTCAAATGGAAAAACTAATTAACACTGCCAACTACCAATACTTTAGTAAGCCTGCTTTACTGCCGCACTCAGAGAGCTTTAATAATTACTTAGGCCATCCACTTAGTAAAGGTTTTGACAGTTTTGTCATACAAAAGTATGTCAAATCTTTACTAAGGTTAAGTAATCATTAAATATCTCTGAGTACCGCAGTAGTATATATTTGTATCCCTTCCAGCCTGTCTATTGACTCTAAAAGAAATGACAAATCGATGCGCAAAAAGTTTGTCAAACAAAGTTCGTAAGCCGCAGACATGTTCGCACAAAAAGTCTATCGTCTGATTCTATCCAATCGTAGAAAGAATTCTTTTAAAAGTAGCACTGAAAAACGGGGCAGACAATGCCTTTTGGCATGTTCTAGAACAAAAAATACAAAGATATACTTACAAGTATCGAGACTACCAGTTGTGCAAACATAAAAACATTCAAACATACTCAAAATCAGACAGAATTATGGAATTATGAAATATTTTACGCCAAACTTATGAACGAGTCGAAGACAGAAATTCTTAAATACATCTCGTCATCATTCTTCTGTCCTTATCCCAATAGGGTATATCACCAAAAACATCTAATTAGTCCGTCAGATAGATTTCAAAAAAATAATGGACACGTATTTTTTCTTTTTTCACGTAAACAGAAGATGAAGACGATACAGTGCTTCGAAAAGTGGTGTCAAGACGTGTGACGTCACGAGGTTAGTACTTTTTTACCCACAAAGTGACGTCACAAGCCACGTCAAGCGTCTTTGACACGTTTTATTTTCGTCAATTTTTATTAATTTGATATAACAAAAAACACGTATCCAATATTTTTCGATAATCTAACAGACGGACTAATTAGATTTTTTTGGTGAAATACCCTTTTCTAATTGGGTCGGCGCAGCATCTCTTTTATTATATGGCCGTCCTCTCCCTCTCCATCAATTAAAATTCATATCCACCACTCTTTTAGTCACATTGTATACGTTTCATCACTTCTCATTACAAAAAAAATAAAAAAGAATAATGAAAAATTTAAAAAAAATGGATGATTAAGATGATGATGAATGAAAAATTAAATGTTTAAATTTCCAAGACAGATGACAACACGGAACACACAATCATCATCTGCGTAGCCTTTTCCCAACTATGTTGGTGTCGGCTTCCAGTCTAAACGGATGCAGCTGAATACCAGTATTTTACATGGAGCTACTTACTATCTGACCTCTACAAGCCAGTTAGTACTAGGTAATACGATACCCTTGGGTAAGACTGGTTGTCAGACTTTCAGGTCACTGACTACCTGTAACGACTGTCAAAGATCTTCAAATGGCAGCCGGGACCAACCGATTAACGTGCTTTCTGAGGCTCAGAGGAAACTCGGTATATGACACGAAACTCAAAAAAAAAAAAATATACAAACGATCGCACAAATGATACCTCATTTTTAAAATTGCACCATAAGATATTTGAAAACAACACAGTACCCTCCAAAATCCACCTTTTAACTCAAGAACCACTACAGAACAACACTAAAAACTATAACATTAAACTCCAAACGACTAAAAATCTCTGTAAACACTGATGGACGTCTGAAAACGTACTGAAAGGCATCGCAAGTGATTCTGTTATCGCGAGTACCGATAGCAAACGCAGCAAATATTTGTACAGTACAAATATTTATTATGTCGTAACACTCGTTACCCTTGTATGTATGGGTATTTTATGAATAGAAACGATAATGATTTTAGAATTTTAGTAACCCATCATGATCATCGGTGCGCACAGGTTTTTGGATGGAAAATCATCAAAAGACCCCTCCAACTCTTGCCGGAGCGGAAGGAAGTGTCAGCTTTCTACCGACTATAACCTATCCATGTTCCTTTTTAGCCCTTTGTGTTCAGGGGCCGCGGTATCTCTTTTGAACAACCCGCAGCAGGCAGGCATTGGCCCTAGAAGGTGTCCCTGCCATGTTGCTGAAATCTCTTTTAGGCGCGCGTGGAACACGAACGCGCCGTCGTCGACACGGCCTGTCGGCGACGGCTGGGACGACAGGTTTTCTCCCCCTCACGTACCGCCATCTCCTTCGCTAGCATCACTGCTTCGTAGAAGGAGGCGACGGTGTCCCATTCCCTCTCGCCCTGGACCGTGGCTTCCACTAGGTCCGGACGCGACAGGTCGCCACCGCCGATCGCCGCTACGAGAACACGGCGGGGCCCCGCCCAAGCGGGGGAGACCTCCACAGTGTGCTCCACCGTGTCCTCCGGCCGATCTTCGCAATGGTAGTACCCGGGTGTTTCCTTCCGCCTGATTCGGTGCAGGTACCTCCCGAAACAACCGTGTCCGGTCAGGACCTGTGTCAGACGGAAGGTGAGGGCGCTGTGGCGCCTCTCTAGCCACTCCTCAAAGAGGGGACTTACCCCACAAACGATAGGACACTTGATGTCGTGAACTGCCTGTCCTGTTATTTGCACATCACAGGAGTTGATGGATGGTACAGAAAGTGCCAAAATCGTCACCAATTTTGAGCTGACTCAATTTGATTTGCTTGCCATATCATCTTTCACACAGTCTGTCCATCGTTTTTTGGTCTTCATCTGCTCTTAGTCATACATAACCATTCGAGTGACCTATTAAATATTTGTCGTACTACGTCACTTAGGTATTTCTTAATAGGTAAAACTGCATTTATTTCCGAGAAGGTTCAAGGTGTCAAGGTAAATTCTGGATAAATATTATATTGTGTAGCGTAGCCCAAAATGGTTAAAGTGCAAAGACAAAAACGCAACAAAGTGAACTTTACATTTTAACTAGAAGTTAAAAAAAAAAGTCCAAGTGAAAAAAAAAATCGTAAATCGGCCTAGTGATCAAGGAGGGATCGCAGTACATACATAAAAAAAAATTGCGGTGGAAGACATAACCTCCTTATTCAGAAGTCGATTTATAATTGCCCACTATACAATTTCTCAGGAACAAACAGCAAAATTTGTTCTGCCCACGATACAGTTATCCTACTCACTAATGATATAACCGCGCCTTCAACGAGTCGCGCACGCAATCTACTGTAACACGCCTACTACACGCTATTAGAGCTGTTATGAGTTAAACAAACGATGTAGACGGTTTGACTAACTGAATTATGTGTTTTCGTCTTTTGTTTTAAGCCTATTAAAGCTTCTGAAGGGAGAAAGATTTCTTCAGGGTGGCCTCCGTCCAGTTAGACTAGCAGCAGAGCTATTGCGTATCTTTTAAATGTCAGTGGCTATCATAGTGGCCATCGATTAACTGTCAAATGGTTCCATTTTGTACCAAACCATAACCTTTTGACAGTTAATCGATGGACACTATGATAGCCACTGACATTTAAAAAGATACGCAATAGCCCTCTAACACAGTTGATGTTAATGACTGATTTAGACCGCTACGTTAAGTACATGTTGCTCATCTGGCGCAGTTATTTCACACATCCAGACAATTGAAAAAAAAACCGACCGAACAAAATTCGAACGGAGGACCAAACCCAGACAATGGGAAAAAATGGACAATAAATAGGCTTCTCTTTGGTCACTATTTAGGAAACCAGCATCTTCCAACCCTCACTGGGCCCGCGTGGTGGATTATAGCCCATCCCTCTTATAGAGAGAAAGGTTATGCCCCAGCAGTGGAAACATTATATGCTGATGATGATGAACGTTTTTTTCCCCTCCCGCTCTTGGGCAGAGCGAAAGGGAGGTCAGACTTCTACTGACTAAAAACCACGCATGTTTCTTCTTAGCCCTTGCGCCGAGGCCGCGGTATTCTTTTCTTCTTTCTTTTTTTTAAAAAACGTTGCCCCACACTAAGAATATCTCCTGTATCGTGGGTGCGTTTACAAACATTCAAAGTCACATACACAAACACACCCAGACCCGAAACAACTATCTGTAGGCCATACAAATATTTGTTCCGTGCGGGGATCGAACCCGCGACACGGCACCGCAGCAGTCCAATCTCTCAGCCACTGCGCCAACCGTTGTTCTTTCGAACAACCCGCAGCCCCGACGGGATGATGATGAACCTGTTTTTTTTTTTTTGGGGGGTGGGAAATCTTCAAATAACCCCTCCCGCTCTTGGGCAGAGCGAAAGGGAGTGTCAGACTTCTACTGACTAAAAACCACCCATGTTCCTTCTTAGCCCTTCATGTCGAGGCCGCGGTATCTCTTGCGAACAACCCGCAGCCCCGACGGGAATACTATACCCCTTGATAAGATTGGTTGTTATTCAGACCACTGACTACCTATTACAACGAAAAAGACCTACAAATTACGACCAACAATGGCTTTACGTGCTTCCCGTTGCACGGAGTACACTCGGTATGTAATAGGTATCCATTTACAGCCCAACCTAGGCAAGCGTGGCTTGACCTGCAGATGTATCTCTTGCGAACAACCCGCTGCCATGAAGATGAACCTTAATATGCTATCCATACAAGTAAGTCGAACTCAACATGTCACGCTAAGTCAACCGTGTGAACGAAACATTAGCACGCTTGAATGATGTTTGAATGTCCGTGTGTATATCGTAAATATTATTTACCTATTCAGAATAGAAACACTGGTATTAGTGTGGTCAAATGAGATGACATCTCGCCTGTAATTCTCGAAGGGTAAGGTAGAGGCTATGGTTAGAGGTGTGCTCAATAGTACAGTGGAGCGTCGATTATCTGAACTAATTATGGGGAAATGGGTGTTCGGAAAACCTGTATTTTCGGATAATCGTGTCTATCGTATTGTGCGGGCGTAGTAGTTCGGATAAGTGGACGTTCGGTTGATCGACGCTCCACTGTATACCCACATTTCATGGTCAGTTATGTTTATAGCCCATGTTTTAAAGGGGCTATTTCCATCAACTGTGGCTGCTACAGAGAAATTCTTGATAGAAAATCCCAAAAAACCTAATATCAATTTTGCCCGACCCGGGAATCGAACACACTAAACCAACGAATGACTTGTAAGAAATCAAATCGAAGCATTTGTGAATACGACGTTATAATAACGGTTTCGCAACTAAATTAAAAGATAGTTATTATTTTATTTACAGGTTTTATTTAACTTGTTTGTTAGTATTCATTGGTCTAATCTTGCAACTGGATTTCAAACCAGTTCGCCCCAACCAATTGCCCTGAAATTTTGCACACACCTTTGGTTCTAGTGGCAATACATTTTAATGACATAGATGACTTAATCCTGCACCCAGGATCGCCACCTCACGAGAGAACGCCTCAATTGTTAACATCACGGACAAGAAACATTGTAAGCGCGTTCAATTTTAGATAGATATACTTTATGTTCGCCTTATAATTTTAATACAAGGTTGTTTATTAAAAAAGTCCCATTACATTGATCTAGTCACCCCAGTAAGAAAATCTTTTCTCAAAAATAAAAATCAATTTTTGTCACTTAATTTTTTTGTTAACCATTCCTCTCATTTTTCTCATCAAAAAAATAAAAAACAGGCAAAACCGTTGCAGATTACTAGTTTTGATATAAAACTTTAACATTATTATGTACTTAATCAATTATTTCAGAAGCACTTTTCCAGCAACCATATAAAAATAATATTACTTACAAAGCCACTCTTTGCTTTCTCATGGCGGGACATTTTTCTTTTTTTAACATCCAGATGCATTCTGTAACAAAATTAAAATTTATTAAGCAATTGGCTATTTTCCTGACTAAAATAAATATGATTCTGTTTAGTCCGTCAGTTAGATTATCGAAAAATATTGGATACGTGTTTTTATGTTTTAACAAATTAATAAAAGTTGACAAAAATTAAATGCGTCAAAGATCATGAGTGGGGGCTTGTGACGTCACTTTTCAATAAAAAAATGTTCTGAAATCTGACGTCACACGAGCTTTTGAAGCAGTGTATCGTCGTCTTCATTTTTTGATCATATCTGTCAGATATATTTCCAAAAAATATATTTTTTGGAAATATATCTGACAGACTAATTAGATTTTTGTCAAGTACCCAATTTTCGGTTACGTGCCCTATTTTTTCGAAATCCTATTTTACAAATGACAGCCAGGACCAACGGCTTGTAGGATGAACACTAGGGTGTCCCGATATATTTTTTTTTTATTTTCGCTACGCTATTTTATTTTATTGATAGTGAAACCCTAAGTTATGATTTGCAGGCAATGACGGGATGATTCCAATTAAGAATTGGTTTGGATCGAACTCGCAAAATTCATGTTAGGAACACCTAAAAATGTTAAATTTGAAAAACTTTAAGGACCGGTAGAGGGCATCAAGATGAAAGATATCTAATTAAATTTTGTTATAATCGTAATCTGTGTGTCAAAACGCAACTTTTGAAATTGATACCTTTTGCGTAGCGGTAGCTCAAAAAACATTTTTTCCCGTACATTGACGGAACACCCTAATGAACACTTCATTTGTTCTTGAATAAAAGGTCCCAGGTTTGATTACAAGGTTGATTAAAATGATATTGAGTTTTTCCTTCAGAAAGCCCATAGAGTTTGGATTTGTGTCCTGTTGATGGCAAACGGCTCGCCTCCTATTACGTGAGACTAAATAAATATAACTAGCGAAGTGTAGCAGTACTATAATAGGGTACAAGTCTGCCCAACCCCTTGGGGATTACAGACGTGATGTTATGTTCCGAGATGTCGCCCGACCAGCCAGGCCCAAAGAAGTGGCGCGCAGTGGACTCTGTGCGCCTTTATAGAGAACGTGCGGTCGCTGGCCGCACTTGGTGATGAGGCCCGCCGGGTAAGGTGGGCTGATACCAGTCCGGGGTGCGCGCGAATGTACTTGTATCTCCCGGGCCCCCCCGACACATGGTATAAGTAGGAACAGTGGGTTTTTAGTTGGTTAGAGTCCGACATAACCCCCGCTCGCCCCAAGCGGAGGGTATTCATGAGGATTTTCCCACTCAAAAAAAAGGCGTGTTGTTATGTTAAAGATATAAAACTGAATGGCAGTTCACAACTAGGTTGACATAAAAAGAAAACACAAATAACTGTTTTAATGTCATTGTTGTCTGAGAATAAACTATTCAGGTTATTTCTGAATAGCAGGTAAACTATGGGAATTAATAACTTTAACGCCTGACTATTTCTAGTAGAAATATTTTAAATACAATATTCATTTATGTAATACTAACTTATGCTACTAATTGGATTTGTGCACAATTGCTGGCAATAGGCTCGCTTCCTATTACATGGGACTTTTTCCCCTCTTTTTATCTGCCATCGGCTTGTCAGCTATAATCAGATGTGTTCTGGGGGAGGAGATTTAGAAGCAGTTCCATTGAGTTGCCCTTATTACTGTCGCTGAACTTCTTAGTTCCTCTGGTCAAGCGAGAGGATATCCCATCTCTTAAGGCGTTTTATTGTGCTTTGGTCATTCAGTAAATTTTTTGCTGAATCGTTAGTGTGCTTGTTGAGTCTTTCCTAATATTTTGTGCAGTACTTGTTAACTTAAACGTAACTGGCGAAATGTTGGTGTACTATTCGGTACAGCTCTGCCTAACCCATTGAGGATTACAGGCGACCGATTGGCCTATCGATTTGTACGCCGCGATATGTGGTTGAACATGTCAGAACTTTTGTATCTCGTTTTTATCCTGCATGCAATGTATCATGTACACCATGTTTAAACAAATAAATATTACTTTACTTTGCTGATGTTATGATGAAGACAAGATTATTACTAACTTTATTATGTTTAGCCTAACTTAACTTGAGATTATATTTTTATTTTCTGTTATATTCTTTGTGTGTCACAGTGTTATTTACCATATTCCTCAGAAACGGCTTGACCGATTTTTATGAAATTTTATATGTACATTCGGCAGGTCTGAGAATAGGTTGTAAAGTTGGTTGGTTGGTTGTTGTTGAATTTTATTATTTTTTTTTTTAAGTATTTTTTACTCTCCTACCTCCACCCGTAGGTAGGGTAGGTAGAAAAAAGTTGCAATGCATGTGGGGCACAGCTAGTGTTGTTATAAAAAAAGAGTAGAGAAAGACCAAGGAACGATGGATGGACTGTGTTAAGAATGATATGGCAATAAAGGAGGTGTCTCATGAGATGATGAGAAACTGAAAAAAATGGAAGAAGACATGCTGCACCGACCCCAATAGATTGGGATAAGGGCAAGAGAATGATTATGTTTTCATTATGTTCTTTTTTATCGTTGTTAAACTGTTAAGATTCCGTTCACACAAACCGGCTCTGAGAGGAGAGCAGATTTTTATCACATTTAAAACAGAGTTTTGAATCATTATAATAAGATTTATTTTTACAAGTCACCACTCACTCACTCACACACTCAAGAACAAAAGAAAAAATTGATCTCAAGAACAAAAGAAATGACATGGGTGCATAATAAAGTGCTGCGTGTAGTTCTCTTCTTTAAGTGATGGAGCACTTAGAAAAAGTTAAGTTTGAAAGTTTTTCCTAATATGTCAAACAATGATGAACACATACAAGCCAACATTTTCATTGTTGAAGAGCCAAATTAAATAAATAAACAAGGATTACAAAAGCATTTTTTTCAAATTTTCAAACGGCTGAGTGTATTTTGATACCATAATTATTTGATTCGTATTTTTGATGAGAATGAATGAGTTAGTATGATCTGTTTGTTTGTTAAAATAATGAAGAAGTTTTTGTCTTTGAAGCAGATAATAATCTAAAGAATCTTAAGAGTTTGGCCCACTTTTTCAATGATAAAAACAAACAAAAATTCTATAGATAAAGGCAAATCAGACAGACAACTTTAATCTTCTCTGCTAGTGAGATATGTTTATTTACTATTTACAATCTCTGATAAAGAAAAAACATTACTCATAAATATTTTTCCAACGTATGGTATTTTTTTTGCTGAAAAATCATCAGAAAGGAATGCCTAAAAAAAGAACAAAAATCTTTACACACTGCGTTTTTTTATGTATAGATTTTATTTTATTGGCATTACAGTTAGCGCCGCTTTTGCCGAAGGCCCCAACAGTAAACATCGGGGTCATCTCGACACAAAAAAAAAGTTTTACTCGTATCCTAACTGACAGTCAGTTGCGATTTTAAAACTGCTTTATTTACTAGAATCGCACAATAATCAGTAGTTTATGTTGTTAATACAATGACTGGACAGGTGATTTATCGTTTAAACACTCCATCCGCATTCAGACATTCGTTTTTCAATCATAAAAATGCAAAAACATGAGTTGTTACGTTCACAACGGTCAATGTTCTTCATAACCTATGCTAACTCTGTTTTAGCAACTTCTAAACAAATAAACTGATGAAGATAAGATAATAAATCTACTTTACCACTAAATAAGCGTAGATTTATTTCCATACAAGTTCACAAACATCACTTTTTTGATAAAAACATGATAGATAACACAAAACAACTTCACACACCACACATAGGCAACACAGTAGTGACGCGCCACGTTCTCTTTACAATCGACAAAGATTCGTCATTTGGGTAGTGTTGTGACTTACTATATTTCTGGTAACTTGTAATCGCGACATCTATGTATTATTCATTATACTAAATAATGAAACGTGATAATTTTATACGTTTTTAGTAAACTTTTTAATATTCTATACGAAACAATGTTAGTAGTATTATAAAATACATAGTGTTTGAGCTAGCGATCAAGAATCAGAAACAGATCAGTAGAAGGAACAGCCAGTAAGCCCCATTCATAATTATTCCTTTGCCCTTATCCCAGTTAATTCAGCGCAACAGTCTTCTTCTTCCATTCTTCTCTATTACCAGCCATCAAAATCCTCCTTCAGTAGTAGTCTCAAATAATAATAATGTGTAATTTAATTTGCTTTTAGGTCCATACTTTTCATCACGAGCCTTTCGAGCTTGTAATAACGAGCGTTTTTAAGGGGAATGCTCCAACCACCCCGCGAAATTCAAATTTTCTTACGTTTTTTGTAATTTGCAGGTCAGTGTTAGTTTGTATGTTGATTAGAATATTAATTGCGGCTGTAAGACGTATGTACTTACAGAATTATAATCATCAAAATCATCAATACAAGCTTCCAAGTTCATAAAGGTGCAAAAATGACTTTTTCAAGTTCCTGCACCTTTATGAACTTGGAGGCTTGTATTGATGATTTGATGAGTGTCAGACTTCTACTGACTAAAAACTGCGCATGTTCCTTCTTAGCCCTTACACCGAGGCCGCGGTATGTCTTTCGAACAAACCGCAGCCCCGACGGGCGTCGGCCCTTGCGGGCCCCTTCCATGTTGCTGACATCTCTTTGAACACGAACGCGTCGTCGACACGGCCTGTCGTCGTCATAAGACGGACGGACGGCGAGCTAGCCCATTACTCACCATCCACAGGCCCGCGTCTACGGTGGCCGGAAGCCATCACGTGGCCCCCGACGCCCGGAACGCCTCCCGCGGCGACTGGGACGAGAGGTTCTCTCCCTCTCACGTTCCGCCACCTCCTTCGCTAGCATCACTGCTTCGCAGAAGGAGGCGACGGCGTCCCATTCCTCCTCGCTCCGGACCATGGTTTGCACCAGGGCCGGACGCGAGAGGACGCCGCCGCCGATCGCCGCTACGAGAAGACGGCGGGGCTCCGCCCAAACGGGGCAGACCTCCACGGTGTGCTCCACCGTGTCCTCCGGCCGATCCTCACAATGGTGACACCCGGGCGTTTCCTCTCGCCTGATTCGGTGTAGGGACCTCCCAAAATAACCGTGTCCGGTGAGGACCTGTGTCAGACGGAAGGTGAGGGCGCCGTGGCACCTCTCCAGCCACTACTCAAAGAGGGGACTTACCGCCACTATCGTGGGGTTGCGATAGTCGCTCTCTCCATGCCGCCATGAGATCGCACCGGAGGTTAGTCCGCTGAGCGACAATATGCCGCGGCAACGGAGTGACCCCCTGGTGTAGCACCTCCGCGCGCCATTTATGCAGGCGCTTGAGGACAATCACCTCCAGATCCCATGGCGGCAATCCGGCAAGGAGGTTCACCACCTCGCGGGAGATCGTGCGGTACCCCCGGACTAGCCTTACGGCCATCACCTTTTGGGGCGCCTTAAGGTAGTGGGCGGCCCGCTTCCTTAGAGAACGCGCCCACACCGGGGCCCCGTAAAGGGCCATGGACTGCACGATCCCCGCATAGAGCCTCCGGCAGGAGGCGTTTGGTCCCCCCAGATTAGGCAAGAGCCACCTGAAGGCAGCCCCGACCCGCTCCAGTCTGGGAGCCAAACGTCGGAAATGCTCCACGAAGTTCCACCGGCTGTCGAGGACGAGTCCTAGGTACTTCAAAGTACACTCGACGCCGATGAGAACCCCTCCCACTTTTAGCTGTGATCCCGACGGCAGCACATTAGGAAGCACATTGCTTCCGACTTGTGAAGTGCCACCTCAGTGATCATTGAGACACAAGCCCCAGGGAATACTCCGGTGGGGATCTATGTAGACCTCTTTAGAAATTTGCGGAGAAAAGGATTAATACTTTCTTCTAAGAATAGAACTGCGTGCTAATAAAAAAAAAACAAAATTCAAATCTTGAATTCTAATCTCCTGGAATTCGGAATTCTTCTGTTATATTTTCATTTTCCACGTACCAACAACCACCTCCCATGGAATAAAAAGTTGCTGATTCTTTCAAGTATAGTTTTTAATATTTTTTTTAAGTAACAAAATTAATACGTTAGTATTTTGACTGTATCAATATGGATAAAACGCAAGAACCGCCCAAGAAATGTTTTTGTGCGAGATGTTTCCTTCCTGTCGAACCCGAAGATAGGGTCGACATTGAAGGGCAAAGCTTTCACAGGTGTTGCAGTACTTGCTGTGAGTATAAATAAGACTTTTCATAGTTAAATGCTATTTTTAGAAAAAAAGAAAAAATTGCCCCAGTCAAAATCAGTCACAGCGATAGTGAATACGGGACCAACAGACCTCCAGATTTTAGTAAGGTGCAGGTAAGACTTTCGAGTGAGAAACAAAAAAGACTGCCCTGCATCACCCCACCACCCCTCCCTGTAACCATGTATTTTCACCAGCATTCGAGGACAACTAGAATTGGTAGCGAATCGTTTAACTTTAAAATGTCGTTTAATTTGCAGGTGTCTGCCAGACGATTCCTAGATCCCTGAAAATGTTCTATGGGCACGTATTCTGTGCCGATTGCTTCAAGTCTCACGTCCTGTCAAGGTTTAGGGGCGAGAGTCCCCGCATCCATTCTAATAGCTGGTGGATGCACTGGGCTCCTAGTGGTCATCCACAAGAGGCGAATAACAATGAGAGCAAAGGTAAAACTTAAACTCGTGCTGTCTGAAGCCCTTCTACATTTCTGTATCAATTTTGGGGAACCAGACCTTTACATTTTTGTTAGCAATAGAAATATAAGACCATAGCCTCTCATTTCCAATGTCTAAATCATTATTTTTCATGCAGAGACAAAACCTGAGACCCAAGAGACACCGGAGGAGCCACCAAAGAAATGTATTTGCGCACGCTGCCTTCAGAGTATTGACGAAAACAACAAAGTGAGCATCGGAGGCCAGAGCTTCCATCCCCAATGTGCCAAGTGCTGTAAGTATCTGAAGCTCTTCATTCTCCCGTACCTACATATGTATCCATATTTCCCCCACGACTTTGTACTACAAGGCAGATAACATTTTTTAACAGTGAATTAAATTTCAGGTTTATGCCACTGTATTCCGAAGGACAGCTTGAAGATCTACTACGGTCAAGTCTTCTGTGAAGAGTGCTTCAACAAACACGTTTTGAACCGCAACAAGGACAATCCTTCGGAGTTCTTCAAGGATTGCGTCGATCAGTGGCACAATAATGCGCAGTTTGCTGAGAACATGAAGGAGTTTCTCGCTGGAAACAAGGACTCGTCGCCGATTATTTTTATGATGTCTGGACAACAGCCGCCTTTCTGTCGATTCGGAAATGGCCCGCAGCAGGAGTGGTGTCAGAATAATGAACCCAAGAAATGTAAGTTGGGCCTTGCTTTAGATCTTTAGTTCAGGTTTATGCTGCTTACTAAACACGATTAAACCAGTGTGGTGTAAGACTTGTTGGGGAAAGGCTTAGCGTCGTGTGTTGTGCCTTGTGCACCAAGCTATCGAGTAGTTTCAGCGTAAAGTCTCCTTGCTCACCAAACGAACATTGGTACATTCATAACCAGCTTTGCTCTTCCTAAAGCTGCAAGATTTGAGTCGAGTTTTGTATATGCGCCTTGTGCACCGCAGCGCAGTTCACCCCTTATGCGAGGAAGAATGAGAAAATCGAGAACAAAGTATTTGCACTAATGTGCATCACACATTTCATTCTTTGTTCTCGAAGAATATTTACTACGTCGTTTCTCCAAATAAAGAACTTGTAGTAGAATTGTTTGACTAGTTTATAATCAATAAAATCTCCATTTTAGGTGCGTAAGAGTTGAATATGAAAAATTTTCACAGCTGCAACACCGGCCGTTTTATGCGGGGACGATTTTTTGGAGACGTGGGACGTAACGCCCGATGATCGGACGGAAGTCTCTGGCTCCGAAATACCATCTGAATTCAACCCCATCGACGAATCAGCAAACGTGGAAAATTTAACTTGTGTGTCTGCAGCAGAAAAAATTGAAAAGCTGACAAAATATTTAAATGGTCAAATCAAGCCTCAGAAATGCCTGAAAAAATGGAAAAACTTCAATGATAAGGCTAAATTATCGACGGACTCGCATTCCGAGTCTGCGTATTGTGGATGGGTTAGTCTACAGGTTGCTAGATCCTGTAGTAAAACCCAATTGAATTGTCCTAAGTGTTTGTGGCAGTGTGGTCATATATATGTAAACAGTGGTTATTTGTGAAAAAAGTTTATTGCGGAGATTTTTAAATAAAAATGTGGTGTTGTTAATCTTAAAATGTTGTAGTTTTACTTATCCTTTAAATGACCTCCATACACCAAGCACACTATCCATGCAACAAGGTACTCGAGTCTCGACTCAACACAATCTATTACAAAGGTAGGTACCTATCGCTCAGACATAAAACTCCACATCACACGAGATTTTTACCTGCTCTTCGCTGCTTTGGAGTACAAGTCTCATTTTACGATTCTGACCATTTGAGAAAAAAAAAACTGTAATTTTGCGTTTCTGACGTTCTGCGCCCAAACCGCCCAAACTATTGCAATTTACCACTTTCCTCGTGGTCATATTGTCATTCCAGCAGTATGACCACGAGGATATTATATAAAATTTAGCTAACGAGGTTGTGATTTTCCTTGCTGTCAAACATCATGTAGGTGCACATGTGGGGTGGTGTGAGGGCCCGTTTGTTAAAACTCTGTGAAAATGTGCTTAGGATTTTAGTGAACATTCCGCAACAATTGTGAAACTTGGAATCAGATTTTGTGAAATAAGCGAGTTATTTGGGCCCTCAGGTACTGATATCTTGACCGAAGTTGTGCTTATGAGCTTTCGCTCCAGCTCCTGATCTCAACCACTATCTTAAACTTGTGGATGTGGATTGAGTGACTTGTTCGCTTTATGACAGATTCGCTTTACGACTACGGCAGAAATTGTACAGTCATGATGAAATAGTTTCCTCGAAGTTTTTCTTGATAAATAGCTTCTAATCATAGTAACAACCAGGAGGCCAGAAACATGCATGTATTGTATGTTGTTAATTGGAATCTCATAATCAAATCTATAAACATTTTCCTATACAATGCAGTCTGCTATGATGATGATACACTTCACCACTCTGGGCTCCAGTAGTTTGTAAGACTTTACTATCCTTGTTTCTCATCTCCTGCTGCTTGTTCTTTCCAATTTTCTACTCGTAATCGAGATACGCTCGCACAGTAAGTACCTGAGGCTATTCGTGCCAACGTACTACTAGCAAATTCAAATAGGGAAAAATCGTATTGATGAGAGTTTTGCATAGTGTTAATGTACGACCTACATCAAGACATAGAACTATGAGAACAAAAACCCCATTCGTTTCAAAGTAGAATTTTGTAATGGGACCGGTAGAACTACTGGGACTTTTTGTTCCCACTAGTCCTACGATTTTGTACCACTTGTAGTCGCATCGATGCTCTTCAGAAATGAATTGTCTTGTTAATTGATTTTATATATTATTTCAATGAGGACAATGTCGATAATAGTGAAAAATCCTCTGCGCTGCGCTCTACCATATTATTTTATGCGTCGGCAGTCTTGAGTCTTGAGAAATCCTCTCACAGACACTCACAGTAAGCCTCCCATGTTGAGATTTTGCTGTTACCACTGTCATATTATGGCCTCGAATACCCTTACGATTTGGAAATCGGCTCGCAGCCACCATGCCAATACTTCTATTTTTACCAATGACAAAGAAAGTCTTAAAATTTGATATTACAAAAAATAATCTTGTCTGGCTTTCATCTGCAACAATGAACAAACAACCGAATTGGCATTTAATGACAGGTCACACTATTTCGGCAAAATATAAATTCGTTGACTATCAATCAAGTCATTCGAAACAAAAAACGTAAAGAGTAAAAAGCCTTCGGCTATAATTATGTGGTGTTTTCCTACAATGTTATTTATTGGTGTAAAAAATTGCGCCTTTGCCCTCATATCTTTCAAGACCTTTCTTGTTGTGTGGGAGTTTTGTCCTAGTGATCACATGAACTCATGGCACGCGTTAACGTCGAGAAATCAAGATAAGATGATGGACTATGCTCTTTACTCTAATAAATCAAACCCAATATTCACATTGTACATGTTTATTTACATAAATATTATTTCGTAGGTAATAAATACTTGATTTTATCCACTTCTCACTTTGTTAAACCAATTTTTTATCAGACTGATAAACTTTTCGCTTGAATATGCAATTATTTAGCAACTTCCATGGCGGTATTTTTATTCATTTCTTTTTCAACTTCAATGGCTTCTTTTTTTAGTTCTATGGCTTCTTTTTTATCTTCCTTCGTGTCTTTTTCCTTTTTTGTTACATCCCCTGAACAGTCATTTTTCGAAAAAATATATTCATGAAAGCAATCTGTGCAGAATACATGGCCGTAGTAGTTTTTCGAATGTATTGGTGGCTTACGGCAAATACCTGCAAGAAATATAAGATTTTTTTATGTAAGTACAGTAGGTACTTAGTAAGTGTGAGAGGACCACGGAACAGTTGTTCCGCTTTTATTTAACTTACAATGTAATACGTTCGGGTGGAATTAACAACAATTTAAACATTTTCATTAGGTATAACATGGCCACGCTTTGTACAGATTACCCGTACAATGAGAGATCTACCTATAATTGGTTTATATAGCTTGATTGGCCGTCGTGTTTTAAATCGATCGATTCTGATTGTGGACAATCACTATTCTTATATCGATTGTTTCAGAGTTTCAGAAAAATACTTAAAATACAATAAATATTTACAGCATATTCCACAATTTGTTCTAATGTTGTTGTATGTAATCTTATCATCGTTTTCACTCTTACTAGTACTACGTGTTTCTTGATAAGACATTTCTTCCATTTTATTTTAAAATTGTAAATATTCACTAAAAAGACTTGCTGCCGTTTGTGTATTTTGACGTGATTTTGATAGATTGCATAATGATAACATTGAGATTTTTTATTTTTGGAATTAAATAGCCAGCTATTTAATAATAATAATTAAAGCTAGCTTTACAAATTGTACAATGATCCATACCATCTCTATAAATGCACACGATTGAATATTGTCAAATTCTAATGACAAGTCTTCAAGCGAACTTCTCTTTCCAACTCATGCTTCTGCCATATAAACTAGCGCCAATAATTGAATCACTTGAATCGTGTGTAAATATGGAACTTAGTCGTATAATATTCCAAATTGACAACGGAAAGTAGCAACAAACAATTTTCAGGCGTGGCTTTTTTCAATAAAACAGATATTTATGACTTAAATTGTGCATTAAACAAGTTAAATGTGATATTTACTGGTTTATTTCACACCCGGCAGTGTTATACTCGGTATTAATGCAGTGAACCAAGTGACTGAATACATTAACAAATAGGGCGTTAACTGCCGTTGGATTATTACCAAAAATAAACATGTACGGAAGAAAGACGCCTTCAACTTATCGATCAACGCCGTCTGTGTATTCGCATTACACCGGAAAGTAAGTTTTAAAAGTTACATACATACTTCTTATTGGAAAAAGGAGTTTCCATTGCATGTTTCATTATCATTATAAACACCACAGATTATTGCATGACTGTGTTATGAAAAAGTTTTCACGCAAGCAGTTCATATTTGTATGTCAAATGTCGGATTGTCTGGATTGCTGTTTTGGTGTAATTATTTTACACCTTGGTCTTGAAATTTGAACCATACTAAAATGGGTACATTCTCATTTATCACTGCTTACTTTAATGGTAGTTCATCGACCTCTAATGTTGATAGCCTGACTAATTATCAAGTTCTGTGTTTTATCCATCCCTAATAGGGCTGTCATGAGCCTCCAGCATTTTACCAATTATCCCTAATGATCAGACTATCAAAGGGCTTAGAAAACAATGTCGTATTTCAAGGGAAATGCCTGAAGTAAACAGGAGTTACTTACAACAGTACATAGACAGTGTCACCATTATACTAATATGGTTGAAGTTCCACGGCTGTTATTTTTTAATTACAAACGCACACTTTAGTTTTATTTGTTTGTCTAAATTATGATTCTGCTAAATTTCTTTTAAAGGCCTGAAAGAACTATCTTTATTAATACCTTGAACCTAATTATAGTTACTACCTGGATTTACCCTTTAGGCACAGTTAGATATATAATAGAGAGATAGATAGATATACATAGTTCAATTGATTATTTTATTTTGAATTTCATTGTAATTTGATAACTTGAACAATTCTGTCATAAATTCCAAAATTAATTTTCTAACATCCTCTGAACCTGTGTTATGTAAATAAATGATTTGATTTGATCATTTTTCTGCCCTAGTCCTGTTCTACTTAGGGCTGGCCCAAAGCATTTTCTTCTTCCATACTCTGTGAGATGTCATGGCATAATTTACTCCTTTGTCTTTCATATAATTCCTCACACAATCCATCCATCTTTTCTTTGGCCTTCCCCTCCCTCTATCTATGCTGCGTGTCACGGGTTCGATCCCCACACGGAACAAATATTTGTATGGCTTATAGATAGTTGTTCCGTTGTGTATATAAGTTTAAACGTTTGTAAACACACCCACGATATAGGAGAAATTCCTAGTGTGGGCAACATAGTTTTTTTTTTAACAAAAAAAACTATCAACATTAATATCCATCACTTTTTTAGCCACATGCTTTTCATCCCTCCTCATTACGTGTCCATACAGTTACAGAGCAAAAGAATTTTATCCTCCACATTCCCTATATTACAGGTCATCTACAAACCTCCGGTCATCGAAGTCGGTAAGGTCACTGAGACTACCGTGGTATCAGAAACCGATACTCCACGATGCCTTCTTCCTGGATCTCCAGAGAGGATCTCTCCTTACTGGATTCCTCACTCTGGTATGTTTTATTTTGATTTAATTTTACCTCAATGCATAGCAGACTTTGTTATTATTGTTCATCATGCAATTTTTTTCCAGATCCTTTAAAAATGTAATAAATTCTAGCAATTTATTACATTATGTTATTGGATTTTGCCATCAGTAATTTTTAGTAGCAGCCACAGAGTCTGGATTTGTCGGTTCTTAGTCATGGCAATAGGCTAGCCCTTATTATTAGGAACGTAACTGGTGTAATGTGGATGCAATGTACTATTAGGCACTCCTCTGCCTTACCCTTCAGGAATAACAGGCGTGATGTGTAAATTGCTTGTCTGTTCTAAGATGGGCAACCATGATTGAAAATCATGGTGGGAAAACACCACATTACCCAACCTAAATGAGCATTGCCCTTTTTTTTGTGGGTGGGAAATCATGACTCCTCCCGCTCTGGACAGAGCGGTAGGGAGTGTCAGACTTCGACTGACTAAAAACCACCCATGTTCCTTCTTAGCTCTTTGTGCCGAGGCCGCGGTATCTCTTTCGAACAGCTCGCACGGCAGCTCCGACGGGTATGAGCATTACACTCAGTTCAGTCATTCAACTTCTCATAGTACATTTGAGTGCACTACCACAGGTTGAATAACAAACTGGCATGACATTACCCTTCTCGCACTGACAGCTATTATGCACCATCTATGGTAAACGGTAGACCTCTTCTACTACAAATTCTTTATAAAAACTTATATGTTCCAGTTCATGGCCCTCTTCACGTTTGCGGAGAGTATCTTCGACCTGTACTGCTTGTACATGGCAACACCCGGGTTCACGCACACCGGGTATTACGTCATCAGCTACCAGTTTGTCTATGTTGGAAGTCCTCCAGGTGAATTAATTATATCATTTACTAGCTGTTGTCTGCAACCTACGTCCATTTATTTTTAATTATTCTTATTTCTTATTATTGTACTCAAATTTATTATGTATAAGTAGCTATTCATAGACTTATCTAATTAGCAACACGAAGTACAACACTGTTTTACGTTCGTCACATTACTATCTCAGGTCCAGCTGAAAAACAGCATCTGGCTCTAGCTGCTGAACTAGGCCTATTTGGCGCAGCAGTGAGACACAAAATAATATCTATTTTATTTCTAACATAACATCACGCCTGTAATCCCCGAAGGGTTAGGCAGAGGTGCACGTAATAGTGCACCCACATTTCGCCAGTTATGTTTAAGTCCCATGTAATAGGGGGCGAGCCTATTGCCATCAACCGGGCACAAATCCAGACTCCGTGGCTGTTACTGATCAATTCCTGATGAAAAAAGCCAATAACACTTTGTCCGACCCGGGTATCGAACCCAGGACCTCATGCTCAGCAGTCGCGCTTGCGACCACTAGACCAACGAGGCTGTTTAGATTTAAGTTTAATTCAAATAAATAAATGTTTACTTTCTTTGTTATGTTGTATTCTCTGTTTCAGTTCGCAACGTCCTGATCATATTCGCACTGTTTTCGTGGCTGGGTTCCTTAGCAGTGCTTGTGACAAGCATCATACTTATCAACGCGCTTAGAAAGGTAAATAAATACACAATCATAATATTTAATGCCATATTTAATATACAGCCTTGTTTTCATTTTAATTTTCCTCCTGTCAGAATATTCATGGTTCACTAATCCATAATTTATTTCCATCTATCATTAATTCAAGCACATGGTTCTGCTATTGGAAATTCTGTGAAGATGGTTAAGACCGAATGTTGTTTGAAATGGCGCTAAACGCATTTAATGATGACTCAGAGAAGCAGATATAAAGGGATTTAAATGAAATAGCCTGCTTAACTTCCGCTGCCGGTATCAATACAATGAAGGTTTTTTAGTTCGTAGTTAGGCGGCCCCGTCGGGGCTGCGGGTTGTTCGCAAGAGATACCGCGGCCTCGACATGAAGGGCTAAGAAGGAACATGGGTGGTTTTTAGTCAGTACAAGTCTGACACTCCCTCTCGCTCTGCCCAAGAGCTGGAGGGGTTATTTGATGATTTTCCACCCACCATAAAAAAAAAGGCTTCATACAAAAATTATCCAACTTTTTATACTTTTGGAATAATATTTTGCTCATTATGGTCGATAGTTTCTTGTCTTGTACACAAACATAAGCATCTGCATATTTATTCTATTTACATTCACTCACTCATACTAATTCACTCATTCGTTCACCATTCATGCTGACATCCTGTAGTTAGTTAAACAAGGAAAGAATAAGGTAAGTTAGTTTGCACAAATATAACTTTATAATACTTGAACCCG